>CM073776.1:26787732-27537639 GCA_037158775.1 Hetaerina titia | reverse complement strand
ACTTTACGAGAGAAGTGCATACTTGGGTTTAAAGGTAGACTTGCTATCACATTGATGAGGCCCTTAAGGTTCAAAATTAGGGAACTAGCTCAGGAGAAAGATGTGTACCTCCGTACTGTACACCAAATGAAATTACGCAGGAGTTGAATGGTCTAAGTGATCCCTTGTCAGGACAAATTTTTAGTATATATATGAACTCATTTAAGCATTCACTTTTGATTACAGCTGAGTTTGATATTCAGATTACAGGGTAGCCGCCATCACGGTCCCCAAGCACAAAATAACGAATGAAAAAGGAAACAAATACTGACGCTTCTTTCGTGGAACTCATAGTGCAAACTATAGTTCTGCGTAAAAAGTAGAGCAAAAAATGCGAAATTTTAACAACACAAAAATATTTTTTAAATAATGTCCCCATAGACTTACATTATGAAGTACTGACATTTCCAGAATAATTTTCCAGTGAAAGGAAATGTTTCGTATTCACATAGAAAAAAGAAAGAACCACCATAAAACAGTCGAATCAAAAAAAACATCCACCTTACCATAAAACAGTCGAAAAATTAATTTATAATACACTTTATTGCTTTATTTGCTTTATTAAAATTAAATTATTATTTAAAATTGCCAGTGTTAGAGCTCTGAAAAAAAAAACAAAAAATATGTTGCATTAAAACCCGAAGTCATTAAAATATTTTCTTTAATGGAAAAAAGAATAGTACGCTTATTATCAAATGTTTAAACATATTAATGAATGATTTCCTTTATTCGAGGAATACATGTCATGACATTTGCAGCAGACGTACTTCGCTGCTGTTTTCCAACGAAAAAATATTAGCCATTACAAAACTCACTCACTCAATCTCACTTACTCCAAGGGAAGACTCGATTCGCCTTCAAATAGATTCGGATTATTTTTCCATTTTATGTTAATGATCAGTCTACGAATAACTTTCGCGTGCAAGTGAGGTTCAGAGTATAATTTTTCAATTAATTTTTTCTGTCTATTTTAGCAATCGACCCTATCTCGTGTACCGCACACTTATTGTAGGTGAAGACGTACTCTCAAAAGGAAAACATTACTTCTTTCACTCGATTCGTAAAAGGAAGTTTACAAATTGTGCACATGAAAACCTACTCAACCTGCGAGGGAAAAGTTTTACGAGCAATGAGGCTGAGGACAATATTGAGTACATTTCCCTACGAACGAGTTTTACGACAAGGTCCTCAACTGCAACCGGTTTGGAATACAAAGAATAAGGATGCTCACGAGCATATTAATGAAAGGAAATCCAAAGCATATTAATTCAACGACTAACGCTCTCTTGACACAAGCTCTCAAAAAATATTTCTTTGCCAGAAGATAAGGAAAAAATGTGAAGCTTCAAATACGATACGTAAGTACAGTAGGTCAAAGTGTAGAGTTCATATATCTGGTAGAGAACGTCGCAAAGATAAATACGAATATACTCGAGAGATATTGCATAATAACAAACAGTCGAGAGTAAAATCATGTCTGGAATATTCATAATGCAAGTTTGACAAACACTTTTAGCATCAGAATTATTTTTGCAAAACTGGAAGAAACACAAATAACCAAAAATGTAAATTGGTTGTGTATTGTAAACTGAATGCTGTCAATAACGTATACCACCGTTGCATGCTTATATAACCTTGTTTGTGTTGGAAAGCATTATGAAAATGAATCGTTTTTATAGCCAGTTTATATAGGAATCCATGATTTAAATGTCCATCCAAGTGGATTACTTTTTAACATTACTAGATTCACTTTAAATAAAAAAAAGTTAAGGAGTTTGGTTTTGAAATACGATTAGGAAAGTTAATGGATAATGACATACCAATTCAAGAGCTAATTAAGCTTTCACGGAGCTTGCTTACATACTGGACGGGATATTTAACTTATTGAAAACAACTTCAATGAAGACATTTCCCACACAACGTTTGCAACCTATTACAGTCAGTATGATTATTCTAACTCCTACCACTGCTGCCAAGCCGAAGTCTGCACTGACGCGATAAATTCAAAAATTTAAACTAGAGAGGTAAGACCGTTTCCATTTGCCACCAACGGCTTCCCAGAAAATGCCGATATACAGAAAAACACATTTCATTGGAAAGAACCGTGTCGTTTGACGATAAAGAAATCACGATGATATTACTTTCATATAAAAAATATCGCCATGGATAATTTTAAGGAAGTGATGCATCCAGGATCGCATGTCATCACGTGGATAATATTACTGATCATGGCGTTATTTTCCATATGACACTTGATACGAATGATTCGATCGTATTATCATAATGTAGATATTAAGTAACCAAATAATTTGGGGGAATGGATAAACCAATATTAAGGAGAGTTATCCAAAAACCTAAAGGTGACGACAATGCAAATGCAATTCCTGTAAACTACATACGTTATTACAAAACCATCTAACTGCCCTGCAGTTTTAAATTGACCATATCGTCAACAGGCGATATGACGATATAGTTGATGCGTGATATGGGTAATATTGAAGACATGAACGACACTTCTCGATACATCCAATTGTACGCGATGGCCTAGCAACCATACCCACCTCCTTTTGTACCAACGGCCGAGGATAATGAGCATCGTACAGCCCTTGCCTGGGATTGCCTAAAGATGTCCCGAGCTTAGAATTTGAACACGGGACCCTCTATTGTCTGCACTTGCAGCAAATTGCAGCAGCATTTATGCTAGATAATTAAAACCATATACTCGTATTTTCAGCATATAATTAAAGTAGCAAACAAACCTATAACAAATATTTTGCTCGGTATGTAAAGGTCTTTATGAATAGCATATCTCCTATGATTAGAAACTTCGTGGTGTTAAAATTAAGCATTTATTTCTGAAGACATTTACACCTCGAACATTTGATTTCACACGATCGAGATTGTATTTCTTGGATATGATAATGGTGCTAAATATTTTAACCCAGGTCATGTGAAAACTAATTTGTTGCGTGTCAAGTTTTTTAGAAATAAATTGTGAAATACTACCAATTATAAGTTGGTTGTTTTCTTCGTTTCAATTGAAAATTCCCTAAATCAGATATCAGCTGTACGCTTCTCTCCACTCCTTCTTCTCTGCATCTTTCTCCATTTCGTGATTTCTTCTAACCCTTTTCGTATTCCTCACTATCCCATTCCTTCTCCTCCCTCTTCCTCTCTTCCCTTCAACTTTTCCCTAGATTACTCAACCCACTAGGCATTCTTGCCTCAAAATATCACCTAACCATCAGATCATATGGCCTTCATTCTCATCAGAATTTTATTGGTCCATTTCACTTTACCCATCTTCCTCCATAGCCACATCGCCAAACTTTAAATATCTTTTCTCTTTCTTCTTAATAGCTCAAGTTTCCGACCCGTAAAGAACCAAATTCCAAAAAAAAAAGTACTTAGCGAATCTCTTCCTCCAGTCAACTGGGATCCTTTGGGCTGTGATCCGCCCTTTCAACCTTATTGGAGGTTTCCCTACCAATGCCTATCTCCTCCTAATCTCTTCCGAAAGATCTCTCTGATCACTAACCATAGGAGTAACTTCGCCTGGTTTGAAAACACAACCAATGCACTTTTATGTCAAAGAAAATGTGAATAGACCAAGCAAGGAACGGAAATTTTCGGTCTTCAGATGAAAATGCATAGAACAGGAGAGAGAAAAATTCTTGTCAAAAAAAGTCATACGACAATGCAACGTGCACACATAATAATAAGGGGTTGGTCAAAATAACAGGTTTTTTTCGAAAACGTTTGCCATTCGTTCATGAATCATTAAGTGGCCAAGCATTCAAGCCATTATCAAGCATAAACGAAGACAAAAAACCGATGGCATTAGTAGACACTTGATTTGTTATAATCAAGACTACGGAATTACCAAGCACCGCAGTGCATAACTTAAAATAATGAAGGTCACGGAGCCACAAGATTAAGTTCTCTTTCCCGAATGCCGCATGCAATCACAACAATGATAGCCTGATCCATCCCTCAGCAAGTAAGATAGACGCAATGCGGAAAGTCTGTACACTGGGGATCCCGTAATTTAATTTTGCCAGGGACCATTCCGTGGCACCTTTGCGAGTGGGAATCAAGGACTTGGCGGGCCCAACGTCGTGGTGAGGCAATTTTGCCCGAAAAACGACCTCCCCGCGGGGAATATGAATTTCTTTTCGCAGCAACGAAAGGAGAACATTTGTGTGACGACACGTGCCCGGATATTGCGGTCGCCATCTCGCACAAACCTCGCGCTGATGAATAGGATCAAATAATTCACCCTTGAGGACGATAAAAAAAATCCTTCGGGACAATAAACACGTTGCGTCACAATACAAAGATCTTTGTTGGAAACAAATGAGCCGCTTTTTTTCTGCTCCATCTCTAGAGTGCGTGAGCACACTTTGATAAAGCCGCGTATAAAAATGGCATCTGGTGATTGGAAGTTTGCAGAAAGAAAAAAAATGATAAAGGGAGCGGGGAGGAAGGACGGAGGGCGTAAGTCATTCAAGTCCATCTACTATTGCATTGTGTGCCTGTGTCCAAGCGACACGGCGGTCGTGTTAGGACATCGAGGAGGAGGATTATAAGGGCAATGCCCAAGCCGGCAGGCAGCATGTGCCTCATTGCTTCCACACTCTACTCTCCCCTCCTTCAGCACCCCCCTTCTCTACCACCACCCCAGTCCATGCGTCGTCGACTAGACGCATCATTTATGACGCCACAACAACGATACCCTCCCCCTAAGCACGGCTTGCCTCCCATAAATATAAAAAATGGCTCCTCTCCTTCACTATTGCCCAGTCATGTGACCATCCCTTTTCGGGGCCCACCTCAAAACGAAAGAAAGACACCTACCAACGACTCTTCTGCTCACGCCATACTCGCAGCGGTGGAAGGCGAGTGGCCACTGGGGAGCCGAGAGGAAAAGGTAGAGTCGAGAGTGAGAGGGAAAGTTACGGGGATGAATAGAAAAGTTACGGCATGGCCTCAAGCATAGGGCGAGAAACTTTATGTTGAGTTCCACAAAAAAAATTATCCACTAAACATATGTTTGTCTTTTATATGTGTTTATATCCCTTTTCCCTATACTTATGCCTGTATGTATGCGTCTGTGAATGGCTATATATATACACGTATATATCCTAGTGTTTGTGTGTTTGTGCGTCGCCGGAGTGCGTCATTTTCAAGATTATATATATATATATATATATATATATATATATATATATATATATATATATATACATACATACATACATTATTATTATTATTAGGTAATCTACCGGTTAAGGTAGGTTTTTGGATGGACACAACTATCAAATAAACATTTTGTGACTCCCCACCTAGCAAACTAATCTATATCAGGTCCCTCTTCATCTCGGTGTACTTCTTTCCTCCCTTCATCCCGTCCAACATCCCTATCCTGTTCCTACCCTTACCTCGCTTGCCCAACATTCTCCCCTCTATTACCCTCTTCAACATTCCACTACCGCTCAATACGCCTTTCATCCATTTTTCCTGCCTCCATAGGATTTCTCTCAACAAACCCCTCTCCTCCCCCACCATTTCTAGCACTTCCTCATTTGTTTTCCTTTCAGTCCATTTCACCTTCTCCATTCTTCTCCACACCCACATTTCAAAAGCCTCCAATCTACGTCTATCTTCCTGCTTCAGCGACCACGTTTCCGCACCATACGTAGCTACGCTCCATATCAGAGTTTTTACGAGTCTTGTCTTAACATCTCTACTCAACGTCCCCGTCATCAACTCCCTCCTCCTTGAGAAAGCCTCCTTGCCTAGCGCAATTCTTCTCCTTACGTCCCTACCACTTTGACCGTATTGGTCCAAAACACTTCCGAGATATGTAAACTGCTCTACCTGCTCTATTCTTTCCCCGCCTATTTTAATATTTAGCTTAGCCTTTTTCTTTCTGGAAAATCGCATAACCTTTGTTTTATTAATATTGATTCTCATCCCATATTTATCGTACTGAACCTCCAATTCACTCAACAATGCTTGCAACCCCTTGGCTGACTGAGCAACTAATGCTTGGTCATCAGCAAACCTAACTGATTTTACGAATTCCCCTCCGACTTTCATTCCTACCTCCAGTTCTTCCCATGCCTCTTTAATCATTTCCTCTACATATACGTTGAACAGTACCGGTGACAATGGGCAACCCTGCCTTACACCTCTTCCTAACACTGCCCATCCGGACTCTCCGTTCCCCACTCGCACCTGAGCAGTCTGAGACATGTACAGGTTGCGGATCAGTCTCCTGTCCCTCCAATCCATTCCTATTTTCTGCAATACACGCATTAATTTTTCCCAATTCACTCTATCAAACGCTTTTTCGAAATCTACAAAACAGGCAAAAACGTCCTGATTGTATTCTATATTCCTCTCGACTAGTGATCTCATTACTGCAATGGCATCACGCGTACCTCTTCCTTTCCTGAACCCAAACTGATCATCCCCTAAGTAATCATTTGCCTTACTCTCTATCCTTTTGTTGATGATCCTGAGAATAACTTTAGCTGCGTGGAATATCAAACGTATTGTTCTGTAATCCTCACATGACGAAGACATACATATATATATATATATATATATATATATATATATATATATGTATATATGTATACAATTTTATTATAGGGTGGAGGCAAGAAAAATGGATGAAAGGCGTATTGAGCGGTAGTGGAATGTTGAAGATGGTAATAGAGGGGAGAACGTTGGGCAAGCGAGGAAAGGGCAGGAACAGGATAGGGATGTTGGACGGGATGAAGGGAGGAAAGAAGTACACAGAGATGAAGAGGGACCTGATGTAGATTAGGTTGCTGGATTGGGTTTTGTTTGGAGTTACAAAATGTTTATTTGATAGTTGTGTCCATCCAAAAACCTACCTTAACTGGTAGATTACCTAATAAAAAAAACTGGTTAAGGTAGGTGTTTGGATTGACACAACTACCAAATAAATATTTTGTGAATCCTAACAAAACACAATCTAGCAACCTAATCTTCATCTTCGTGTGCTCCCTATCTCCCGTCCAACATCCCTATCCTGTTCCTGCCCTTTCCTCGCTTGTCTAACGTTCTCCCCTTTATTACAGTCTTCAACATACCACCGCCTTTCATCCATTTTTTCTGCCTCCATATACATATTGTCAATACATATATGTGTGTGTGTACATTATTATTAGGTAATCTACCGGTTAAGGTAGGTTTTTGGATGGGCACGACTACCAAATAAGCAACTCCAAACAAAACCCAATCCAGTAACCTAAACTACATCAGGTCCCTCTTCATATCTGTGAACTTCTTTCCTCCCTTCATCCCGTCCAGCATCCTTATCCTGTTTCTGCCCTTTCCTTGCTTGTCCAACATTCTCCCCTCTATTACCTACTTCAACGTGTATATATATATATATAGCGGGTCGCGGTGGTCTAGTGGGTAGAGCGTTGGACTACTGACCGGAGGGTCCCGGGTTCGATTCCCGGGCAAGGCACTCTTGACCCCTGCAGCTCCACCCAAGCTAGTTGATTTTTCGGGTACCAGATCTTCCTGGGAAACCATAACCGGCACAGGGAAAGGAACGGGCCCCCCTACCCTGATGTGTGAATATTCACACGCCATCGGGCTTGGTACATGGGTGAGCTCTACCATCACCTACTAAACCGACCTTCGGGTTGATTACTGTGTTTATGGTTTTTTATATGTGTATATGTATGTATGTATATCTGCGTCTGCTGCTGCTGTCACATACACACACACACACACACACACATATATATATATATATATATATATATATATATATATGCACACAAACATGCATACATATACACACACACCTACGTATAATGTTTTCACTCGGGAAGGATATCGGTGAGTCAAAACTTACTTTATCGAGCAACAATCACCATTTCATCCGTAAGACGAAGTCCCGCAGAGACCGGTGTAAATATAGCCTAATACTTTCGCAAAGTTTTTGTTATCGCTTGGTTTTTCCAGGGTTAATTCAATAATCTTAAATTGCATGACTAAGAGCTCCTCGGATGCCCTACCTATTTCTTTACTTGAAATATAATATAGCAACGAATAACAATGAGTATCAATGCTAGAGGCACAAAACTAAGGAAAAAGTTAAAGCCTTTGAAGAAAAATTCTTTCATGTTTACTGTTACCCACACCCGGTGACTCGGGATGTTGGTAAAGTTTCCTTTGAATTTAAAGTTTAAATATAAAATAGTCGATGCAGAGTACGCAAGAGTTTTATCTACTATTCCTACTAAATTGCACCTACCTCGTTCACTTGGTGCGCTTGGCTCCATCACGTTATGGAGAAATGCGCCAGTTACAGGAAGGAATCTCGTCCTACGCCCACTTCCAAACTGACTGAGCCAACTAACTGTCTTACCAAAAACTTCAATTGATGCACTATCAAAAAGTATTCGATGAGGGTTGGTATTTCCTGGAAGACCTCTCCAAAGAAAATGGCGAAGAAAACTTCGTGTATACCTTTCAATGTTCCATCCGACTCAACCATCAATGAAAATAATTTTAAATTTTCAATCTGCCAGTCTTATTAGAATAAGTCTATGGAACTAACATCATGTGCATTTAAATCCTACATGACAGTTATTCTATTAAAATAACAAAGGTCTCCTAAAATCCGTAAAAATGATTTGCAACCACCCATGTAATTTTTTGGGACAGAAACTTCTTCAATGAACAAGGACTAAGCGATTTACTAGCCATATCATTTGCATTAATCGATTCATTTCATCCACTACAATAGATACGAAATTTTATCTAGTTTCAATGAAAAATTATCCATATTTACTTGTTTTTGTCTGCAGATATATTTATTATAAACATCGATGCTGCATCAATCAGATTAGTGATTTTCAAATTAGGCAAACCGAGAACACAGCAAGGTTCGAAATTACGTACATCACTGGAAGGGCCAAATATTAAAACAAGAAAACGATTTTATTTTAAAATTATATAAACTAATACTAACGAAAATTTTCAGCATAATTTGATTCCGTTTAATTACATTTCTTTGAATATTTTCAAATCCAGTAAATAGAATTATTCTGGTTACACTTTATACTATTTCCAAGAACGGTACTTTGGACATGCAGCTGGATTTTATTTCAATGGCCAAGGAAAGTGTTAACTAACTTTTCGGGGAATGCATTTGTCGGAATCATCTTTTATATTTTAACATGTAAAAAACACAAAATTAACAATTAAATGCTCAGTTTATACCACTCTTTGGTGGGGCGTACGCGAATTAATGGGTTACACAGAGCGATGAATGTCTGGAAGGGAAGTAGAGGAGACCGATAGAACGGTGGCGATCCGAGCGTGACTTACCATCCTTTTCCTCCAGACTCACAACTCGAAGCCAACTCTTCCCTCCCACCTACACATCCCCTCTCCACCTTACCGGCCTCTTCCAGTAACTCCCGCGTCCCTCCGCCCCCGCAGCAATCGCCCACCGCTACACCCCCTCGCTCTCCATCCTCTGCATCGCCTCTCTTTCTATCCCCCCATCCCCGCCCCTCTCTCTCTCTTCACCCCCTCGAATCTCTTCTTCGTCCTTCTCCCTCTTTCTCCTACTCACTCCCTCGCAGCCAGCACACCGCTTCTTCCCCTCCCCCCCTCCTGCAGTGCCGCTACGCCATCCTTCCCTGTACCACAGTCGTCTTCCCGACTAAACCCCAAGCCGCGCAGTCCTTCCTCGACTCCCCATTCCCCTCCAATCTCCGTAGCGTCCTTTCCTCCCCCGCCGTCCTCTCCTTCTGTTGAGACGTGAGTCAAGTCAGCCGGCACAAGCTCACACACACACACGCGTGCGGACGGCTGGCTCTTTGCTCTCGCCCGAGATTTCCTCGTCCCCTTCCTCCCTCCGAAACCTCAACCTCCTCCCATCGCGGCTTCTAGGCGAGGGGAGAGGGGCGACGGAAGGGATGGGAGCAGACGAACGACCGTCGGATCTTCGGCAGCGAAAGACGACGCAGGAGGACGAAACTCTCAGGTGTTTTGCCTCGACGGCCATTCGGTGGTGAGTGCTGCGCGAATTCTTGTCTCGGGCGCCTTCGCGAGGAACATCTCTGAACCGTTTTCTTTAACCACTCTTTGTTGAGCCTCTTCAAAGAGTGACGGAAGGAAAAGGTTCCACCACTCATCTCAATCTGAGCCGATTGCCAGGATAAATTCGTCCCCAGTAGTATCAGAAACCTCGATTAAAAAAACTATGGCTTAGTCCATACAAATCTAAATATGAAATGGCAAATTGGATGGTTTTATCGTGCAGGATTGACGACAATTGCTGATCGATAATGCAGAACATATCGCATATCGAGGATTTATCGAATCTCGATAACTCACTTCCTTCAAATACTTCATATCGAACACGACATTTGAATATTTGCTAGCATCCCGATAGAGACAAAATGGCAAGCGAATAACGATGAATGAATCCTCAGTACCGTTATGATAATTAAAAGTTTATTAAAGTCAAAATTGACTTCTTTCCATTAGCTTAACCAGCATGATGCATTGGCTTCTAAATCCAGGCGACGTTTAGTGCGTACAAAGAGACATAATGGCAGTATCTGATGGAATCAAATACGCTGATTCATAAAATAGATATAAAAGTAGACACACTATCACGGACTGGAAATATTCCCTGAAAAATACACTGATATAAATGATTAAAACCAATTGGGAGAGCTGCTAGTTTCTGGCAAACCATATGAATTGCCCTTTACACAATTCAAAAAATTTTATGCGCCGAAGTTCAAGCTAGTTTCAATGAAAAACGTCCTACTCTGGCCATAGAATACCTGTAACCAAAAACAAATGAACACATGAATTCTTACAGGAAAGAAATAACACATCCGTCCCAAGACTAAAGCATTATAATCATCAAATGTCCATTCATTAATTCGTTTGTCGCAAATGTTGTTCTTCAGTTCCTGACTGAGACATTTTTTTGGGTGTCAGTTATTTTCTAGACCCAAGAAAAGGGTTTAATGGGCCATTGAGCAAGCTCTTCAAAATCTCCCGGGATGCGTAGCTGCCCTAAATTCTCACAGGAACGCCGTAAAGCATGATTCGAGGAGTTCTACATTTTTTCTACTTCTTGAAAACTGTCACCGAAGGCATGACAAGGCCATGACGGATGGACGGAATTCTAAGTATAGACAATAGATTTTTCCTCACATTCACGACACCGATGCATACATATAATTAGAATTTCCTCTTCAAGTCAAAATATAACTGAAAATAAATTTATAAAAATACTTTTATGCTACAATAAAATAATTTCGGTTGGATATCCAATGCGGAGGTTTAACAGTCGAGTTTGTAGAGCACGGGGCTACTGACCGCGGACAGGTCCCGGGTTCAATTCCGGGTTACGCCTCTGAGCACCCTCAGGTTCACCCAAGTTGCCTGATATAACCAGATCTTTTTGTGAAACCAGAGGCAGTGCAGGGAAAGGTATTGTCCCCAATACCCTGATGGTTGAATTTCACACGCCGTTGGACTTAGTACTACTAGGTTGTACTTAGAATTAGGTGAACTCTACCTATCAATTGACTGATTACTCCGGGTTGAATACTGTGGCTTGTCTACTGTTATCTTCTAAATAAATACACAGCTCATGTTGCTCAATATATTAATTGCTATACGAAACAAATGTCAAAGGTCTCAAAGCGGAAAAGAATGGTGTAGTCATATCGAACGCATTCATAAAGATTAACGAACATCTTAAAGGGACATCAAAACCAATGTTAAAAACCTTTCATTTGGATTTGATGACCCGAGTTTCAATAACAGGAAACCTAGAGTGTGATACCAAATACCGGCAAGTAATTACAGATATTGGCCTCAAATTGGGTCCGTAAACGCCTAAAGTGGACGATTCATATTTAATAATACATGACGCCTAAATTTTTCAAAGTAGGAGCCACCAATACGCATAAATTCATTTCATATTCAAGTGAAAGTTGAGCATGGAATGAAACTTTCTTCACTTTTATAGGGGTCCGTGGATTATTTTATTATCAGTAAGCAGCCACGAGGTGTTGTTTACATGTGGAAGGAAACATCCCATGCATGGAAATTTCTATCTTAATACGGAGCATAATTTTTCAAGACTCCTTTGGTCACGGTCACTTTCCCCCGATTTAAATCGCCATTACGCCAGAATTCCCACAAAAACATCCACTCGTGGAATCTTTTCGGCTAATTTCCATTTTATGATCGTTACGTCAGCAATTAAAAAGTGTTAAGAAATATAAGCTTTGAAATAAATGTACTTTACAGTATGTTATCGTTGAAAATGTCAAGTAAAATCATTTTTAAATGGATCATATAATGTTCTTTAAAAATAAAAAAAATTCATCATTGACTTCAGTAAGTTAGTGCAATTTTATTTACGAAAAATCCCCTATCATATTTCAGAATTAACCCTTGGAAAAAAAAACCTGCTATGCACATATTTTTCAGTCCATTTACAATAAATCATTTAATTTACGGCTAACAGGATGGGTTTGATACCGCTTAAAGTAACATTTACCGAACAACGAATAAAAAGTAGAATTTCTCGGCCATTTGTCACGCTTAAGTCCATTCCGTGCACATAAACTCTCCCATGGAACCCAGCAAAAGGAATGAAATACAGTTTCTCACTATAATTTGATAATAAGCCTTTCCGTTTAATTCCGCTCCACTTTCATGGCGTATAACTCTCACATATTCAAGTTTGTGTCCTATGGCGACCTACCGCAAGAAATCACATTCGAGGAGCAGTGACCCGAAGAAAAGGCACTGAACTAACGGTCACTGGAGAGGAAGAAAAGGATAAGCGAGCTTGACACTTGAAAGTGATATAGGACGATTTTTATATGCCGCTCAGATAGAGAATCACATAGAGAAGTTAGGTACTTATTCATACGCTTCACAGGGTTAAAACTCGAAGTAACGTGCCACGATAAAATTTCTAGTCGCACCTAATGTATTGGAATAGAAACTTACTAGGGACAACATGTATGGTAATAGGGTGATTCCAGCAGAAATAGTTTGACTAATGATGGTTATCATACAAATGAACGAAACTGGCCTTGAAGAACGGTTACACTTACTTATATTTGGGCAAAATAAATGTGAGGAAAAATTATGTTGTTCGCCTTTTTTACTCAAAGAAGTTGCTTGCACCAATAAAAATTGACCTGTGGAAAAATCCACTCAGCATACTAAAAACAAGTCGGAGGGGAATTCGTAAAATCAGTTAGGTTTGCTGATGACCAAGCAATAGTTGCTCAGACAGCGAAGGGGTTGCAAACATTGCTGAGTGAATTGGAGGTTCAGTGCGATAGATATTGGATGAGAATCAATATTAATAAAACAAAGGTTATGCGATTTTCCAGAAAGAAAAAGGCTAAGCTAAACATTAAAATTTGCGGGGAAAAAATAGAGCAGGTAGAACAGTTTACATATCTCGGAAGTGTTTTGGACCAACACGGTCAAAGTGGTAGGGACGTAAGGAGAAGAATTGCGCTAGGCAAGGAGGCTTTCTCAAGGAGGAGGGAGTTGATGACGGGGACGTTGAGTAGGGATGTTAAGACAAGACTCGTAAAAACTCTGATATGGAGCGTAGCTATGTACGGCGCGGAAACGTGGTCACTGAAGCAGGAGGATAGACGTAGCTTGGAGGCTTTTGAAATGTGGGTGTGGAGAAGAATGGAGAAGGTGAAATGGACCGAAAGGAAAACAAATGAGGAAGTACTGGAGATGGTGGGTGAGGAGAGGGGTTTGTTGAGAGAAATCCTATGGAGGCAGGAAAAATGGATGAAAAGCATATTGAGCGGTAGTGGAATGTTGAAGAAGGTAATAGTGGGGAAAATGTTGGGCAAGCGAGGAAATGGCGGGAACAAGATAGGGATGTTGGACGGGATGTTGGACGGGATGTTGGACGGGATGAAGGGAAGAAAGAGGTACACGGAGATGAAGAGGGACCTGATATAGATTAGGTTCCTGGATTGGGTTTTGTTTGGAGTTACAAAATATTTATTTGACAGTTGTGTCCATCCAAAAACCAACCTTTACCGGCAGATTACCTAATAATAATACTAAAAACTTAGGTAGCTCGCTTTTTATACAAAAATCAAATTTTTTAAATAAGTTAAACAATTCTAAATATATCTTTCAAATATAAGTTCAAATAGGTTTAAGTTTACGAGTATTTTTTTAATATGAACAAGTATTCATAAATTAACACATGCTATTGCTGTATTGTGCCATTATTTCTGGACTCGATCAAATACTATTTTTGCCTATATTCGTAACAATTCGTATTCGACCAATTGACCATTTTTTTTAACGATAAAGCAGTGGTTATCAATGTTTTCTTGGCTGAACTTATAGCAATCAAGTATCAAAAACGACTTCGCGGATGTACTGTTTTGTAATCAACTGCATAACAAGGACAATTACAAAAAAGTTTTAAAATCAGTTTTAAAAGGTTTTTCCTAATTATTTTTTGCATAATT
This sequence comes from Hetaerina titia, assembly GCA_037158775.1. NCBI lineage: Eukaryota > Metazoa > Arthropoda > Insecta > Odonata > Calopterygidae > Hetaerina > Hetaerina titia. Next base: position 27,523,027 of record CM073776.1, on the reverse strand, counting down.
GTTTGATGCTTCACGTAATATAAACTTCACCACGGAGTCGTGACGCTCAATTTAGGAGCCTCACGAAAGTTAATAAAAAGAACATTTACCCAGGAACCGGAAGGGCGTGACAATAAGAGGACAACGAAAAACTATAGGAGACGAAGACAGCTGTCTATTGAAAAAAATCTTGGATAAGAAGAAGAAACTATAGCACGCCGGAAGTGGGCATTGAATCTTACCCTCCGGCCAACACACTCTCAGAATCCCAGAAATATCGGCCGAGATGCTTAGGGGGGAAGCCCTACCATATAAATTAATTCTCACCTAAATTGGGCGATGAAGGACGGCAACAGAATAGAGGCCTGATGGATGGAAGACGCACTCATTCGAAGTTTCCGTAGCGGAGAAAAAGGTATTAATAACCCTTTAGGCCAATGTTCCAAATTGAACCCTAAGATTTAGACGGTCACTGATTCGATTAGAACATCTGCCTAAAAATGTCCCCTCGGAGACACACAGGAAGGAGCGTGTTTAGAAAGACGAAAAGAAGGCCGAGGGGATAGATAGAATGAAGTAGCTCTCGCGGGTAGAGAATATAGCAGCCATCTATTATACGAATACGAAGGGGGGAAGGAGGAACCCTATGAACTGTTTTGTCCTCACGTTTGAAAGTCCAGAGGAGTGTACTAGTATTACTCACTTAAAATTATGTATCACTCGAATGTAAAATCTGGTGAGTTATGCGATCCATTTAAGTTGAACCGGAATTTCTATCCAAAAAGAAAACGAATGACCTACACCAGTAAGGCGACCGCAACTCTTCATAACTCGCTGGTCTGGCCGTCCTGAGATTCGGTAAGGTTTGAACCCAGCCTCTGTAATTTATATCGTGATTCTCCTAATTTTGTAATGTACCTTAAATGATGCGATACAATCTTAGCGTAGAATCATTAAAAACCAAAATCAACCATTACCGATCCAAAAAAAAATTAAAAGACACGCATTTAAAACCGTATATCATTTACAGTCCCAGTTTATGCCAATCACAAAAAATTCTTCAGCATCTCCGGACTATTTAGTATAACGTAATCGAATGAACATTTCATGAAATGGTTGGCACAAAAAAAATACTATCATTTGTTCATTTTCCATCACTTGGCGTATTCCTGAGGTAAATGCAAAATGAAAAGGCATTGGAGGCATTAGCTTTAGGGTAGAAGAAATAACCCAGCTTTTTGAAAACAAATCGATTACAAGATCCGAAAATAACAACATCACGGCACATGACCTTTAGTAGGCAAAAGGCTAACATTATAGGCTTTAAAACGCTAGGATTACGCCAATGCGGCTAACTCAATAAGGCTTTGCTATCGTGGTTTATTCACCCAGCATACACATGTATATGTAACACAAAGAACTTTTGTTTAGCATATATTAGGATTTGGAAGTATGGCACCTCGACTTCGCCTTAATCCAGATAAAACTTCGGGATAAACTTATTTTCAGGTGTGTTCCATCCATTCAATTTTTTGACGCGAGATCATGATTTGACAAAAATCTTGTAAATGTGTCAAAGGACCCATTCTTGAAAGCAATAAGTCCGTGGTAACTTGAAAGCAACAGGATAAATAGAACGTGTAGCTCAAAATTTAAATCTCTACAGTCGATCTCTTTCTCCTTATTTTTTGCCTCAACTCCTTTCTAATGATAGAGCGAAATGCATTGAAGACGGCCACTCAATTCTCGCTCAGAGAAGAGCAACGACATAGAGAAGAGAAATGTACTCATAGCCACCCTCTCCCGTGCCAGTCTCTTTTTCCATTACAATCACAATTCCTCAACCTCCATCTACAGTCACTTTAACGATCGGATTCCGTGAGCTTCTGGAAGAGGTTGGGAAAGAGTTCGCCTTTGACAATGGAATCAACAGCTAGTTTTTCTTTGAAACCGACTACGAGCGATAAAACCTCAATGCATTCATGCATAAACTGTCTCGCAGTAGCCTTGAAATTTGGTTTTCAGCGACTAAAAATGTTTGCGTCTGAAACTCGCCATTCACATTGTGGTTATCAAAGAAATATAGTAAAAATATTTTATGTACCAATTTTCTATAATCTATGCTAAAACTAGTTAAAAATCGCATTGTCCGATACATAACCGGTATACACTTGACTATATTTTTGGGATATACCAGGGGAAACCTGGTTGCTCCTGTCACTAGCTAGGACCCCAGGAATGCATCTCCAAGATGCTGCTCATGACTGATGAACCTCTAAAATTTGGGAAACCGATGATAATCGCAACCAAATTCCTCGCAAGCCATCCATAATTCCTCTCGTAGGTTATAAACCACCGATTAAATCAAGCAAATTCTAAGTGCATACGAGAGCTTGCATAATGTTTTTAAGCATGAGTATCTTAATTTTTATCGTAATATAAGTCCTGATACACCGAATTCGGATTTAAAATTCTAGGGCGGTGGATAAGGAATGCGAGAACACATTAACGAGGCCCGCCCTGTTCCTAACTATCAAGTAAAACCTTCTCCCAAAGTAAAGCCCTGTTTGTTACAATTACACGGCCAGTCAACATTTAAGGCTTAACAATGATTAACTACGTTTTTTAATTCGGTTCATACCGAACGTTAAGCCACGCCAGGTATTCCTAAGTTAACCTACTTTCAAGCATAACATTTTATTAATAACCTGAAAATAAATAAGCATCACAAGATAGATTATTACCGTTTTTAATATAAAAAATTTTAAGTACCTTATCTTTTAGTCATGTTTAATGACGTTAGTTGTAAAAATATTGATAAAATTAATGTATATAATTTGAGGTGATGTCAATAAAAACGGCTTAGCACAATGATTTCGCTCTTACTTTCAAGTTTTGGCGGTATGGGCTGATTAACTTGAATGGGAATACGATTTGTACACCAGTAGTCTTAAGATTTCTAAGTATCCTGGCACAATTATGAAGATCGTACGAATCGCAAGAAATCTTTGAAACGATAATGAGTGAAGATATTTGACTAGGGGCTTGAACATAGTGATACTGAAGTGCTTTTATGAAATTAACTCATTTTCCAATACTAATTGAATTTTAGCTTGGTAGTTAAGGTTACTAGTAGAAAAATTTATCGCAGAAAAATATATCCTTATTTCTCTTACATCATGCGTATTTATTCGCCACATTCGCAGTTCAATCAAAAAATAAGCATAATTACGATCAAATCATATTGGTAGCACTAAAATATTGGCAATGACGCCCTTTTCACGCTGTTGATTAAAACCTTCATTAAAGAAATGAAACAAAATCTTAATCTTCGTATTTGATCATAACGGCTGTGGAAAATTAATTGAAAAAAAACATTCTTGAGACGTAAAGTTAAAAGATCGTTTTTCAAAATATTTTACGCATAATTTATAATACACCGAAACCACTTTCGGCAGCCGAGATTATCAAAGCTCCCAATTCCCTCCTTTTTAGATTGAAGTCCTACAGTGATGATCAGAGATTTCGACTTACTCTATCCCGAGGAATGTAGAGAAACTGGACGGAAAACTAAAGTGTGCCGATAAACTGCTATTCCTCCTTGCCCACTTCCTTCCTACGTATATGCTCTCCCATCTCGCCCAGCCTATTTCTCTAAAAGCCACCCGCGCTCTAGTGCCATCAGCTTCCTAACAGATATCCACCTAGCCTATCCTGCGTCCGCCCCCTCCCCCTCACACCACCTTCATCCATCCCACACCACGACAACTCAATCCCCTCCCCTGACCCCTCTTTCCCTCTCCCTCACACACCCCCTCCTCGGACAAAAGGCCTCGTGAGTCACCGCTTTCACGCCGACCTCCTTCGGTTGGAAGAGTGACTCCCGGGCATTGAACCCAGAGTCTCCCCTCCGATCCTCCGTCCTTCCCCGGTCGGTAAAGAATGCCTCGAGCGCTACGCAAAACCGAGATACATATTCCATCCCCCCATCGCCCGCTCTCTCTCACTCGCCAGCTTCCCTTTTTTATTATTGCCTTATAGGTGACTCGACCTCCATCTAGCCTCCCACAACTGCTCGAATAAAATGAGTAGAGAAGTCGGGCGCGGGAAGTTAAAAAATAAAAGAAGAAGAACGATAACTCTCTGGAGGATTATAAACCGGTCTCACGTCGGTTGTATTGTGTTACATGCCTATCGCTGGCTGAATGCAGAAATGAGTCAAAATTTGCGAATACCAGCAGGGAGATGGTGTTCAAATAATTGGGGTCGGAGACTTCAAAATTTATTGCATGGACCAAGTAGAGGTTTCTCTATTAGCATGCGTGATTATGAAATTACGTGATATGAATAGAATTTAGTTTCGGAATTGCGATTTTCATGCAATCATTCAAGGAAGCACCAAATCCAAGAAACTTTTTTGAAAACACCGAGTTCCTTCGCATTTCGGAATTTAAAGAAGAAGAAGAGAAGTTTATCTCAAAATATCAAATAAAAACAATTCGTTTGGATGTTCACGATGGGGAGGAGTGCTTCGTTTGTTTGAAAAAAATATTGTAACGGTTATTTTCCAAGAAATATTCTTTTCCGCCTGGAGTCAGGTGTTCACAGGGCTAATCTGGGTAAGATACGAGGCTACCATGAATCCCAGGTGCTTTTCAGGATGGTTAGCGTATTTCAAAAATCGTTCGTAAAAGGTGAGCTGGAACTAATTCTTGAATACCACACTTTCTCCGGACAATGATTACCCCCTTATGATAAGTACATTAGTAAATGTGTCGTCCACGGGCATTTTTGTAAATAATATCACATAATTTGTTTTAACTGCCACACAGAAAGAAATCACACAGCACTCCTAAAGGCATGAGGGAGTGTGGGGGAAATTCTGCGACCGAACGGCTAGGAGTTCGAAATACCAAAGTTGTCTTTTTTATCAAAGATATTTTTTTAAATGATCTTTTACGTAATATTTGACAAATCTATTGGTACTTCCACATTAGTATGAAAGGGCGGGGAATATATAAATTGAAACTTGCTATCATTTTTACATTTCATACAATCAGAATTTGCAGTTAGTCGAAAGTTCAAAAAGAAGCATATGTGAAGATTGTAAATTTGTAAGTAGGTATTAATTGAAGTCTCCTACTCATGTTAGTGTTAAAAAAAACCTAGTAAAAATAATCAGTTAAACTAGAACAAATGAATGAAGTTCAGCGTAACCTTGGCATTCAGTTCTAAGGACACGTTTGAATTTGCCCTTCGGCAGTATAACGCTTGTGAAAAATGAGCATATATCATGAGCAATGTTATGCTGTCAATAAACCATTTCGTTTATCCTCAAATCTTATTATTTCAATTGCTTCACCCCAAGAATTTGGTGGTTTAAATCAACAATTACCACTCGTTTCTATAATTTCCATCTCTCAATTAATAGAAACATTTCTATGTCATACAAATTTTCTACACGAAGAGGCAACGCGGACCGTAAAATTGTGAATTAGTCAGTTTGACGTGACGCCTTCATTCTTACATCTCCTTTCTAATTCACAATCCCATCGCCAACCACACAGAGAAGTTTCGAATCCATCCCTCGAGTAAGGAGTACCATTCGGTGAGGTGATTCCAATGCCCCGTAGATCCTACGACCTCGTTTTATGCAGGAAGCATTTCTTAACGCCCTCTTTATTAGCTGTAAATGGAATTCAAACTAATTCACCGCAGAATGTTGAATGCTAAAATACTAAAAATGCTCACCCAAGCTATTCTCTATCTTTGAGACAAACTGATCCATCATAGTTTCATTTGATAGCTCACGAAAGGGTAACCCTCAAATGCAAATATGAACCATTTGCGCACACATCTCAGTTTTCAATCGTTTCAGAATTATTCAAGAAGTGGAATCAATTGTATGATTATATTGGGCATATGCAAATCGATTAACCGAAAGACAATCAATCCTCAGAGAAGATCCGATGCGTTTTGCCTCAATATTTTAATTCTATTCTACTCGGGTGTATTGCCCGAGTACATGGGTCTTTCAATAATTCCTCAGAAAATCCTAGAGATGACGCTAGTAATATTGAAAAAGGTTTTCTTTTAGTAAGCCCCATCTCTCACTAGACTGCTGTTAAAGTTTCAGCTATATGTGTCACGTGGTTTCGTTTTCATAGTCAGTTCAAGCAACAAATTTTCATTTATTTAGAAAACTAAAAACAATGAGTTTCGTGCGGTGATTAAACACTTCTATTTGAACAACTTTACGTCAAAAGAGATCACAACCAAGTTGGATGACGTTCATGCCACCTCTGCTCATGTGTTTGCGAATCTTCACAAACTTGGTAAAAGAGTTAGAGTTATTGAGTAAACGTGGCCGTAAATCTTCAAATGATGAACAACGGTTCAGGACGTCAAGTGGAAGTGACTTCCTCCGAAATGATTGACAGCGTCCACGATTGGTTTTGAATGATCAACGAATTAAAGTTCACGAAATAGTTGAGGTTATGGGTACATCACAAGGTACAGTGGTTTCAATTTTGCACGAAAAATTGGGTGTGAAAAAAATCTCGGCAAGATGGGTGCCGCGTTTGCTCTCGGTGGGAAATAAACACAATCGTGTATTCGGTTCGGAGGCTGGTGTGGCACTTTTCCGGTGCAATCGTGAAGAGTTTCTGCGTCGATAGATATCTGCGAACAAAACATAGATACGATTCTACACTCCAGGGACGAAGGAAAAGTCGTAACAGTGGGTTTATAAAGGTGATCAGGCTCCGAGAAGGCGCAGATGGTGCAATCGGCCGACAAGGTGATGGCCACGGTTTTTAGGGATGCACGCGGAATAATTTACATCGATAACTTGAGGAAAGGGCAAACGATAAATGGAGTGTATTATGTTGAATGTATTGTATCGTTTGAACAAAGGAAACAAAAATGTTTCCTCATTTGGAAAAGAAAATAATTCACTTCCATCAAGACAACGCACGGGTGCACACATACATAGTTACGATGGCGAAAATTATAGAATTAAAGTTCGAATCATTACCATACCCACCGTATTCACCAGATTTGACCCCCAGTAACATTTTTTTAATTTCCCAAACTTGAAAAAATGGCTCGGTGTAAAATTATTTATAACGAACAGGACAGATATTTCTAGGACCTTCCAAAATCATACTTTTTGGGCGGCTTAAAAAAGTTGGAGAAACGCTGGGAAAAGTGTATCGAGCTAGAAGGAGACTATGTCGAAAAATAAAACCTACCCAAAATAATTTGTTTTTCTATTTTTTCCTGGGAACTTATTGAACGGCCCACATACGTTTCATGAGTCAATAGTAGGAAGAAGCTTCAGTTTTCAAATACACGAACAGCCATATGCTTCCTTCACTTCCGGGGCTTGAGGCTTTCGTTTACCCACACTTAAGAAAGTCCCTCTTCCCGAAGACAGAGACACGTGATGTGCATTGGGAGGATATGATGCCCATGTAATTTGGACAGGTTAAGAGGTTGGGGTTCGGAACCACGACGAGTTAATTTCGTTCGGCAAATTTACCCAAAAGGCTCTTGCGTGAAAACAAAGCTCTGTGGCATGAAATATCAACGACCATACGTTCTCGCAAAACATCGAATCGCTGCGGCATATTGACAAAGTTATAATCGGATTCCGACGCCAACGTCGTCGCCGCACTCGCCGGCTCCCGGTCTCCCAGGCTCTCCTACATGTATTTTCGAAGTCCCTTCCATCGGTCGACGTAAGGATGCGGCAGTGCGGCGCAGATCGATAGCATAATGTTCACTAAAATTAGAACTTCTACGGAACCGGAGATTGAGGGTAACTCTTGCTATTTTTCACTGTAGGCCGAGCACAAAAACGAAACAATTCATGGATCCGCGAAGTTAAAACATAAATATACGTAATCATAATTGTAAGGGAAACCTGAAAGGTCAGCGGAAAAGCAGGCCGTTTGACGACTATTCAAATCACTACCATAATTACCCATCACTTCATCTCCAGATATCACTTCCCCCTCCTACTTCAATAGTTTTTTTTACATTTTCCGGTCGCATGTAAAAAATATGTTAAAATGACGCAGTAAATTAATTCTATAATATGTGGTGCTTACATGGTAAAATATTACAAAAGAATGGCAAAATAAAGTCATAAGAAATTCAAATGAAGAATTCCCTAACCCACTTCAATAGAGTTTGGACATTTTCCGTTCGCATGTAAAAATATGTTAAAATGACGCAGTTAATTAATTATACGTGGTGCATACACGATAATATATCACAAAAGAATGCCAAAATAAAATCATACGAAATTTAAATGAAGAATTTCTGTGAAGCGTTTATGAGGAGAGAAGTCGACTGATGGCGATGGCGAGAAGATGAACGAGTAAATTAATTGGGCAAATTACATCTCCGAGGCGCAACATCCGATTTGAATAACGTAATAGAAGTGACCAAAGAATAAAAAAAACCATAGAGGAAGACCAACGATAAATTACAATGAGCCAGTTAAGGCAAGACTGCAGTGCAGGAAAATGAAGAGAGAGAAATAAAACGGAACAATTTTGAGAGCTTGTGCCAACCAATCATTGGATTGCTAACCTATATGATAATGGTGTAAATGAAGTGGTGAAAATTCGGTTAACGTTTCGAGCCTATCAAGAAAACTAATAAAACCTCTACAGATCACACTCAAGTTCATTTTTTACCGTAATTTTTGAGGGGTCATGAGGATTTGTTCATAATTAGACAACCATAAACTATTGTAATTAAAATTGGCAATTTTCCACAAAAATAAATTTTATTAATTCGACCGGTTTCAATGTAACTACATCATCTTCTGGCAACAGTCATTTCTCATTGTCTATTATATATATGCTGAAAAGCAAGTGAGGGGAGGGTAGTGGGAAATGGGGGAAAGAAGGAGTGGAACGTGGGCAACGTGGGTGACAATGAGAGGGGAGAAAAGGTGCGGGTGAGGAGAAAGGGGTGGGGGGAAAGAATTTTATTAATAAAATTTATTTTTGTAGAAAATTGCCAATTTTAAATAATCATGATATTCCACCATATCACGCCTGAAACGTCTCTTTTTATTTTTTACCATAAAATAAATGAACGTACGTACATATAAATATATGAACGTACGTACATGCATATAAAATCCTCAATTCTGGTTTTCCTTGCAAAGCGTAAGGTTTGCAGGGTTTATAAAAGCCCAATCGACCGATGAAATCCCAAGAAAATAAACTGCGAAAATGTTTTGCATTGGCTAACTCTCGGTTACGCATGTCAGTATCATACACGCGTGGCACACCCGTGATGAGAAATCAAAAATGCTTACCGAAGTCTGCCCAAAGGGATGAAACGCGTTTCTGGTTGCCTTGGAGTGAAATCGATTACCAGTCCAAATAAAACTGATGTTTGGTTACGAGCTAATTATGTTGATACTGGTGAAAATTCATAAACACTAAAGGGCAATCTTTGTTTACTCATATGTGCTGTACCCTTGTTTGATTTCCACGAAGTTACCTCCCGAACTACCTTTGAGGAATAATAGCAGGCGGGCTGATAAGTGGAAAAACACGATGGGTGAAGATTAACTTAAAAGACAGATGGCACACTATGACTCGAGAGACCTGAGACGGAGGGTATGGGGAACGGGATGACGTGAGAATGCTCGGAAGTACGAAAAAATTGCCTGAAATCGACGGGAGTGATGGAAGTCAACGGGGAGGAGCGGGGGATGGCTCTGAGTGAGCGTGTAACGTACGCGAGCAACAAGTGCCCATCTCCGCGGAGAGGACGTGGGGGAGTAGTGTTAAGAAGGGGGGGTTGCGCCGTTCGGACCTGGGAAGATTCGTGGCACTAGTCAGAAATTACTTCCACAAGCACGCAGACATAACGCGTATGTATTAGGCGAGTTTATACTTTTCCCAAATGGCCACGATTCGAAACCAAGAGTTGATTTCTAGTTCCTATTGATCTCTAACCAATGATACTGCTTCTGCGCGCCAAGCAAGAGTAGGTATATTGATTATTGTACTCTTGCTTTGTGGGCGGGTATTCACGCCTGGTGGTAAAGGATAATGACATTTAAAATTTCTTTCAGACGAACGAGTAAAATTTAGAACAAAAACATCATATTTTGTTCCAATGACAATTACGTGGCTTCCCGAAAAATAACAGGCACTTTTCTCCTTCCTCATCTCTTCCTTCAAGGGCATGGAAAATCTTCAACCACGATCGTGCTGCAGCACCCCCTCCCAGTATTTTGGGGGAGATTTCAATGGGGTATGACCTACGGAAACTAACAGATCAGCCTGCCGCCCTGAAAATAAAATGAACCGTAAAATAATTACCTCCACTGCTTCTCCCCAAATTTACTCCTTCAATACGTTTCCCGAAGTTTTATTCTCCACAGTTTATTTCCGCCTTCATCCCAAATCCCACAACTGAAGACTGATTTGAACGGCGAGGGTACTCATCTGGTACTTGGTCTTAATGGGCGTGAAATTCACACGTGAGGGTAGAGAGATCCAGTTCTTTCTTCTTTGCCACCTGTGGTTTCCAAGGAATGACTGGTAACCAGAAAATCGCATAGCTTGGGTGAAGGTGAGGGTGACGAGAGGATTCAACCTGATTTGAACCCGGACTCTCTGGGACCCGGGTCAGTTGCCGAATGGCACACTTATTGGACTAACACGCCTATCGTGGCCCCAAGGCGTGATATAAAAGAATACCATGCTCCGTTGCGTTGTGGGCAAAGGAAATTGATATCACACCTACGGGTGATCATCGTATCACACAGGAGGCATCTAATGTGGAGTTATCATGGGATGGAGGGCTTTATTTGGATGCGTGAAGACCGTATAGTACCAATAAATTGAGGACGCCATGGCTATAACTTAATGAAATAATGGAGCGCTATCTCTCTAAGCTCAAAGAAGTACCTGCCATTCGGCGTTACCGGTTGCTAGGTGATGTTTATACACGAACTTTAAATTTTCCTAAAAGCGATAACATTGTATTGAACATGACATATATTATGTTATAAATTAATCATTTAAATAATTTATGGTTAACATCTTACATTTTATAGTTATAAGGAACATATTATGGATGTATTTGTCTGAAAATATCATCATCGTCATCACGGGTTAATTAGATCGATATAAAATAACTTTCACGATCCAAGAATAATATTTTGATTTAATCATCGGCCAGTTCAATTATTCTATGCAAGTAACCAATAGTGTCACTGCAGTACGGAAACATCTCAGGACCGAGCCGTTGCCATTGAAATAGGGATCCAGCACGCGTCTACAGCTACACACCACCCCGCTGATAAACGTGTATTAAGCTTAGGACACCAGCCTTGAAATACGAAAAGCAGAAAGAAATTTTTAAAAGAGCATTAATAAGCTACCTTCTATGCAAGAGGATACACATGAACCGGATTCCGAATTCTTCCAGAATATTCTATATTTTTTTTGACTAAAAGGTTTCTCAACGTCATCGATACATTTACCAATTATGAGCTCAATTTATGGTTAAGATGGAACCACGTATACCATGTGTTTTCCACATAAGAGGTATGTAGGTCACAGAGTGAGGGTCACGTACGAGGCCTCCTAATCCACTCAAAAATCCTATCCCACAGCTCTCGTATAAAAGCAGTGTCGTTTCCATACGATAAGAATTGTTCTGAAGACCCAAGCGGTCAACTTCTGGAGTGAAGATCATGAAATAGGTACTGCTCGGCGGAAAGCGCAACAACGTATCCGGCAAATTCAAAGGTCATAAATCAATAATACCCTCAGGAAAGTTCCGCTCCCGAAGGCTATGCATACTGAAATGTCCCTCTCGGATTCCCACATCCATATTTGGTCCTAGGTGTAAAAGAAGAAATACTAGGAGCAACCTTGCCCCAACCGCACGCCTATATATCTTTCTCTTCGATTCATTCGTCATTAGTTGAACTCTGGCATGCTTCTTCACTCATTCGGTCCCCAACAGTTCCTGAAAAACTATCAAATTAGCCAGGATGAGCAATTACACTTCTGGCACAAGGATGGACGCGGATTTCAGCCACGGATAAAAGTGTTTGGCGCTTCTTGTCGCATTCATAAACAAGGAAAGGTAACAGACTGCATTTTCAGTACAGTACAACGTGGTAACTTAGCTAGCAGTGTTGTGTACCTAGCAGTAGACTGAAAACCCAAAATATGTTTCTTTGCTAAAAAAATACATATATATGAATATATAAGCATATATATATGTATATGTATATATATAATTATTTATTTATATATTTCGATGATATAGAAGTACTCACGAGAGCAATATAACGGCACAATAGAACACAAAATAAAACAGATAGCATATATAAGGACACTCACATTGTAGATTGTTTGAGCTTTCGGGCTTCTCCGAGGGCTTCTTCAGGTCAGACTCGTAAGATATTAGGTAAGGTAATCTACCGGTTAAGGTAGGTTTTTGGATGGACACCACTATCAAATAAATATTTTGTAACTCCAAACAAAACCCAATCCAGCAACCTAAGCTACATCAGGTCCCTCTTCATCTCTGTGTACTTCTTTCCACCCTTCATCCCATCCAACATCCTGTCCTATCCTGTTCCTACCCTTTCCTCGCTTGCTCAACATTCTCCCCTCTATTACCTTCTTCAACATTCCACTACCGCTCAATACGCCTTTCATCCATTTTTCCTGCCTCCATAGGATTTCTATATATGCATATATTATATATATATATATATATATATATATATATATATATATATATATATATATATATATATCAGCACTTAACAAAATGCTAGGTAACCATGGTGAATGTACACAACGTATATGTTTCGCGTTATATGTGCGACGCCCTTACACCTGAGATAGACAATGTTCAAAGGTGGCACCATGATTTGAACCAAGGTTCTTCGGTCAGCAACCGACCTCTCTACTCACTATGCCGCCGCCTCTCACTGCCCTCTTCGACTCACTAATTAGTAAAAACGTAACCAACATTGATCAACATCAAACTCTGCAGCCATTACTTGCGCCTTTAGTCCTTAAGTATCTCAGTCATACTAAGTTAACATGGAAGGCACGTGGCCAAAGTAGCTCCATCTTTTGAAAAAATCTTGAAATATTGACAAAATCGTAGAACCTTATCGCCGCACTATTGAACAGGTAACGAACCGCCCGTGACTATATTATGAATTTTCACGTATTAGCGTAGTGGCTTCCAATAACGAAGGGTTTTATTCTATCCCCAAAGCTTTCCAGTACGTACTTGATTGGTTTCTCCATTTCGTCAGTAGTGGATTGAGACCTTCTGCGAACGTTACGAAGAATTAATACCCCTCTACACAGTTTTGAAAAAGAAAATTTGTAAAAGTAAGAGCACCGTAAACTAATAAGGACAAATAATAATCGAAAGATAATTTTGCAGAAATTAGATTTCGAAACTGCAACAGGGAAATCGCAATATGCTCGCAGATAATCCGTCACTCTATATTATGCCACCATGATTTAAAGTACAACAAAGTATTCGTGTAGCTTTTCCAGGACCTTTCGCGTATTTCCACTCAAGTAGTCTACCGTCGCCTCGCGAGTTTCGTGGCACCCTTCCTTTTCCACCCATTTCAGCCCTACCTGTATCATACAACTTCAACTTAGAATGAATTGATTCAGCGGTGACAACTTGACACCATAAATACTGCAATGATTGTTATAATTACTACAAGGCCAATGCGAGTGTTTTTGTATAAATCAAGACAAGGAAATGACAATAGTTACATTTTTGATAAGCAAGAAAACTAAGTTAAAAATTAAACAAGGGGCTTATGAATTAAAACAGGATGAATGATCCACCTATTTAGAAATTATTTTCGCTTACATGATCATAGTAGTACTTTCATTAGGCAGATGAAATGCATGGGCGAAGAAGCACTTTAAAAATGTAGGGAATTGATGATCGGGACGTAGTAGAGACAAAAAAAATTAATATGGTGCTACGCCCCGTTAATATTAATATGGTTGAGAAAATTGGCCTTTCTGAGAATAAAGAACAAGTAAGTATTTTTATATTCGACTTATGGAAATAAAATAAAAATATAAGGTGGTTAGAGAGTTATGGAAATTAAATTATATATGCGAGTGATGAATGAGGAAAGTTAATGGGAGAATCGGAAGACACGGAAGAAATGGATCGAGAAAAAATTTGAAACTAGCTTTGGAGAGGTATTTAGGTGGAGTCGAGCGAGGAAGAAAATATTAAGAATTTTGGAAACCATAAATGTATGCTAAAGCTAACAGAGGGTGAAAAAGGGCAATATTGTAGAGCAAAATATGTTTATATGGCGAAAATGTACGTATATATGTTTGACAATAAGTCGTAATATTTCTCAGAAACCATCAAATCTCTACCTTTACTCGGGAGACTTTCAACGTACTTGAACATCTGTCACCCTCCAAAACCCAGTCCCTACCAATACGGAAGCTCAAAAGGAGTCGTCAGTAAATTAAAACACCAGCATAGCTCAACCGTACAAAGTAAGCGATTCGTAAGAAAAATCACCGGAGGAGTAGGGATTCTTCCCCTGGGGTTGAAAGATGGCACCATCGCGGGGAAACTGCGAACGCTGTTCGGTGAATTCTTCTTGTTTCAGCCACAAGGACCCGTCCGCATGAGGACAGGGAAATGAGTAGAATACCTGAAAACACACCCGTCTGACAGCAGTCCTTGGCGTCACTCCCTTTTCATTCGGGATGATAACATTTTATTTAAATAATAAGTAAGAGGCACGCGTATCGTTTCTGCCCCGCGCGATATTTGCATGAGGAGCACAGCGTCACACTCTACCGTCCCAGCCCCTGACATTGCTAAGAGTGCGAGAGATACTCGTGTAACGGGAATCCGTCCCGAGAACGAAATTATGAAAAGCGCGTTCCACGCGTTATTTGCGTTTCCGAAAAGATTCTCGCTGTGAGGAAATTAATTAATTCCAAAGCGGTCGTTATTTTTTCATGGTCCCTGAAAAGCACGAGACATTTCATTTGCTTACATGAATGCATTACAATGCCGTCGAGCGCACATTTTGTGAAGGAAACAACATACGTCACCGTCGCTGACAAAAATGACAGAAGAAGCAACATGTGCGAGCTAACGGGCGATTTCTTATCCAAATGATAACATTAGCATTACTTCCATCCAGAATAATGGAATAATATGCGGATGGAATTGCCTACATACGTCTTGTGAACTTCCACAGAAAAATATACGCCCGTCACATCATCGGGTGACAATGCGAAGTGTAGGAGGTGCACCCTTCCGCAAAGAAATAACATTCAACCTGAATAAAATTATTCCCAAGACTAAAACTCGAAACCTTTATCTCAGAAAGGTCACATTATCATTAAGAAATAATTATTTTTATTATTAAATAAAATTGGCAATTTCCACAAAAATAATTATATATAATATATATATTCTTATATATATAATATAATATATTTTTTGTGGAAATTGCCAATTTTATTTAATCATGTTATTCCACCATATCACGCCTGAAACGTCTCTTTTTATTTTTATTATGTTTTTCATGCAGCATATAAAAATGAAAATAAGTGTCTCATTCCACGGTTGATGGCAATATTGCGCATGCAACCTCCACGTCTTGGACGAATAGTTGGCTGTTCGATATTTTTCACGGAATTCAAAAACATTTACTTCTTCATAATTAAAAAAAATATTATTAGCCGATTCCAGGATAAATGGCGCCAAATAAATCTACAAAAAATAACAACCAAGTGACGAACACACCGGAAATGACACATATTTCTTGGGAGGAATTATACGGCAACGGATTTTTGTTTGAATCCCTAAGACGGTGATAAGCAATCCGTTCCACGTGCGCTGAACTCATCGCGAACCCCAAGGGTTAGGTTAAAATACCATACGTACCGTAAAAATAATTCAAAGGTTAAAGTGAAGAGTAAATAAAAATTATTTTTTCACGCTTTAAGAGAATGAAACGGATCGCCCAATAGCTTTGACTACGATTATCCGTGGAGAAAATATTACCCTGCTACCCTTTTACTAAATAGTAGCCAAATATCTGACTGCTTTATACAACTGGAAGCATTAATGGATTTCGATGGCTTGGGTTTCTCAAGTTCCGTAACTTCTATTAAATACAGAAGGCCCCCAATATGTCATGTTGATCCAAATGATGACCTTAATGAAATTTACATTAAATTTGTTGATCTTGGTGCAAGAAAAAAGTTCTGACGCGTGATCCCATTTACTTTCTACTAGGTAGGGTTGGTAAAGTATTTTCATCGTCAGTATAATTCAATTCATTGTTTTTATAGTGCATTTAAGAAGCAGAATATTGCAACTAGACCGATGATTGAAGCTAGCATGCACTCTGTCAGGTGAATCAGTTAATCATCTTGGACTGAAGGAAGGTAATATCAAAACCAAATAGACACGTGCGTTCCATAAAAAAACACCGAAAAATGTCGGCCTTTAAATAAACTTTTTCTAATTCAAAAATAACTCACCAGTTTGGCCTGGAGAGAGTGCCCCCAACGCCGTTATCCTCAAAGGTGGAACAAGTTTTCACAGAAAGGCATGTAAACACAAATTTTTAGGAGTTTATCAGAACCTGATTTCCTGTTGAACTAAGCAGTGTACATAGATAAATTAAGCATGCATGTTTATTGGGTGCACATCGATTATAGACCAATTTCATTCGATTCAATAAATCGATCAATAGCAATGATTTCCATAGATATACGTTTGCATAATCACGCTGTTTAGCATGCTTACCTGCACATGCCTCATACAATCTCACCACGATTACAGAAGAGTTGATACCAATTGATTATAATTTTTCCACGGGATATCCTGTTCGAATAATATAATAAAAATCGACGTAAAAACTTTATGATGACATGAACCAAAAGAAACACGAAATTAATTTTGTTTTGAGCGTTCCAAAAGTGTATTGTAAGTAGGCTGTCATGATAACTTTTTAAAAAAGGAAACCAAAACGTGGTCCGTTAATACTTAAACGATATCACCGCCGTGGATTCGGAGAAGGATGAATAACTTGATCAATATAATGTTCACGTGAATAAGTGATTATTTTGCAAATTATCGGCACGTTTAATAAAAATTCTTTCGAAGCACTATTTCGGGCTATGAATCATAAATCAAGCTTTCATTTAGAATTCACAGATATGAACTTCCTGTCTCAGCTTTTTCACTCAAAATGACATAAAACAAACATATTGGGTGAGATAAATTCAATGTATACACTGGGAAATGAGTTATCTTCACTGACAGTCGTGGTAAGATGCAATAGAAAAAATATATAATATACGGACATAAATATATGGAAAAAGGCGATACTCAGTTCCATTATGTAAACATCGCTGTATTGCAGAATTTGTACCTCAGCTATTAGGTCTATCATTAAGTGAAATATAAGTAAATGTATGGCTTGTACGTGGCGTTTCATTGATAAGCATTTCATTAAGCATTGATGGCGTTTCATTCATGTCGCCGTGAGCCGCCCTGTGTCAACAGTTACTAAATGGCCAAAATAATCCGACGCATATTATTCTCTGCGAATGCAATTTTGAAATCAAGCTACGCCAAATACATTATTCAAGTCCATTGGAGAATTCGAATAAAGGCAATTACAAAGCACCCCGAATGGTTCCTACCAAAAATACTCATGAAAGCACTCAATGAATTCCGATCAATGCAGTAGTATTTTTAATTTAAATTATACCAACACCAAGATGAAACATAATGTCACGGCACGAGTGGCTTCACCAAATATATCGTATTCCAGAAAGAATGGAATATATTAACAGCACAACGGTTGAACTGCACTAGTAAGTTTCGAAGCACGAGATGCACTTAACCACAAACACACGAGGTCGGCTTTCTGATTTCTTATATTCAACCTTGATTTCTTGGTGAAGCCACTTGCCTTTCATCCCTTAAAATTACGCTGCCGAGGGGGGAGGGAAAGAGGTAAACAAAAAAGTGACACGATACCATTCCCGTCCTAGCAGGTCGCACGACAGTCAGCTGGTCCCAAGAGACGCGTTCTCCAAGAGGTTGGCAGATCTTCCGTCGAGGGCTCCAGCAAATTCGTTCGAAGAGAGGAATTCACCACTTGATAATCCAAAGGCGGCAAAAAGCACACGCGCAAAAATCACTTCGCTGCAACACTTCACTTCTCCCCCGCCATCATCAGGGATTGGGGGGATGGCCCCGTGAAAAATTACACGCGGTGCACACGTGCGGGTATTTTTTTCACCACCGCACCACTGGTTAACTTTTCCTTTTCTTTCAATTTCCCTGTCAGAACGAACGAGTGGAGCAGAGCAGACCACCGCGAGAAGGAAGAAAAGGGAGCGCCATCCGCTGAGCACGACCAACTCAACCGGCGTTCGGCAGACTCTGAAGAGCCTTCCTGTGGTTATACACTCGGCGCGAGTGCCTTTCTCCCTCCGCCAAGCCGGTTCTCGCTCGGGAAGCGAGAGAGGGTTGCGCGCGCAGCCGGCCATGTGACGTCTAGAGCGCGTCCTCAACCTTGAGCAGACGATGACGTCTCCCACACGTCCGCCGCCACTACCAACATCACCTTTCTTCGGCTGGTGATCTCCATGCGACATAACATTCAAATGACGGTCTGGAATTAGTGGAACTTAGGGTGAAGCTCCTCCCACATCCCCATCTACGGTAGTTGAGATATGACCAGAAGCAGGAGAAGGATTAAACCATCAAATATAAAGGCCATTATTAACTACTGTTTACCATAATTTCCATCAAATTTTTTTAACATTGTCGATTATCTCAGGTAAAGCAATGTACCTCCACTGGCTCATTCTGTAGTGATCCACCACCAGTCGATGATATCTGTCATTGGTCATGCCTCGTAAATTTACCATAGTATTATTCTGGAATAGTTTTTTGTGGAAAGCTTCAGTTCAGAACATATGAGTAGCCTGAAAGGGGGCTATCTCCCCCACCCATCATTATCCCTCCTGTTGCCAGGAATTAGTTGCATTCATAGTCGGAGATATATATATTTTTTTAAATTGTAACATGATCCGCATACTACAATTGAAGTACCTTTTCACTAGTGATAATAGAATGTTGGGGGCATGAAGTACTTTCCTTATCTAGTACCTTAAGATACATTCCAGCATCCTTTCGACATAATCCTCCGCAACTGATTTCAATGAGCACCGTATCCTAAAGTCCAAATACAAATTCAACAACTCTGAGAAAACGTATTTTTATTTGTACTTACAAATATTGAAAAATACTGATTTGTAGCACAAATAAACCTAACTCCACGAGGTCTGGGAAATTTGAAAAAATTCGGCACGTCAACATCCCGAATAACACTCCAACTATCCTGTCAGGGATGTCTGAAATATGGTTTAAGCTTTCTATGTTTTTAAGTTGTTAGATGTGCCGTTTTTTATGTACTCCTCTGTATGTAGAATACAATCAGGACGTTTTTGCCTGTTTTGTAGATTTCGAAAAAGCGTTTGATATAGTAGAGTGAATTGGGAAAAATTAATGCGTGTATTGCAGAAAATAGGAATGGATTGGAGGGACAGGAGACTGATCCGCAACCTGTACATGTCTCAGACTGCTCAGGTGCGAGTGGGGAACGGAGAGTCCGGATGGGCAGTGTTAGGAAGAGGTGTAATGCAGGGTTACCCATTGTCACCGGTGCTGTTCAACGTATATGTGGAGGAAATGATTAAAGAGGCATGGGAAGAACTGGAGGTAGGAATGAAAGTCGGAGGGGAATTCGTAAAATCGGTTAGGTTTGCTGATGACCAAGCATTAGTTGCTCAGTCAGCCAAAGGGGTTGCAAGCATTGCTGAGTGAATAGGAGGTTCAGTGCGATAAATATGGGATGAGAATCAATATTAATAAAACAAAGGTTATGCGATTTTCCAGAAAGAAAAAGGCTAAGCTAAATAATAAAATAGGCGGGGAAAAAATAGAGCAGGTAGAACAGTTTACATATCTCGGAAGTGTTTTGGACCAAAACGGTCAAAGTAGTAGGGACGTAAGGAGAAGAATTGCGCTAGGCAAGGAGGCTTTCTCAAGGAGGAGGGAGTTGATGACGGGGACGCTGAGTAGGAATGTTAAGACAAGACTCGTAAAAACTCTGATATGGAGCGTAGCTATGTACGGCGCGGAAACGTGGTCACTGAAGCAGGAGGATAGACGTAGATTGGAGGCTTTTGAAATGTGGGTGTGGAGAAGAATGGAGAAGGTGAAATGGACCGAAAGGAAAACAAATGAGAAAGTACTAGAGATGGTGGGTGAGGTGAGAAGTTTTTTGAGAGAAATCCTATGGAGGTAGGAAAAATGGATGAAGGGCGTATTGAGCGGCAGTGGAATGTTGAAGAAGGTAATAGAGGGGAGAATGTTGGGCAAGCGAGGTAAGGGCAGGAGCAGGATAGGGATGTTGGACGGGATGAAGGGAGGAAAGAAGTACACAGAGATGAAGAGGGACCTGATATAGATTAGTTTGCTAGGTGGGAAGTCACAAAATGTTTATTTGATTGTTGTGTCCATCGAAAAACCTACCTTAACCGGTAGATTACCTAATTAATTAATGTGATACCATACGTTCCTTGGCGGAATCATAAAGGTTGAATTGTTCGGTGTATGTTATCTTTCTGTGTTTTCAGTTCAGACTTCTTTCTTCTCCCACTCATCGTAGAATTCGATCTTTAGCTATTTGATTACTCTATTTGTTCTCAATCATTCTTCAGTGTGATTCTATCATCTCTCCTCTGCTCTTGTTATTGCCCATGTCTATCTACTCTAGGGAAGTATAGCACTATATTCGTATTGAAGAAGAGTTCCCAAACATTCGGGTTTCTGTTGCTTTCTGTAAGTTGACTTTGCCACATGTATAAGGCCTGATACATGCATATGCCACATGTGTAATGCCTTTCATAATTCCTCTTGTGCATTGCATTTAAATTCCCGTGGCTTTGCCCACTCCTGAGTCGGCTTCCTGAAGAAAAAACTCTTCTAATTCATCTATCTGTTGACAGAACAACCTGAAATTCAAATAGCCTTCTGCTTTTCTCCATTGTGTCATCGTATTTGCTTACTTTTCATCTTCAGATGGTACTTTGAAAGTCTCCCCTGTTTTGGCGAGCGCTGTCTTCACATTCCCTACTTTCTTTCCGTTTTCATATGCCAGGCAAAATTCAACAACTTATTTTTTTGCGTGAATACAAACCAGCAGCTTTCCTTAGGCTTCATTATTGCCTTCTCGTAATAAAGATTGAGGGTTTTAATGACTATAATTGGACATCCTTACCCTATTCCTTTCTTTCGCGCCCGAGTCCATCTTTAATTACAGCCACTTGACCTTTTAAGTAGGTTGTGGATAATTGTTCTGTAGTTAAAAAACAATTCTATGTTCATCCGAGTAGGACACATTTGTATTTGCAGAATATAACACATCGGCAGCATTGAATGTTTTTCCATACTCACGGATAACTTTCTATGCTTTTTTATCATTTTTCATTCCCTTCTCTTTATATATATTACAGGCAAAATAATTTTTGTGTCCCAGTTTTCCCAAATCTAAGCGTCTGGGAATTCAAGTTACAAGGTTGATCCGACCTCAGCATGACGATGGCAACACTTTTTAACAAAAGTTGGGGAATGTGTTTGCCTCTGGGTTAGAAGTTACCAAAATATCAGCCATTTTGAACATTCAGCTGTTGTTTGGAAATCGCTTGAGGGAGCCGTTTTGAGGGTTTTTATGAACATGGAACAAATTGAGTATCGAACTGTCATTAAATATTTGTTTTTGAAATACAGACAACACGCCTATACAAATTAAATACGAGGTGGAAAGGGATTCTGCATCATCATTTACGACCGTGAAATTTTGGGCAGCTGAAATTAAACGTGACTGTACCAGCTTGGCTAATGATGAGTGTTGGGGACGGCCAAAAACTGTTGCACTTGGGACCAACAACGATTTCGAATGAACATTTTCAAGGCCATATTGGAGCGGTTTAAGCGAGTTGGATTTTTCGCGTCGATTCATAACTGCACATGGAATTTGGATACAATACTACACTCCTCAGGCGAAATAACATTCAAAACAGTGGCTTGCAAAGGGTGAACGTGCTCCGAAAAAGGCGAAGACGGTTCCGTCGGCCGGAAAGCTGATGGCGACTGTTTTTTTGGAATAGTCACGGAATTGTGTTCATCGACTCTCTTCAAAAAGGTAAAACAATAACGGGAGAGTATTAAACATCAATACTTGAGAAGCTGTAGGAGGAAATTACAATAAACCACCGCATTAGAAGAAGAAGAAAATGCTTTTCCATCAGGACAACGTATCTGCTCACACTCCGGGAGTCGCCATGGCTTAAGTTCACGAATTACAGTTTGAATTGGTAGACCTCTCACCGTATTCACCAGATCTGCCCCAAGAAAAATGACTCGTTTGTTAGGTCGGAAACTTGTCAGACTACCCTCGTGCATTCCATTCTTCTGCATACGATTCCCATCGAATGCTTCCAATTTCTTTTCTTGCCTGTCACTTTCGAATTGCTGCCTGAAATTTTTCACATTTATCACCTCTTCGGCATTTTAATAAGCGTGGAAGCAGCATGGTCTGCTCCATGGCCCTTTTTACGTACATGCCCTAAGTGGTCATAAAATTGTTTTCTCAGTAATCCCCCTTTTATTGCGTTCATCAAAGTTGTATTCTTCTTAATTTATTCTTTTGGTCCTTTTCCATTGCTAAAGTTGTTCAAAATATTTTTTCATCTTTTCATTTTATCTTCATATCCTATCATCATTTCATCGTTCAACCGAACGCATTTGCATTTTGCGTTCCTAAAAATGGTTTCTTCTTATCTTATGAGCTGCTTCAACTTTCCACATATATAACAGGTTGTTGACGCTCTGTCTCTTTTCAATTAAGTTCATGACTATTTCAACGTCCAGAGTTTCATGATGATAGCTTGAAAGCGGGCGGGACGGGTGAGAAGCAGCTCTTTTCTTTATAGTTAGTAACATGAAGGGCTCCTTGTCGAAAATATCTCATTCAGATAGTTTTAGATACAGAAAATTAGGAGCACGAAAATCATTCGGTTTTAATTATGTCCTAATGAAAAATTAGCACAGAACACTTAACAAAGATATCGGGGAGGTTATTATACCTTGCCTAAATTCAGGGGAAGACTTGCCTAACGACAATTAGACGGATACTGAGGATGAAGTCGACTCTAGCGGATTCTATTTCGTGAACCCGATAGATAATGATAACTCGATCTAATCTTCCTGACTGAAAGGCCACAACGCTAACCGAGGACTGGCATGGTAATCATAGATGAATCCTGATTGGACAATCACAGTAGCATCAGCATCCATGACGTAAACACTGAGCCCGAATCTGCTGCGTTGAAAGTCGGAAGGACCATTAGAAACTTTCATCACGCTCTGTGATTTAGTCTGACTTCGTTCCTTATTCATCATGATGATTTTTCTATGCAATCGCTCTTCCATTGTTCAAAGTTTGATTGCAACTACAGATTTGGCTAACCGCCATGTCAAGTCGCTGAAACAGAAAGGACCCCTTTCATGACGCAGTCTGTGAAATAAAGGATTAGTATTTTATCATTCGGAGTTCCAAGTATTAACATCTACGAGGGGGTATCTTAAACTTTTAATCGTTCCTAAAAAATAATCGAAATGTTAATTATCTTATATTTCTTAAACCTCAAAATTGTCTTAATCCAAAGTTATATTTTCCTCCCAGCGTTTCTTGACCTTTCGAAGGTCGTCATTGTAGAACTCAGCAGATTCCATCGAAAGCCCCTTGTTCCACCACTTGAATGGCGCCATACGTGTTTCCAAATCTCCGACCCTGCAAAGGTTTTTTGAGTTCTTGGAATAAGAAAAACGTAGTGAGGACGAGATTAGGAGGATAGGGAGGTAGCGGCAAGATTTCAAAGCCGCATCACTATAGTTCCTCAACCGTACCTCGGGAGCATTGTGGTGGTGCATTGTCGGCAAGAAGATGGATGCCTTTGGTGATCGAACTGTGCCGTTTCTTTTTCACAACATCACGAAATTCGCTCAGAAGAATGCAGTAATAGCCACCAGTGATAGTCTCCAGATAGTCTGTTAAGATTACCCCAAGACAGTCTCAAAAAACACAAGGCATGCCTTCCTTACAGACATCTGCACCTTAGTCCTCTTGGAGGTGAGTTGATTTTGATTTAATGTATCAAAATTAATCGGAGGTGTTATACTGTCAAACCAGAGGGTATTCTGTTTCCACACAGTCTCATAACCAATACATAATGCAATTAAAATGCATTAGAAAGTCAGTGGAGGAACCCAAAATTGCCGCATAGCAATCTTACCGTTTTGATGGACGTATGTACGAGTATACCCAATTGTTCATCTATGAGCGCGGGAAATGACTCAATTTGTGTAAGAGAGAACAAATCTGTCTATAAGGCTCCTAGTTAGTCATTTTTGTGCATTGAGCCCTCGCACTCATTCAGCAAAGTTAGCTTTTATTAGGATTTCCACTCTATAATAAGGATACATTTATCAAACAATGACTTCTTCAACAAACTACATACCATAAAGTACAGTAATTAACCAAAAGGTAGGTTTGGTAGGTGATAGTAGAGTTCACCCAGTACTAAGTCCAAAGGCGTGTGAAATTCACACATCAGAGTTGGGGGGCCAGTTCCTTTCCCTCTGCAAGCTAGGGTTTCCCAGGAAGTTCTGGTACCCGAAAAATCACACAGCTTGGATGTGGTTGAGGGTGTCCAGGAAGAGTGCCCGGGAATCGAACCCAAGCTCTCCAGTCGGTAGTCCAACACTCTACCCCTGGACAACCACATACCCCCCATACCAAATAAGGTAAAAGAGTGTATGACATTGATCACTGTAGAGAAGAAGTTCTATCCCAGGAAAATTATAGTAAATAATTAATGAACGCCTTCTCTAAAGAGGCTGGATTACCATGATGATCTACAAATTATTCAAACGATGATGAGAAAAAAGCACTGGAATGGAAAATTCACTCAAAAACGAAGTTGGCCTCCACTGATGCCCTGTATTGACATACTACATGCCCCAAATTAATTATAAAGTATCTCTGAACAAGCAAAATGAACACATATGAAACAGTACATTCACCATCAGCAGCAATGCATTGTACTGGTAGATCTATAAAACACTGATTTATGGGCCATCTCAAAATTAATTTTAATAATCAAGGGGACAAAAAATGGTCACATTACATGTTTAATGATATTCCTTGCCAGTTCCTGATTGCTACAAATATTTTTGAATTCATGGTGTTAATGACTGAGTGACTTCCATGACAAACAGGAAACTTAAATTCAAAATATTCTGAATCCCTGGTAATAGGTATAAGAATCACATTGGCTCTTCCAAGAAGGCCTTAAAATTTAAGAATCAAGAAAAAATGCTCAAAATCAGTTATTATCACACGCTAAATAATGCATTTGGAGTAGATATTAAAGGAGCCTGCTGTGATACCCATAGTATTGGCTTTTGCTTCAATATAAAATGAGATAATAGCCCATTTGTCCAACTTTTGCATCCTGGTTTCTATTAAGAATGTATATATTTTTTTATTTCTAGCACCACATTTTAGTCACTCCAACCTTTGCATTTTTCTCTGATCAAAGAGTTTGAACAGATTTTTTGACTCCAGATAGAAATGTCACCAGTTTTTTACTTTAATATTTAATTAAAATATAATACTATAATTATAATACTCCTGGAATTGATATGAGGATGATTGATAGGTGGATGGAAGAAGCATTTTTATTGAGTTTAATCTTAAGAGTAGACTACTAGTCAAAGTAGTTTTTTGATAGATTCACAGCCTAAGCACTTCTACACTATTTGATACCACCTAACATGGCAATAAAAAATACTCTTCAACCTGGATCACAACAAACCATATAT
Source organism: Hetaerina titia (assembly GCA_037158775.1). Taxonomy (NCBI): domain Eukaryota; kingdom Metazoa; phylum Arthropoda; class Insecta; order Odonata; family Calopterygidae; genus Hetaerina; species Hetaerina titia. The sequence goes on along the minus strand of CM073776.1, from coordinate 27,496,972 downwards.
CAATTCTACATTCTTCATATATCTCTTCCCTCCATTCAGCATTTCTATATTTCTTGTGCTCCAAATCGTTTGCCCAACATTCCATTGCCATTCAATATGGCCTGGATACATTTTTCCTGCCTTCTACAAATTTTTCCCAAATTTTTGTCTTTCAATCCCTGTGAATCCTAGATCCTCATTTTTTGGCCCATTTCACTTCATAGACAATGCAATGATTCATTAGAAATGTGTCAATTCTGTTATTGTAACCAAAGGAGACAAAAATCACCAATAACTATTTATGTTACACTTCGATTAACTTTCCTATGCCACCCTATCGATTGTTAAAACAAAAATGCTACCTGACAGTTTAGAGCTTTTGGAAGATTAAATTTGGAACAGTTATACTTACTTAAAGTACTTAAGTATATAGTGTATTGAAAAATATATAAGGAAAAGGTACTTGGGTACCCAGGTGCTGTTAAAAAGTTAATCAACTCTAGGGTAATTGAAACCAGACATTTTAAATTTTCTTTTCATCTTAATCAGTTCAAATGCAACTGATTAATGCATCAAATAAACTATGCTAAATGGTGTCCATCCACCTTTGACAGATTCTGTATTTCATAAATTCTAATCATAAAACAAAAAAATTATTATTAACAAGTCCCATATTTTAAACTTTAGCAGATTTAGCTTTATGGACATTCGACCTTAGACAGACTTCACTTAACTTAAACCCTTGCATAGATATATAAACAGGAACTATGTGATATTAGTCTACTTGGATATGGCTGCATTAATAAGTAAATTGCATTGTCAGGCACACATTTTATTTTAAAATAGGAATGTTAATACATACTGATCCTTACTGTTATGCTGCAATGTATTGACATGGATCTGGAAAATCTCTTGAGGTTGAAACTCTGCCATTTTTCCTGGTACTGGCAACTTGATTAGATATTACATCATTACAATATTCACTGAAGCATCTAAAGATATCCACAATATGCATACTACCAATTTACTACCAAATTCTCCACTCCTAAAAATCTTGTTATGAATTTCGTTTCAAGTAATTCCTAGACAATTGGTACAGTTTCTTAAATTTTACTATAGATGGATGGCTATGTCTCAGGCAATTTTTGATTGCTTTTTACCACAGCATTGTAAACACAGTAGAACCACAAATGTTGATCCCTTCTTCTAAAAACTCAGCAAACAAGTTTCAAATGATTTAGTCCAAAAGATATTGATCTATAAATTACCAAGTCCTGCATCAGTTGGATAATTATAACATGGGATTTTCTATTGCAGCGCACATTTTCACAGTTTGCCGTGAGCAAATTAGGAGAGCCATAGCACACTACCACAGCAGGATGCTTACTAGTCTAGGGAAATTTAGACACTAAGATGGTGCCTAGAGCCCTACCCACCACCACAGTAGGCCAAAATGTAAGTTATTTTCTGGACAGTCTTGGTATATGACTAATTATACAGTAAAACAATAATGTATTAGGAAAAAGGAAATTTCATAACATTAGGAATCAAGACAAAGCTGATTTTTATAAGAGAAGCAAGTGGTCAAAATCCAATAGGAAGTTCTTAGTTGATGTTCATAGATGGAAATGGAGAGATTACTTGACGATTAAAACTGGTGGAATCATGAAATAGCCACAAATCAATGAATACAATTTTAGATAAAGAAGAAGAATAAGTGGAATCTTGTTTAAAGTACAGAAACAGCTATACAGGAAAGTACTATTGCTCAATAAATCTGATATTTAATCCTTTTAGAATACCAAGAAGAAAAGTTGAGAGAGTGGACAGGTACAAAAATATAAATAATCAAATTTTCATAAAGTGAATAATTTGATGTTTAAAATGCAATGTTTAATGGTTGGATGGTTTCCTTGTATATTTAAATTTTAATGGTTGATATTGCATTACTTGCTCAGTCAGCCAAAGGGTTGCAAGCATTGTTGAGTGAATTGGAGGTTCAGTGCGATAAATATGGAATGAGAATCAATATTAATAAAACAAAGGTTATGCGATTTTCCAGAAAGAAAAAGGCTAAGCTAAATATTAAAATAGGCGGGGAAAAAGTAGAGCAGGTAGAACAGTTTACATATCTCGGAAGTGTTTTGGACCAATACGGTCAAAGTGGTAGGGACGTAAGGAGAAGAATTGCGCTAGGCAAGGAGGCTTTCTCAAGGAGGAGGGAGTTGATGACGGGGACGTTGAGTAGAGAGGTTAAGACAAGACTCGTAAAAACTCTGATATGGAGCGTAGCTATGTACGGCGCGGAAATGTGGTCACTGAAACAGGAGGATAGACGTAGATTGGAGGCTTTTGAAATGTGGGCATGGAGAAGAATGGAGAAGGTGAAATGGACCGAAAGGAAAACAAATGAGGAAGTACTGGAGATGGTGGGTGAGGAGAGGGGTTTGTTGAGAGAAATCCTATGGAAGCAGGAAAAATGGATGAAAAGCGTATTGAGTGGTAGTGGAATGTTGAAGGTAATATAGGGGAGACTGTTGGGCAAGCAAGGAAATGGCAGGAACAGGATAGGGATGTTGGACGGGATGAAGGGAAGAAAGAGGTACACGGAGATGAAGAGGGACCTGATGCAGAATAGGTTGCTGGATTGGGTTTTGTTTGGAGTTACAAAATGTTTATTTTATAGTTGGGTCCATCCAAAAACCTGCCTTAACCGGTAGATTACCTAAAAAAAATATTGTTAATTCATGCCTAGCTGCAGTGGTGCCTTGGCCAAGAGCAGAAAGAAGTTTTTCAGAGGGACAGATTGTGTTTTGTTGGTCATCATCTAAATTAAAATATAAAAAAGGTACCCTTTTTAGATCTGTTGTTAAGGGTTGTTCTTTACATTGGTCACAAGGATGAACCTTGAGAAATGTCTGTACCACTTGAACACCGACATATACAACTGAACCTGTATTTTGGTACTTCACATCAACTCCTTTCCTTTGTCCTCGGCTGGTTCTCCTGTACTGAATTGAAGATGTTCATGAAAAAGAGAAGATAAGTCAGTCAAAAGATAACTGCCATCATCCTTGGTATTTCCATTGGTTTGGTTGGAAAACAAATAATTAATTAATGCAGTTTTCTATGCTGTTAAGAACTGGTGTGTGTTGGGGTTGTGATTATCCCCAGTTTTCCCTAATAATATAGGAAAATTTCCTATTGGATCTAGATTAAGGTTTCTTGTGTTGAGGTGCCAGAACTGCTTAGTTTTCAGTTCAGCCCAAAACATTACCACTCTTATGGTTCATTAAATGAGGAACATGTTGTATTTTTCCATTGTTCTTGAACAGTGGAAAAATGCACTTTGTTCTTCATTTAATGAACATGAACTTTCACTAAGTTGAGCCAGAAACCATCGAATTCTCTTATGGTTCTTAATCACCCATCCCACGAAGGAGGATGGATTACCTTTTTCTTTCCCACAAACTCCTGGGGCCTGAATTTTGCAAGGCCTGATTGCTAGTGATCCATTACTGAGGACTCACATTACCGACGGCCAACTCATGGGTTTCTTGCACTGGTTATCCATTGAAGTTGTCAAAAGTGCAACCTACTTCCATTTGGAATTCGCTGTGGCATGCCCATCCATGCCCAAAACACCTTAAAGAACAAATGAAAGATGCACATGAGGCTAAAAAACATATAACATTAACATGGGGAAAAAAATCTTTATCTCCCCTCTTCAAACCAATACATGTACTCATATGGCAACATGATTACTAAAAGTTTGGGACGCTAATGTTACATGCATTTTATGAAATGATATTGGGGACAAATAACCTCTGTGAAGTTGAAGAGCCTAAATAAATGAAACATGATCAAGTTAATAAATACATCACTCACAAAATCATTAATGTCAATCAGATTATAGGAACGACTAAAACAGGTAATCTAAACAATCAAATTTGAAATATTATATCCTAAAAACGGTTGCAGGGTGAAGTGATTACATTTTCAAAGTTTATTTAAATCACAAGGTTAACTCATAAAAAAAAGCAATTCTCCAAAACAGCTATTATTTGGTATTGGCCACTGAAAATTAACAATCATAGCCACAACAAACCATTATTCCCTATTAATCGCTGGCTATATTTTTGTGACATCTCAGTATATCCACACATAAATTGACGTTGTTCACTTGAAAGCATTCAGTTGAAAAACAGACAACACCTGAGATTGAACACATACACATAAAACTTATTACAAGGAAGGAAAGAGTTATAATTATTACAAATTATTTATAAATTACAATTAATTCTAAGTGTGAATGTCAGACTTACATACAGAGACATTAACAAGATTAACGGCAATTGGCCTGCTGATTCCTAGTGTAGAACAACTGAAATATACAGATTTCCTACTACATATCACTAATTTCTCCTAATAGGGCCAACATGTGGCACAAAATATATTACTATGATATTATATTGGTATTTTTAATAATTAAACCCGAATATATTGCAGGAGATTCAGTATTTCACTAACCGAGGCAAGTAGAACCAATTCTTTATCAATCGACTTCCGCAATAGTAATTTGTACTTACCTACACATGAAATAATTTTTATGATTATTTAAGCTCAAAGTGATTCCATAATTGACTAAGAACATGTGCGCGTGTTTTCGTTTGCTATGAATCTTGTTACTCCACTATCAACCTCTCAATTACCTTTGGATTGTTGAATTGTTTTCCTCCTCTTTAGTAGCAGACGAAGACGCCCATCATCTACGTGCAATGTCTTAATCATGGAATATTCAACAGAAAATTAACACAACAAGCTCAACTTAATTCGAAACTAGAGAGGGGTGGATCAACGTGATTGCTCTTGACCCTGTAAGTTTAGCATTAAGGTCGTCGTTTCAGATCGAATAAACATTAAAATTCCTTGCAATGCCAGCATACTATTGAGTTTCATGAACATTCCTTTGCACTTTGAGAGGCTTTTATAATTTTCTCTGGGTCCACCTTGACAACTGCAATGACTTCAAGGAGAACTTAACATTATTAGTAGAAGGCTAACCCCAGTTTGCGCCATTCCCCACGGACCAGGATTCATGCCGAGAAATAACAACCTCTTCGTTGAGTCACAGTATTTTTTAACAAACATGGAATGTAGATGAAAGGCATAATCCAAGGGATTGTAGACGTAACTGACTGGGGAAGTCAATTTCAAGTCATTTAAACAGTTGCTCAACGCACACTCAATGGCCAAAAGTCTGTCAGCCACCGAATAGTCGGACTGCATTTCTGAAACTTCAACGGGATTCGAAACTGAACTATTGAAGCAATCCATTATTATTATTGTTCATGACAATGTTTTCAAATTAATAAGTAGGTTGAATATCTCGGAGGCAATGTTACCAACCTATTCACTCAATAGAAAATGTTAAGTTTCTCCGGGTTAACCACTACGTAGACACGATAGAACGAATACCATAAATAACCATTTACATGCTCAACACCACGAGCACGCATTCCCGCCATATGCATGAAGTCTGAACATCTGACTAACACAATGCGGCGGGAAGATATCTTTTCGGGAAAATTACAATTAAAATATTATGACACGTTTGTTTCCACCATGCGTCAACGCGGACAGTGCAACTGAAATAGTGCCACACGAAAAAGGAATTTATTTCAGTAGGAAAGAATTATGCATTAAAAAATTTTAAGATGTCCAGTTTTTGTTGTTCCTGCATTGGTTTAGACTTTTTCCTTTTTTAAACATTACTCTGCCAACAAAATTTTGGCGACGCGTGTACGTTTACTGTCATACTTAATTATGCGAGGAGTGAAATGGTTTACACAGATGAGACCTACTCATTTTGTCTCATGAAAACTCTTTCGGGTTCCCTCGGGAACAAGTGGGTGTAAATGTAATTTAGAAAAAGCATTTATCTGTACTTACACTTTATTGCAATTAGAGCTTCAGAAATACGTATGTATTTATAATCGTGGAAAAATAAATAATTCTGATATAATGCATTTCGAAACAACTCTTGCGATCTCACAGGATGGAACCAATGGGAATGAGAACTGCAATCAATAATCGAACCTTATTCTTTTGTTTATGGAGTTCTTTACTTTTCATTATTGGTTTATTATTGTCATTCGACCACTCAGAATGTGACTATGCCATCGACACCATTGCTGGTGCTGAACGATCATCGATGACTCGGATTCTTGGGCAAGCCATGAATTCCAAGTCGTTCTCACGCTCAGGCAAAGTCACTATGAATCGTCCTCGTGGCGAATGGTACACTCAAGTTGTGACAAGAGGGCACAGATACATACTACAGAAATGATCCTGTGAAGTATGATCTTAAAGATTACTCGAGGGTGCTGTGTACGGTTTTTAACCTACGCCAAAAAGCGTCGCGGGTACCAATTATTAGTATCTGACATTTTTTTTAATATATCGCAGACAAAAGCATAATATCCCATTTTAATTACGTTAAAACGTATCAGCCAGAAAATGGATATCTCATTTTTTCTTTGAATTGCATCTTTTCAGCTCAACAACCGTTTTTCTGTCTCTGGCTGGCTACCAAAACGGCGCCGTATTTGAACATGGCCACTGACGGACGCAAGAGTTGCTCGAACTCATGCTCCGAATTCGGTTATAAAATCAAACATCAGTGTAACTATTGTAACTCTCCAAGTTTACTTTTTAAGTAACCCTCAGCAGATACCTTGCCAAAGATGCTCCTAGCTCCTAGGGTTCATTGAGGATTAATTGTCTAGAGAGATAGTTGAGGCCGATACTTTGTAGAAATAATAAATCTAATAAATCTCAATTTTTTATATGCTTCTTCGCAGACTTTACGTATGTGGGACCACAAATTAAGTCTTTAGTGAATGTAACACCTAAGTATTTTACTGAAACAACTACTTCTAGGTCAATTCCAGCTACCGCATTGTTGAAAGAATCAGTGTTTGAAACCTCATTGTTCGTATTTTTGTCCTTTTTATGTCATGGCCATAGCTGGTTACAGCTGTTACAGCTGGTTACATGGTTACAGCTGTACACTCATAAACCATAAGCACAGTGTTCAACCCGAAGGTCGGTTTAGTAGGTGTTGGTAGAGCTCACCCATGTTCGAAGCCCGACGGCATGTGAATATTCACCCATCAGGGTAGGGAGGCCAGTTCCTTTCCCTGAGCTCTCATGGAGCAAAAATATCCAATACTCCAAAGTGAATAAGATTATTTATTACTATTAGCAGGATAGTGCTCTATTTCAGCATGATTTAGTTTCTATGAATCTAATAATCATGAAGTCTTAACAATCAGAAATCACAATAGTAAGAAACCGAAGTCACTTCAGAAAAGGTAAAAACATTTAATTTACAAGTCGGAACAAAATTAAACATTGCAAAGACATCAGGTATATTTGTAGGTGCATGTGTATGTTAGTTAGTAGATTGCATTTCCATGTGAATGGGTTATAAGGGTTTTTTGCTTGAATGTATACCATGTTTTCTTTGTGGCTTGTTTAAATTTTTGGCTTTTGCATGCGGTTTTTTTTTATTACAAGTGGTACCCTAACAAGCCCCGCCACACACCCATGCGGCGGCTTGCGGGGTATTAAGTAGATGTAGAACATGTAATGAGACCCATGATAGAATGAATATAATGGAAAAATATGCAATGCTAATACATGGGTATTTTTTTCCATGAGTTTACATTGGTAGCTCCATGACGAATGTAATGAGAAAGGTGTTCTTTTGCCCTAGTTAGACCACATTTGGAATACCCCGCAAGTATTTTTGATCCTTGGGAGAAAATCTGGCAAAAAGAATTAGATAAAGTCCAGAGAAAATCCACCAGATTCGTTCAAAAAATATATAATAAGAACACAAGCGTAACTCAGGGGATTTAGGCTGGGAGTCCCTTGAAATGTGAAGAGATCAAGCGAGACTTAATACTTTTAGAAAGATTAAGAACCATCGAGTTTAACGATGACACTAAAGGCATTATAATGGCCCCACACTACTTGGGTAGATCAGACCACAAATATAAAATCAGGGAGATAGATTCCAATACATATATATTCAAATACTCATTCTTTCCCAGAACAATCAGGAATTGTAATAGTAAGAAACCAAAGTTCCTCTAGAAATATTTAAAACATTTAGTTTACAAGTAGGAACAAAATTAAATATTGCATAGATATAAGGTATATTTGTAGGTGCATGTGTATGTTTGTTGGTAGTTTGTGTATTTGCATGTGTGTGTGTGTGGGCTGTAATGGTTTTTACATGAAAATATACCATCTTTTGTTTGTGATTTGTATAATTTGTGGCTTTTGCATGCAGTGTTTTCTTTATTACGGATGGTGCCCTAACATCCTCCGCCACAAGCCCTTTGCGGGGTAAGATGGAGATGTAGAGAGATCTTCCAGATGGGTTTGCCATGGAGGCAAAATTCATGAAGAGCGGGTCGCTGAAACTGCAAATGTTTGTGAATCACAATCTAACGGTCAATTGTCACATATTAGTTTCACACACAGCAGCCCAAAGATATTATAACCAAAATGCTCACGACGACTATTACGTTCAGGGAATGGATTTTCCCAAAAAAGGAGTGCAAAACACATGCCATTCTTTCCCAGAATAATCGGAAATCATAATAGTAAGAACCGAAGTCCCTTTAGAAATATTAAAAACATTTGAGTTGCAAGTCGGAACAAAATTAAAAATTCAAACATATTAGGTTTAAATACTACAAATTAGCTGATGTTATGCTGTATTAATATCTTGACCTCCATTTTTAATCAATTCAGATGTTATACCATCGTCTCCTGGTGCTGCATCATTCCTCTGTCTTCCAATACTTTCAATTACCTCTTCTATTGTTGGAATGAGCACTTCCTAATCTTCTGTGTAACTTTGTTCATGCTCTTAAACCCTTTTTTAATTAATTAAAATTAGCAATTATCCTCAAAAATAAAATTTATTAATACGACCAGTTTCAATGCAACTACATCATCTTCACCAGAAGATTATGTAGTTGCATTGAAACCGGTCGTATTAATAAATTTTATTTTTGTGGAAAATTGCTAATTTTAATTAATCATGTTATTCCACCATATCACGCCTGAAACGTCTCTTTTTATTTTTACTCTTAAACCCCTGTAGTTAATTCTTTATTGTACAGGTCATTAAAATATTCAGCCCATCTTTCTAGTATCTCATTTTCCTCCCCAATGACTTGACCAATTTTTATTTCTATAGGAGTGCACTTTTGGTTGGTAACCTTTAGTCATTTAATTTACTGCTAGGTAGGACTTTTTGCTTTCTTTGGCATTATTGAGCTCTTCTACAGCCTTCAACTGATTTTTTAAGTACTCCTTTTTCTTTCTTTTCAGTAATTTATCAGCTTATTTCCTGCTCTGCTTATACTTCTCTCTTGTTAATCTAGTCTCCCTTTGTAACATATTATATCTATTCTTATTATTTTCCTCTATTGCAAGTTTACACTCATTATCAAACCAATCTGCATTCCTTTTCATTTTTGCTTTACCTATTATGTCCTTTGCAGTTGATAAAACAGATTGTTTAAATCTTGTCCATTGATCTTCCACAAACTATTGCTCTGTCAGTTCTTTCCCAGTTCTAGTTAACTTTCTAATTATTTCATCTTTGTACTTCAAAGCTTGCACAGGATCTCCTAAAATTTTACTATTCCATTTAACCCCTCTTGACCTTGACCCTCCTTCCATCTAGTAACTCCCATTGCCTTCAAGTCATCTTCCACATCCTGTAGCCATCTCTTTCTTGGTCTACCTCTTCTTCTGACTCCTTCCATCTTGCTATTAAGTATCAGTTTGGGCATTCTGTCATTTTCCATCCTTTCTACATGTCCCAACCTTGGCAAATCTAACTATGCCTTTCCCTTCTAGTAATTCATTTATCTCCATGTTCATTCTAATTCTCCATCTCTCTCCTTCTCTAATTGGGCCATAGATTCTCCTTAACATTTTTCTTTCCAATTTTCTAAGTGTTTCCTTATCCTGACTTGCTATTGTCCATGTTTCAGCTCCATAAGTTACCACGGGTCTAATAAGCGTTTCATAGATCTTCATTTTTGTGTTCCTTGATAGTAACATTGATTTGAGGATTGTTACATTTGCAAAGTATGCCCTGTTACCCCTTCCATTACCCTTTGGTTGATCTCCGTGGATATCTTATTTTCATTGTTAAGTCTGACTCCTAGATAGGTAAATTCCTTGACACCATCAAACTCATAATTCCCAATTATTATGTTTTGTAGGTCCTGCTTGTTCTGATGAGCTGACATTTTCAAGTATTTGGTCTTCTCTTCACTAACCTTCAGCCCCACTTCTTTACCATTGTTTTCTAAAATGTTAAACATTTCTTTTAGGTCATTCACATTTCGTGCAATTAGTTCTATATCATCTGCATATGCGAATCCTTGCTGGAATTTATGCGCTACGGTCCCTCTTAGTTTCAATTCTTTCATTGCATTATGTAGGACCAGGTTGAATAACGTGGCTGAGAGAGCATCTCCTTGTCTTACCCCTGAAGTCATCTTAAATGCTCCACTTGTTCTACCCCTAATAAAGGCTTTACATTGTGATTCATGCAATGTCAATTGAACGAGTCTAATCAGTTTCCTTGGAATATCATAACCTCTCAACACACGTATTATATCTTTCCTGTTCACACTGTCGAAGGCTTGTTTGAAGTCAATGAAGAGTATATGCAAGTCAACATTATATTTGTAGCATTTCTCTATTGTTTGTCTTACCGAGGTCAAGAGGGGTTAAATGGAATAGTAAAATTTTAGGAGATCCTGTGCAAGCTTTGAAGTACAAAGATGAAATAATTAGAAAGTTAACTAGAACTGGGAAAGAACTGACAGAGCAATAGTTTGTGGAAGATCAATGGACAAGATTTAAACAATCTGTTTTATCAACTGCAAAGGACATAATAGGTAAAGCAAAAATGAAAAGGAATGCAGATTGGTTTGATAATGAGTGTAAACTTGCAATAGAGGAAAATAATAAGAATAGATATAATATGTTACAAAGGGAGACTAGATTAACAAGAGAGAAGTATAAGCAGAGCAGGAAATAAGCTGATAAATTACTGAAAAGAAAGAAAAAGGAGTACTTAAAAAATCAGTTGAAGGCTGTAGAAGAGCTCAATAATGCCAAAGAAAGCAAAAAGTCCTACCTAGCAGTAAATTAAATGACTAAAGGTTACCAACCAAAAGTGCACTCCTATAGAAATAAAAATTGGTCAAGTCATTGGGGAGGAAAATGAGATACTAGAAAGATGGGCTGAATATTTTAATGACCTGTACAATAAAGAATTAACTACAGGGGTTTAAGAGTAAAAATAAAAAGAGACGTTTCAGGCGTGATATGGTGGAATAACATGATTAATTAAAATTAGCAATTTTCCACAAAAATAAAATTTATTAATACGACCGGTTTCAATGCAACTACATAATCTTCTGGTGAAGATGATGTAGTTGCATTGAAACTGGTCGTATTAATAAATTTTATTTTTGAGGATAATTGCTAATTTTAATTAATTAAAAAAGGGTTTAAGAGCATGAACAAAGTTACACAGAAGATTAGGAAGTGCTCATTCCAACAATAGAAGAGGTAATTGAAAGTATTGGAAGACAGAGGAATGATGCAGCACCAGGAGACGATGGTATAACATCTGAATTGATTAAAAATGGAGGTCAAGATATTAATACAGCATAACATCAGCTAATTTGTAGTATTTAAACCTAATATGTTTGAATTTTTAATTTTGTTCCGACTTGCAACTCAAATGTTTTTAATATTTCTAAAGGGACTTCGGTTCTTACTATTATGATTTCCGATTATTCTGGGAAAGAATGGCATGTGTTTTGCACTCCTTTTTTGGGAAAATCCATTCCCTGAACGTAATAGTCGTCGTGAGCATTTTGGTTATAATATCTTTGGGCTGCTGTGTGTGAAACTAATATGTGACAATTGACCGTTAGATTGTGATTCACAAACATTTGCAGTTTCAGCGACCCGCTCTTCATGAATTTTGCCTCCATGGCAAACCCATCTGGAAGATCTCTCTACATCTCCATCTTACCCCGCAAAGGGCTTGTGGCGGAGGATGTTAGGGCACCATCCGTAATAAAGAAAACACTGCATGCAAAAGCCACAAATTATACAAATCACAAACAAAAGATGGTATATTTTCATGTAAAAACCATTACAGCCCACACACACACACATGCAAATACACAAACTACCAACAAACATACACATGCACCTACAAATATACCTTATATCTATGCAATATTTAATTTTGTTCCTACTTGTAAACTAAATGTTTTAAATATTTCTAGAGGAACTTTGGTTTCTTACTATTACAATTCCTGATTGTTCTGGGAAAGAATGAGTATTTGAATATATATGTATTGGAATCTATCTCCCTGATTTTATATTTGTGGTCTGATCTACCCAAGTAGTGTGGGGCCATTATAATGCCTTTAGTGTCATCGTTAAACTCGATGGTTCTTAATCTTTCTAAAAGTATTAAGTCTCGCTTGATCTCTTCACATTTCAAGGGACTCCCAGCCTAAATCCCCTGAGTTACGCTTGTGTTCTTATTATATATTTTTTGAACGAATCTGGTGGATTTTCTCTGGACTTTATCTAATTCTTTTTGCCAGATTTTCTCCCAAGGATCAAAAATACTTGCGGGGTATTCCAAATGTGGTCTAACTAGGGCAAAAGAACACCTTTCTCATTACATTCGTCATGGAGCTACCAATGTAAACTCATGGAAAAAAATACCCATGTATTAGCATTGCATATTTTTCCATTATATTCATTCTATCATGGGTCTCATTACATGTTCTACATCTACTTAATACCCCGCAAGCCGCCGCATGGGTGTGTGGCGGGGCTTGTTAGGGTACCACTTGTAATAAAAAAAAACCGCATGCAAAAGCCAAAAATTTAAACAAGCCACAAAGAAAACATGGTATACATTCAAGCAAAAAACCCTTATAACCCATTCACATGGAAATGCAATCTACTAACTAACATACACATGCACCTACAAATATACCTGATGTCTTTGCAATGTTTAATTTTGTTCCGACTTGTAAATTAAATGTTTTTACCTTTTCTGAAGTGACTTCGGTTTCTTACTATTGTGATTTCTGATTGTTAAGACTTCATGATTATTAGATTCATAGAAACTAAATCATGCTGAAATAGAGCACTATCCTGCTAATAGTAATAAATAATCTTATTCACTTTGGAGTATTGGATATTTTTGCTCCATGAGAGCTCAGGGAAAGGAACTGGCCTCCCTACCCTGATGGGTGAATATTCACATGCCGTCGGGCTTCGAACATGGGTGAGCTCTACCAACACCTACTAAACCGACCTTCGGGTTGAACACTGTGCTTATGGTTTATGAGTGTACAGCTGTAACCATGTAACCAGCTGTAACAGCTGTAACCAGCTATGGCCATGACATAAAAAGGACAAAAATACGAACAATGAGGTTTCAAACACTGATTCTTTCAACAATGCGGTAGCTGGAATTGACCTAGAAGTAGTTGTTTCAGTAAAATACTTAGGTGTTACATTCACTAAAGACTTAATTTGTGGTCCCACATACGTAAAGTCTGCGAAGAAGCATATAAAAAATTGAGATTTATTAGATTTATTATTTCTACAAAGTATCGGCCTCAACTATCTCTCTAGACAATTAATCCTCAATGAACCCTAGGAGCTAGGAGCATCTTTGGCAAGGTATCTGCTGAGGGTTACTTAAAAAGTAAACTTGGAGAGTTACAATAGTTACACTGATGTTTGATTTTATAACCGAATTCGGAGCATGAGTTCGAGCAACTCTTGCGTCCGTCAGTGGCCATGTTCAAATACGGCGCCGTTTTGGTAGCCAGCCAGAGACAGAAAAACGGTTGTTGAGCTGAAAAGATGCAATTCAAAGAAAAAATGAGATATCCATTTTCTGGCTGATACGTTTTAACGTAATTAAAATGGGATATTATGCTTTTGTCTGCGATATATTAAAAAAAATGTCAGATACTAATAATTGGTACCCGCGACGCTTTTTGGCGTAGGTTAAAAACCGTACACAGCACCCTCGAGTAATCTTTAAGATCATACTTCACAGGATCATTTCTGTAGTGTGTATCTGTGCCCTCTTGTCACAACTTGAGTGTACCATTCGCCACGAGGACGATTCATAGTGACTTTGCCTGAGCGTGAGAACGACTTGGAATTCATGGCTTGCCCAAGAATCCGAGTCATCGATGATCGTTCAGCACCAGCAATGGTGTCGATGGCATAGTCACATTCTGAGTGGTCGAATGACAATAATAAACCAATAATGAAAAGTAAAGAACTCCATAAACAAAAGAATAAGGTTCGATTATTGATTGCAGTTCTCATTCCCATTGGTTCCATCCTGTGAGATCGCAAGAGTTGTTTCGAAATGCATTATATCAGAATTATTTATTTTTCCACGATTATAAATACATACGTATTTCTGAAGCTCTAATTGCAATAAAGTGTAAGTACAGATAAATGCTTTTTCTAAATTACATTTACACCCACTTGTTCCCGAGGGAACCCGAAAGAGTTTTCATGAGACAAAATGAGTAGGTCTCATCTGTGTAAACCATTTCACTCCTCGCATAATTAAGTATGACAGTAAACGTACACGCGTCGCCAAAATTTTGTTGGCAGAGTAATGTTTAAAAAAGGAAAAAGTCTAAACCAATGCAGGAACAACAAAAACTGGACATCTTAAAATTTTTTAATGCATAATTCTTTCCTACTGAAATAAATTCCTTTTTCGTGTGGCACTATTTCAGTTGCACTGTCCGCGTTGACGCATGGTGGAAACAAACGTGTCATAATATTTTAATTGTAATTTTCCCGAAAAGATATCTTCCCGCCGCATTGTGTTAGTCAGATGTTCAGACTTCATGCATATGGCGGGAATGCGTGCTCGTGGTGTTGAGCATGTAAATGGTTATTTATGGTATTCGTTCTATCGTGTCTACGTAGTGGTTAACCCGGAGAAACTTAACATTTTCTATTGAGTGAATAGGTTGGTAACATTGCCTCCGAGATATTCAACCTACTTATTAATTTGAAAACATTGTCATGAACAATAATAATAATGGATTGCTTCAATAGTTCAGTTTCGAATCCCGTTGAAGTTTCAGAAATGCAGTCCGACTATTCGGTGGCTGACAGACTTTTGGCCATTGAGTGTGCGTTGAGCAACTGTTTAAATGACTTGAAATTGACTTCCCCAGTCAGTTACGTCTACAATCCCTTGGATTATGCCTTTCATCTACATTCCATGTTTGTTAAAAAATACTGTGACTCAACGAAGAGGTTGTTATTTCTCGGCATGAATCCTGGTCCGTGGGGAATGGCGCAAACTGGGGTTAGCCTTCTACTAATAATGTTAAGTTCTCCTTGAAGTCATTGCAGTTGTCAAGGTGGACCCAGAGAAAATTATAAAAGCCTCTCAAAGTGCAAAGGAATGTTCATGAAACTCAATAGTATGCTGGCATTGCAAGGAATTTTAATGTTTATTCGATCTGAAATGACGACATTAATACTAAAATTTCAGGATGAAGAGCAATCATATTGTCTTTTCGCCTGTCAGAATTTATTGTGTGAATGAATTAATGTAAATGCTGTATCTAATTGCTGAAAGAAAAATAACTCTCGGTCTTATATTGTAGATACCTTTCGGAGAAGTGTCCGTGGTTCGTGACTGGTTTGAACTGAATGCAGTGGTTGGTCGCCCGTTAAGAGAACATCCTCAGCGTCTTGTTCGCGGATTATCTTGTCATCGAAGTGAAACAAGTGGGCGTCGTTTTTGGGGCCTGCTTCGCCGAATATGCTCGACACCCGAGTGTGCTCTAGCCAATGCTGTTGTTTACAACCATTGTCCATTATTGCTGTTATCCGAATCTGGTCGGAATATTACACCGGCAGAATTGAAGGTTACCCATTTTAATTTAAAATATATATGTTATCGTATGTTTGGAAATACAAGGGTTAATGTGATACTATTTTTTTGGGACAAGTTATTCTATTCACCGTAACATATGTAATGAGTGTCAGTAGTAGTAATTTATGCTTTTTTTAATGCTCAAGAAAGAGCAGCTGGATCTCATTAGAAAGCCATGTGATGCTGCTTTAGTAAATGTCCTGAGACTTCTTCATGTTGGAGTGATTGTAGCTATTGGGAAATATGCAGAAACAAGGGCGAAGTTTGTCCTCCGAGAAAATCCAGACCTCAAGGAACACGTAACGGTAAATACTTAGTTAAAAAATTATGGTTATAGAATAAATAATCAGGCAGGTCTGTCTTGAACCTAGTCTGTATTTTTGTAAAATTTTAAATTAATTGAGAATAAGTTCACCGCATTCACTTTTCAGTGTTCATTGATCCGGAATAGTGATTTTGATATGGTGAATACCTCGTTTTCCAGGATAATTACTCCACTGCGAGGCCCAAAAGTACATTTTCTATGAACTTCTTTCTTGTAATTTTGATGACCTTTGAACAAAAAACATAATTGAATAACATATGTCAACTGGAAACAAGTGTCTATTATTGAAACTTTTCTATACTTATGCCAGGGGTGGATCCACTGTAGAGAAGTGGTAAAAATTTCTCCTCAGAACTTTTCGAAAAGGTGTAGAAAGAAAGTAGAAAATAGAAGTGAAAGAAAAATTAGGAACGAATCCAGTTTTTATTCCATCTGATAAGTGATTTGATCAGTCATTTGTCAGTCAGTCAATGAGGAAAAAGAACTTTTTTTGTTTGAATTTACAAATGAGTCCTAAGCTAGGTCCATTGCTAAAATTGATTCCACAGTAAAGGGCACTGTTAGAAGCCTAATCACAGATGTTTGCCTTTGGACATTCAAGCCACCAGCAGGTACAACTAGTGCTGCCAAAGTGGTGGTGATAGTGCCCAATAATATATAGTGCAACAGTGTGGTATGGACTGAAAAACCAGCACATTTGGTTCGAGTATATTCAAAGAGTTTTCTAGTATTACATAATATGTTTTATGTATTGTAGGGGGAGAGGAAGAGGGGTAAGACTCTAAAAGACTAAATTCCTTCGTCTTAGATTTTGGAGGGGGTCTGGAACCATCTCATTCAAGATTTGAGTCTCCCATGAGACTACATTATTTTGCTTTCTGAGTAATCACCAAGAATAAAATGAGTTTTAGCTGGGCAATACGCACATCTTTGTTTCTCTTTCCCCAACATATTCCTATGTACCATGCAACTATTTTGTTTATTTCACATTATTAGCGTCTCTAGGTGCACTATTTCTGCCTATATTTCAAACAGGTGTCATTTTTATAGTTGATTGCCCTTTAAAATGAGAGGAGTGATTAGAGGTTTCAAACTAGAAGTTTTAGATTGATTAGTGCTCAACAAATAATTTTATAAAACTTCATCTCTTGTAGTTACTCTTCACTCTTGACAATGAAGGTAGTCATATTTTATATTTAACTGCACACAAAGTCTTTGAAATTGTGTGCTTGAAATCAAGAAATATAAGCAGCCTTAAATTTAGATCTCCAACTCTCAACCAAAAAGTAGAACATTAATATCCCGTCATGCCAAATACATATATTCATGTGATTGCTGTTCCGTCCAATTTTTTAAAAATGTGTTGTAAGGCTGTGATATTGGCCACAATATTGATGACCATGCAAAAATGCCTTTGGTGGAGAACCATTTTGTACAATACTTTTGTGTTTTCAACCAGAAATACTATGGATAAAGAAGTAAAGAATTACATTTGTGGCAAACATTTAGAGGTGTATTGAGACTGACTGGTCTATCTAATCTTAAGAGGGGTCATCTTTTTTAAATATTACCCCAGAATCAGTCAGAATTAAAATCATTAGAAGTAATGAATTCACTGATTGCAGTTTTGGAGAGTAAGATTTGATTAGTGAATGAACATTTCGGTGAAATACTTATTAATGCAAAGCAGACTGGGTAGCAGAATAGGTTGGTTTGAAAGTGAACCTAGGAGAAGTGGGTAGCAACGAAAATTATGGAATTTATAAGGTAAGGAATTTTGAAGATTACAGTAGTGTTTTGATGAATATGCTTCGTCCAGGATCTTAGTGTTTGCTGCATCATGAGAGTGTGTTCAGCTTGAATTCTTTTCTAATTTAAAAACCTCTCAATTGCTGATTTAAAATATGTGGACGTATTGGACAGTATCAGACTGGAAGTCAATCACTGGCAATATAAATGGCTTTTAAAGCCTCTGATCAAAAGATACATTCTTCAAATATTCTTCAGATAATTAGCAATTTATCTGTGATGATTTCTAGTTCTGAATGTTTTTTCTTCAGATTATGTGAATCAAAACTTGGCTGTGGCCAATCATGTTTGAAAGGATATTGTTTAGCTTATCCCTTAACAGCTTCAATCGCATTAATTTAAATCCTAAAGATATTTTCCTTTCACTACCATTGTGACAAACTTAAATCCATAAGACAATATGATTTTCCAAAAATGGAAATATATATTTTCTCTGTACAAGGAAACTTGTTAATCTTCGTGATTTTTAATTCTTTTAATGTGTGAACCGTGTCTTTCCTCACGATATAATAAGTAGACAAGCGAATTCTCTCATTTAATGCTACATTCAAAAATACCTGTGGATCATTTTGTGGCTTTGAAAAATGATGGAAGCATTATATATTAGCATGATAGCGCTACGTGCTAGTCTATATTCACATATCAAGTTGAACTGTATAAATGTTTATATATTTCTGTATAGTATGATATAACATGTACATATTGCTCTATATTTTGTTGCCTTTATACATATTTTTATGTAGTTGTTGATTTATCATATATGGACCTGCCTCATAACATGGCTTTCACATTGTTTGCAGTTAGTAAAAAAATTGATTTCACTGTAAGAATTATTCTTGCTCTGCCATCAATGTACATCTATTTACAAGCAAACAAAATCCCTCCATCCCTCAATGCCCTTCCAGGATCTGCCACTGACTACCTATCTGCTCCTCTTTTTCAGATATTTTATTTGCCACATCCGAGTCCTCGAAACTTTGGCATCAAGGATTGGGAAGGATCTTCCATAGAACTTTTCCAAAATCTTGGGATTACATCTTTATTGAAATCAGTAGAATAAATGCAGAAGTCTCACTAAACTTAAGTTTCTGCAGTTTAAAATTTGTTGCTGATTTAGTAAAGAAAAAAGGCCCATTTTTAAGGTAAATTGTAATGTTCTTGTTATTTTTTAGTTTTTCAGTAAACTATAATTGATCACTAGTAGTGTACGACCTATTTTGTTTTGACTTTGTTTGTAAGGTATAATGAGTGTCATTTTCAAAGTGCATTTTTCAGTCATGGACATCAGTATTCAACCTTGGTTTAAATATTAAGTGAAGATGAGGAAAAGTTTTCTTCTTAGTTTAAGTGGTGAAATAAAAGTACTTATCAAATAAGTACTATTGAATAAATATAAATGTGTTCAATACTATGATGAATTAGTTAACACAATCCATTAAGAGTGTAATGTTGTTA
This sequence comes from Hetaerina titia, assembly GCA_037158775.1. Lineage (NCBI taxonomy): Eukaryota > Metazoa > Arthropoda > Insecta > Odonata > Calopterygidae > Hetaerina > Hetaerina titia. Next base: position 27,477,320 of record CM073776.1, on the reverse strand, counting down.
AATTTAAATAGAAAAATGAATTTTCCATCGTTATTATTAAGTAATTTACCCGTTAAGATAGGTTTTGCATGGACACAACTACCAAATAAATATTTTGTGACTCCTAACAGAGCACGATCCAGCATCCTACTCTACATCAAGTCATTCTTCATCTTAGCGTACTTGAATTTTCCATATGCTAATACTACTCTTTTAAACATGTTTTGAATTTTTATTCTGGAAAATGTCTCCTTAAGCCACCAAGCATTTCTTGGCATTTACTTGTAGATATACCCCAGTTAGCTCCTCAACTATGCACATTGCTTCTGCATTCTTGTTACCTCACAATGTGTGGCAGTGTACATGACCTTAATTACTTCATGACGTTGTAGGTATATTAATTTGTTTGAACATCTTGCACCTTTAAAGCCCAAGAAATTACAGGTTGAGAAAAATTCATTGATTGCTGAAAGCAATCAGCTGGAAATTGTTAAATCTAGCCACTGAGTTGAGTTTGAATTTTATTTTTTTGTGCTTACTAAATGATTAAAGGTGATTTTCATCTCCAATCTGAGCTTACAGTATTTCTGACTCACTTTGCAGATGATATTCAAAATCTGTTTATTTTGCAATTAGATAAGTGAGACTTTAAGCCTTTCTACTCAGTCTAATTCAAGGATCCCTTGGCAAATATTTTGTTTTCAATCCCTTTTTGTATTATTATTATTGAGCTCTTCCTTGCCTTAGTCAAGGTAAACTAAGGATATCCTCAAAGTGCCTACTGTGATCTAATTGAGTTTTCCTCTTGCCCTCAGCAAATATTAGTGATTGTGGTTCTTCACATCTTCCATTTTGCTAATTTTATCTTGAATTTTGCTTTCCTGCAATAAGCTCTTAGAATAATGCCACTTGTCTTGAATGGGCAAAAATTGGTGGTTCATTGATATATAGACCTGTATCCTGTAGACCTCTGTATAGACCAAATGGGTGAAAAAAAATTTTCTCCCTTCCTATTGATATGCTCCTTCTGATTTCAGATTCATTGCTCGGGGGTTGTTCCTTCTTTTCTCAAAAAACCATAGTTGTCCAACTGGTTTGAGACCCATTGCCATCACTGCTTTCTCCTGAAGCACTGTCTAGTTTGGCCTCCCTACTCCTATTTCACTGTAATTCCATGATATAAGGTTGGGGAAATAAACTTTTAGTAAGTTAAAATTAAGGTTTTGCAGAAAAATATGCTACATTTAATTAAAATTCAGTTGTCTTTGGACTAGAAGGAAAAGCTTTTTGAGCGTTGGAGGCTTTTGAGGTTTGGCTTTTAGAACAAAAGGATTAGCTGAATTGACACAAAGACAAACTTAGTGATGAATAGTGTTGAAAACAAGAGGAATTAGTTGAAAAATTGAAAAAGCACAGAAGGAATTGGGTTGTAGGATCAGGATGGTATGGTGGCTAACGTACTTGCTCCCCACCCAGAGGGCCGGGGTTCGAATCCCAGAGATGGCAGATATTTTTTCTGTGGTATCCCGATCCCTACTTGAAGTGCTTTGTGGAGAGTACTTTGAGTGCGTACGCCATCCATCGGATGGGATGATGAGCTGTGGACTCCTTGGCACCTTTCATTTAGAGTAGGCTAATGCCGACGCTGGGTTTCTCTCCACCCTTTATCCTTTCCTGTCAATCCCTAATGGTGCAAATGACCTCAGCTATCGGTTGACTCCCCTACAACTACTACTACCAGAAGGAATGGATTGAAGAGGTATTAATGATGAGATTGAAAAAGAAACTTTACACTTCCCCAATAAAGGATCCATATTACACTTCCACAATAAAGATTTAATATTTCACGGCCATGGTTTTGATGCTGCGCATCATCATCAGGTAACATCCATCAAAAATTTTTCATCTTATATAGTCTGGTTCCAAGAGGAGAGGAAGATAGGGGGAGTAAGGGAGAGGGGGTGGGTATGTATTGGAAGGTTTCTGGCTCAAATTTGTGGAAGTTTATGTACATTAATTGAAGAGCACAATGTAACACTCCACAGTTCTAAGAAATAGCTGTGGAAAAAACAAAAAAAGCATTGTGTTCTATATTTAATAAGGAGGGTGTTTGTCTACAATGGTTTGACCTTCATTAAGGGATGATCGATGAACATCACTGCCTTGGTGGGGGTGGGGTTGGTGCGGAAAGATTTTTTAAGAATTTTATGGGGGGGAACGGGAGAGGTATATTGTTTCATTGACCACCTCAAACCTCTTAGACTGAAGGGATTGTCAAATTTCCAACTCCTCCAAGCCATTCAACCTGTGTCCTTTCATTTCTGCGTGGAGAATGTCTGCTGTAATGTTACTGGTATGATTTTTATCCAAGAGGTGTTTTGCAATTTGGGATCTGTTGTCTTTCTTTGTGAAGTATGAACTATGTTCTTTAATTCTTATATTGAAAATCACTTTATTGCGGAAGTGTAAAGTTTCTTTTTTACCCTCATCATGAAGGAATTCCTCAAAGTTAAACCTGAAACTGAGACATTAATGATCATATATTAAAATACCTGTTAGAGGTTTTTTTGGCTTGTTCTGAATTTTTTGTCTGTCTTTGGGTCACTATATACTAGTAGCTTTTATTGAAAATGTGTTTACTCTATCGGTCATTGGGACCCCCTATCTTTTTGCCCAATTAGGGACATTGTTTTAAGATGTTGACTCAAAGATATAATGTTTTCTCTATCTCTCTTTGTTGAAGGCTATGATATATTATAAGTGGGAGGGGAAAATGGGGAGAAAAAATACGGTTTTGTTGAATGGCATAGAGAGAATGTGGTAAGTATGAGGGAGAAAGAACGCTGTTGTTTAGTCTGAAAGTTTGATTTTATCAAGTAGTCCACCAAATGCCCATGATTATGTGTAGCAGTTTAAAGTGCCATCCCAAAACCAGTTACTTGCGATGGTAAAGAATTAAAATGACAGAAATCACCAAACTTAACATATCAGCCAATATCCAAACATAACAGGTCCCTACAGAGATCACGTATCACATTTAATAAAATAACTTAAAAGGATGCAGATATGGTATATTGAGATAGTCATTTCATTTTGGCATATGATTGACTCTCTCTAGCACTAGTAACGAGATTTGTCAATTTGCCTTATTTTTTATTAGTATGGTAAATTTAGGTTTGGTATGGTAATCTAAAGGCAGGTGCTTGACCGAAGTGCTTTGCTGGAATGAAAATAGAATCCAGATAAAATTCTTGTCAATGTGTTAAGTGGTTGAATCACCAGAATGGAAAATATATTGTGGCTTAATCTTACACCTGATTGGTGGTTAACCTAAAATAAAAAAAGGCAACAAATACCAAGGACCTTCTCTCTTGGTAGAACATGAAGGTATGGAAAATGAATCTAATTTCCAAGTTATTTTCACCCACAATTCTGGAATGCATGTATTTATCATGGTATCATTGGTGGGAGCATATGCAATGCGTCCCAAAAATAAGTAAAATAAATCTGAAAATTGTTGCCTGTCGTAGTTCAAATTACTAAAATTCTTCAAGTAGCATCCATGTGCATTGATGTGCCAATGCCAGTGCCTCTGCCAGTGACAGTCTGGAGAATTCCTGGAAGGGGTCTACAGAAACCTTGTTCAGGCACCTCATCATGGCCTCTTTTACGTTATCCATCATTCCAAAATGGTTGCCTTTTAAGCTCCTTTTTAATCTTGGGAACAAAAAGAAGTCCGATGGTGCCACCACCCATGCCAGTGCTGTAGGGCGGTTGGGGTTGTGTTGCCACCTTGTGGGGTTTATAGTTGTGGTGCAGCCTCCAGTAGGTATACCTGTAGATCTCTTTCCTGACGCGTTGTACTCTTTTCCATAGCTTTTCCAGGACTTCCTCATAAAACTTCCTGTTTACTCTCTGTCCCTGAGGCAGAAATTCTTTGTGGATATTGTTTTGGGTTGAAAAAGATGATATTGTGTATGTGTATTTATTTTTGGGCTAGACCCTGTATTCAAATTTGCATAAGGGTAAGCCAAGTTGCTAAGTTTTATTATTCATTAAGTCATCTTTAGTTTTATCAACTTTATTGTAAGCTGTGAAACTCATTGCATGAATGTATGTTACATAATCTTCATGGGTTGTCTATCTAAGGATTGGTTTGTAGTGGGTGGCTCTCCAAGTTATTCCTTTTTTATATGTCATCTCTTCATTCCTTCATACGTTCTTGTGTTGGCACCTCGTGGTGGGGGTGGTGCCATGTGCTTACATATATCTAGCTTAGTATGTATGTATTTGCCTGCAGTTTGTCTTCTTATAGCCCGTCAAATGAAAGAGAGGACGTACTTTTATAAAGAATTTATTTGGTTTGGTGCAACGTGTTTTACCATGATAGCATCATTGTCTCATTTATTTGATGGATATACAAAACTTCCACCAAGTGCAGCCTGACCCTGTGAGGTTTCTTCTACCAGTCTGTCATCTACACTATTCTCTTAACTATTTCCCTCGTCCATCACTGGTGACTCTGCAAATGCATGTTCTACGTATTCAAGTACACCATTCCTTAGTTTCGATTGTAAATTATCTTCCTTACATCAACTGCCGACCATTTTGAAAATTTTATTTGATGTTGAGTGTGTACTTTTCATTCATGTATCACCTTTTACCTTTTCTTTGATCTCATTAATGGCTCTCTCAGTGTACATGTTAAGGATGAGAGGAATAATTATGAGCAACCCTGGTTTATTCCTTTCTTTATTTTAGCTTCTCTGTTTTCTTTTTAAACTTTCTGTGAATTGTATATATTTTGAACACAACAGGGCACAGAACTACTAAGGAAATGGAAATATTGGCACATAGCAGGATGGCTCTGAGAGCCAAAATAGCATAATCTCTGGTCTGATAACCTACCATGATGGTTTGAAGTTAATTTACTGACTAAGTGAAGTTAGCCTGTATAGTATGTAGATACAAAAATGCACCTTTGGATTTAATATTGAATGTGTGCTCTACAGGGTAGCATAAGAAGATTTTTATGACAAATAATGTATCGGGAGACTCTGTGGTAACATGCTATTCAAGAAAATAGCTTAATTAATTGTAACCTAGCATAATCTGAGTCACTTTTGTGGTAAAGATTTCCACTTCTCTTCTTATAGATGATAGATATTTTCGGATTAAGAAAATCTATTTTTCTAACTGAATAAAATGAATACTTATTATATTGAATAATAATGCTGAGCATTTGCTGAGAATTGTTTCTAGAGATGTTCAAAAAAGTTTTGATGGAATATGACTTCCTTCCTCTCCTTTTCTTAGATGTTAATGTCAAACTTTTGATGTACATGTTTTCATCTATTTTATCAAATATCCTCCATTCCACCTTGAACATTTGATTGGTCAACTAATTCAGAACTTTTCCCATTTTAAAGTGAGAATAACCGGAATTGACAGAGCATAAGATGGCGGAAGCAAAGGAACCTTTGGAAAAAGAAGAAAGCCATGATACAGATGAAAAGGATATGTGGGACTTAGTCAACTACCCTCTTGCTGAAAAGGCCTTTGACTTGGCAAAAGTTGCATTAGCCGCCGGTGAAGTACCTATTGGATGTGTATTTGCATACTTCCCTGATGAAGGAAGCACTGAAGGGAAGGAATTACAGCCAATTATCATAGGTACTATAAGTATATAAGTATGTCATAAGTACTATAAGGTATGATAAGAAATTTCTTTCTTTATAGTGTTTCGTTTCAACTACCATTTGGTAGCTCAGTAAAAACTAATGGGTAGAACCTTATGTTGCCGTTCGGATGGTCTTTGTAAAAATGCCTTTGAACTACACTAAATACCATACTATTTTGTAGGTCCCAGGTCTTAATGGGATATTGCAGATGGAATTAAACTATTCCCCATTTCCTGAATGTAGAAATTTCTCATAATCTAGGGCTTGATATCTTAGTAGTAAAAATAAACTGTTTAGGACTATATATAGATAGGTAATATTCACATACAAAGTCAGAGTTGAAAATAATGTGGAATTTTTTTCCTAAACATGTCGATTTAACGTGGAGTGACCATAATGGCTCTGCTTTACTCATAGGCTTCCTAGAACACTTGGCAAAATTTTATATTTCATTGAATTGTCTTCTTGAAGCTTTAATGTATTCAAGCTCCTATCTGATTATGTATTATTTTACAGATTCTGATGTTAATTGATTCATTATCAACTTTAATTTCAAATCTAAATTTGGCTGAATTTCTTTTTTCGGGTTAAAAAGGTTTTTGTTGATAATTTGGTGGGTAAAAGTAAACTGAAGTGAAGTTTTTTACACCCAAACCTTAAGGATGATTTCATAGATGAGGGCAGAAATTGCATAATATTAATACCGTAGGGGGTGTGTGAAATTAACATGTTAGATATGGGAGCCAGCATATGTCCCACGATCCACCAAAAAGGTGTGTAGCAGAAGGTCCAAGCACCAGTTCATTTCTTTGTGCCATCTGTGATTTCCCAGAAAGATCTGGAACGCAAAAAACCATGGTTGAGAATTCTCAGAAGCATCACTAGAAATTAAACCTCACTCTTCTCTACGATTGGGCAGACCCTTTTAGAAGGGATTCTTCTATATGTGTATAGTAAGCACTCATACAATGGTGGAGTTATTCTGTATAAGATATTTATTTTACTTGGAGTAATTAAATATAATATTAACAGTAATATTATAAATAATTGTATTAAATTAAACATAATAGTAATAGTATAATATATAATATGGTATAGTGTTCACCTGGGTGTTTTTTGGTTTAGGATTCTCTCACAGTACCGTGCTTGTATAGTCGTGCATAGTTGCATATAGTCATTGCATGGTGCATCTTTGAGTGCGTAGTATGCATGTGATAGGCTATAGATGTCAACAGAGGTAGTAGATTTTGCAAAATAATAAATTAATTTTCCTTCCAAATGGATCTCAAGAACTGAACATCATTTATGGACTTCATGTGAGACCATTCTAGTTGTAAGGTTATTTTTTTCAGTCAAACTGATGACACCAAATTGTTTAAATTTTTGTTACTTCCCAGCAAATCTTTGTTTAGACATACACATTTTTTATATTGTCAACACCTTGATTCCATTCCTGCCAATAATGCTTTTGTATGGGTCCCTTTGCCTCCTGGAAACAGGTTGGTCCATGGCCAAGACCTCTTTAATTCATTGTCATGTAAATTTTGGCTTTATTTTAACTTTTACACCCATAAATGCTCATATTTCGTATCCATGGCACCATCATTGCATGTCTTAATCAATTCATGATGGACTTCAATTGGTTTTAAACCATGTAAGTGAAGAAAAAAAGAATGATTGCACACTATTCCTGTGCACTAAATAATTTCATTTTAATAATTGGAAATGCTTTTCACTCCAGTGGCAGCTATATGAACCATCTCTAAGCTACCTGTACCCTTGATGTCAGTACCTTGATCCCTGTGCATTGTGCAGTGCAGCAATCTATCTATTGTGATCATAAAGGTTGCCTGTGTATGTTAACCTTATCTACTCTGAGTCACAATGAAGGAATGGGGTGACCTCTAGACTTGAATGAACCTTTTAAGAGTGCTTATTTAGTGAGCCCTACAGTTACCTCTAATGTTGAAGTTGAAGAAATAATAAATTTGAATGCTTGAAATGATGTGGTTAATGTTTTAAGACAAACTACTTTTGATATGGAAATAAGGTTTTTGTTTCAGTGGGTTAAATATTTCTAAGTATTAGGGTCTTTTCTAGGTTGAATATCTTCAAAAATAGGCTGAGTTTGCTACATCAGACTGCATTTTCAAAATGCAGAAATTACCGTAGTAAATTGCAGATTGCAGCATCAAAATGCATTTTGGGTGGTTTTGGCTAGTTTTTGCACAAAATACCCAGTCACCAAACAAGCAAACATTTATTGCTATTTGTTTCTTTTAAGTGATTGACTGGTTGGTAATTTTTAAAAATTTTACAATTGTTTCTCCTGTGTTAACTTTAAATTTGTCATCAGAGTAATGCTTTTTATTTTTTTCAAAGTATAGGTAATGGACGTTTTTTGTCTTAATTCTTGCTGAATCCATTTACATTCAATTCATATTATTTCCATCAAAACACCTCCAATTCTTGCTGTTTCTCTTTAAACATTTACGACTCATTTATTTGGTATTAAATTCAAATTATAATTTTAAAAATTATTTTTGTTATCAGCCCTTTCCGATTTTTCAAGAGCTTTAGTTTGAGTAAAATGGATACCCTTGTCCTTAGAATTATGTCTACAGATAGTGAACACTTATATTTGGTTATTGCTAAAAGGAATATATATTATGATAATTTTCAATTCTTTCATCTAGCGGAATGTTATAACACTCCAAATAAGCACAAGAATGCCACCAGCCATGCAGAAGTAAATGCAGTTGACAAAGCAATGGAATGGGCTAAGGAAAATAATGTCCCACTCTCAACTCTTTGGCCCAGAACCAGTGTGATTGTAACTGTTGAGCCATGTATTATGTGTGCTGCTGCACTGGTATATCTTGGCGTTCGCCATGTGAGATATGGCTGTAGCAACAAACGGTTTGGGGGGTGTGGATCTATTGCAGATGTCCCCCTCCATGAGGGAGCCAAGGTATATTGAGTAAATTTAATGCACTTAGAATAGAACTGCTAGTTTGCCCAATAAATCATTGATCCACCAATATTTGAGCTACATCATCACCTGTAAATATCTCAGAATGAAAATACATGTAGGGGGTCCCCAAATAATCACGTTGTTGTGATTGTGTAGTTTTGTAAACATTATGTTCTTAATGCTTACTTAAGTGTCATTTATTTTCCCGAAGGTGGTTAACCTTGAGCGAACTTATTTATTAAAAGTCCTATTAGATTGAGTTAAAATAGAACAAATTACAAGGAACTGTGGGGGATGACACAATAGTAACTTCTAACAGAGTAATCTGCTAAATGTGCATTACGAATATTAAAGGATACCAATTAGTAACAATTCTTGGTATTTAGAATGTTATCATATGTCATTTCAAATACCAATTGATTTTGAAAGTGATAAGGCATTGTCAATCACAGATGAATTGTTTACAAGAACTAGGTGGATCTGATGGGGAATTTTAAGGATATTTTGATTTATGTTATTAATGCAGTCCTGATGATTAAAACATTTTCTGGCAGATTGATAGCCCATCCGATTCCCTTTCTCTACAATCTGCTCTTAATTCCATTTTTGCATGACACAGTTTCAGACATAAACTGGTGGAAATCCTTCATGATGAAAGAAGACACTTTGCTTTTTCTCGTAGAATTTCTTTATTTCTTAATACTAGGTAATTAAAAAATGCAAATGTGGAAAAGCAAAGTGTCTTCTTTCACCATTACTGCATGTTGTATTATCCCCTCAAAGTCAGCTATGATGACTTTCTCTTTAAAGTGTAAAACACTTTTTCACTTGTATACCCTTTTGAATAACTATATCCCTTCTGTTAGTTTGCACTCTTGACTTGGGTGTAATTTTATGGTTAGCTTACACAAGTACGATAAAGGGTTTGTCTGGAAGGTGATGGCCAACTGACCATGCTCTGGTCTACTGATGCCCATGACCCTATTGCCCTTAGATCGTTATTTTTGGATGTTTCCTTCCCGTTCTAGAGTACTGTGGTCCAATATGGTCAGCCATCTGTCCAACTACTTTATAGTTTCTCTACTGACCGATTCATTTCTTTATTGCCATTATCATCACATTCCTTGCCTCAGAAATACAACCCAGGAATTCACTCCTTCATCCCTTGGTATTTCTGATCTCTCCGACTATCAATTACTCTCTGATATGAAATTCTTACTCTGCATCTTCAATGGATATCTCAGCTCCAAAGACCTTTTTTTCAAATTGTGATCCCCCTCATCCAAAACAACTTTCATCAGCTACACATTCCAAAGTACCATCTTTTAATCTTCCAATGTTTCCTATTCCATCAACTCTCATTGCAGAAATTCCCTCACTATTCATTGTCTTCCCCTAAACCTGTCCTCCTGACCTGCCATTTTCACCTCCCTTAAATGTTGCATCAAAGTTTAGACCCCTCTGTTAGCTCATGTGCTCTACTGCTGTCTTACAGTGTTTCCCGTTATTTTTTATTCATTTTCATTATTGTTACTATTTCTTTTTATATTTTGTATTCATTATTATTAAATAATTTTTAAGCCTTTGTACCCTTTTTTGATAATTTGTTTTAAAAAATAAATCAAGAGTCGTAATTCCAAATTGAATATCTCAAAAATTTTCTAAGTTGAGAATTACTCTAGTAATCGTAATAGAGGTAGAGAAGTGCAGTAAATAGCTCATGGCCAAGTTTATTTAGTACTCTGTGAATTTAAAAAAACTCATGCATTTTCTTCATCTATAAGGGTAAACCAGCAATTAAAAACACCTGAAACTTAATTAATTACTGTTCAAGATGCATAAACTGTGAATAAACTGAATTGCAGTTTCTGTTAGCATGATTTTCTAACTCCAATGGAAATAATGGATTTTATCACCATCGTAATATGCCATTTAATGTTCAATTTCTGAAAAATAAAATCAAGATGTACTCCTTTGTGCAGTGAATAAGTTAGTATTGTAAAAGATGAAGCTTGACTTCTTCGTAAGAATTTTCAGAGTGTAAAAATCATTTGCCTTGACCGGGATTCGAACCCGGATCCCTCGATGTCCGGCCGAGTGCTTTAGCCAGTTAAGCTACCAAGGTGTCCTCTTATTTAAAAATTTCAGAGAATAAGAGGATGCCTCTGTAGCCTAACTGGCTAAATCACTCGGCCGGACTTCGAGGGATCTGGGTTCGAATCCCGGTCATGGCGAATGATTTTTACACTCTGAAAATTGTTGCATTGAAATGCATATTAGCGGATGACTCCGTTAAAAGTTACTGTTGCCGCATCTCCCGTAGTTTCTTGAAATTCTTCGTAAGAGTTCCTGGTAGATCCAAGCCTTCTGGGTTTTAATTCGCATCGATCCATATTGCTGGCATAACAGTTTCACTGGCATTGCAGTTGGCATCTTCATGTCACTTCTGACCTGAAAATGCCAACTGCAATGCCAGTGAAACTGTTGTCCCAGGAATATGGACGATACGGAGTTTATCTCATAAGACTTGGACCTTCAATAAATTCTCACTGCAGAAGCCTTCACAAGGGACAATTTATTTATGGTCTGTTACAAAAATAAGTAGACTAAATACATGGGAACAAATTAAATACAGATCAAAATACAAATTGCTGAAATTCTCTAAAATAGCAAGCACCCTTGTCAATTGGCGCACTGATGCCACTACCTCTGCTAGGCATGGTACGCTTCCTGGAAGGTGTCAACAGGAACCTAGTTGAGGCCCCTCATCATATGGCCTCTTTAAAATTATCCATCATTCCAAAATGGTTGCCTTTTAAGCTCCTTTTTATTCTTGGAACAAAAAGAAGTCCAATACTGCCACATCGGGTCGGTAAGGTGGCTGGGGCAGCAATACCACCTTGTACTTTGGCAAGTACTCGGTCAAGGCAGTGTGGGATGACACAGTGGTGCAGCCTTCAGTTAGGAAGGATTTCCTTCTTTATGAGTTTCACTTTTTTCCACCGCCTTTCATGGACATCCACTTAAAAATTAGTACTCACTCTCTGTCCCTGAGGCACAAACTCTTGGTGGATAATTGCTTTTGAGTCGAAAAAGATGATGAGTATAGGACTACTTATTTTTGGGACAGAACCTGTATGGCCAGGACCAAAGATCAAATCGAGGTCACACTAGGGCCGTTGTTTATTCAAACTTACACGATACTAACATACATAACATCCTTTTTTCAATGCTAAATTTCATTGAAAAAAGGAAATTATGATGCTGCACCCAGTATTTATTCTCCGTGGGAGTATTCATGGTGCCATGGCACTCTTGGTCTCTGTGCTGATGAAATGGAATGTTGTGATGAGCTCTCAAAATTGTGAAGAAGTTCGTCAGAGACATTTTCACTGAGCCTTTGATGGCTGCATAATTTTATAGAGTAAAGAAATCTTGCAATTTATACATGCAGGTATCTCCTTTCACTCAATCAATTTATCTTCCTTGTCTTTTAATGCAGCATAGATATGATCAAAGGCTTCAGATAAAGCCTCGAAGGCATGAAGCAGTTTTGTTAATCTTTTTCCTTGCTTTCTTTATGCATCCTCTTCAAGGTCAATTCTGAGCTTAAATTTATGCAACTGTGTTTTCATAATTTGTCAATGATGCTGTGAAACCCACAAACTTGGGACATACTATAATTCTTCCCAAACTCCATTCATGTTTATTTTTTTAACTTCTTCCCTGGCTACTGCCAAAATACTGCTGTTCATAACTGATTATTTGCATCTGCATGCAGGATTCTTGGACTTTCAGTATTATAAACTAGGGATTCTTGCAAGTCTTGTTAGTGATTATAGTAAATTTTCCTGAAGTCATAATGAAAATCAATAGTAACTATGGGGTGAAAAATTTTGCTAGGGTCTTCAAATGCAAAAGTGCCCGTTTTATTGTTCATATAGCTCTCATTGAATATGACAACACAACTTAAATGGAGTATAACACAGAGACAAAATGAAATTGTTGAAAAAATGTTGCAAAAATTCACTTCTTGGAAAAAAATGATGGCCAAATACATGTATGCTTAGCTACAACAATAATTTGGCTGAAACAAAATTGTCCAACAATTTAAGTGGAATGACAGTGAAAAAATAGCCATGTTGGTGTTTTAAAATGTTAATTCTTTTTACAACTGTCTGCATGTTACTGATGTAACTGACTCACATTTCAAGAAAATTGTAGTAATAAGAGAAGTAGTGGAGTAATGAGATTTGCAAATCATTTGTTTGACTTCGGCATGATTTTGACTTAATTTCCTCTAAAATATTTTAATTTTATAATTTAAGTCATGGAATAACAAACTTGGGAAATCGAGTTAAAGAATCAATTTATATCCATTGACTGTGGAGATTCCTTGACTATTCTGCAGACTTATGAATTCTATACCTATTACAAAATTATAAAGTGGCACTATGTTTCCGCATGAGTTCTTTTTAACAATAATGTATGTTTGAGGAATTGTTTTAATTAATAATTCCAAATGCATTTATAGGCTTCTCAAAGCATGTTTGTTTATCTTGCTCCCAAGAAAATTAGCTTCTTTGGTGATTTGTTGACTCTTTATCTGTGGAATCCATGTTATATTTGGAATTTTGAATTGCAATCCTCCACTTATGTACTTGAAAAATGTGTACTCATTTGTTTGATGAAAATTATTAAGGAAACCCATGTTAGAATTGGTGGAAACCAGAGAAATTTTCAGGATTTGTACTGGAAGTTTGAAAACAAGGGTAAAGAAAAAACAAAATAGCCATAGAAAAATTTTAATATTTGCCATTCTTGCCCTCAACAATACTCTGTATGTATTTTTGAATTCTGGGCGCATGGATGACCTATTGTCAGTCACTACAGTTATGTCTTTCATGAATTGAAATTTGATGCTTTGTAAAACAGATTTTTTCCAATGGATTATTCTATTTCAAGAAACTGTAACAGTAACTTTAACGGAGTCACCCGCTATGTAAAATGTAAATGTATGCTATGTCACCCGCTATGTAAAACCCGCTATGTATTAAAGTTACTGTTACAGTTTCTTGAAATTTGTCGAAGGTATGAACAGCCTAAGTGTTTGAAATTGGCTTTATTAACATCGTGGACTGTGGCGCGTCGCGCACGAGTACGAATACCTGTGACATTGTATGTACGGTATTTCGTCATAACATCTTGTTCCTTTAAAGCCCCCAAAATTTCAGAGTGTAAGAGGACGTCTCGGTAGCTTAATTGGTTAAAGCACTCGGCCGGATATCGAGGGATCCGGGTTCAAATCCCGGTCAAGGCGAATGATTTTTACTCTCTGAAATAGTTGGATTATTCTATCTTTTAATATGGCATTTAATGAAGTTTCAATGAGATTTTTCCTGCATTTTGGCCCTCTTAGAGTTAAACTCACAAAATTTTCTTTCATTGCAGTAAAAAGGGAAATTCATTGCCAAAGATGCAGATTCCATACTATAATTATTCCTATATTATCAACAGTTGGTCATATTTAATGCCAAGGTAGACTAACAGTTACATGGTCTTTCTTTATAGGCAAAGGCTAATGGTCAGGTATGTCCGAAGTTTGTTGGTGGGTGGAGGTCTGAAGAAGCTATAATGTTAATGAAGGAATTCTACAAAGGAGTAAATCCAAATGCTCCAGCACACAAAGCGAAAACGAAGAATAAGAAGAAGCCAAGTGATGTGAAAACTGATGACAAATTATGTAACAAATTATGATTGTGGTTCACCATCCCTTTGCACCGTTAAGTGCAACTTACCGAATGTGTTGGGTCATAATGAAAGTGCCAATGAACTTTATAAATGAAAATAATAAAAACTCACCCATCCAAACAGTTAGTACAATTTTAAAAAAAATTGCATATGCATGATGTGAAAGACATGCATATTTGGTCATCAGAAATATCAGTGATTATCTGTGAAGTCAGCCTTGTAAATTCCAGTAACTTTACATTTTTGTATGAAGTTGCATTTTAATGTGCTGGCAGCTTTTGGTGTAGGATCATAAGGAAATTAACTTCCTATTGTTGAATAACAACTCATCCTGAGAGCCACCCAAGTGAATTGTGTCATCCTCCAGACATATCATTTGGACATTTCAACTTTGAAAGGTAGAGATTTACCCAGCAAATAATGACTAACAGTGAGTGGATGGGCGTCATGCTCAGATTTACCTGGAAATGTCGACAAATTGAAAGTTGTTTGGCAAAATATAAACCATTTTACGGAAATCGTTTCATGAAAATTAGAGACAGGTACACTTGGAAGAAATTTGTATAAAGAATTGTTAGTGATGTGCAAGTGAAAGTGGGAAAGCAGATGCTGCTAATTTATTTGTTTCTATGTATTGTGAATAAAAAAACCTAAGTAGTGTAAGCATTGGTGGATTTGAAATCTTTCACGCACGAGTTATCCAAGGGCTACTTACCAGGTTTGGGCCTACCTAGGTAATGCCTCTGGTCCTTTGCACAACTTGTGGTTTTTTTGCTACTAGATCTTTTTGGGAAATCACTGGTAACACGGGAGAAAACTTGCCCCTATACCCTATTGTATTAACTTCATATGCCCTATATGGTTTAGTATAAGCTGAGCTTTATTATTAGTATTCCTACTTCTTGGCGTAGCCTTCTTTGTTAATTATGGTATGTCTGTTAAAAGTGCGGCATGTAAAAATTCTTTGTTCAATGGGTTCAGCATTCTCTTTCCACTGACAAGCCATGACTCAATAAACCACCATTATCTATAGGATTAATTCCACCAAGGGTTAAGTTTTTCATCCATTGGAGATCTGCTCCCAGTGGCATCTAGTTCACACTCAATAATGTTATCCATCACCTTGCTTATCTAGACAAAACTTACCTGTCACATCTGGTGGTCAGGACCGACTTCAGGTTTATTGTGCAAATTGCATCAGGAAGTAGAAAAATTTTTTTCTGTGCATGAGGAGGTTGTAAGAAGCGGCTGTACATTAATTTTATTTTTTAACTCTTTTGTTCTGATTGCCATGTATACACAGTGAGAATGAGTGAGTGTTTTCATGTTATATTGTGTTAGAAGTGCCTTTCACTGCATCTGTGCATGGTCCACCAAACAGTTATGCAGTAATTTTCATTCAGATATATATGTTGAAAAAAATACAAATATATAAGAATTAACAAATGAATTCCATTTGTTTCACACCGCTTTTGCAACTAAAGATCTTGCAGAGGTCTTCTCATATTTATTCCGTAGATTCTGTCATTCTCTTAATCTAAACTGTCTCTGTCTATTGTACTGGCAAGATTCTATTTCGATACTTTCTAATCATCCTCTTCTGATTGATCTTATTCATCTGTTAATTGATCTCAATAGTTTTTCATTGATGATTGTGGCTAATTTTTATTTGGCATGTTTTTCGTCATAATACTTATTTTTTGTTTCAGTATTTTTATGAGTAATAAATACCAACCCCTCCCATGGACTACAACCTTGTCGTGGTGGAAGGACTTGTGCGTTCCGATGACCCCTACAGCTGTGCTGGCGGGAGTAATAATAATTGCTCCTGGTAGGGTCACCCATGTCAGATAGGTCGAAGGTTAGGAGCCAGACGAAAGGTAGCCCACGCAGCGTCTGTTCCTCAGTGAGGCGGCTACAAAGGCATCTGACCCCAGTGGGGCGGCCATGAAGTGATGGTGTCACGTTAAAAACACTATTGAGGAAGGCAACGGGAAACCACCTCAATTATCATTCCCAAGAATGTAATGATAGATGTTTATTTGATAGTTGTGTCCAGCCAAAAACCTACCTTAACCGGTAGATTACCTAATAATAATTGACAAAAAAGCACTAATAAATACCAACTTCAAAAGAAGGAGAATAATTAGGGGGGGAAAACAGCTATTATTTCAGGAAAATAGGAAAAAAGTTCAGGACTGGGAATCTAAAATATGATTGGCCACCCTGATTTGGAGGTGTAGAATTGTTATTAGAATTAATAAAATAGTGTGTACTGTAATTTATAAGGATATATACACCTAGTAGATGTTCTGAGGTTACCCTTAAAATGCATTGAGAGAAATAAACATACTGAGGTTCCCAAAGGTGGACACAAGGGAAGGGAGAAAGAATTTTTTTTGTCCTGTCAAAACTCAAGGAGGAGTGATTAGTAGAAAAGTTGAATTTTTAATACTGAATAGTTGGAACAAATGGGGTGGCAACCAAAATTTTGTGTTAACTCATCTAAAATCAGGGAATAGTGTGTAAAGGTCCAAATCACACTCCAAAAATTCCAATAAAAGGATATATATGGTATTTTTTTAATTGACATCCATGAAATTTTATATCTGCTATTAGCATTACTATTTATGCCAAAGGGTGTGCTAAAACTGCCGAAGAAAGTAATTTAATTTTTCATAGTTATGCTCCTGGATTTGTACATATATTTTAAGTTTTATGGTACTAACCATTGTGAAGAAATCAAATCGTGGATTGTTTTTATTTTTTTAAATTCACTTTATTTAAGCATTTGCATATTTGTTTAGCCTTTTATTTTCGTTCAAAATTGTCCCATACTTTACTTATCACTTTTTAAAAGTTCTTGGGCTAGTTAACATTGATTACTTATGCCGATAAAATGAGCGTAGCTTTATATTGCTTGGAAGTAAGAAAGGACTATATTACAAGATTAGAGTTTATCAAAATTCATTTATATTTGGAAAAACAACATGGTGGAAATCAGGGAAATATTAAGAATTTTTACTTTTCCATTTCTGTTGCTGTGATGTATTATGTTTAACCGGTAATGAGAGGTAATCTATTGCTTATCATAAGTAATGATGAGATAGTTTCACAATTTTTTTTACCTTTTGTACATCTTCAGCAGATAGGTTATTCTCAGTGTAATCTGGGATCCTGTGCCTTATATGTTTTTCAAAGAATGCTATTAAATTCCAACATGTAAATTTTTTTTTGGAATTTCGTTGCAAAGTTGTAGATTCAACTCTCTTTGGAAATATCTGGACTCTTGTGTGCTTTAAGGTTATTGCATCAATGTCTGAACTTGGCTTTAACTTGCATGCATTGAAGCATTGATTTGCTGTATTACTTGAGATTGTTTTTCCATAGAGACCTGTTTTAATGCACACACTTAATAATATAAACACCAAAACAAAACAGTGTAAAAAATGTTCTCTCAGCTCGGCAGTATTACATGCATCACAATACAAGATGTTGGGATGCAACTCTTTAGTAAGAAAACAATGAAGCACAATTCTTTAAGAATTTGACTGACACTTATTTTCTGCAATAAATTGCCAATTGTTGCTAGTAAAACATGGAAAAAGCTGAGGGTAGGTATATTAATCCTGAGCAGTTGATAAATGCTGCCAATTTTACCAGCCCTAATGCTTGTGGAGTAACATTCCTGCCTATGTGTGTTTTCCTCCATTTATGGCATGGGTGTTAGTAATTGTTTTCAATCTTATGTTCAGGGGCTAAATGGACTATAATGTCTCAATCTCAACCCAGTAAAAAAAAGAATATATAAATAAAACGAAGTATAGCAAATTCACCATCACATCTGTGCTGGAATTCCTTGGGATACAATTCCTTGCAATGCTTTTTTCAGTTTTACTGGATTGATTTTCTCACTTTTCCTCTCTAACCACTTTCTAGATCCAGGAATATGCTCTTAAAATATATATCATTTTGTGTATTTGAAGTGCTTATATGCCTTCATTCAACATTTTAAAGCTCAGTGTGTAGCATTTTGCACTACAGTTAGTGAGCACATGAAATTAAAAGGACTATATTAATGTCATGCATTCACAATGTTGCACCAACAGTTGCTCTAAAAGTAATCTCAAAATTCTTTATCATTCTCAAATGCTCATTAATTGATATAAAAATTTGCTTGTTATAACCGTAAGACGTTCTAATGTAGTGATCATTATTTCTTAAAATGTGTAATTTCCATCCAGATATTCTCTGCTTGCTCACAATAGTCATTATAGCAATGTTTGTTATTAATGAGTTTCACTGTGCATGTTAGGAAAGGATAAAAAGATAATTTTCAATCATAAATATCTAACATGGTGGGAAAGCTCTAGTTATTCTTGAAGTGTTTTGAGTCAGTGTGGGTTTAGATGAGGAAATGATTAATTATATAGGTACTTGGCACTTGGTACCACTTGGCTTGTAGTATCAATCATTAATGTTCCTTACCTTACATCTCTCATCATATGGAAATGTTTGTCATTTCATTTGCCAATTTTTCCATTTGATGATAGATTTTTTAAATATTTATTTATAATTCTCATATAACAAGATATGTTATACAATAAATAATCATGGAAAATGTCTTCAAATCAAATACTTCTTAATTTTCTAGTGCATGCTGATTCTTAAAATGGCAAAAAATATCAGGGTTGATGCAGGGCACTAAGCAGTATGGTAGTACAATGAATAGAGCAATCAGCTATAGTGGATTCAAATCTGAATAATATCTCAGGGTGTTCCCAGATGAACCTTAGCTGTGATATTTTGTTTCCCTAAATATCCAGGAAATAGTGAGGTGGTACTGGTCTTGCTCCTTTGAATATGGGAATTTTAATTACCTCCTTAAAGTCAGGGAGTCTCTTCCTTTAACCACCCTTGGTGGTGACTTGTTTGCAAGGTACCAATCTGATTCAAAGATCTAATCCAGAGATAGAGATAAGCTGTTTATTTAATTCAAAATCGGAATTAGCAAAGAGCTATCCAGTTTGAAGCTATAGGAAGCACAAATCGAAAATGTACAAGTTTTTCTATAATTAGACTAACACTCAAATTAGATTTTGATTGGACCCAAGGACTGAGTATTGCCTCACTTCTGACCCCTTCTTAACAAGTCACTAAATACCAAATACTTAAAAATATATATGCTACAACACATACCATTATTTCACTCTATATATTTTGAACCTACCTACCTTTCTTTATCCAACACATTTAATCTCTTCCTTCCACCAACTGACTTACCCTAAACTATCCCCTAGATCATGATCCTCAACATTCCATTCCCACAATTTATGTTTTGCGTCCATTTACTTTCATTCTTTGAGTGTTTTCAACAGCCCTCTCTCTTTTCATACCATGACTAACACACTGCACTTGTTTTACTTATTTTTACTTATTTACTTAGTTTTACTTATTTACTTGTTTTACTTTTACTGTCCATTTTATTTTCTCCATTATTTTCCACTCAGACATCTTAAAAGGCCTTAATCAATGCTTATCCTTTTTCCTCCTGACCATGAGGCAGCTTGCAGGATAGCATGTAGATATGTAAATACAGGCATTTTTATCAAGTGCAAAGAACTGCAGTTGATTCTGTGACACCAACTTAAACAAAGTCACCTCCTAATGTGAAGTAAAATGTAGGAATTTCACTCTGCACGAATCATTTACCTAACTAGGATTCAAACCCAAACCCATGGATATCCACTCAAGGGCTTTAACTTATTAAGCTACCATGGTATTCTCTTACACTGAAATAATGGCGGTTTTAAAGGAATCACATGTTCTGATAAAACACTATTATATCATAAATCAAGGAATCCAGGTTCAAATCCCATTCAATGCAAAAGATCTTTTCACTGTGAAATAAATGTATTTTAATTATTATACACATGCGAGGGAGCATTGTAAACTTTTAATTATTAGTAAAAAATAATTGTGTTAGAGGCTAATTTTTATTGTTTATTCTTTGGGCGTCTCTACATAGCCACCATCCAAAGTTATATATTTCTCCCAGTATTTCTTGACCTTTCAAAGGCTGTCATTGTAGAACTCACCAGATAGCTTCGAAAACTATTGTTCCATCTCTTGAATGATGTTATTTGTATTGTCGAATCTCCGATCTTGGAATTTTTTTAAATTATGGGAATAAGAAAAGGTTGCTTCGGGTCGAGATCGTGAGAATAGGGTGGATGTGGCAATATTTCCTACCCACATCGCTTTGATTCCTCAACCACACCTTTAGAACATGTCGGCACGAAGACAGTTGCCTTTGGATTACATGAATTTTCAATTAGAATTATGTGTTTGTGTGTGAAACGAGCGTTGATTGTATGAAAGAATTAGTCATTCGCATGTAGAGAATTTTATCAAGGGAGGAGGTGACTAAGAGGGGGAGGATATTGTTTTCTATTTGTGGCTTTTATCGGATTATTTATTGGAATCGAAAATAGTACCCAAATACATTTTCTCATCATTGTGTGTTATGTTCATATCGTAATATTTACGTATGTTCTCGCGCAGTTGGTTTGTGACACTTTCTTCTATTCGCGTTAATTAAATCTTATTTTGCCGACGCATCGCAAAATAGGCGTGATTTTTATCGGCAGCAATATTAATGGGTACTATATTGTAGAAGAAACTTATGCCTATGATAAGTAAATAAAAAGCCTATGATATCCTGCCAAGGCTATATATTTATATATATATATTTCGATACGAGAAACGTCAGTCATTGTTACGAATGCGTAAATATCATGACAGAATTCTGATAACTGCCAATTGTAGTGCAAGAGTGAATGATATGCGCAATCACTGTACTACTCCGAAAAGATCAAAGTGTAAGGTATTTCATATTAGAATTCCTGATTCATTTTAACATCATTATTTCTAAAGAAAATGAACTGCTTACTTATTTTTCGATCCTAGCATTTCTTTTGTATATTTACAGATTATCAAATGCTAATTTTTAATTTGACGTATAGATAGCTCAATATTCTTAATGAGATTGTCTTCATGTTGAGCAGCCATGCTTACAACTTGTACACGCCCTTATGAACTATGATACATGTCAATAACTCTATAAACTATTCTAGCTTTGAACAAAAACCCTTTGGCTACAGTCAATAAATAAATGTCTGTTACATATTTTGATCAGGGGTAAAGAAGTAGTCATCTTAAGTTTAATTGGTGAATCGATATTTATTGCTTGAATTGTTATGGGGGCACCGCTATGTAGTCACGTAATGGCGGACACTGTCGTTCACTCGTGTACATCGTCACTCTACGTATTAATTCGTGAAGACTTATTCAGGACAATTGTGTTAGTGCATTGCGTGTTAAATCGATTTGTGAAATAACGGAGAAGCCATTGAGACTATTTTCATTACTATGTCTGGGCTTGAAGTGATATTGCCTCTAAATAAGGACATTGGGCCTCAAATTGTCGCAGAGACGGCCATTCTGCAAGCTACTTCAGAATTAGAACTGAAGCCATCTGGCGGCGGTCGCAGCCAACTTGATGCAGAGATGGCGGCGGGAGGAAAGAATGAGGTGGGTACGGGTACAGTTGAAGATAAAGACAGTGGGGACGGTGAAAATTGTCCTAATGTCAGTCATGGGCCCCAAACCACCATGAGCAACTTGCAGCCACCACAACAGTTCATGAACAATATGAAAGGGAACAAGCGTAAGAAACGGCGACAAAATAAGAAGAGGCAGTATAAACCGTACTCGAAAATGTCTTGGCAAGAGCGCCGTGAATTGGAGGACCGCGAAACAAAACGTGCGAACCGCGTTAGGGAGGAAATGTTCGCACACGGCCAGCCCGTGGCTCCGTACAACACAACACAATTTTTAATGGAAGATCACAACGATCTCGCTGATTTAGATTCAAAGCTGTTGATGGTAGGCCGCCGCGGTGCGGGTCGTGCGCGGGAGTCGAGTGTTAGTCAGGATGATTCAGAATTGGGAGACGAGGAGTTTTATTCTTCGCCAGAGGATGAGGAAGAATTTCTCACGCGTGAATTTTCTACGGCTTACGAGGATCTGCATGCAGAAAGACTAAGTTCGATGTCGAAGGCAGAACTCGTTGCAGAGTGTCGCGGATTGGAGGCGCGCGCGGACAGGTTAGAGAGGCGACTGCTTGAATTATCGGGGGCAAGGGGAACATCCGATGGTGAGGCAGGTAGAGATTCAGAAAGTGATATGCCGCCTGTCATGAAGGAGCTATCCGATGAGAACACTCAGAACGCTGATGAGGAAGCAGTCTATTCTGGAGATTCCGCTAAATTCCGGAATCTTAGAATGGAATTAGCGAGGCTGACTGTAAAAAATGAGCGACTGAGGGCTGAAAATGAATCTCTCCGCCTGGGAAAGACGGTGGATGCCCACTGTGAAGCTGGGGGTGAGGTGGAGATGGCTGAGGTTGACGATAATGCAGGTGCTAGCCCAGTCAGTGATAGTACTGCAAGTACTGCGTCCTGTTGCACATCACGTTGTGATTGTCGCAGCTCACCTGAAAAAGATGTTACCATTCCATCAGATGCGGTCGATGCCCCTCAGGAAGATGACGGTGCCGATTTGCCCGTGTTGAGCTCTGTCCATCAGGAGGATGGCGATCCAGATGCAGTGGATTATGATGCCAGGGCCGGTGATCCAGAACCAATACCTTGAATGAGCTCTTGGGTACGGTTAATTTCCAATGATATATGGTACTCCTTTATGGAAGTTGTCTTTTGTTCACATTTATTTTCTACCCTTGGTCAGTGAAGCATTTTAAAGTCAGGGTCGGCAGGATCTCTAGACTAGGAAGACGTTATGACAAGCAAGTGTCAAGGCGGATTTGATTTTGGGAACAGGAAAGATTTGAAAATTCATCAGTCATGTACAGTTTCTTGATTCCTCAGGATCCAGTGTTTGCCCTATTATTCCACAGAATATGCATTTGAGTGGGAGAATGAAAACCAAGGCTGCCTATAATGGTTGGAAAATAATTTGTTATGTCATGACGTCTAAGAGATATTTAATTCGTCATATTGTGTGTCCGGACGCTTAATATGAAATTTATAAGAAGAATAATCAAAGTTGTCAAAAGAGAAACAGGAAGATATATTTCATGATTGTGAAAGCCAGAATTGGAAATTTTATTTTTCTGCCTAAAGTAACTATCGGGCCTAATTATGGCATGCGTTACCTAATGCAATAGGCAACCTAATGGACTTGTAGAGACGACTGGTATATTGACATTCAATTTTATAAATGTATGCATGACTTGTCGTGCGAAGGAGTTGTCACGCTGATTTTGCATTTATGATCCAAAAACGAGCTTGTTTGCTGGTCTCTCGGGTCTCTGTGATAAATAAATGCCTCTTAGAATTAACCACTTCTAAGTGAGCTCAGAAAAATGAGTACTGTGCCTGCTGTATTCTTCATTTTCCAGTTGTGTTTTGTTACTGCAGAACTAGGCGGAACCTTTTCTGCCAGAGAGATGGCAGTGAGTGAAGGAATTTGTGAAGTTTTTACTTGATGACGTGTTTTATTTATTTATAAACGTGGGAACATTTTCCAAAAGTTCGAATTCAGTTGTTAATTATATAGTAATGAAATGGTCAAAACTCATTATTTTTACATGTGTATTATGCGAAATTGTTCAAATTACCATGATTTTTGTGTATACAAGTGCCAGAACCATTTAAAATGTATCCCTGTAATATAGTTTTCACAGCTGGGAATATACAAGACATCGTTTGCTATATTCCAAGTCTTATACCAATTGAGTTGCGTGTATAACATGGTTATAACAGATATGTTAAATGACATTAGTATCATGTTTATATTTCACGATTTTCAGTCACTGTACATTACTTATCATCTATTTGTAGTATTAAAATATTCTGTCTAAATTTGTTACTATTTATTTTAGTACCTACTGTTGCCTGTATTTTCCAAGTTCAGTGGAGGTATCATTTAAATAGGTATGTAAAGGAATGCTGAATTGCCAATGACTGAGTATCGCATTTCATGTGGTTTATTTTATATCAGAATCAATGTGTGCAATGCTTAATTGTTTAAACTCATGTTTTGTTTTGGGAGTCCTAGGGTACGCCCCTAAGCGTCGTCGGAAATTCATTTGGGCAGTCATTGCGCATTTAATTTCTCAGCTTTTCATCTCACTCCTTCACTTTTTTCTCGGTAGACGTCAGCAGTGGTTACGGAAGTGCTTTAAAATGGCGAATGTAGCAAAATGAAGAGTCAGTGGATCCATCTCCGGGTTTGTGTTATCGATATTGCAAAACATAAATTACGATGGGTAAATTTGAAACTGTGGTGTTACCTTGTGGATATTTGGTTGTTCAGAAATATTTTGAAATACGAAAATGACTTCATGTGCGTCAGAGATTATATTAAATATGCTTTTACGCTCGTTATCAGCAATGACAATTTAAATGGAAAGTCGTATTTTATCAGTTTGAGGTCCAAGATTGTTACGAATTGATAAAGGAGGAATCACCACCTAGCACGTTGATTTGGATAGGTTTAACGAAGTGCATTGCATTTCGAAGCAAAGTTGATGGGATAGAATAGAGCCTACTGTTAATTAATGAAACTTCTACTTGGATTAATCAATGCGATAGTGACAACATTCCAACGTAATGAATGGGTGAATCATACGACTTTGTGGAAATATGTTTGTGTATGAAATCGATTGATTGGAGAGTAATGTGAAGCACCTTCATGCCCTCATTTTATGCCATTTGTTGTTACCTTGCACTCCAAATGCATAGCAATGAAAAATTCACCGATAACATTGTTGAAAACCTCTGCTACATTTATGGTTGATTGCTTTCTTTTGCGATTGTGTGAAAAGCTTGGAAAATGTAGAGAAAGTTGCTGATCCAATGTAGAAACCAGGGCACAACGCAGATAACATTTTAACACTATAGAAAATTCACCGATTGGTTAAAGTTTTGTATCACTACAAAGAAGGGAGAAATATGTGACTAGAGCCATTTGATGATTGCTGCCAGAACTGTAGGGTCAAGGTGAACTATATTGTTGCTTGTACTTAAATGATTCTTAACTGGAAGTTTTCTGATAAAATGGATTGGTTAGAAATAAAATAAGTCGTGGTAAACCTAGGAGGCTGAGACATGAAATACCTTCATTAAGAAATCCCCCGTTTATTGGTTAATTCATGTATTTTCAGAAGGGATAGATGGAATACATTACATTTAGGTATTTGAGAGTCGATCAAAAAAAGCCATTTAAAGTAATTGAAATTAACTGCTTATGGGGATCTAATTTCTATGTCAGTGGCGGCAACATTTTTCCTTTCCTGTATCTTAATTGAAAACATTGGTAGACGGGGTAAAGTGGTGAAGCCATGGGTTTCTGATTAGGCGGCCCGGGTTTGATTACTGGTGATGTCTATGGGCACCATCAGCTTCACCTGATGAATGAATTACTTGTCGTTTGTGCTCGATAATGTGCAGGTCTACTTTCTCCCATCGAACCAACCTTCAAGCAGATTATGGTGATATTTTTAGAACTTCTTACAGATATATGTTAACTAGTATGGCAATAGCAACTAAAAACCTTTTAATGCTATTTCATATGAGCCTTGTTACATTCAATTATAAACGGTGGGAAATAAAATAAGGATTTCACAAATTAATTCATTTCTAGCTGAAAATAATATTCAGGGATTTCACCCTTAAGTTTTCAATTGAATTAAGTGCAGCCTTTATGAAATAACATTTTCAGTTAATTGAGGATTAACATGAGTCTCTTAACTAATCTTTTTCACTTCCGCTGAATTATCTCCATGAAAGAGTACTTTTTTACTACCGTATCTGTTTACTATTAATACGAATTTCATGATCACATTAGTTGGGTTCTTTCATCTGCTCTATTATATAAGGCATTTGTTGGTATAATAATCATTTAATACAGTTCGGCAACCCAAATTTTTTAAGTAGAATCTAAACACTATGGTCAAATATAATAGGATAGCTGAAAATACTAAAAGAATCTCTTGCATAGTATAACACAGCCATGTGTATTTCATTCTTATAGTATTCAATGAGCATATTGATAATATTATGAAAAAAATGTGTATCATTCCAATTATATTATTAGGTATGTTCCAGAATTTTTTTAGAAATTGTTTTGTGTCTGCTGAATGTAAAATTTTACCAACTAAATTAAGTAACCTGGTTTCAGTTTATTGATTTTATGCAAGCTATTCATGTAATCAGTACTAGCACAAAATATTTTTGTATTCTAATTCAAACTTCTTGATAGTGAAGTTTCATTATTTGTGCAATCTAATTCATATATCAGCAGAGGTGGTATCACAGTCCCTCTCTTAGGAGTGGGGAATTAGGAGAAACTAGAATGTGAAGAAAGTTAAAAATGGAAGATAATAGCATTGGATGATGAATTGAGTGGCATCATTTGGATAAGAAAAATTAATTAGAATATTATTAAGGAATATAAATGATATTCGATTTATCGTTGTGAGACCTTACATTGTTAATTATTTTGCATGATGTTCACATTCCAAACAATATACAACTATTATGATGCTGGAAAGTAGATCAATAACTTCGGTAGAGAATTAGCGAAAATGGCAATCAAAGAACTGGAAGTTGGCATAACAATTACTTTCATTTCGACAACTGCAAACGGTTTTTGTGCCCTGATGATTTCTACTTTGTGAAAATTCTCTATTTCAAATTGATATAATTAGTTAATTTATGCTATACTCTCACTTGTAGTGTAATGCTATTTTCTGGAAATTGTCATTCTCCTAAATTAACAGGATGCGTTTACAAGCATGTTATGAAAAGTCTAAGAAGAGACATAATAATGGGTGTGCCTAATTATAACCATTTTCATTGAGTGAAAGAAATTGAAAATTTTGGCAATTTTATTAATTTATGATAAAAATTTATGCTTGCACATTAAAGTTAAATGGAAAACTTTATCACGGCTGTTACGTTTTTGTATGAAATTCACAAAAGAAGGTACATTTATTATTTGAAATATATACTGTTCTCAAAAAGCTGTGATATTTTTTAGAATTATTTTATTACTATCCTCAAAGCTCATATGAGGTTTAAGTCTGTACACCATCAAATTTTGAATTGAGAATTAGCCAAAAACCATTTAAATATTGAGGGAGATGTTGTAGCAGTTAATTTATTGTAGACCACTGCAGATTATTTCTATAAATTGAATGTTCTGCATTTATTAATGATATAATGAGTCAATTTCAAGTTAGACTAATAGTTCAAATAGCAGACCGAACTAGAATCATGCTGAAATGCATGTGCATACCTTCTGTTTAGGATTACCCTAAATGGCATAAATAGTTTGTGTTGTGTGTTATTATTTATGGAACCCTTTGCAAATTATGTGTCATTCTCATATGAAGATTTAATTTGAGCATCATTAAAGTCTGACGTTAATAATTATTGGAAATTAAATGGGAATGAAAAGACACTGATGTTGATTTCAAAACTCATGGAGTTAAATCGGAATACCAGTGAAGGATGACTGAAAATGGCAATCATTTATTGTTGTGTTCATAAATGGAGGAGAATTGGGACCCTTGGTATGAAATTCCATTCCACTTTGTACATGTCTAATTTTTGTTGCAAGGCCTTCACAAACAGGGTATTTATTTATGTGAGTTTAAAGTAGGCCTGATTTAACATTCATCATGGTTCAAAGCCCATTCATTGTTCGTGTAACACTCCCCAAACCCTTCACTTGGAAATATTTATGGTGTGCCAATCTGTTAGGCACATTATACAATTCACTTAAGTCATACAAGATATCCAAGCCACCAAAGGAGATCACAGAAATATGGACATAGTTCATCAAAGTTTACTGTGAAAGAATTAATTATGAGAAGTACTCTCAAGAAGAAAATTACATAAATATAGGTATAAAATGCACACAAAATATGTCTTCTTAACTTGATCTTCAAATACATATGGGTTGCAGTAGTCCAGGGGTAGAGTGTTGAACTACTGACTGAAGGGCCTGGGTTCGATTCCCGAGCAAGCCTCTACCAAAGCTATGTGGTTTTTCGGGTACCAGATCCTCCTGGAAGACCATTACCAGCATGGAAAGGGAACTGGCCCCCATATGCAGATGTGAGAATTTCACATAGCATCGGGCTTAGTACTGGTTGAACCCTACCATCACATACCAAGCAGACCTTTGGGTTGATTACTGTTTATGTATGTATTTTTTTATTAGGTAATCTACCGGTTAAGGTAGGTTTTCGGATGGACACAACTATCAAATAAATATTTTGTGACTCCTAAGAAAACCTACTCTACATCAGGTCCCTCTTCATCTCTGTGTTCTTCCTTCATCCCATCCAACATCTCTATCCTGTTCTTTCCTCGTTTGCCCAACATCCTCCCCTCTATTACCTTCTTCAACATCCCACTACCGCTCAATACGCCTTTCATCCATTTTTCCTGCCTCCATAGGATTTCTCTCAACAAACCCCTCTCCTCACCCACCATCTCTAGTACTTCCTCGTTTGGTTCTTCATATATATATATATATATATGTATATATATATACATATATATATATATATATATATATATATATATATATATATATATATATATATATATATATATATATATACTTATATATATATATATATATATATTCTTCATATATATATATATATATATGAAATTTTTAATTTTGGTGAACACCTTTTTGGGTATCCCAAGTCTACTTATAATTAGAAAACCCAAATAATTTTCCAAATTTGTTTTTAGTATTTCCTTCATTTAATTACTGTAGTATTTGTTGTTTGACCTTAGATAAAGTAACTACTCCTGATGATCTAGGCTAAATGTCTTCTCCAGCTAGGTACATATATACTGACCATAAAAAAATGACAAATTGAATTATAGGTAGGATGGTTGTAAGCTCATTTTTCATAGACTTAAATGTTAAAATTCTTTTGGAGGTTGGTTAGTATGAAGTGTTTGAAACTGATGAAATCTATCAGTGAGGTTTAGTCCTGGAGTTGTGGAGCTATATGTATTCTAAATTATCTATAATTTCCAAGCTTCTTTATCCCTTCCAAAAATTGACTTGAAATTAATCCATCAACATCAGAAGTTCTGAAAACTATTTTATTCTCATGTTTTATTTCATTTGGAGTTAAGAAACACTTGAGAAAAGCACAACATTCTTCCACTTGTTCAGTATGGTGTAACTGAGCTGTTGTATAATATCTGCAAATGTAGTACTTGATTTAATCTTAATTTGTGTTATTGTTTAGGGAAGAGTGTTGGACTGCTGACTGGAGGGCCCAAGTTCAATACCTGTGCACCCTTAGCTCCACCCAAGCTGTGTGATTTTTCGATTATCAGATCTCCCTGCAAAGTTATACCCAGCATTGGAAAAGAATCTGGCCCCCCTACTGTAATGTGAATTTCAAATGCTTTCAGGCTCAGTATTGGGTGAACTCTACCAAACCAACATTCAGGTTGAAAACTGTTTTATGGTTTTTATTGTGCACAGGTGATTATGTATTATATAATGTACGTATTGTGTGCACACAAAAATTTACAAATATTACGCCAAGAGTGATTAAAAACGTAATTGATTAGTGCAAACTGGATTCACATCCACAACGTTTGATTGGACAGGCGAAGTTTTTTTTTTCAGAGATGCATATGGCAATATGACCAGCTTTTTTCCTCACATCAATACCTAATTGTACAGTTCTTGCTCTAAAAGAATAATATATTGTCTTTGTACTTATGTTGAGAGATGACCATGGATATATCCATCTTACTAACCTATAAATACTATTCCCCCCCCCCCTTTCTGCCCAAAATGTTATTATGAAGAGTTGGATTCTATTTATGCTCATTTAAAAATACTAACAGGAAGTATTGTTAATATGTGCTTAATATTGAAATTGAAAAATAAAAAACTTGGCTTATCCACCACAAATATCACCCGAAAACTGTGCTAAGATACAGGAAGGTATATGTAAGACTATAGGAGGACAAATGTATTCCAAAAAATCAATTGCATCTTTCACATAATGGAGGATTAAACTTATTTTTTGTTTATGATTCGAAAATTACAATTCCAGAAAGAAATTTTGCCTATAAAGTGTTAGGCTTATCATTATAGGAGCCAACTTGACAATAAAATTCATTCAAAACATTTATAAATTCTTTGGAAAAGCAAGGAGATCACAATGTAGTGGTAGATTTATAATCTTGTATGAAAATGACCAGGTATACTTATTTGGAGAATATTATGATAATTAATTTAATACAAACCCCAGTAATTAATCAGAGTTTCATTTGATGTATTAGGGTAAGTTCAAATTGTAATACTAAGCCCAATGGCTTGTGAAATTCACACATCAGGGTAAAGGGGCCAGTTCCTTTCCCTGTGGCACTTATGGTATCCCAGGAAGACCTGGTATGTAGAAAATCACACTTCCTGGTGAGGTCCCTGAGGTGTCACCGGGAACAGAATCAGGGACATTTGGTCACTAGCTCAGAACTCTATCCACTGGACACCCATACCCACTTGTTAAAAGTATAACCAATATTAAAGGAATAATTTTCTTATTGTTTTATAAATATATAATAAAAATATCTGTAACAAGAATTCTGCTGCAACTTTTTTTAGTACAAAATTAATGATTTACTCGTCCAACAGGACATGAATGAATATATACTGGTATGCATACATACCTAGTTATATTGATTAATACAGACAAAATATCAATTTAAACAACATTCCAAATTTAAAAATGGAAACATTAGAAATATAGTATTTGTTACCGGCCAGATGATGGTACAAAATGATAAATATTGGTAGTAGTCATTGAATAGACCTTGTGGCATCAGTTAAGAAAATGTACCCAATGGGCTTTGGGAATGACTTAAAGACATGTACAGATTCAGCACAGCATTAATTAGCATTCTAAAATTCTTCAGGTATTTTTATTAATATTTTTTAAGGGATCTTGGTGAGATAGAAAATAGGTCAATATCATAACTGTTGACATCTCTCATATTCTGACTGCGAGTAGTAAGTGTAATTTTGTGCAATAAATCAAAATTAAAAGATTGCTTTATGCCTTGTGTTATGTGAAGGTACTCTGAAAGATATTGAACTTTTGGGTTCTTAGGAATCAATCTTGTTATGCAGTAATTTATAAAGAAAAGTTATGTTATTATTTTTCTATGTTTATGCAAGGAGGGTATATTTAGCAGAGGTAACATTTCATGATAACTCTAAAGGTCTTTGTGAAAATTGAATTTTAATGCAATTTTGTGCACAAATATTCTTTGAACAAGTTCGATTGTATGTGAAGTTTGTAGTAAGGTGAACAAATAGTAGAGCAGTATTGACAGTGACCTAACTAATGAGATGAACAGAACTTTAAATGGCTCTCTTTATGATGAACGGTTTTACAGTATCGGAAGATATATCCAAGCAATTTGTATGCTTTAGATTGAACATATTTATAATGTTGATGGAATGTTAACTATGAGTCAAATATAATTCATAGGCCTTTTATATTTGTTAATCAGATCATAGGATAATTACACAGTTTAGATTTATTTTGTTTTGGACTCCTTTTCTGGCTGAATGTTGCAGAATAGCATTTTTTAAATTGAAAGTTATATAGTTATGCTCACACCAGGTTTTAAGCCTATAAGTGCAGTTTTGCCAAGTTAGGTGTCATCAATTGATTGAACTGTCAAAAAAAATTTAAGTCATTGGTATACAAAAGAAAAGGAATTGGGTCTAATGCCATTATAATATCGTTTATTAGTAAGTTAAGTAATAGAGGACCCAGATGGGATCTTTGGGGAATGCCTAATGATTGATAGAAATGTTTACTTTTAGATGTATTAATTTTTACTACAATTCCTCTGTTGGTCAACTAACTTTTCATCCAGTCAAGTAAGGTACCACCCTTTCCCAATGTGTCCAATCTTCAAAGAAGAAGCTCATGACTAACATTATCAAAAGCCTTATTGAAGTCAGTTATGTGACATGTTTGTTACCCTTTTTCCATACCTTCTATGGGATACCTTTGAAAAACGAAAATATTAGAGATTTTTGATCTTCCTTTAGTGAAACCATGCTGCTTAGGGATAATGATACTATTAAAGCTAGGAGTTAGCTTAATTACAACCAATGATTCTAAGATATTCACTATTATTGAGAGCTTGGCAATCAAGCAAGAGCTTGTCTGTTACGTTAGTTATGTTACCTTGCTTATGTATTGGTACAAAAATATGGATTTAATAGTACCAGGAAAAATTCCAGTGTGAGGGATTTATTAAAAAGTATGTACAAAGGATAAAGTAATTGCTCAAGACACATACTCAGAAATAGGGTTGGGAGTTCATTAGGACCACAAATCTTTGAGGTCAAGTTGGCATAGTGTACATTTGATGTCTTCTACTGAGATTGTAGTAGATGAGATAGAAATAGTGGTGTAAGGATGCAAATTGTGTAGAGGGGTACTATCATGTTTTACATGTACAGATGAGAAATACTTTGCAAAAAGATTTTTTATGTCATCATATGAACAAGCAGAAAAATCATTAAAAACATTACATGGAGTAGTCTGTCTGTCTTCCTCATACTGCTGACATTCCAAAAATGTTTTGTATTATGTTGGATAGCTGACTCAAGTTGTACTATGTATCTGTTGTTACAATTCCTTATCAGTTTATCACATTCAGACATTAACTGTGAAAATTTAGCTTAATCAGATTTGCAATCCAGTTTTTTATATAATTTGTGCTGTAATTTCGTCCTACCAATTAAGATTTTCACATCAAAGCTAAACCACCTAGAAAAGCAACTAGTTTTATTAGAGTTAATTTGAATAAACAACTGGATGATCTGATATAGAATATCATAAAAGTAATGGTCAGTTGTTGAGGCATATGTCTCAGGTTCTTATAAGATTGTCAGAATCAACAATGTGAACATTTTGCAGCCCAAGGTGTTAGATATGGCCAGCTTTCAATTATAGTAGGGTCAGCTATGTTAAAAAATTGCTTACCAGTTCTACAGCAGTAATTTTTTGTTGGTTTTAGATTTTCAAAAAGTGTGGATGATGGGGAACAGTGTTGTAAAAGTTATGGCCAAGTTGTTCTGTCGTCTTACTTTGGCATGTGATATTTTCATTTCTTGCATCAAATTTTGGCTGTCTTTACCTAAATACACCTCCATGTCATAGGTGTTACAGCTGGAGTGGGATAGTTTGTAAATTTTTATTTGAAAATAATGCTTGAATATCACACGCTTCCCTTGAAAAGTACAGTGATTTAAATAGTTGCCTCCTTTTAGCTTTTATTTAAGTATTTGTTGAGCTTTTCAATGACTGTAATTTCCTTACTCATGTCATGATATTCATCAATTTTGTCAGATGCTTGGGAATCACTAGTGAAGTGAAAGAATTGTAAGATAGAAATAAAATGGTCACATTTTTGGGAATTACTGAAGAAGAGAGTACAGAGTTGTCCTATTATAGACCATTGGTTTGTCAGGATTCTTGTGGTTATTCTCTATCAATGATGCCTGTCTAAGGATGCCGTCTAAGCATCAGCTATGTGTAATGACATTGGCATCTATTCTGTAAAAGTTGCTTATGCCATCTTACTATCAGGCTACCATTGCCGTGACATGATGGTATTGCTATTATGATATCAACAAATGCATTGCTCTATGGATGTCATTGGTTTTTTTTATCATAAAAAGCATACTTTAAATTTGAAAATCGCACGAGAATCATGGAGTTGATGTGGCTGATTTGTATCCACTTGTAACAGGCTCTCACATGATGAACTGTAATGATTTAAAAGGGATGGGATCAATCAAACGCTTTTATATGAGCAGGGGGAGATTCCCTGGTCCCTGCTCATAATCCTTTCCTTCCTACATATTATCTCTTCACCTTCCCCATCAGCCATCACATTGTACCAACCCATGCCCCTCTCCCCCACATGGCCTCATCCTGATTGATACATCCCTCTGCTAATTCCCTTCCATAGCCCACCTTCCCTTCTAATAAGAATATATAAACTTCCTGGCCATGTATGATTTTATACCTGATGATGTTGCCTATGAGTCAAAAGTGGAAAATACCAAGTTTATTTATTCAAGTGTTCACCGTTGGTTGTTTTCATGGCACAAATACTGCCTCACATGCAAGAAGATAATTTAGAAAACCTGTAGAAGCACAGAAAGACTGGAAAATTCAAAAGGTTTTATCAAATGCTTTAAAATTAATAAAAATTGTATCCTCATGTTGCTGAGCCCTTCATTAGAAACTTCCATCATTTTACAGTGCCCTCATTGGTACCATAGAAAGAACTTCAATAACATCACACCTGCTACATAGGGGAAAGCCTGCCCCTCACCAATATCCCACTTTATTCGTTCAGCTATGTTGTCTGCATCATTAGGGAAGAGGGAGTTGATGGCAGGGACTTTGAGTAAGAATGTTAAGAAATGGCCTGACAAACCTTTGATATGGAGCATGGTTTTGTACGTTGCAGAAACAGTCATTGAGGTAAGATGATAGGAGTAGGTTGGAGGCTTTTGAAATGTGAGTGTGGAGAAGGATGAAAAAGGTAAAATGGACAGAAAAGAAAACAAATGAAGTGCTGGGCATGGTGGGCGAGGAGAGGGGGTTGTCGGCAGAAGTCAAAAAGAAGCATGAAAGGTTGATGCAGAATATTTTGATGGGAAATGAGATGTGGAAGACTGTGAAAGAGGGGAAATGTTAGGCAAACAAGAAAGGATAGGAATAGTTTAAGCATGTTGGATGGAATGAAGGGAGAAAGGAAGTATGTGGAATAGAAGGACTGACTGTTGTGTCAATGTCAGATTTTTTGTTAGGAGAGGCAAGTAAATGTAGTGTTGTACAGTTGTATAGGCAGTGTCCTACCTTAATCAGTGGAACACCATTGAAAAAAAATATCATTGAAATTACTCTCCTGGATGATTGACAGAAGAAAAAATTTTCTTTCAACCAATGGTGGACACAACATTGGATAGCAGGAAATGTTGAATATAAGTTCCTTTCTGTCAGGTCTGTGTTTCACATTAACACATTTAAATTATGGGTAGCTCATGGTAAGTACTACATTATGACATATATTAAACAGAAAGTCAAGAATTAATTTATATGATACATTTTCTTGAAGTATTAATAGATCTCCGAGAAGTTACCACTCATGTCACAGGGAATAATAGAAATAAGTTAACAAGCTAGTTAATGAAATGGTACTCTGGAGAAATCACTTTCCATGGTGAGTCAGGTCAATATACTGTGTTTTAATATTGTAAGTGGTCTTTTCCCTTTGGACAACTTAGTGATAAAAATCACAAAATTAATGTTTGCTGAGCTGGAAAAACAACTGTAAATTGTTGGACACCTCCCATAATAACTACGTACACTACTACTATTTCTTGCACTGTTCCTGATTTTAAAAAAATGAGTAAGTTCACGGAAAAGCAACCATCGGTCCTACGGAATCATATGAGAGATGATAGGATTTTGCAAATAGTGTGTTTGAAAAACCAATGGGCAAGGTTTCTATATGGAAGTGTGTAGATATAAACTTACTAAAAATGCATGGACTTTTGGAGAAAGGTAATTTGTAAATATTGAGTTGTTCCATTTGTAGCCTATAAGATTTTCATTTGACTTTCTTAAATTATTGGCACATATAAGGCATGGAGCAATTTAAAGGAGAAGGCAAAGGTGAAGAATGCATGCTGAGCAAAATGCTGGAACATGACCTGAAATATGTATTTAAATTTGAAATACTGCAACCGTGAAACCTATGGTTTTTTTTAGAAAATATTCCAGTCAAATTATCCATCCCTTCTGGGTTACTTCTGTTGCATTATCTGACATTGACAGACAAATCATTAATATGATTAGAAGCACATCATCAGAGCCTCTTTTTAACACCATCTCTCCCAGGTATGAATACACTGAAGTTAGTACATGTTAAGCACCTGACAGTACATAAATGAATTTACCTTAGTTTTAATTTGATACTTAATTGAATCTTTTTTAGGAACTGAGTTCAGATGTGGTAATGAGCTTGAATGAGCGGTCTTACCACTACTGAGTTAACAATTCCATCACTCCTATTTTGGGGTTCTCTTAACTTATTTGTTTCCTTTATGTTTATTATTAGGTGGTGTTTGGGACCTCACCTTTGTTATGTGAATAGATGCTATCCTGTAGATGTGAAAGTTTGTATTACATTTGTAATTAAAGCAATTATTACATTTGACAAATATTTTACCTTCTTTATTTGAAAAGATCACTTGACTATCATATAATGACTAACTTTGTGGCCTCTTAGGTTTTTACTAATATTCCATGAGGACCACAGTAAGGTAGCCATTGTCATGATGTTAATCTTATTGGTAAATGGAACTTTGCTCTACTGCATCTTTAGTTGTTTTGTTGCAGTGTATCCACTTCAGCAAGCCTAAGACCAATGTTAGTCATTATTGAGTCAGTGTAGGAGAATTTCATATTGTTTTTAACATCCACTTATACATCATGATGGCTTTTCCTGTGGATTATGGAATCAATAATGCCTTTTGGCACTGGATGAGTTATACCTCTTCGCTATGCTGACATACAGCTGTTTACCATAAAAAAAATACTACCCTCAATAAGAAGTTAATCTTTTCATGAAGATATGAATAATGTGAATTTCAAAATATGTCATCATCAGGCCATTTGTGAGAGCATGGTAGTGATTGCCAGTGCTCAAAGAGAATTCATTATTTAGGAAATTAAAAAATTGGAGAAAATGGAAGAAGGGATTAAAGCCAAATCTACTAGACATGACAAATTAGAAAAATTATAGCAGAAATACTTGTTGGCAAAAAAAACAAATCATCTTCATCTAGGAGGAAAAACAGTCCTTGTTCATCCCTGTAAAAAATTAGAGTTAACTGTTGGTATTGTTATATTTTTATCAATAATGGAGTTGAAAATTATAAATTTTACAATCATCCACTAACTTTACTTTTTCATATGACTTCCCAGGAATATAAAAAGAGATTTTTCAGGCGTGATAAGGTGGAATATCATGATTAATAAAAATTGGCAATTTTCCACAAAATAAAGTTTTAATACGACCGGCTTTGATGTAACTACATCATCTTCTGGTGACAGTCATAACTCAGTGTCTAATATATATGCTGAAAAGCTAGTAAGGGGGGGGGTTGGTGTGTAGTGGAAAATGGAGGATAGAGGGAGGGGAGGTGGAAGGACGCGTGAGTGACGAGGTGCGGGGGAGGAGAAAGGGGTGGGGAACACAAGTCCGGAGAAAACTTCATGGCTGAATGGAGTGGGTGTCTCGTTGTTTCCTCTGAGCGGTGCCATAGACCTAGGGCCGTGGAGAAAGGGGATGAGATCTAGGTTTTCCCCCGGACTGGGTGCCAAATATTGAAGCACAAAGAGGTGTGAAAAAGGGGGTCTTTCCCAACTCCCAACGTCTATCTTCAAGGACGATGTGGGAAGGCTCAACCTGTGGGACAACTCCCACCCTACAACCCCCCCCCCACCCTCTCATGATTTTGCAAGTGTATCCATACTCCACCCAACCCTAAACCCTCGCTAGGGCTTTCCCACCCCCACCATTACCCCCCTTGGAACCATAGTAGACCACTGGGGGTAAAGATTTGGGATCACTTGTCTATTATGGTTCCAAGGGGGTAACGGTGGGGGTGGGAAAGCCCTAGCGATGGTTTAAGGATGGGTGGAGTATGGATACACTTGCAACATCACGAGAGGGTGGTGGGGGGTTGTAAGGTGGGAGTTGTCCCGCAGGTTGAGCCTTCCCACATCGTGCTTTGTGCTTCAATATTTTGCGCCCAGTCAACGTCCAGGAGAAAACCGAGATCTCATCCCCTTTCTCCACGGCCCTAGGATCATGGCACCGCTCAGAGGAAACAAGGAGACACCCACTCCATCCAGCCATGAGGTTTTCTCCGGACTTGTTTGTGTTCCCCACCCCTTTCTCCTCCCCTGCACCTCGTCACTCATGCGTCCTTCCACCTCCCCTCCCTCTATCCTCCATTTTCCACTACACACCAACCCCCCCCTTACTAGCTTTTCAGCATATATACTAGACACTGAGTTATGACTGTCACTAGAAGGTGATGCAGTAACATCGAAACCGGTCGTATTAAATTTTATTTTGTGGAAAATTAAATAAAACAGTTTCTGGCGTAACTTGGTGGAAAATCTTCATACTGACTTTTAATAATAAAACCACTTTACTTTTCCACATAAACTTTTTAATTTTTACTACCCAGGTTTCGTTATAACATAACATCATCAGGTAAAAATTGACAAGTCCAACACCGTATATATACATATCTCTGGGCGGAGGGGAAGAGGAGGGAGGAAAGAAAGGATTGGTTGAGCTATGAAGAGGGGGGCTAAAAGTCTATGGTTTGAGGCGGATAATATTATAATTAGCTGGAAGGATATGGTCAATACAATGTTGCAAAAAGGCCACCTGACATCAGATTAGTTGGCAGAGGATTAGGGAAATGATTATTATGAACTGGGAAACGGCACTTAGTAATTAGTTAGGTGACTCAGTAGCGGGTTGGGAAGAGTCGCTACATTGTTGAAAAATTCTCACTTGGTTTCAGGTGAGCTGGCAGGGGGTGAGGGAAAAAACAATAACGGGGAATGTGAAGGGTAAAGAAAATCGTTGGTCAAAACATCTTCCCCGTAATTCGTGTGTTGAAGGATTTCCAACTGCTCCAGCGCATCAAGACGGTACCCTTTCTTCTCAAAATCTTGATTTTGAGAAGAAAGGGTACCGTCTTGAGAGAATCCCGCTACTGAGTCACCTAACTAATTACTAAGTGCCGTTCTCCCAGTTCATAATAATCATTTCCCTAATCCTCTGCCAGCTAATCTGATGTCAGGTGGCCTTTTTGCAACATTGTATTGACCATATCCTTCCAGCTAATTATAATATTATCCACCTCAAACCATAGACTTTTAGCCCCCCTCTTCATAGCTCAACCAATCCTTTCTTTCCTCCCTCCTCTTCCCCTCCACCCAGAGATATGTATATATACGGTGTTGGACTTGTCAATTTTTACCTGATGATGTTATGTTATAACGAAACCTGGGTAGTAAAAATTAAAAAGTTTATGTGGAAAAGTAAAGTGGTTTTATTATTAAAAGTCATTGTGGAAAATTGCCAATTTTTATTAATTCCCAGGAATATATTTTATTTACGCATTTACTAATAATATTTTGAACTAGGCGATATATCTTTCAATCATTTCCCTCTTGATTCCTCATTACCAAAGCCAGTGGTTGTTCTCTAGCCAGTTTCTTCTCATGTGGATGTTGGGAAACCATGAGTTCTGAAGTTCCACTCTTCAATGAAATAAAATGTAAAACAAAATTTGTTTTTCATGAAATAATTTTGAAATGAGAAATGCATACAGCTTTAAATAATTCATGTCAATTACCTTCAATTCAACTGTATGTTATGCAAGACAGCACAAGTACAAACAAATTCCGTGAAACTTTGGGTGAGTAGCACAAAACTCTTTCCTTTATTTGACACCTCTACCTTGCTTTCAGTTCAGCCATGTTCCTAAACTTCTCTGCACCTCTGTGCAAGATTGGGAATGTTCAGGAGCCAATTATGGTAGATGGGGTAGTAAGTTACAACCCA
Organism: Hetaerina titia; assembly: GCA_037158775.1. Lineage (NCBI taxonomy): Eukaryota > Metazoa > Arthropoda > Insecta > Odonata > Calopterygidae > Hetaerina > Hetaerina titia. The sequence goes on along the minus strand of CM073776.1, from coordinate 27,437,094 downwards.
TGGTTCTAACCCATAGACTGAATCTCCTAAGAGGTAATTAGAACTGTTTTATAAAGCCAGTTTGGTGGCTAAGGAGGTACCCACCAACCAAAAATAGTTATCCATCTGAAGGCTGGTTTGATAGATGAGGATACAGCTCACCTAGTACTAAACCCAATGGTGTTTAATTTCACACATCAGGGTAGGGAGACTAGTTTCTTTCCATGCCGCCTATGGTTTCCCAGGAAGATCTGGTGCCCAGAAAAAATCGCAGCTTGGTTGAAGTTAAGGGTACCCAAAGGGGTCCCCAGAAATTGAACCCAGACTGTCCAGTCAGCATTCCAACTTTCTACCCACTGGACTACCATGTCCCTCAAGTAGGTACATAAAATGTTAAAAAAAAAGCCTCAAGATTGAAAATTGCTCATAAACATGCTTCGGGTTTGCTGAGAAAATGAAATTTTCTGCTTCCTTCATATGATACCAGAGCAATACTATTTTGGTTTTACTGAGCCAGCTTATGCACAAATGTTCATAATTTTCATTCTATCATCACAAAATTTTAAGTACTTAAACAGTACTCACAATTTCTTGGGTTTCTTCCATCAGCTGTGGAAACATCTTTCTATGCATAAGCATCTATATCCTTGTAAGTATGTTTTCACCATTTGTTGGGTTTTTGTGTTAGAATGTGTACTTGGCCAATGTGGCTCATCTCCTCTTCTAGCAATGCATACCCTTAAATGCACTGTGCCTACTTGTTTTGATGTTGCATGATTGCTTTCGATACCATCCTTTCCTCTTAGTGTGTTAGTCCATTTCTTTGCTAAATTCCAAGAAACTGCAGTAGATGCTGCAGATGTAACATTTAATGAAGTCATCCGCTAATATGCATTTCGATGCAACAATTTCAGAGTGTAAAAATCATCCCAATCATGCCGAATGATTTTTACCCTCTGAAATTGTTGCATTATATTCATTTATTTGCTGTTGGATAAAATGGCTATTAAGCGCCATCTCATGGCCAAAGAATCAGGGCACATGGTTGAAAAAACCCCCACAGATTTCAGTGTTAATTACATTTCCTCGATAGCTCAATTGTTAAAGAGCATCAACCCGGCAAGTTGAAGATCTATAGTTAAAGTCCTAATCAAGGAAACTTTTCTACTTGTAATCTGTATCCTTCCACCTTCCCCACCAATCCTGTGTTTGTTGTTTACTTGTATGTGTGCTTTTATCCCTTTACCTTACATCTATATCCATGTGAATGAATGTAAAGTGTAAAGAAATAACTTAGATATCTGGATAAAATTTATTCTGCATATTAATTGATTCTTATGCACAAAATGTTGTAAATTACAGCTGTTAATGTTGAATTGTTTTTTTTTTCAGGAAGCCATAGACTGAAGTAACTTACAGTATAGAGAAGATATATGCTTGCAATGTAATTTAGTTCTTTCATTTGAAAGGTTACGGTGCCCAGCAAATTCATGATGAAATGATGGCTGTTTATGGAAATGATAGCCTGTGATGGGACATAGATGTGAGATGAAAAAGGAATTTTCAAACCGACCACATGTCCCTCACAAATGATCCAAGAAGTGGAAAACCATCACTCACGGTCAATGCTGCCACAGTTTAGAAAGTGGAGGACTTGATCCTTTTAGACCAAAGAGGAACCATGCAAATGATCATGAATGAGACTGATCTTAGTTATGGCAGTGCGTGAAAAATTATTCACAAAGAATTCAATTTGCATTCATCAAAGGTGTGAGCATTCTGGGTACCATGATTACTGATTCCTTTTCAGAAGTGAATATGGCATGACCTGTAGTTGGAGATGTTGAATTTTGGAAGAAGATGATGAGGATATTTTGGTTTCCTGACAACAATGGATGAATCTTGGTTCTAACAATATGATCCAGAGAACAAAGAGATGAGTAAGGAGTGGAAGCACAGCAACTCACCTCCCCCCAAGAAGGTTAAGTTGTAGAAGTCTGCAAAGAAAGTCATGCTTTCTGTTTTTGGGAACTTTCATGGAGTCATCTTAACAGACTACCTGGAGAAGGATCAGATCATCACCAGTGACTACTACTGCACACTGTCCAACTAATTGCATAATGCTCTGAAAAAGAAATGGTGCGGTATGACCACCAAAGGCATCTGTTTTCTTGCCGACAATGAACCTCCACAATGTTCTCAAGGTGTGGTGGGGGAATCAAAGAAATGTGGCTCTGAAATTTCATCACATCTGCCCTATTCTCCTGATATCATCTGAAGCAACTTATTTTTATTCCTTAAACTCAAAAAACCATTGTGGGGTCAGAGATTTGACTACACAAATGACATAATTCAAGAGGTGGCACAATGGTTTTTGATACAATTTGCTGAGTTCTACAATCATGACCTTCAAAATGTCAAGAAGCACTGGGAGAAATGTATAATTCTGGATGGTGACAATGTAGAGAAGTCTTAAGGATAACAAATAAAAATTAAATCTCTCTCATGATTATTTTTTATTACTAATTAAAAGTTAACAATAACCCCTCGAATGTATTTGTATGCAAATTTTTTGTACAGTATCCTTCATAAGTGTAAAAGTGGATAAAATCTTTGTCGTCCACCTTGAAAAAGTTTTCCCTTGGCATTTTTCCTTTGATTTGCCAGGACAAGTCACTCTCTAGTGTGTTGCAAGTGAATCAAAATCAGCTGCCCGTGAATTCTCATGCCATTTTTAAGGAGTTAGGAGTTCATTCAAAAAGGATGGGATTAGGACAGAAGGCGACTGCAAAGCAATACATTTACTGATGCCATTTTAGCTATGCCAGTACATTATGGCCATGCTAGCCCAATACACAGATGGCATCCAAGAATGATTATCAGTAACTTTAACAGAATTCCAATTAATGTCATTTCATGCAACTGAAGCTCTAATGGCACCTGTAAGCAAATACTAATGGTGGCAATTGTCAGGGACTAACCTCCCAGAAGGTTGTTGGCCCAAACTTTTTTCTGGGTTCACTCAAAATTCAGTATCTTAAGTGTATTGGTGCTGTTCCAGATGCCATGTGTCATCACAACAGAACTGGGTTAAATTTACAGCTTTAAAAAGTAAGGGCATGTGTCTTACTTGAAATAGATTGATATGAACGGTTATAACACAAAATATTTACATTTTAATAAAACAATTTGCTCAAACTTCATTTAGGTTTGATCCTATTATTGGTTTCCCAGGTATTGTAGATGTGATTTATTGCACAATATGGCCATGGTAAAACCAGTTAATCATGAGGATTAACAAAATAACCACAAAGAATTTAACCTGTCAATGTATAAATGGTAATTAGCATTTCTGCATAATAATTGTAACAGTAATTAAATATCTGCCCCAATAATTTGAAATGCTGATATCCTTTCCTTATTTACTGCAGTAAGTAGTGAAAATGTCATGAAAAGTTGATGATATACTGCTGTAATTTAATAATGCTCGTCTTCCCATGAATTTATTTCAGACGTGACAATGGAATAAAAATCATGGATATGACAACCTATCCAGGCATAGTCCATGACCAATTCATCTGGACATTAAGCGATGCCTATGTGAAAGTGTACAGTATTCATGGAGAAAGGATGATTTGTCCAAGAGCAGTGGTTGCTGACACCCTTCCTCGTGCTGCTGAAGGGACAGCTGAGTATGGATATATCAAGCCTCATTGCTGTACAAGGGCCATTATCAAAAGAATGTAAGGATGTGTTTACTTAGAGACTTAAGTTTTACTTTAACCAGCCTCAACAGAATTGAGAAATTATTGTGTAATTTTGTTTGTGATCATGTGTACACCATGTATAATTTTGTACAACATTATGATACACCATAGACAAGGGAACAATAAGATGCATTTCATTAATATTTATGTATCATTTACATATCATTATCCTTCTTGTTACCTCTCTAGTATCACCCTTGAGTTGACAGCCGCAGCTGTGAAGAAGGCAGAAGGGGAACCAAACTACTAGAAATAAATTTGGAATGTTAGTATGATGTTGAGGATTAGGAAATTGGAAAAAATTAGGCATGAGATGGAGATAGGAGATACAGATCTATTAGGACTCTGTGAGATGATAAGGAAGGGAGGTAGGGATAACTGGAGCAATAGTTATAGGGTAATATGAAGTGGATGGGAAGAGATGTCTTAAAAGGGTGAGAGTAATATTGAATATTATATTGTATTGGAAGGGATAGTGAACTTATTCAAAACTGTGCATGTCTCAGACTGCTCGGGAGCATGTGATGTATGGGGATTCAGGATGCACAGTGATAGAAGAGGTAAGACAGGAGTGTCCTCTGTAGCCTATGCCTTTCAATGGAAATGGTAAAAATGGCATGGGAACAACCTAAGGGAGGAGTGAAAGTCAGTGGGGTACTCATTAAATGAGCTATCAGTTTGTTGATGATCAAGCTTAGCTTTACTTAACCAGTTGGCAAGGGGTTAAAAATCATAACTGAGAACATTAGAAATTAATTCTATAGGTGTAGAATTAGAATCAATGTAAGCTAAACAAAGGTTACGGAGTTTTTGAGAAAGATGGACGTTACTCTCAATGCTGAAGTTAGAAGGGCAAAAACTCTCTCTAAAACTTGCCTCTCTAGACAATGTTTTGGACCAAGATGGTCAATTAGTATGAACACTGGAACAAAGTAGCTGAAAAATAATTGGTTTAGGCAAAAAAACTTTCATGTGGAAGAGAGAGACATGATGGCAGGAATGTTGAGTAGATATGTTAATGAAAGATCCGTGAAAACTGATGTGGAGCATGGGTTTGTGCATCATGGAAACATGGTCTTTGAAGCAAGATGATTAATGTAGATGGGAGGCTTTTGAGATGTGGGTATAGAGAAGGATGGAAAAGGTAAAACTGACAAGAATGGAAAATAAATGAAATTACCAAGGTGTGGTGAGGGAGGAAAGATGATTGTTAGGAGTATTCCATAGGAGGCAGTAAATGTGAATGCAGAGCATTGCAATTGGCAATGGCATATTGAGGACTATCATAGTGCAGAAAATATTCAGCAAGTGAGGTAGGAATAAGATAGGCAAGTTGGATGGAATGAATGGAAGAAGGAAGTGTACAGAATTGAAGCAGGATTTATTAAAGTGTTGGGTCTCAGATTGTGTTTTCTTAGTAAGACCTAAGAAGTGTGTCAATGCTCAGTCAGTGTCCATCTAAAACTTACCTTAATAGTAGACTACCTAATAATTAATTTAGTTAAGAATTTATCGTTGCAATTAGGCAATTGTCCTTGTGGCAACGGTCAAGTCTGGTCAGTTGTCACTCATGACATGGACATACATGCATCACAAGAAGAACAGATAGATAAAGCTCTTATAATAATCTAGTTTTAAAAAGTGTTCCTCCCAAGTGTGTTATTCATGCTTAATAACAGTATACTGCCAATTATCATATGTTTTAAACATTGATATTTTTGTTCAAAAGTTTTTTTATAATTTCTTTTCAGAATGGCAGTGCCCAATTTGCTAGAGACAGCATATGCTGAGCCTGTTCACCTTCTGGACGCCATTTAGGCAAGAGAAGTTGTTGGGGGAACCTTGCTGACATAATACAAAAATGTTGCACATAAGTAATTATCCATTTGTATTTCACGATGAAGTGTAATAATAATATAAATGTACATATGTACTTGCCATACAATATGTCAATGCAAAATAATATTTATTGTCTGAATTCTGTTGATGCTTAATAGATGATGAGACTTTGTGTATATTTTGTAAATATGATCATTACACATTGTAGAAGTTAGTCAAATAATTTTGTCACCGTTTTTTACATGATAGATGTTTATTATTGGCCTAGAATAATGCATTTTCCTTTTTTCAGATTTTTGTGATGGCAAAGGAATTGAAATGGATTTGTTGGCAAAAATAGGTTATTTATGCCTCTGTAATCCAATCTCCACCTGCTCATGGTGATCCTACTATGCCACCTCACTATAGGCAGAGGTTTGGGAATTGCCTCAACGATCTAAGGTGGTCCACGGACTGGTGATGGGGGGCCTTGGTAATTTTTGCCTGCGTATCCTAATCAATTAATGTGAATCATGGATTTTGAAGCCTCTACAAATGAAAATATTTATGTGCCAGTTGAAGTGTAGTTATAGTCAAAAATGTATCATGATTTAAAAACTGTGTTGAGGAAACATTGAACCATTAAATTTCATGATTACTTTTTAAAAAATGTCATGAGGTTATGCTTATGAAATTATTATTTTTCAATATTATTCTTCTAATTAACTATTGGCTGATATGCAACCCTTTGAGTTCAATTTATTAAATATGAAAATAAAATATAATGTAATAATTTTTATTTAGCAAAAAAAAACATTCCTTTGTCCAGGCTTTACCCATGAAGAAAATTAAGAGTGAAACAAAAGTATAAGTGTGTGTATAAACGTAAATAATATATTTTTAGCCTCCTGAAAAATGATATGTGTTAATAAAATAGTTAGACTCATTGCATACTGAAGATCTTAAAGTGATGGTAATTACTGCTTTAAAAAAGTGACATCAAAAGAAAAAATTAACCTCCTGCTTTTATAATTAAATTTCTGAAAAGTAACAAACATAATAATTTTAAAAGTACATCATAAATTATAGTTATTGACCCATGAATTAATAATAATAGAATTTCACTCATTATTACATTGAAGAGGGAAATATATGGTACATTGGGCCTTACTTTCTAAAGATACTGGTATGATACTGCAGTGGCTCTCTTTGACCTTGCCCCTGAAAATCTAGATGTGCTAACTGAATAACCTGCTCTAAACTTTTGGAAATACTGGAAAATATTTCAGCTATTTTCTAAAATATCAATTTTGCTAGGATGTAGATTTTCTATAAAAAGTGTCATATTTTTGTGTCCAAATTTAGAAATAAAACATTTTTCATGGAGAACTATACCGTATAAATGCATTAGGTGGTAAATTGCCTGATTTCTGAATTGCCCTAAGTATCCTTTCAAGTCTATCTGCCGTATTCTAAGACACTGGAATGTTACATTTATAGTGAAGGAATACGCTTTGTTTTATTGAATTTGTGCTCTGAAAAAAAACGATGTTAGGCGTATTTCAGGATAAATATAATATGTATATTTTTCAAAACATTGAACAGAATTTTATTTTCAATTAATATGAAGCAGAGGCAAGATATTAACTGGTAGAAGTCAGACTTTCTATGCAACCCAAAATGATATATGGAGAGATACCTTGGTTTGGAGTTAATTGAGAAGTTTCTGATTTTACTCTTGAATGCAGCTTCGTGAATATTTACTGGTCATACCATGTCCTTCATACTTAAACATTGGATTCACTTATTATACTTATAATTAGCCAATGGTTTCCTCATATGGCATTGAAGTTAGGGTGCACTTATCATTCATCTGTAGTATTAAAAGGATCCTATCATTGGGCTTTGGTTTGAACATTAGACTTAACTAATAAGAAGAGTAGTAGCCATATCATAATATCCTGTGTTGTTTTCTGCGAAGCTTAAATGATACTGTTATCTTTGTTATTATTTTAAAAGTTATTCACACCAATGAGGAAGGCAAATAATATACATTCGGGGTGGTATAAATGGATGCAGAAATTAAGCAGAAGTGATCGAAAGGGTTTTAATTGGAGTATACTTTCAGGTTATGTCTGGTAGGATTAGAGGTTTTGGAATGTCAGTGGATAGTCAGTCTTTCTCTTAATCCTTCCTAACGCGGTATGCCGAGTTGGTTGCTCAGTACCAATGAAATTAGCGAGGATAATTTTAACTGGAAATGCGAATGAGTTATAAATAACTAAACAAGGAGACATTGCTATTTTAATCCACATTTGTATTTATCCTATTTTCTGTACTAAATTTGGTGTAATGACAGCATTTCTTCGTGATAGATTAGTCAATTTAATTTTGTTCTTCCTCTGAGCAGTACTTTGAAAATACAAGGGTGGTCTGAAATTTTCCGACCTAACAAAGATACAAGACATTTTTTTGGAATATTCGGAAACTTTTCAGAACGTGGGTGGTCTGGAAAGTTTCCGACCTAACAAAGATACAAGACAATTTTTTGGAATTTTCGGAGTCGGAATGCTTTGCTTACATTACGTATTCTCAATTATGATATTGCGAGAATTATAAAAAACAATTCTATGCCATTGCGTTGAAATTTAGTGTCACCATTCTTATTAATTGTTTGACATTAGCCTAGTTTAAAATTCAGAAACCCTTAAATGTTAAATGAAACTCGTTTTCCAGCTGTACATGCCTTCAAAACTGACTTTTTCACTACTTAATCTATAATTTTTACGATACATTAAAACGAAAACTATTCCCATATGATACTTTTAAATTCGGAATAACATAAATATGGACAATTGACGTTATTACCATCTTCTGTGCGTTTAGTTTACTATTTGATGACATACTGATTACAGAGGTCCCTTCTGGTGTCAACCTAAACTACTTGGGCAGGAAGTATAAAAAATAGGTTAGCTCGCCAGCAAGCGACTTAAAACAGTCGTGGTCCTGGCAGTCACGTAATGGCGGACACAACGCATAGGTTGTACGCGTCGTCGCTCTCCGTATTCCTTCGAGAGGAGTTATCCAGGACAATTGTGTTTGTGAATTGCGTGTTCAATAGTCTGTGACATAACAGGGAAGACATTGAGACTATTTTCGTGACTATGTCTGGGCTTGAAGTGATAATGCCTCGAAATAAGGACATTGGGCCTCAAATTGACGCAGAGTCAGCCATTCTGCAAGCTCCTTCAGAATTAGAACTGAAGCCACCTGGCGGCGGTCGCAGCCAACTTGATGCAGAGATGGCGGCGGGAGAAAAGAATGAGGTGGGTACGGGTACAGTCGAAGATAAAGACGGTGGGGACGGTGAAAATTGTCCAAATGTCAGGAATGGGGCCCAATCGACCATGAACAACTTACAGCCACGACAACAGCTCATGAGCAATATGAAAGGAAACAAGCGTAAGAAAAGACGTCAAAATAAGAAGAGGCAGTATAAACCGTACTCGAAATTGTCGTGGCAGGAGCGCCGTGAATTGGAGGACCGCGAAACAAAACGTGCGAACCGCGTTAGGGAGGAAATGTTCGCACACGGCCAGCCCGTGGCTCCGTACAACACAACACAATTTTTGATGGAAGATCACAACGATCTCGCTGATTTAGATTCAAAGCTGATAATGGTAGGACCCCGCGGAGGGGGTCGTGCGCGGGAGTCGAGTGTTAGTCAGGATGATTCAGAATTAGGGGACGAGGAGTTTTATTCTTCGCCAGAGGATGAGGAAGAATTTCTCACCCGTGAATTTTTTACGGCTTACGAGGATCTGCACGCAGAAAGACTAAGTTCAATGTCGAAAGCAGAACTCATTGCCGAGTGTCGCAGATTGGAGGCGCGCGTGGACAGTTTAGAGAGGCGACTGCTTGAATTAACGGAGGCAAGAGGAAATTCCGGTGGGGAAGCGGGTGGAGATTCCCAAGGTGTGCAGCCTGTCTCGAAGGAGCTGTCCGATGAGAACACTCAGAATGCCGAGGAGGATGCTGTTGATTCCGAAGAGTTCCGGAATCTTAGAATGGAGTTAGTGAGGCTGACAGTAAATAATGAGCGACTAAGAGCTGAAAATGAATCTCTTCGCCTGGGAAAAACGGTTGATGCCCATTGTGAAGCTGGGGGTGAGGTGGAGATGGCTGAGGTCGAGAATCCAAGTGTTAGCCCATCACAAACAATGTCCTCTTCGTCATCATCGTCGACGACATCAATAGATTCAGACAGTGACAGTACTGCTAGTACTGCATCCTGTTGCACATCACGTTGCGATTGTCGCAGCTCGCCTGAAAGAGATGTTACCATTCCATCAGAACGCCCGGACGTGGTCGATGCCCCACAGGAAGATGATGGTGCTGAACTGCCTATGCTGAACGGTGTCCATCAGGAGGATGGGGATCCAGATGCAGTGGATTGTGATGCCAGGGCCGGTGATCCAGACCCAATACCTTGAATGAGCTCTTGGGTACGGTTAATTTCCAATGATATATGGTACTCCTTTCTTATGGAAGTTGTCTTTTGTTCACATTTATATCCTGATCTTGGTCAGTGAAGCATTTTAAGTCAGGTTCGGCAAGCTTGCTAGACTAGGCTGATGTACCGGAAGACGTTATAACAAGCAAGTGTCAAGGCGAATTTGACTTTGGTAACGTGAAAGATATAATAATTCATTAAGTTATGTACAATTGTTTCATTTCTCCGAATCCAGTGTCTGAAAGTACCATAGGATATGCATTTGAGGTGTGGGGTGAAACCCAAGGTTGTCTTTAATGTTTGGAAAAATACTTTGTTATGTCGTGGCGTCTATCAGATATTTAATTCGTTATATTGTATGTCCGAACGCTTAATATGAAATGTGTAAGAAACATAATCAAAGTTGTCTGAAGAGAAACCGGAAGAGATATAATATTACATGATTGTGAAAGCCAGAATTTAAAATTTATTTTTCTGCCTAAAGTAACTATATCGGGCCTAGTTATGGCGTGCGTAGCCTAGAGTAATAGGCAACCTAATAGACTTGTAGAGACGGCTGGTATGTTGGCATTTAATACCATAAATGTATGCATGACGTGCGTGCGAAGGAGTGGTCACGCTGCTTGTGTATTCATGATCTAAAAACGAGCTTGTTTGCTGGTCTCTCGGGTCTCTGTGATAAATAAATGCCTCTTAGAATTAACTTCTTCTAAGTGAACTCAGAAAAATGAGTACTGTGTTTGCTGTAATCTTCATTTTCCAGTTGTGTTTTAACTGTGCAGGAGGAGGCAGGATCTTTTATCCAAGAGAGATAGCAGTGAGTGAAAGGAATTTGTGAAGTTTTTAACTTGATGACGTGTTTTATTTATTCATAAACGTGGGAAAACTTTCCATTCATTCGAATTAATTTGTTATTCGTCTAGTAATGAAATGGTAAAAATTTTTTGTTTTTTTTTTGTGTATAACTCGAAATTGTTTAAATTACCATGATTTTTGTGTTTACAAGTGCCAGAAACATTTCAAATGTACCCCTGTAATATAGTTTTCACTGCTGGGAATATACAAGACATCACTTGCATTATTCCAAGTCCTTTACCAATTTGAGTTGCGTGTATAACAAGGTTAAAAGAGAAATATGTTAAATGACATAGTATCATGTTTATATTTCCCGGATTTCACTCATTGTACATTACTTATCATCTATTTGTAGTATTAAAATATTCTGTCTAAATTTGTTACTATTTATTTTAGTACCTACTGTTGCCTGTATTTTCGACTTTAGTGGATGATACAATTTTAATTAGGGATGTAAAGTGATACAGAAATACCACTGAAAAGCAATCGCATATAATGTATTGTATTTTATATCGGAATCAATATGTGCAAAGCTTATTTGTTTAAACTTGTTTAAATTAGAAATCTTGCGGTACTCACCCAATCGTTTCGTAAATCCACTGCGCATTTTATTTCTCAGCGTTTCTTCTCCCCCCTCCACTTTTCGTTCTTCTCAGTAGACGTCAGCGGGGGATCCTATAGCGGGCTAAAATGGCGGGTGCTATGTTGGCGAATGTGAATTCGTCGCTGCATATTTTTCGTATTGTGTGTGGCAGCTTATGCTACGCATAAATAATGAGGTGACAAGTTTCAATATTGGTGTTTCCTTACGCGTCATATTTTTGCCGCAATTTTTGCCATAAGTAAATCACTGAATTACTTCTACGTCGTAGATTTTATCTGCGACGTATGAAAGATATGTTCTTTCATGTATGCTTCTTATCTGGAATGACATTTAATGAATTATGGATAAATTAAATTTTATTGGTTTGAGGTCCTGAGTACATTAAGTTAGGAAAGGTGATATTACCTCCTGAGGTTATTAATGTCGCAATGTTTCACGGTGTGCATTGCGCATTGAAGTAAAGTTGCTGAAATGTAGATGAATAGTACTAATGAGAAGTGATTCTTCTACATGGCTTAAGCAAATAATGCAGAGAAAGTTTCTCCCCAGACTCGATAACATACGAATTAAGAGTGAATGTGTGGAAGTATGTTTGCAGATATACGTAATACATAGAATGAGAGAATTGAATCGTCTACCTACTTCGCCTTTCATTGCGTTTGTCGTAGTGTGATGAAAAATTTCGTCGTAATAGTAATGGTTTTAATTACCTTCATAGTTATGATTAATTCCACGAAATACTTGGAACACCGTCAATGTAGATAATTTCACACTATAGAAACCTTCGTACATTATTACGAATCCATTCCACAAGAATCTGAAGTTTTGTATCAGCACAAAGAATGGTCTAAGTACGAAACTAGAACCATTTGTTCATCTCCGCTGCTTGTTCCTGCTGTCCCACATTTGAATTTTTCTGGTAGTAATGGGTTGGTTAGTAGTGAAGTAAGTCTCGGTTCAGCTGAAGTATTAATCAAATTTGGAAGTTGTGTGACTGAATGCATTGATTAGGAAATCCAAGATATAAATTATGTATTCCCAAATTCCTCAGTGATGGGGATTGAGGATGGAATGCATTTACAGGTAATTGATTAACAATCAAATGAATTCATTTCAAATGATTTGTTAACTGGTTATCAAATTAATGAACATCCATTTCTACATGATGGAGATTTATTTTCTGTACACTTATGGTTCAGATATTGAGTCAGTATACTTTACTAATGAAACAGCCAAAGGTATTCCATCTATTGATTCCATTCTTTCATTCCGCTACTTTTAGTTGTCTAGTGACTTGACTTCCTGATACTTGAAGTTATTCTTCCTGCCTTTAACAATCTTTTGAGATGACTGGGTATTTCTTCATAAGTTAGTCAGCTACCTAGAATGCATTCTGTATGCCTGTTGGATCTCAATCAGATAATGTATTTGTCTCTTAGGTATTCTCACCGTGTTATTCTTTAATGTAATCCTTGTAGATAATACTGTTGCAGGTATACCTACTAGTACATAAATTATTTCCATGGTTCATTTCATAACGCCAAACTTACTAATGAAACTGTTTGTGTGGTATATTGAAAGTAATAATCTATTAATTTTGTAGAAGTATGAATACTTGTCTTAATTATGAACAAGTCAGAATTAAACTTTGATACATCTGCTTGTCTGCAAGATCTGTATAAATGAGAAGATGTTTCTAGAAAATTGATTTTTTGAGTTCAGGGATGTTGACTGCAGGTACACTACAACATGTGGGTATATATTATTTGGAAGTGGAACCAAATAGAATTTTATGTAAGCATCTCTCACATAGTATAAAAAGCCATGTTAATTTTAATTTCTGTAATATTTTATGAGCGTATTGGTAATCTTATGAAGAAAGTTTGTAGTATTTTACTTTTTATATTCTTATTTTATAAACTTAATTTAATATAGTATGTTATTAGGTATGTTCCGGACATGTTTTTGGTAATTATTTTATGTGCCTACATTATGCAAAATTTTACCAACTAAATGAATTAACCTAGTTTAAGTATATTGATTTTAATTATGTATATATGCCAAGTCCATTGTTTAGCTTATCATAATAGTATTCTCCATTTAGCCGGGCTATTCATAAAATCAGTACAAGCACAAAATATGTGTGCATTGTATTCTAATTCAAACTTCTTGATGATTAAGTTTTGTGATTGGTGCAAACCAATTCTTATATCAGCAGAGGTGGTATCACAGTCCCTCTTATAGGAATGGGGAATCAGGAGGGACCAGAATGTGAAGAAAGTTAAAAATGGAAGAAGATAACATTGGATGATGAATTGAGTGGCCTCATTTGCATAAGAAAAATTAATTGGAATATTATGTATACACAAAATGTACTTGGAGTATCAGTGTGATCATTTATATTGTTGATTGTTTGGTATAATATTCACATTCCAAACAATAGAAAACAAACTATAATGATGCTGAAAAGAAGATGAATACATTCGGTTGAGAATGAGCCGAAATGGCATTCAAAGATGTGGGAGATGGCACGATAAATACTTCATTGTAGACAACCACAGAAGATTTATATACTCCCCATCAAACTCCATGAGTAGTGCTAATGACATTAATAGTTAATTGCACTTTCACCTTCACAATTTGCTGGTGTTTATATTAAACCTTACATGTGCATTAACAACTTGTAATTCACATTGGTTTCAAGAAATCAGTAGTACATTACAAATGAGAGAATAGTGCAGATTGACTAATTATATGATTTTAAAATACTGAATTTTCACATGGTAAAATCTTCAGGGGGCAACATTTAAATCATACATGATTTTTAATCCACTTAAGGAGTTCACAGAACTGTGCATTTTATCAAGGGTCAATGAATTATTTTTTAGATGCTTTTGAGTACTCTCAAGAAGATGATTACATACACATATTCAGGTATAAAATTTATGTGATCGATGATGACTTTTTCACCCTATTAGTAGCATGCAAGTTTTATTCCAATGTAATAGGATTCTTGATGTATCTGTTTGGCAGTGTTAACCCCCAAGGTAAAATGCATTTATATCATCTCATACTGAAATCAGATAAAGCATCTTATGTATGCTTTGCCCATTAATTGGAGATATTTTTTGAGCTGCTGGCAATATGGGTACCTAGTAAATAAAAGACGCAAAACATAAATTTGGAGAGTAAATGGGTTATGTGTAGAAGGCATGGATATATCATGAGCTGCAGAAAAGAGATGATTAAACTATAGAAATAGGGGGTATTATGGAAGAACAAACAAGGTAAAATGGGTGAAGTGATCACCTTTGAAATAGAAAAACTGGGAGTAAAGGAAAAAATAAGGTAGTCATAGGAGCTGAAAAGAAGAAGAGATAAATTTTCAGGTCATTTTCAAGAGCATAAAATCCTTCTGAAGACAATAATGTAAAAAAAAGGAGTGAATATTCAGAGAGAGGGGTCATGAATGGAATACTAACCACATAGGGGCAAGAAAGAAGTTATGAAGAGACTATCATAGAAAAGAGCAAGAGTTGTGAGCTGCAGAAGATTGCACTTAGTTTACAACAAATTTACATCTTTCTGAGAAAAAGGGTTCTTCCCCAGAATTTTTCTCATTTGAATTTCTAATGAGTGTTTGAGTAAAATGATGTAAGCATTTTCTGTACATTATTTGATGCATGTTCACCTGCTCCAAAGTCCATGAAAATAACTCCAAAGTTGTAGAACACCATTATGGCTCAATGGATTGCATAAGAAAAATGTAGTTGATGCAGATTTGGTGTTTTTGTGGCTTATGATTCTAGAGAAATATTCAGGTATTTTCTATCTAGTCAGGTCAGCTCCCAATGTCTAGGTGGGCATGGGGTTGCATTTGTTATTGAAAATTGGCTTTTGGACTTTGGTATGGAGAAATATGAGGATATGCTGGATTAATAAAGTCCACCAAGAGTCTAGGGGGGGTGATGAATTGCTTTGGAAGTTTGTTTTCATGTATAATGTTTTTCGGGGATTATGTCATTGAAATGGAATTTATCAAGAACAAATAATCTATTGAAGCTCTTTGCTATCTATGATGAGTTAGTGTTTAAAATTTAGCACGGGTAATTATTAATTTATAGTAATCAATTTCATCAATAGGTTTTTGTATTCCTACATTGTTTCATTCCTGATATTGGCCTATGTTAATAGCCCATGCAACTGTATCAAAATTTTATCGTGCAATAAGTATGTCCACATTTAGTGATAAATATTTGATGACAAGATTGTGAGTAGGATACAACCACTTTAATCCCTTAATGTCTAGGGGTATATCATAAATATCTATATTTTGATATTGTGAGAGATAAATCACTCATTGTCTGTGATGCTCTTTCTAGTATGTTTCTGTTAAGTTCTCAAGTATGCAATTATTCCTAATTCACTAAAAGTGACAAATTTATACCCTTGCTGTTGGGTAATTCCATTACACATTACAATTTTTGGTAAAATGATTGAGAAATCAATAATGATCCTAACTCTATGTTCATTTCCAAAACAAAAATGTGTGCATTACAATGTGGCTTTTATAAAATTCACTCTGCTTTGTTTGCATATAGTCCATACTTGGTTCTTTTGATACATTATCCATAGCATTAACCACCTGTGTGTCTGCTACATTTCACTGTCTCTCCCCTCTAATCCTCTCTTCAAAGTCTTCAGGATGATGGTATCATTAAAATTGAATTGAAGCTCTTTGACTCTTACCCCTCTGTCTTCAATGTGTCTACATTGATAATAGATGACCTTTACCCCTAAATCCATATCAGCTGAGGCATATGTCAACAATCTTAGTCCTTTTCCATTCCAATGCTCGACATGATCCTTTTCCATGTTTATGCTGCACGATCCAAATTGCTTAAACAACCTATACAAGTCCCTTAACTTCATTGTATGTGGAATTAGTGTTTTTCATTGATTGGTAACATTTTCTCTTGTAAAATCATCCATTCAGCTAGGCATAATAAAAATTAATTTGACAAAACAATGGAAATTACATATTTCCTACCCTTAAATGTCCCAAAAACTACAAATTGAAACCACTGATGCCCAGGAAGTGCTTACAATGAAGCCATTTTGCCTATACTTCCTGCTTTTTAGTGTTGAACCATGGGGTCTGGGTCAACTGGCTATAAACATTTATTAATTCTGTAGATAAGATGCTTGTATTATTTTCAATTCCTGCTCATAGAGTTATTGTAAACCATTGTCTAATCAGCTCATCAGTATGACTCTAAATGGTGTGTTTGTATTGTGAAAGAATTTATACTTCCTTGTAAATGGTGTCAATGTCCATCACCGTAATGCTAGGAAATAGGATAACTTTGTTGCACCTCAGTGTAGGATATCAAGAACTGACTCATTTAAAGTTGTGAAATTTCATTTTTTCACCACTTACCCCAAAATCCACTTGTGTCATCTAGTACATATTTTTTTTACTTCAGTATTGGCTATTAAACTATGCATTTTAAAGATATTCTCTAATGGAAAAACGAAATGGAAGTAGTGACTTAAAGAATTGTAAAATAACCAACATATTGATTAAAAATTCACGTGTCCACAATGCCAGCATGAAAGTTATGAGGAACATTACTCCCTATCTGGCTTTACATTCCAGCAACTGGCAAGCAGCGCCAAGATACATACTCACTTTTGGTTAGAATATGCATGTAATCAGAGTTTATAATGGGAAGAATACTTTTCATTTTTCTTACTATAGGTTCCCCACATGGAATCACAGCTCAAAGAAATTAGGTCACCGTAGGAAATCAGAAAATTTTGTTTTTTTGGGTAATCAGGGCCTTTATCATAAATGAATGTAATTTCAAATGCACCATTATAACAGTGCTGTGATTCTTAATTCAGTGAATGGTAATAAATAAGTGGAATTGGTGGTTACTCTTGTAATTTGATTTTAAGGGTTTTAATGCTTAAAATATATGTCCTGTTCACTCTTTCATCGGAGGAGAAGCATTAACAGTGCACTACTTGTCATGGCATCATGTACACTTTTAGCATAGATAACCTTTTGATAAATATGGGATAGAATGTAGTGCCATTTCACTAGGCTTTGAAAAGACTTCAGTGGAAAAATTTCATAATGTAGAAAGTTAACTTGGACTGTGCCAGTTTTGTAATGTTTGAATGTGGTGGTGTGTTTTTATGAAAAGTCATGCTGTTGTTTAAAAACCAACATGAAATTCAGATCACTCATCTAAATGTGTGTGAAAAATTTTCTGCTTCCAATATTAAATGAAAGTTCCAAAATGATTATTAAATTTTTACTAAAATAATGAAATAGAATTTATATTCAGACCACATTGTCATAATATAGATGTATTATTACAACATACAACATCACTTCTGTTGAAAGTCATTCAGTAGGTTCTGAATAAGTTATTCCAAGTTCTACTGTATGTAATCACTCAAAATATTGGCAGTGGTTAGGGTGTTTTTTAGTCTCAATGTAAGCACTAAGCAACTCCTGCTGTACATATATTGATAGTAGTACATATTATATTGTATAGTGGAAGCTGATATTTTTTCTAATGAAAAAGACTTCTATACTTTACAGTGACTGACTTCAATTAAATCAGTATTACAGGAATTTTCAAACCTTGGTTCATTTCAGTGTTCATGTGACATTGTAGTATCTGTGCTCTTCAAAGATTAAGCTTATTGAATTTTGAAAAATATGTATATGATTTGCTTGGTTGAATTTCAAAGAAATTCTTAATCTTAATTACCACCTTTTTAGGTATCCCAAGTCTACTTGCGATCAGGAACCCAAAATAATCTTCCAAATTTGTTCTTAATATTTCCTTCATTTCATTGACAATGGAAAAAGTGACTACTCGTGCTAACCTAGGTTAAGTTTCCTGTTCAAATAGGTAAATAAGTCAATATATTTGGCAAAAAAATGGCATTAAATTATGGTGAGGAAGGTTGCAAACTCATTTTTCACAGACTTCGATGTTTCAATTCTTTTGGAGGTTGTCAAAATTTTTTGTGGAGGTAAATATGTATTATGTGAAATACATATTGTGTACATGTGATATTTTACAAATATTATGCCAAGAATGAAGACACTCCACTAATTAGTGCAAACTAGATTCACATCCACAATATTTGAATGGGCAGGCAAAGTCAATTTTTTCGGGAAAAAATAACAGTTGCAATGAGACCAGATTTTTCAATGCATCTACAGTCAAATGTAAAATCTTTGCGTTATTAAAAATAATTTGTTATCTTTTTGCATATTTTGCAAAATTCCCATGGCTATATCCATCTTATTAACCTAAAAATATTCCACCTCTTCATTCTAAAATGTTGTTAGGAAAATTTTAAGTAAAGATTATTTTCATGCTCAAAAAATAACCAATCAAAAGTATTAACAGGAAGTATGGGTAGAACTAATGTTCTCATGTTATTTTAGTGTTTATGAATAACTGCTTGGCACACTTGCCTGAAGAATTCATTTATTTTTATTCATACTGTAGAGCTACTTTGTTCTGAAGTCTGCTATTTTTAATAGTCAGCTACAGTATTATTCACATGGTCACTTCAAAAGCTTTCTCTTACTGGGTGATGAATATTGGTGAGCATAAATGGTCCATACAACTATTGTTAAGTCACCTCTCATCCCATTGTGATGATGTTTCATATTTATTGATTTGTGGTCAGTCACTCCTAGCATGCTTGTATTGCTGTTTCATGCTTCTACAGCAATATATTTCAGATTGTTGAAAAGAGTGGATATAAGGAAAAAGTGTTTTTAGTGTATGACCCAGTTATTCAACTCTCCTAGAGTCAACTGCCTTACAGTGGTGTGCGTTGCTGTAATGTTTGTGCACTTAAAATTATGTCTGTATTTAACTTATACCTTCCCTATCATTGGTTTTACAAGTAGGGTAAGATGGTTTGTAAATTTTATGTGAAAATTTGCTTAAATGTCACCTTTCCCTTGAAAAGTGCATTAGTTGCTAAATAGTTGATGGCTGTTATTGAATTTTTCATCGAACTTTTCAGAATTACCTCACTTTCCAAATCTAGTTATTATATCCGTATTTTTGGCAGGTACTTGAGTGTTGCTATTGAAGGGGGTGACTGTAAAATGTGAATAAAATGGTGGTCACATATCATGATAGTCCTGAAGTGAAAATTATGACATTGCTCAAATGTGGACCAAAGGCCTCTCAGCATCTCTGTTGTAGCGTCCTATTTGTTAAATACTAAATTTTTTTAAATCCTGTTTAGTCTAATATGTCGAAAGTGACGTTCGTGCATCTTTGACATTTAAACTTTGCTCGCATTACAAGAACTCCGTATTTCGGAATTCAAAACTCAAAATAGATGGTCTTTCGAAGAAAATTTCGTAAATTTCCGCAGTTGCCAAGAAAAATCACCGACCTACTTTACATACTAGCCATATTGTCCCGTCAGTTTATAATGTACTATTCTTTTTTTATGTGAAAATAAATCATTTGCTTTTGCGGGAATTTTAGTTTTAAAAAGGCGAAATTGAAAGATTTAGCCCTGGACGTGTAAAAGCGAAGCGACTTCTATCTGCGTAACTAATGTACGCTGAAAATTATTCAAAGAACTTCCTTTTTCAGAAGTGTTTTTCATCTGGTACGCGGTCACCCATTGAAGTGGGCCATTTGTTCGTTCTTGTTTTGAGCTCCGGCGGGTCTCTCTTCCAATATCGCTGAAGGTAGCCCTTCGTCGAGAGAGCAATACGGTAGAACCACAGAGGCTGACCTCTGGTGGAATTTTTGGAAAGTACATTAAGTAGGATCTCACATTGTGATGTTACCAATGGCTTACAGAGATATCCGTAATCCTTAGGATAAAGCCACTTAAGCAGATGACAGTAATGCTATACAACGCTGGTGCGACATGCGGAAATTAGAATTAGCTTAAAAAAGTGCGTTGTGATAAATTTTTGAGAAAAGAGCTATTTCCCCCCCGAACTTCTATTGCATCAAGAACGCGGAGATAGAAAGTGTAGGCTCGATGAAATACCTAGGCGTTTCCCCAACTCGCGACCTCTCCCGGGTTAAGCATAAACGAGGTATATGTGGACATGCTGACAAATAATTAGAATTTATTAGAGGAGTATTGGGGAAATGTGATGAAAAGGTTAAAGAGAAACGTTATTTCTCGCCTGTTTGGTCTCATTTATTATGTGCCGCCAGTATATTGGAGCCTCATAAAGTTGGATCATTAGCCGAAATGGATCGCGTGCTGCATAGACTAGATTTTTAAACGTTGTTATTGCAAACCGAGTAGCGTTTGGAAATTATGAGAGGATTTATGTTGGGAATCATTCACGGAGCGGGGGTTATTTTACAGATTAAATCTATTGGATAAATTGAGAGGAGGTCTCTTTAGCAATGATGTTGAATATGTATTATTAGCCACATCCTACTACGGTAGGAGAGATCATAGGAGAGAGATCATTTCAGTAATTGGAGAGCTTAAGTGTAGAACAGATGGATTTAAAATGTAATTTTTCCCACGAACGATAAGGAATCTGGATAACGTCCTACCGCGTTAGAAGGGAAAAGTATTTTGGGACCAAAGTAGTCTGGTGTGTAATCATCATCCCTTGCCACACACCCTGGGGGTGCTGGAATGGAAAGAAATAAATAAAATACGCACAAAATATGTATGAGGAGTTCATTTTGCAAGAGTCGCCATCCATACAAATCGCTAATATATTTAGTTTTTTTTACAGCATGCAAGATTAAAGTAATCGTGAGTTATTACACGAGGGACGGGGCGAAATCAACGAACGACTCTCTCTACGACCTTGCGGGAGGCATAAATCTCGTAAGAACGTAAATTGTTGGGGCTAGTGTTTCATTTTCATTGCGAGGAAAGCCATATAATTCAAAGGACGGTCATAATTGCGTGTGACGCCATAGACTATTATTTTATCGTTATTTATATTGTTTAATTGAAAAAAATTAGGCTAGCGCAATCAATTAAATTATGATGTTGGATGAAGGATTTCAGAGTAAAATCAAGAAAAAAATACTGATAAAGCACTTCATTATCATGTCAGCAATGGCGTCGAGTACCAGGAAGACAATGCTTTGTAATCTAGAGCTTTAATTGCAATAGCATCAGCCCCCCCCCCCCCCCGAACGCCTATTGCATCAGAAATACCGAAACAATTGGTGTACTATATACTCGCCCAATTATTTAAGCGTAACCCTCACTCGCTACCTCTCCTGGGTGGTATATATTGGGGTAATATGTGGACGAGCTAACAAAAAATAAAGATTTATTAGAAGAGTGTTGGGTAAATGTGGCGAGAAAGTTAAAAAGCAATATTATCTTTCGATAGTTAGGCGTCATTTAGGGTATTTTGTCAGTACATGGGATCCTCATGGAGTTTGATTAATTGCCGAATTAGATCGCGTGCAACATAGAGGATCTAGATTTGTAAAGCGTTGTTATGACAAACCGAATACTTGGCACCGTACAAGGAACATATATTCAGGAACCGAGACCTTGAGATCTGAAAACAACATTCCGCTTAATTAATTTTATTCTTAACTAAAAAGGTCATGGACAGCTAAGCCCTTCATACTGCCCTTATAAACCATCTTCCTTCGTCAAATATTCAACGTTTACATGTTTGTCATCGAACATTGTCAGTCTACTTGGATCCCATGTTGGGTATGTACATAATAAGTCCATTGAAATCATACGGATTTTAGTGAAATGAGTTTATATCGCTGCGTGACTATTATGTTGGGAATAGGTAGGGTTCCTAAAAATCAAAGCACGAGGACGACGATGTCATGACATTCAAATTAAGTGCAATATTTATTTTTCTTTGTAGATAATGCACAACACGTTTCCAATAGTTTGGGAAAAGGAACATGCGTTTTATCATTCATCAGGCACGAGAAAATGATAGACTTCGAGTGAAAGCCATTGCAGTGCACTTCCACTCATTATCTTCGGGAGATGGTGCGAGTAAAATATTTTTCGAAAGAGTGTAGATCCATCTGGGTTCCAGTGTTACCCGTAGTGTTGAGGTATTACTGGGGCTCTTTTATCTTGGTTTTATCGTCATTTAATTTGCGCCTCTCAAGAAAAAGACGTCCATTGCGCTTTTAATTTAAATAACTCCCCTTAGTGCCAAATTATTCCATCATAAATGCTGTTCCCTCCACATTTTACTAAATCTTTCATTAGTTCCGCGAGTATCTTATCTATTCCCACAGCGAATTCTCTTTACGGGCTTGGCTGCCTCGCAATAAATTATTACTGAACGTCAGGTGTTCAAATCGAAATCATAAACTCCATGCCTATTTAGTTACGTGAATGACTGGGGGATTATTCCCCAGCAATGGCGCCCGTTGCTATATGCTTAAGGTGCCATCGGAAATTATTCCGTAAAAGGCGCCGATTACATTCCTGGATGCTATTTGGTTTTTTTTTAATTTATATATATCCGGCAAGCCATTGCTAGTGGGTGAATACACGCCAGAATAATTTTTCCCGAACATGACCCTACTGTGGTCGAAAAACGCTATAATGATCCCCTATCGTTCGTGGAGAAAATAACATCTTAAATCTGTCTGTTCTACCCTTAGTCTCTCTAATTTTATTAGCACGATCTCTCCTACCGTAGCACAATGGGGTAATGAAACATTTTCTACATCACTACTAAAGAGACCTCATTCCAATTCATGCTAGGGCTTCAATCTGTAATTTAACCTTCGCTCCGTGAGTGATTCACAGCCTAGCTGCTATAATATTTTGGATGAGCTACCAAGTTTACAATAGCAACGTTTTACAAATCTAGCTCCTCCACGCTGCACGCGATCCAATTTGGCAATGAATCAAACTTCGTTAGGATCCCATATACTTGCAGCATATTTGAATTAGGCATAACCAGCGAAACATCTCTCTTTGATCTTTTCATCACATTTACCAAGTACTCTTGTAATAAATCCTAATTTTTTGTTAGGTTGTCTACATATTCCCCGTGTATGTTTCACCCAGGAGAGATCATGAGTGCGGGTAACGCCTGGGTATTTAATGAGTCTACGCATTCCATTTCAGTGTTCTCAATGCAGTAGGCGTTCGGGAGGGAATTGCTCTTTTTCCAAAAATTTATGAATACGCACGTTCTAAGTCAAATTCTAATTGCCCAGTGTCGCACCAGCGTTGTAATTAAGGTCACCTGACAAAGCAGCCCTGTCCTCAGGATCACAGATATCACGGTAAACCACTGTATCGTTTGCAAATAAACCTATCTTACTAGTGACTACGGAGTCAATATCGTTTACGTAAAATTGGAATAAATAAATAATTGATTGTCAGGCTGCAGAGTCCGTGACATAATGGCATCGACAAATGCATTGCTTTGTGATAGTCGTTTGTCCAAATCGTCATAAAAGTCACAATGTAAACATGAGAATTGAAGATAATATCAGGGAATTAACGCGAGTGATTTTTATTCACTTGTTACAGACTGTGAAATTATGAGTTGATAATTCTAAAGAGAAGGCTACGGCATCAATCAAAACATTTCGTAATGTGCGGCGAAGATTTTGTCCGTTTTTTGTTTCCGAAGAATATTGAAAACTGTGATAAAGGGGCGAACGTTCTCTAAGCGAGGAAGGAAAAGGTTTGTGATGTTGGACGAAATGAAGGAAGTATGTGTTATTGAAGAGGGGCTTACTGTAGTGCCGAATGTCCGGTTGCTTTGGTAGAAGAGGCAAGCAAATATATCATTGTACCGTAATCTAGGCTGTGTCTAACCAAACCCCTACCTTTACCGTTGGATTATCATTAACAAGAACGACCGTAACACTGTAACTATATACCTATGTCGGCAATTTTAGACATACCTTAGATTTTACCGATCCGCAACTTTAAACTCGTAAATGTGCCTAATAAAAAACCCATAGGACATGCCAACTTGCAATGTTATCACTACATGAGACCATTTGAAAAACCTTAATTGAGAAAAATTAGTTTCATTGGACGAAATATAGCTACATCACTTATTCGTTTGATATCTTTGCGGAATGACTTTTGAATTCAATTTTTGTTTGATAAATTTAGTAGTAGTAGCTTTGGGGGAGGCGACCGACAGTTGAGGTCATTTGTGCCATTAGGGACTGACAGGAAAGGATGAAGGGTGGAGAGAAACACGTTGTCGGCATTAGTCTGCTCTTAACGAAAGGCACCTAGGGGATCGCAGCTTTTCGTTCCATCCGACGGACGGCGAACTCACTCAAAGGGCTCTCCTCAAAGCATCTGAAGTAAAGATACCGCTGAAAAATATCCGCCGGGATTCGAATCCGGACCCTCTGGATGGGAATCCACTACGTTAGCCACCGCGTCATCCCGACCCCTGATAAATTTAACAAAATGGCATTTTGCACAACAGCTACTTTTGTTCTAACTACAATTATTGGCTGAGGGTAAAATACCTGCGAGTTGTTGGACAGAAATTCTGTGTCAGGAAGTTAGTCGCTGACTTAAAACGGTAGTAATCATACTTTTATTGTCCACTGATCATGCATGTTATGTAGGGCAGGGATTCGTCGAACACAAAGAAAATACAGATGCATTTCAACGCCATGAACATGCTTGAAAAAGAATATATACACAATAAAATATGTAGTTTGAGTATGTAATAAAAACACAATGCCCTACAATTGCGTGTCATTTAAAAATCCATTCCATTAATAGTAACACTTCATTAGAATGTTCTTGTTTCGATTTGAGAGAAAATTACCACAATTCACGTTTTTCTTTGTAATTTTTCAAACAAGTTCATTTTACTTTGTAATTCTATTTCATATTAAAATCTTATTTATTTAATGACTTGTGACATGAGCGATGCTTGCCGAGGAACCGGCCAATGATAATACTTTACAAAATAGTACCAAAGATTTCTTGTTTCACAATTTCATATCAGACTGAATTGCCTACCACAAGCTCTCTATAGTTTTAAAAATTATAACAATCAAATACGAGGTAAATATGAGCTATATGACTTTAAAATGTGAAACGACGAATGTGTAAATAAAACCATTTAGTGAACGTAAATAATCTGTGCCTGCTGTTTTTTAATTGCTGGGAACTATCATTTCAACCAATGGTATTGATTGAAAGAATGTTTATCTTTTGTCAACTTTCCATCAACTTGAATCGTTATGCAGAACGCATTATCTTCACTCTTCCTCAATTCTTCCGTGGCATGGTCGTAATCAATGACGTTAGCTGATGCTACCGCCGGGCGCTCATACGGAATAACTTTCGATGCCATATTCGGATGCCCTTTGAAGAAAAGCATCGGGCGATTTAGAGTTAAGGAATAACCCCGTAGGAGAAACCAAGGAAAACGGTACCAACATACGAGTGAAAACATCCGGATCTTACCTCGTAAGGGCTTTGAGAGGGCTCTCGACACCGTAAACTTGTTCGTTGTTTACTCCTTGGGTGGCTATAACTTCCACCTCCCAACTAATTCTGCCTCAGCCGTCTACCCTCCCTCCAAAAGTCAGTTTTGGACTGCGTAGTGACTGACCTTGACTTCCCTTACGTCTATGTAACCCACTGGCCGAGAGAAAAAGGTAGGGAAGGAGTTAAATGTTTGTTCCCAGACGGGAAGTTCGGCATGATATTATTACGCCGTAACTATGGACCTAGCTATGAATTATATTTAGTGGACCGTATAATGTTGTAGCGAGAAACGAACAGTAGAAGCGCGAGAAATTCATGAGGCACGTAACTTGACCCAAAATCTTAATGCCGAGCAATACATGTACGTCAAGGAGAATTTCAAAATAAGCGACGCGTTTGCTGAACATGGGAGTATAAATGACTTTAAATTTAATTTTTGGTATATTTCATTTTATCCTCACCGAAAAGTACGCTTAGCTTTCGGTCAGGGGCTTCTCTAAATGAAGCTATATGTTGAACTAAAAGGAATCGAAATAACGAGGTGTTAATGTAATGAATATTTGTTTCCTCCGCCAATAGTTGAAATTTTTCTGAAAAACAGAACATGAAAACATCCCTAGGACTAGAGAAACCTCTCGGTTAACCGCTAATATTTTTACCTTCTTCAAAATTCACTCCTTGTATAATGTAGAGGATTCCAAAACACCATTGATAGCATGCCTCGGGTACCACATAGATCCCAAGAGTGAATATCTCTATGCTATGCCTCTCTGTCCCCTTTTAGCATGTGGCGTTCTCCTTATCTTCTTCCTCTCTGTCTTCATCTTCATTTGAAATGAGAATGCATATTTAGAAAGTGCCCCATCACGGTGTATATTCTACCCAAGAATTAGTTTTAACACTCCCACAAGTTCATTATCTCTGACCTTTTTATCTTGGTGTGAAATGAGATTATGAAGAAGTCTAATTTATGAGATATGTCCCTATGACTCAGGTAGCTGCAAACAGAGTAATTGCTGTGAATGGAGATGCGATATGACGAAACCTAGTAGGAAGGTTTGGTACTTGAGGTAATAAAAAAAGGTTGATATTTTCGGAGAATTAAAGTTCGTGAATGCACCAAAAATCTATCATTTCAACATTAGGTGTGAAATTTGTATCATATAAATAATTTAAATTAAGGGTGTGGTCAGATTACTGAACATCACTGAGTAGGACCTTGAATTAACTGATTTACGATGTATATAAAACCTGTCACCCGTTTTCTTTTTCTTGAAAAGTTAAGCAAGTACACCATTTTATAACGGGTTGGTTACTGTTTAGACATGAAAGGTGATTTGTTTGTTTTTCTTTTTTCAA
The DNA here is from genome assembly GCA_037158775.1 of Hetaerina titia. Lineage (NCBI taxonomy): Eukaryota > Metazoa > Arthropoda > Insecta > Odonata > Calopterygidae > Hetaerina > Hetaerina titia. The sequence continues at coordinate 27,409,712 of CM073776.1, read as the reverse complement.
TAAAAGAACTGTTAGAAAGTATGGCATACCTTCATATTTGACATCTAGTCTCATACGGAAATGCTTTCTTGTATAAAAGTGTCTTCCTTTCTTCACACGATCAACCCCGACGCGGGTTCCAATTTATTCGGTTTACAAATATACAGTGCTTCGCCGAAAGCGGGTAGCGATTCTGTTTTACGCGCTTTCCTTGAATTACCATTTTAACAAGGCGTGTTTCACTGACAAAATCGTCAAGAAGAGAAAATTATTATTTTTCTAAGTGTTTTGGCTCCCAGTACAAATTACTAAGCGCTTTAAACAGCTTTTTAAACTTAAATCCGTAGGCGGCGATACTTTTTTCATACATTAATAAAATCATCAATTGCTAATAATATCGATTAATAAAATAATTACTGGAGTTCCGTAAGACAACGCTCAACTAGCCTCGTTAAAAATAAAAGCGTCAAATTCACAAATCGGGTCTTTTGTCTCGAAAATATTCCCACTGGAAGGCATACAGAATTAAAAATACATACATGTATTTTCGCTCCGAAGATGAAATCTTACAGACACACCACCCCACTTCACTTCTTAAACTTCACGGTGGTCAGAGTGTTTGGCGAATAGCGTGACAGGTCTCCCAAACATCTGTTCATTTTACTTATTGCTACGGAAATATTGAGGCATTTTCGACCCTATATTTAATTTTTATATATTCCATATTTGTTGCTTAATGTCCCCAAAAGCATGACATTATACTCCTACCGAAACGAACCACCGTGTGGCTACAAATATCTAAGAAGGTAGAAAATGTTCGGCAAGTCCGGAATTGTAGTCACCCATCCACATAGGCTGGTATACATCAGAAAACTGATTACGTTAAACCTGTGTTATCTCGACTGGGAATAAGATAAACAAGAACCCCAGCCACGGTGCAGTTTAAATCACATCACCTTTCGCCCCGTCTGTCTCCCTCTCCTCCGGATCCTAAACTCAATGCCTCAACTTACATCGTCGTCAGTACGGCCCCCAAGTTATTAAAATAAATCGATACCCAAGATTTTCTCATCCCCTATTACCCAACAGAATAACTGAGATATTTGCGAGTGATATGCAGTTCTTCCGAATTATGATACTAGACTAAACGGTATGCGTCTTTACTCTTTGTTGAAACACGATTCAGCGTTAGCACGACAATATTACGTAAATGAATTTATGATAAGAATCATTAAGAACCCCAGACGAAAAAATGCGATTGAGTATTCGTGCCAGTGCTTCTGTTATAACTTTTTATTTTAGTAGACGAGACTTATTCACGATTTTCGTAATATGGATCACCGCGAGAGACATACTCGTAAATGCCTTCCTGAGAGTTCCTTTTTTCGATCAGCGAACTGAGAGGAGAAATATGGCACCACTTAACTTGTTATCTTTCTAAAGATCCTCTTTATTGTGAGTTACACACGGTCGTGCCTTCGCCAACTGCCTGCGTCTTAGCCTCAGAAGACCCTTTTTTTCTCCCCCAACCCTTGAACCCCTCTCCCCATTTCGTCTGGACCACGGGGGACTTTTCGTTTCTCTTAAGTACGTGTCTCCCCTCCCTTGATTCCGGTCATGCCTCCCCAAATATCTTGTGGGCTTCTTTCCGTGAGTCCTCCCCTCAGCTCCAAGGGGTTAGGAAGGACGGCGGCGGCAGGTATCCGGCGACTCTCAGACTTTCCCTGAATGGACAGAATTGTACTCGTGACATTATTTACACGAGTTTCTCTCGGGTAAAAAGGGGAAACGAAGCAAGTGAACTTTGAACTAGTTGAAATTACGATAAAAATCTATTCTTCCTACGCGATTTCGCGCAACGCGGCACCATCGCAGAGTGTAACCCCACGCGTTCAGTTAAGTTTTACTGTGGGTGTGAGTGTGTGCGCGCGCGCCTGTTTGGTGAACATGATTACCCCATCAGCGTCGTCACTAGCACCTCTTAAGGTCACATTCGTTTGAATTGCTTTGCATTCTGCAAATGAAAGCATAATTGTCTCTAATTCTGTATTTGTGTGACTATGTATCTGTATGCCCCTAGCACCCTAATTGGGCCATATTTGTTCGTTTTGGAAGAAAAAAGATTACAATTTACGATGAGGCATAAAAAAATGTTTCAGTAAAAACACGTTTCAACAGTTGCAAACAATGCAAATTAAATGTTACAATTAACTGATGTGAATTAAAATTCACATGCTCATTATAAGTCCTCTTTATATGGATAATCTAACCATTGGGATTAATAATTTGTGGGTTAAAATAAGTGCTTTGCAAGGCAGTATGTCCCTTGCAAATACTCAAAGAGGTTCCATATCACTTCAAAAAATACTGTATAGTTATGGTGGCTTTCTGAATATGTTATTACCACTTTTTATTCACTGCATGTTTACATTCCTAGCAAATGACATGCTTATAAACCTCACATGGTTTCTACGTATTCAACATACAAAGCTTTGACAGAGGAATCTGCCATTAACCTTGAGGAGCTTTCAACACTTCGATCCCCAAAGATGATGATAATGTGTGGATAATATTATTGTGATAATGTTAATGGTTTTGTCATTATTTGATTAATTATTAATGATAATGATGGTATTTGATGCTGAAACAAGGGAAATTTCCACTTCCCCAGTAAAAAATCATGAAAAGTGTCTAAGTTGTTTAAATTATATTTGTTAATCTTCAGAGTAATAAGGTATACCTTGGACATACGTAGATGCATCTATGATTAAAAGATTTAATTAGCCTAATGTGGAATTAATTTTTTCAAGATCTAGCTAGATTATATGCTTTCTAAACAGAATAGCAACAAGCCATGAAGTTTTTGGTATTTATCATTTGAATTAGAAAAATGACATATCCTGTTTTAATAAAAATGCCAAAGGAGAAGGAGCAAACAGAAACAATTCTCAGTCATTGATGGGACTTTAAAGAATTGAGAAAGGTGAGACATCATTACCTATAACCCAGCATAGTGATATACCTACATATTATGAAGATTTCAGTATTGCTTCCTTACTGAGTGATCTCATTCTCTTGTCTTTGTTTTTTTTGTAATTCTGATGCAATAGAAAGAATAGGAATCATATTAATAAACTTTGTTTATTCATCATGCAGTACTTCACATGAGAGCACACCATTTAAGAATCAAATGATTGAATAACAGAAGTCATTAGGAAGATAAATATAATGTATGCAATCTGTCTACATGTATATGATGACTCACAAACCGTCGCATGGGCATGTGGCAAGGGGTGTAAGAAAGCTCCAGCCATTTACTAGGAGGGTGAAGTTGGTAAATGGTAGATATGCTTTAATTTGTTCAAGTTTCCCCTTTTTTGTTTTGGTGATAATTTGTGTGAGGGAAAAATAAATGTTGAAAATATCCATTTGATTGTTTCTGTTTCTCTTTTATTTTCTCTCTTGAGATGTGGACTATTACTTCAATACTGTTGGTCAAAATAGTTATATTTGTAATGAGAAAAGAAATATCAAGTAGTGGTGCGTTAGTTTACCATCATCAAATGGGAAGTATTAGGTTTTCTGTCACAAACTTGAGCAAGTCCTTGAATTATTTCTGAGTGTGAGGAAAAATTTTAGTATCATTTTATGTGCTGACTTGAATATTAATATGCCGAGAGTTTCTAATAGTCCAGTTGACTTTCTAATCTGTTGTACTCTTTTAAACTTCACTGCACTAATCACAAACCTACCAGACCCTCTTTTTGTCTTGACATGATCATTATGATCTTCAGTGATCAGGCATATAATGAAAAACCCATTGATCCTATCTGCTCTGACAATTTAGCCTTAGAATTCCCTATTCCTATTTCACCCTGAAATAGAATCACAAAAAGTAGTTCCAATTGCATACTAACCAGACCAATCCTTGTGAAGGAATTTTGCATTTTAAGGAACTTCTGTATAGTGTGGAGTAGTTTTCACTTCTTCACTCAGTTTTCTCTCAGAATTATTGGGGAGAAAATTTCAAACTAATTTTGGCTGGATTTATAATATTTGTTGAGTCTTGTTTTTCCTAGAAGCTTATACACTTCAATACAACCAAACAAAAGAATAACTGGTTTACTCCTAATTTATTAAAACTTAGAGAGGAGCTCATTTCTGCGAACAAGTCTTACCAAGTTAATGGAAATGAATTAAACAATTAATTAATGACAACATTAAGGAAAGCATATAGTTTACAAATAAAACAAGCCAAAAAAGAACCTATTTGTCATTACATAGTCAATTCTGTGAATAAGCTTGGGCAGTCTGTGCAGTTATCACAGAAGGGGTAGGCATGACCAAAAAGTTTTCTGGCACAATCTCTGATGCCAAATGAATTTAGCAGATTTTTCAATAACTCTGTCAAGACCATAATCTCCACCAACTCCTCCGATCAAGATGAGATTCAAATCTTGTTGAGGAATGATACTTAAAAAAATGTTGGTGAAAACCACTTTAGATGTAAATGGTTATCCCATATGATATCTTTAATGAAATTAAAACTCTTAAGGATTCCGGTAGCATGGACATTTATTTATGTCTCAAACAAACTTATTAAGAGCTTAAATAAATTATTGCTTAACTACTCAGTATTATTTTCAATAGGTGTTTACAACCTGCTACCTTCCATTTAACTCTTAAACCCTCGCCAATTGCTCCCAGAAAGAGCTAAATATGATCCTCAATGCTACCATCCAATTTCTGTGATTCCAGTTTTTGGCAAAATATTTGACATTATAATTAAATTTCAGCTTTGCAGCTTCTTGAAAGACAATGAAGTATTCAGTCCCTTTAAGTATGACTTCTGCAAAAGTAAAATTACCTCTCATTTTCTTCAATCTATCACCACCACAATTTTGAACTCATTTGAAGAGCGATTTTGTGTATTACTAATTCTCTGTGACCTTGCTGAGTCTTGTTACAGCATCTTTCATCCCATACTCCTGAATAAACCGCAGTATTATGGCATTATGGGAACTGAATAGTCTTCTTGAGTCTCTTATGATATCTTCCAAGCAATACCAGTATGTGGCACGCCATGGTTTTCAGTCTTATACCTTCTCCATCCAATCTCACAAGGCTTTGTTTTAATAGCACTTTATTTTTAATAATGATCAATGAGGGATAATGGGGTAGTCCAGGTGTAGAGTATTGAAAGGCACCTATCTGGTACCCTTACCATGATGTGTGGATTTCCCATGTCATTGGGCTTAGTATTAGATGAACTTTACTCTCACCTACCAAACTGAACTTCTGATTGATAACTGTTTATGGTTTAATGATCAATTACCTTCCTCTTAACATTCCAACCATATGATATGCTGATAAGGCAACACTCTTGAATGACATTCCTCTTAACATTTCAACCATAAGATAAGCTGATAAGGCAACACTCTTGAATGTGGGAAAATACCCTACTTATGTGGCTGGTTTTGCAGATAACTGTCTAACTCAAGTCGATGAATGATTTTATATTAATGGATTTTCACCAAGCCAAAACTCAGCAGATTACTTTTAGCCTAAAATTCTCACCAAAGGAAGTCAAAACTGCCAAACTATAAAATTCTATCTTGACTCAAAACTGACCTGTAACTTCCATGCTCATCATGCCATGGTCATCAAAAGATTATCTTAGGCTCTCTATATTCTTATAAAGCTAAGCATGTATATTCTATCTGAATATTTGAAATCTCTATATCTTACCTTTTTTCGTAATCACCTTTGTGTTGATCTGGAAATCTATGGGCAATTCCCAGGTATGAGATCAGTTTTCATCCTATAGGAAAAGGCTATTTGGATAATAACCCACTCATCACCTTTGGTACACTACAGACCAATTTTCAGCAGATTTAAAATTTTTACAGTATATAGTATGTACATTTCCATATTCTATTGCATGTAAAAATAACATCCATACCGTGCATACATACATACCCAACAAAATTTGAAACTCATGATGACAGTGCAAGAAAAAATCTAATAGTAAATCAATGTAGACTTACAAAATCTCATTAATCCCTGTTCAAATATGGGAGTTAAATTATTCAATTATCTACTAGTTACTGCAAGAATAGCTTTACCTTTGGATGTTCCTATTATATACTTGTGTTGTTTGCATTGTCTTATTGAAGTCCATTGTACATACACTAAATGACCAATGAATGTTATTATTATTAATAAGTTAATGAATAGAATTGTTGAGTCTTGGGACTTCTGTCAAAGGAACTTTTCCAGGGACTTCTATCAAAGAATCTTCATGTTTTTTTTGAAGAAATTTTTACAAACTGGGCTACTTTGCATCATACTTGGCTTCAAAGAAACTGCAGGAGATGCCACAACAGTAACTCTTAATGGAGTCATCTGCTAATGCACATTAGAATGCAAAACTTTTCAAAGTGTAAAAATCATTTGCCTTGACTGGGATCCAGGACAAGGGGAATTATTTTTACACTTTGAAAATTTTTGCAAACATACTTAACTCCATTCTTGCAGCAGTGTTAATGTAGATTGGTGTCATAGCTCGCAGCACATAAATTGTTGGTTCTTAATAACAAGGAAACTATGTTTCTTTCACTTCTTCAACTTAGTTTTGAAGTTATTCATTACACCCATGTGAGCTCCTTTAAAATGGAACCATATATGATGTGTGTTTTCCCAAGTTAGGCCTACTGTGTTGATGACTTTCACTGATATGATCAACTATGCTCATGAGTGCCTTTGTGTATGCATGGTTCACCATTTATTTTCATTTTTATGTTAATATTTTTATGATGGTATTGCTTTACATTTTCAACCCTTTAAACCTAAGTGGCAAACTTCATATGTGGATGTAGTCAAAATCACCTGGTAGTATTTTTTGTATTTTCCTGAAAATTATGGTTCATATTATCATTTTCAGAAAGTGTTTATGTTGCTTTTTGTTTTTGCACTGAGATACAGGGTACATGCATTATGCAAAGTGTATATTACAGAAAGAAAAAAACAGCTTTGTCATTTCCACTTAATTTTGATTAAATTTTTTAAAATCAAGTAGAATTAGCATATCTGGTTTTTTTCTTTCTGTAATGGATGAGTTCCAAGAAGTCAAACCTGAAACTACGAAGTTTATTCAAAGTATCTATGCATAAATGTTGTATGCAAGGGACAGTACAGCCCCTGTTAATCTTTCCTGAGAGAACCTGAATTTTATAGATTAAACCTGATTCCTCTTTGATTGCATTTTTTGTAGTTTTAGTGGGGTTGTGAATCCAGTTTATTATTTTACCATTTATTTCACACTCTTACACCTCAAACGTCAATTTGGCACATGAGACTTTAATGAAATCCTTCTTAAGATCCAAAAGGATTGTATCTCTTGTATATTCCTTTCCCCTAATATTGAAATATAATCTGTTTATAAAAGGTCCCTCTGTCTCATGTGATTAATTTTTTGTTAAGATTGCATCAATGTTTATTTATCTCTCCTTATGTTAAAATATTAAGTGAATATAAAAATATCCCACTGTCTCATGAAGTCCATTTTTTCTTAACCTATGCTAGCTTAACATAAAGTAGGTATTGTTGAAGTGAGATGTCATAATGTTGTATATAGTGATTCAATGAGACCTGTTTGGACTGTTAAGTATAGATTGTTTTCTCAGATCAGAGTTTGCATCCACTCCTGCGAAACTTCGAATTGTACACACTGCTGATAAATATCTGCCTAACTGTAATCTAATCTGACTGATACCTGAGTCACCTGGTATTTTCCATGTATACCAATGCCTTTTGTGGTGTTTAAACCAAGTGTTGTTGATGTTTAGCCCCTGTCTCCTGCAGAACTCAATTGCTTTCTCCCCATGCTCATTTCTCATACTTAAACTGTAATCCCCCACCTCATCAACAGCTCTTCCTTCTCCTATTGTTGCATTCCAATCCCCCATCAAATGTTTCCCTGCAGGAACATAAGCGATTATGTCCTCTGATCATATATCCTATCAACTTCCTCCTTATCATTGCTTGTTGGCATGGATACCTGAAAATTTACCAAGTTCATCAGTTCTGCTTTAATCTCTACAAGTAATATTCTATCAGTTGCTTGATCTATGCTAACTATGCTTCTTCCTACCTTTTTATTCAATATTATGGCAACCCCTTGCTGGCTCTTGTCCTCTCCATTGTATATTTTTCTACAGGTATATCTGTAGAATATGTATAGCTATCACTCCAGTAATCCCCATTAACTTTCCATCTCCCCTCTCATAGACCTAAAATTTTTATATTTCCTCTTTCCATCTCGTGCTTCATATTCTGTAATTTTCCTGTCCTCAACATTGTCCTAACATTTCAAGTTCCAATTCTAACCAATTCAGTCTTCATCTTTTGCACCTTCTGTGCTGCTCCTGTCTGTTTTGCTTTGCAAGGGTTTCGTGAGATGACAACCATGGTAACCTTCCTTCTCCTACTGCCGGACACAACACACGGCTGATTGGGCCGAGTTCCATGGTTCCTGGGACTGATTTTCTCTATACTGTCTCTCATAGGAAACTTAGGAATAATAATTGTGGTGGTTTCCCATTGCCTTCCTTGATAGTGTTTTTAACGTGACACCATCACTCAATGGCCGTCCCACTGGGGTCAGATGCCTTTGCAGCTGCCTCACAGAGAAACAGATGCTGCACAGACTACCTTTCATCTGACTCCTAACCTTCGACCTCCTAGGCATGGGTGACCCTACCAGGAACAAAATATCATTTTTTCTGCCAGCATAGTTCTAGGGGTCATCTGAGGGCACAAGCCCTTCCACTACGTCAAGGTTGTAGTCTATGGGAGGGGTTTCATTAATTAGTGCTCCATCATAATTAAATTTCAACCATATTCACTCAGGTAAAAATTATTCATCCCATAGTGCCCACAACTCAGAGTCATCCTATCTGCTAAACAAATTATGAATGAAGTATGAGTGAATGCTTATCCAAAGAGGATGGAGAAGGTGAGGTAGGCATATAATGATAGCAATAATATTTGCTCAGTGAACACAGTACATCATGATACAATCATAAGGCAAATGCATAGAGTAGATCATGAAATTATGTTTGAATTAATTCACATTAAATGAAGTTCATTTAAAGCATTTCCTCTGTGGTTATATCATAATATTGTAGTCAGTGTGAAATGGAGGTCACTATGTAGAATATATGAAAGAGGTCACGCTTAATTGTGTCACTGCACTCATATCACATGGTATTTTCATTTCCTGGAAACAATTGGGAATTGCTAGTAGGAAAAATCATATGAAAAGGAGTTGTGACAATACAGTGATGTCCTTTCCAGCAGACTGATCATTTTCTAGTAATTCATGAAGTGGGTTTAATCCCTGCTCCCTAATATTACCCAAGAGATCAGTGGACATGGGCATCAATCATTCTGGCATCAAGAATCTCATTTCATTCATTCAATTTCCTTTGACCTCTCAATTCACCTTTTTAAGGTACACTTATATTGAGGGTTCACTTCAAGGTTGAAGTTTTATCTCTCCAAGTGAGCAATTTTTCTGGATGGTTGGAATTGAAGAGTAGGTAGTCATTGGAATGTAGCAGAAGGGAGAAAGAAACCCTGACAATTCATGTCTACACAATCCCTGAGCAAGTAGACATTTTTTGTTTTCTACAGTGCATATCTTTACCAATTGTATCACCGAAATTCAAAAGGAATTTCATTGCAACAAGATATGCTCTGCATCCTTTTACTTTCATTCGTTAAATTTTACCCAACAACCTTCTCTTTCTCCATACTATGACTAGTGGTTTACTGTTTGTTTTCCTTGATGTCCATTTTATTTCCTCTATTCTTTTCCTTGTGCACATCTTGAAAGACCCTAATTGATGCTTACCCTCTTTCCTCATGAACGTTAGACCACCTGAAGGATGACATGTGACCATAAAAATTTTTTTCAAGTAATATGCCTAAGTCACAGCACTGTTTGGTGGCTTGTGTCTGTCCATATTATTAGTTCTTACCTTAATCACTCCATGTATGATGCAGTTAAAATATATCTACCTTAAGCTGCCTAATGACATCAAGTTTCTCTGATCTCCTGGGTGCGTTCATAAGGCTGTTATGACATATACTGTGCTAGTACTCTTCTTTTTTACTAGACACTTATGGTGTACACTATCACCTAAAACCTCAGTTGTTGCACACCAACTGCAGTATGCAATCCAATATGAATGTTATGGGAAAAATTGACATTAAAACATTCACTGTTTTTAAGAAAAGGAAGGTATTTGTTGTGAATTTTAGATCATTTACATAAACTACAATATGAATCTCAGTTTAAAAATTTGATTTGGCGAGGAAAAGTGTTATCCTTTATCAAGAATTTACACATATCTGGTGCTTTTAAAGTTCTAGATGCTCTGCAGGCAGAATTTATTAAACCTAAAAATGTGTTTGTGAGATAATTAGTCTATCAAGTGACTTCTAGAACTAGCTCTAGCTGGGACTTAGCAGTGAAAGAGCAATCTGTGAAGTACTTGCACATATCTGTCTGCAAATACAGCCTGTTTATTTTCTGTGTAATTTCCATCTACTTTCCTGTTTTGTGTGAGACAGATTTTGTTTTCCAAGTTTTAAGTATTGACAGAGACTTGCTCCATGGAATGAAATTATAAAGGATATGATTGATTCCAGTATATTATGCTTCCCAGAATCTCCCTAATGTCATATCTCTCATTTCTGTCATTTCAGTCTAGCCATTAATTATCCTCAGATTGCTGAGCCATTCAGGTGGCTCAACTCCTTGTTGTTATTATTATTAATAGGATTCAATCTACTGGTTAAGGTAGGTTTTGAATGGACACACTGAATAACCACAATTACATTTATAGGCAAGTCTTACCAATTATAATACAATGTGACTCTCAGCACTTTGATAAACTCATCTTCTACTCTGCATTCATGATTTTATCCAGTATGCCTATTCTTTTCAGCCCCCTAACTCACCTACCTTATTATTCTCCATATTGTCAGTCTTTCATTACCCTATGAGCTGCAAAACTTGACCCTTGGAGAATGTATAAAAGTAAATAATTGAGTGGAAAAATATTTGTTATACATATTCAACCACTGTCCCAAATAGTAAAATGAAAACATCTAGTTCCAATATAGTTCATATGTTATCGGAACAACTATGAACTTTAAGCTTTATGAAATGGAATAAAAGAGGTGGTTTAGGGTGTATTTCTTATTCTGTAGTATGTGAAATGAGTGGCCATGCATATGCAAAAAAAAAAGGCTATTCCTCAAGATTTTCATAGATTAGTTCTATTTGGCTCTTATACTGGAGTAATGGGAAGAAATTAACCTGGCATGCAGCATTGTTGGTAAATTTAATAATGTCTTTATGAATACCTCTACTTATGAAGGATATAAAAATTCAGCTTTCCTAATGAATGAATGAAACAGAGACACCCCAAATATAGGAAACATTTTTTTTTTGTTGATTTAATACCATAAAGTTAGCATAATATGCATAAAAAGTTAAAGTTACGCAAGACTAACTTTAAAAAGAATATAACAGAATACCTAAACATTTCAAGAAGATGGTGGCTTACGTTAAAAGACTTTCAATGAAGAACTATGGTGTCTATATTGTTTTATATGCTGATGACTCCACTTTTGTACAAAAATCTAGAAGCTCCAAAGGCATAATCTAACAATGCCCCAAGACAGGCTAAGGAATGGTTTCATAATAATCATTTACATTTAAATGCTGAAAAAACCCATCATTTTGTATACAGCCTTAAATAAAAAATAACTGAAATTGAAACTACTAAAATTCTCAAAATTTATTATGATACAAAACGTAACAAGAAGACCCATATCAATCAGATCTGTAATAAACTGAGTAAAACTGTTTATATGTTAAGAAAGCTCAACTTTCTCATTTCAAATAAGCATCATTTAACATTTTACAATGCCTTCTTTCAATTTCATTTAAATTATGGCATTGAGTTATGGGGTCATTCCTCACATGTTAAACGAATCTTACTACTACAAAAGAGAGCTATTTGTTCTGTTACTAATATACCACCATGTGATTCCGGAAAGCCTTTTTTTTTTAAGGTGTGGAATTATAACTGTATTTAGTTTGTATATTTTTAAGGGTCTGATTCATATGAAAGTTAATCTAAAAACTTACCAATAAAAATCTCGCATCCATAACTACATAATTAGGGGTAAAGTGAATCTGAATACTACTTATTGTAGACTACTCAACTTACAACTCTTTTCATAACATGAACATTTTACTGTATAGCCGGCTGCCTATTCAGTTGAAATCGGACTGTGTCCCAAATTTTAAGAATTATATATATATATATATATACTCAATTACTTACTCAATTGATGAATTCTTTTGCAACAATCTTCATTACAACTAAGAGTTTTTAAGTAATATTTTATTGATGACATTTAATATGGTTGTACCATTTATCAAAATGAATGAAATATAATAATAAGTGCTACATGAAAAAAACATCAGCTTGGGAAGTGGTGAAACTAACTACAAAATTCCTTGGTTATAAATTTGGCCCCGATTTTGCCTTATTATGGTGATGAGATAGTGCAGGAATCCCAAAAAATGATGCAGAAAATTAGCACTCATTTCTTTTCAACTCCTTGTTGCTGTACATCCGACAGAAATTCAAAATTTGCTGTATCAAATCCTTGTGGGGGTCCCAACATATTCTTTCTACAGCCAACAGACCCCAATGAAATTATGAAAATAGTTATGGACCAAATCGTTCTGTGGTTTAAATGAAGCCCCTATGCCAGTAGTGAAAGCAGTTGCTCACATTATCACATGTTCATTATCTCACATCATCTATGCTTTGCTTTAGTAAGAATGCTTCCCAAGTACTCTCAAGCTGGTTCTTGTGATTCCAATGCAACAAAGGTTAACTCTTATAATACAGCTGATTGTCATCCCATCTCCATTCTCAGTCTTTTCTAAGTTTTGATAAGGCCTTTCATAATAAATAAATGAAATTTTTGGAAAATATGTTGTTCTTTAATGATTATCAACATGGGTTTGGTGCAGATAAATTCACTATGTATGCCTGCTTTCAGGTACTGAACTATATGGCACTAGATGAAGGCCTCCTCACCATTGAGTAGTTTGATAGTATGGCAGACTTTTTAATGCATACAACATATATTACTCATTTAAAAATGTAAAAAAGTGCCTAGAATTCTAGAAAAACCTCTAGATTGGATGAAATCCTTCCTTGTGGACAGTGAGCAACTTGTGAGATCCTCACGAAATACTCAGGTCAACATCATTATGCATTCAAGATGTATCAAGTGACTTTTGGTGTTCCTAAGGATTTAATTCTTGGATCCATACTGTTCATTATTTTTATGATTGCTCTCCCTAATAATTTATTGAAGATCAAGTCAATACTTTATGGGGATGACACATCATGTCTAGTTGAATCCCTGTCTGAGAATCATTTAACCTTTGACATCAGAGCCTCAGTAGAAGATAAGGCTAGGTTGTGCTCTTTTAATAATTTATTATTAAATAAAAAGGAAATACCATACCTTCAATTTCACCCAAAGAAATCCCGGCACCCTTTCAGAGCCCTCTTATAAAGCTAGGGATAATAACTTACACTTGGAAATAGCACAGACTAAATTCCTTTGTCAATGACTAAATGAGGAACTTAGTTGGAAACACTACATTGAGCTAGCACAAAAAATTTCAATTGTTGTGTTTATGCTTCATAGTCTTCATATCATTCTCAATCAAAATTTTTAGAAATGGTGTATTTCACTCAAGGGCAGAGCCATTTAGTGTATGGCATCAACTTTTGGTTGCCTTATTTCAAGAAGATATTCAATTCAAAAGAGGGCTGTCAAGGCAAGAATCAGAGTTCCATACTGGTCACGAGGTTGACTTTTATTAAAATTGTTAGAAATCCTATCATGTCCATGGTTGTATATCATGCATTGTGAAAACTAAACAGCATTCAAATTTTGAATAATGAATGTCAATTTGACTATGATGCACTAGGTGATGTACTTAGTGAGGATTACAGACTGATAACCTGTCATTTAGGTGTATTTAATGTGGGATTAAAATTTATTATAAACTTATAGTGTCTGCGAAATATTCTCCTGCAGCCAACATCTTTAAAGAGAGACAGAGATGTTACCTTTTGAAAAACAAACTTTCTATGATTAAAAATATTATATTGCCTTACCAGATCTCTGGTAAATTTTCCTATTGTATTAAACTTGAATAAATTAATTATATTATTGTGATTTTTTTTAATTTTTATGTTGTACCTATGACCTGCTTTATTTCAAACCTTTGACCTGCGAAGCAAATTAAGATAATTATTATTTTTGACAGAACTCAGCAAATTGCCAATTTAATTCAATGATTAAGAGTTATATACAATTGATGTAGTCACTGAAAAAGGTGAAATTGCAATGAATTCAATGTTATAACTACTGTTTCATTGTAACATCAGTATTTCTTAAAAGAAACTATTGCTTGCTGATTTTGTGGTACAAGCACTCCTTTTATGTTTTTCCAGATGATCATATTTTAAGTTTTATTTTGAAATAAGACTACTCAATATTTGTATCAGTGTAGGTTTCATGTTGAGCAGCCAAATTTACAACATATGTGCACTCATATAAACTATGATAATTGTCAGAAACTTTACAACTTACTCTAGCTTTAAGCAAAATCTCATATGGCCACATTTAATGTTTAAGATTCAGTTACATGTTTAATAAGGTCAAAAGAATTAGTAATTAAAAGTTTAATTGACAAATTGCTATTTATTGCTTGAATTGTTTATGGGGGAATTCATCTTTATTATTACGAGACCAGTGTCACTGGCAACCCCTTTGATGGTCCCTACCATCTTTGAAAGTGTTGAAAAATACTCCCCTTCCTGTTCAATTAACAAGGGGTGAAGTACCTTTCTGTGAGCGATCCAATTCGAGTTCTAAGCGAATCTTGGTAATCTTGTTCTCTTCAAAATAAGTTGAAATATCTGTGCAATTTCCTAATTTAAAAAATCCCGAGTTTTACTATGGCATCTTGAAGACATTGCACATTCAGCTGTGAATCAAGACAAGGGAAGCAATTAAACTTCCGAGAAGAGTTGAGAGGTAAGTAAGCTGAGCAATTAAATTCATACCAAACAAACTCAAAGCCCATACATTACCAATACATCATTTCCAGAAATACTTTTGACTTTAGTAAACATAAAATTTTATCATACACTGCCAGTACATCATTTCCAGAAACACTTTTGACAAAATAAACATAAAATGTTATTTTTTATTGTCTAACCATATCATATGCATGCAGATGCCGATTAATGAAAAATTGGTTGTACTTGCCTCGCTCATAGCTGTTGATTCCAAAATTGCTGTAATACCTGTACGATTCTATTTAAGTGTGCTTTATGTCACATATTGGCTTATGCATTGCTATTTATCGATATGTAATAGGAAGTTTAGATAGTCATTTTACTCATTAGGGTGACTCAGCAAGTGGATGGCCATTATGACATTGCCAGTGAATAGTTTGATTTGTAATTTGAATGCCTGACATTCAAGATTTAATTTCAGCAGTATTGTAAAGCCTAGATAGCGGTTCATAACGTTATTCATATTAACATGCATGTATGATATGAGACATTCTATGTAGGCGAGATATATCATACATCCTCTTGTGTTGTCCGTTTTTCAGTTGAGTGCTTTCAAGTGAGTAAAATGACAATTTCTGCAGGAATATACTGTCATAAAGATACCACAATAAAATAACTAACAACAGTCATTCTCTTTGTTTTGCCAAGCAGACTCTAGTGTTCATGGTCCAAGGAATTTGAGGGAAGAGGATGCAGACTTTTGCATACTATTTCAGCCATGGTAGCACACCATCAGACATTCTGGCACAACTGATCAAGAAAGTTCTGAGTGTGCTGAAAGGTACAGGCATAATAATTGTGGCTACTCTTTGTGATATGAATGAGGTACTTTTGGGAGCTTCTTTCTCTGATCTTTTTGTTGTTTTTGAACTGGAGTTTTTTTTATCCTCCTCGTGTTTTAAAATATTTCAGGATTCTTTCCTTAAAGTATGATTTAAAGATTCCTGTCATATTGGTGATGAGCTAATTCCTTCTGTAACCAAATGGAAGCACATAAGAGCTCTAGCTGATGATGACTGGCTCTTCATCTACCTGCCTTTGAGGTAAATTATTAATTAATTATGTGAGTTTAACTAGCTTTAAAATCTGTTATCAATTTACTTTGCTACCTTTTTACACTTTTATGGTTCTAAATTGATTTTTAAAGTGGATTTAGTTGTTTTAGTTATATCTTTATTAACAAGAAGCATTTGGTGTGTTGTAGTTATAACCTTTTTTAAAATCAATTTACATAGTACCTTTTAACGTAAGAGAGGCTCATTTGTCTCAACATCATTCCAGAAAGTATGTGCAAATGTAGCTGCACAAGTATTTAGCAATTCAGATTGTGTACTACATTTGATATTAATCAGGTTGTGTAGATGGTACTGGCAGTACTTGATGGTTTCTCGTTGTCTGCTGGGGATCTCTTTTCCTGAAGACTTTTTCCTAAGAAGTAAGAGAAATGCTGCCAAACTGGTAACCTCTTAGGTGGTAGTGGAATAGTCAGCCATTAGTTTAAATATATTTTGGTTATCTCAAACTACCAAAATATGCATGCACGTAAACTTTTTTGTGACGGAGTTATCATTATTTATTTGAATTATGACTGTCTGAGTTATTTATTGTATGATTATCTGAGTCATTTATTTTAAATGAATCCTTGAAAAGAAAATTAATCCTTCAGGTGTGATTGTATCAGACATACCTGTATCAATGTTGTGTAATACTCTTTATTGAAAGTGCTATGTCGCAATACTAACATACTTTTATTCTTTTATTGCAGACCCAGTGCCTAGAAAATATGGTATCATCTTTGGAAAATTGTAGTGCCACCTACCAGAAAAAATGACATTTCATTCATAAAAATGTATTGTAAAGTTATGCACTAAAATGTAAGGTCTAAATTTGAAAGTTTCATCACTGCTCTGTGCTAATGAATTGAATTTGTTTTTGTAATTATGTTCAATAAATATATAACTGCTGATACAGATGTTTTATTTATGAAGACAATGTCTAAGCAATTTCCTGATGTCAGAACTTTGTTTTGTTTACATATAAAAACAAATCATATAAAATAAAAACTATAAATGCATTATTTATGGGGAGCAGCAGTAGTAGTATGAAGGCAGAATTATTCAGAGTAATAACTATGTGTCATTATAAAACACCATCTGTAAATTTGTTTTAAAAGGGAAAAGTGTTAAGGGTCTTAACTAGAGAGCTGATGGCCTATCCATTTGGCCTTTTTAATTTCCTCATTTGAGCTTTTTAGTTCTACAGTTATCAAAGTTTTAAGAAAACCCAGGATGTGTTAGTAGTGTCCAGCAAGTTCTGTGCTGGAGATGAGTCATGGGTGTACAGATACAACCCAACAACATCCAATCATCATGAGAGAAATCAAAAAGTGATGAACACATATGACAGCACCATACTCAGTAGGCAGCAACTGGCTCACTCCGAGGCTGAGAAAAAATTCGGGCATGCACATTAAGCTGTCTCTTTCCGCTATACACAGTGGTCCTATCCTAGCATCACTACTGTGCACTATAAAATTCAAGGTCATTTTTAAACGAGTATCTGCAAGTTGAAATTAATTAAAAAAAAAGACAAATATTAAAGTTTGCAGTCTTTCAATTAATGAAGTATATTCTTAACCCTTACCAACATTTGATTTATATTCTCTTGCCATTGGCACACCATGTTTATGATATCAACTAGTGTAGTCTCCAAAATTGTCCACCAAAAATTTATGTACATGTTATCACAGTGTGGCAATTCATTCTGCGAATATTCTTCAAAGTGATGAACAGAGTATGATAAATTATTACTAATAGTTTCCCAATTGATATCCTATGAGGACGTGATAGTCCAGGGTAGAGGGTTGGACTACTGAATGGAGGGTCCAAGTTTAATTCCAAGGCACACTTCTTGGGCACCCTCAGCTTCACCCAAGCTTTGTGATTTTTCAGGTATCAGAACTTCCTGGGAAAACATATTTCAGGGAAAGGAACTGGCCTTCCTACTCTGATAGCAAATTTCACAAGCCTGATGGACTTAGCATTGAGTGTGCCTGTTCCTAATCTTACCTGAAGATTATCTTCCATACTTTCACTGTATTCCTTTACCTCAATTTTAATCTTGTTTACCTTGAGATTGTACTTTTTCATCCTTACCATATTGACTAGTATCCTTATAAGGTCTTCTTTGTTTTCCCAAAGTGGAGCTATGTCATTCAATAATTACAACATACTTATCCTTTGTCCTTGAATTCATACACCACATCTTATCTTTCCCTTGATGTAATTTATTTCTTTCTCAAAATGTACATTAAAAATCAATGTCGATGTTGAACAACCCTACTTAAATCTTTCTTTAGTTTAGCTTCTCCTCTACTTTAACTGCATCTAATCCTTGCTACCTGTTTTTCAAATGGAGTGTACCCATCTAAGGCTGTTTGTGGTTAATTTGGTTTCCTTTTGGAATGAATAGCTTCATATTCCAGTCTAATTTGCCAAAAGCCTTCTTGAGATTTAGGGATGTGATATAAAAGAAAGAATTCTCTACTAGCATTCACTCTTTCTAAATTGAAATTGGTCCTCTTTTAAATACTCTTCCCCTCTCTTCTCTGTTCTTCAGTCAATTACACTTGCTATAATCTTCAATGAATCAGTAATCAGATTGATGGTTCTGAAGTGTTGGCAATTTTCTCTTTTCTTTCTTTTTTAACATGTGGACAATTGCAATTTTATAAAAGTTCATTGACATTACACACATGCACATGATCCCCTCCACATGGAATAAAACCTTGATGTGATGGAAGGGTTTGTGTGTTCTGATGCTCCTAGAGCTGTTCTGGTGGGAGAAATGATATTTTTCTCCTGGCAATTTCACCCATGCTAGATAGGTCTAAAGGGAAGAGCCAGCCAAAAGTGCTTACTGCAGTGTCTGTTTCTCAGTCAGGCGGCTGCTAAGGCATCTGACCCATGGTGCCACATTAAAAACACTATTTAGAAAGGCAAATGGAAATGGAATGATAGTTGTAGAGTAATAGACAGTGGAGGAGAAGAGAGGCAGTGAGGGGTGGCAATAATATTGAATAAAATGTAATGAATAAGCATAGTTTATATAAAGAAAGCAACTGATAGTATATTATAGTTAGATGTAAAAGCTGAACCCACAAACTTGGTCATTGTACAGGTCTACAAGCCACCAAGTTATCAGAATGAGAAGTTGAATGGGCATATGATCAGTTAGAGGAAATAATCATGGGTTTTCCCAGAGGGAAATATTTGATGGTGATTGGGGATTGGAACATGACAGTAGGCAAAGAAAGAGATGATAGTGAAATATGGGACTTGGGATTAGGAACAAAAAATGAACATGGAAAGAAAGCAATAGAGTTTTACAGTAGATTGGGGTTAATCACAATGAACACGTAGGAAGAAATCAGTTAGACTATATCATTGTTAGACACAGATTTAAGAACAGTGTGATTGATCTGGTCAGTTTCCAGAAATCAGATGTAGACTCAGATCATAATTTAGTAATAATGAAGTGTAGCAACAATTCAAAAATATAAAATGGGGACAATGCATCAGGAAATGGAAGAGAGAAGATTTAACCTGATTTCCAAGGAAAATGTATTAGCCGGTTGTAGCAAAAATTGTAAATAAGGAAAGGGAGCTTAATACTAATGGAGAGCAATGCAAATGATCACTTGGGGGGATGATCAGTTTGGATTCAGAAAGAGGAGAGGCATGCATAATGCCATAGTCATAATGATGTCACTATTAGAGAGGAACATGGAATACCATCAGAATGTATTTGTCTGTTTTGTAGATTTTGACAAGGTGTTTGGTAGTAAACTGGGTAGAATTAATGAATGTGTTGCAGAAGATAGCAGTAGGTTAGAGGGACTGAAGACTAATCCACAACCTGCACGCTTCAAACTAATCAGGTGTGAGTGGCAGATGGAGAGTCCAGAACAGCAGTGTTAAATAGGGGAGTAAGTTGGAGTGTCCATTATCACCTGTGTTATTCAGTGAATATGTGGAGGAAATGGTGAAAGAGGGTAAGAAAGAACTGGAGATAGCATGAAAGTTCTTGGAGAATGCATAATATCAGTTATTTTTGATATTCAAGCTTTAGTTTGTCAGTTAGCCAATGGGTTGCAAGCATATCTGAATGCATACAGCATTTCATCAGTGATTCATGGTTTCCTTTTCACAGTTTTTCTTCTGCTTATAGTTTTTTCTGTCGACTAAAAACCAGTTTTCATTTCTTGCTCCAACTTTCTACAATTACTTCAGTCTTATTGAATTTTTTTGCATTTTCTCCTCAAACCTCCAATATGGCTCAGTTACCTTCAATCTACCTCACTCCCATACAGTCTTCATTTTCTCCCTTTGCTTCTTGAATATCAAATGATACTTCATTAGGACTAAGTTGTGGTTGCTGTCAATATCTGTCCCACCTCCATCGAGAGATTTCGATCTCTGTCATTTAATTCAATAAAGAAAGAGAGGATTAGTGAGTTGCTGCCAATTGTTTGTAATGTGGTTTATTTATTTAGCCTTAGTCCGAAAACAGCACTTTTGGCATTTACATTGGACTAGTAACAGTGGAGACGATTACAAACACCCAAGCCCTAGGTGGTGATTCCCATTACCTTCCACATCACAGTGTTGAAGCTGTTAAAGTATTTTTAGTTATTCCTGTGGAGATATGAGTGTTTAGTCCCTAGATTCATTGAAGATCCATCAGACAGCTTATTATTACTAATATAGGCAATTAATAGGAATGGAGTTTTTTGGTGGACTAATTATAGATGTTTTCCTTATTGCTTAGGATTTAAGTAGTCTAATAACAGTGCATAGTATGCGCCTGTAATAGTTTTACTTTTTCCTTAATAGACAAGGAAGATTATTCCTTGTGAATCCCTAACATAATCACCAATACTCTCCAGATGAAGGAACAGTCTTTACCTCCTTTGGTGGAGACTCCACTGGCAACCCATTACTTGGACTGTTCCTTGGTGTCAGTTTTCAATAATGTTGTAGTTACATTCATGTTTCATCCAATATGCTAAAAGGATCCCTGAAGTCCAGTGGATTTCATGGAAACAGCTCCAAACCACTCTTAAAACCTGTCACCCTGTTTAGTTTTTTGTTTACTGTAATTATGGCACCCACCTTGAAAATAGCTTTCTCATGTTGAAATTTTGATACAAAATATTAGGTAACTATTCACTGGTGATACTTCCAGCATTAGTATTATCATGCACCTTTGCTCTTCTCTTATATATCACCATATCTTTGATTTTATCAATGGTTTCTGTAGGAAATATTTTTACGTTCATGATTCTGCCTTCCCCACCTCTCCTGTGTTCGTCCTTTATATATGTTCCTATCCCTTTTCCTTATATCTATTTCCATGTGAATTAATATAAATATGTGTATGCTGAGCTGCATAAAGAACATGTAATAAAAGTATTTGTTCACACCCTGGTTTAGTACCATCTTTTCCCTACCCACCCATATTGTCACTCCAGTTTAATTAATCCTAAACATCCTGTCAGACCATAAATTCAATTAAAACCCATACATATAAGCATCTTGTTATGATGTGGCAAATAGCAGGCAGCAAATATCAATTTAGCTGATGGCCTCAATGTGATCTAGCAACTTTTTATGAAATGCGAGTAAAAACCAGAAAATGGTCATACTGAAAATCAGTGGGCACATACAGTACAGTACAGTTACCTGTATAATTGTGAATTATGTATTATTTCAATTTTTTTGTCGAAAAGAAGTATTTATTCTCAGTTATTTTAGTATGATATATGTTGAATGTTTCAAATGTCCCAAAAGTTGAAAAATAATATATTTGTACTATTGAATATTAATCAGGAACCTAGTCTAATTAATCTATGAAAGAGTCCATCAGAGTTTGATATTTTCATGCTCTCATTTGACTTTATTATCATTATAGGTTTCAATGAATAATTTAGTATTATGTTCCTAAATATTTTCTGAGAGTATTTTAGGGAAAAAATTAAAAGACTCATTATCATTCTTTATTTTATTTGAATAATAATGTACTTATACAATGAGGCAAGATTTAGCTAATACATTTTTTCAAGTTATCATGACACTTTTAATTTGTTACATTCTCATTCCAAGTTCCATTCTTTTAGGATTGATGTTATTCATATTGAGAAGACACATAAGTTAAATAAGCATATTACATTTTGACTGTGAAGTATTAAATAATTGATAATCTGATCTATAAAGCATCTTAATGCATGTGGATGTATGTATTTATTATCTTTATCGCAGCTGAAAAGTTGTCAATTTTTATTATTTACTGACTGCTGTGAGACAGAATGTTTAATAAGATTGTAAATGTTACCTGTTTTTCTTTGATGCATCATATGATATTTTTGTGGCAAGTATTTTCAAGAATGAAACCTACCATAAAACAGAGCAATTTGGGAAAGAGAGTTTTAAATAAATTTGTCAGAATAAATCTCACTTACTTATGGCAAACAAAATATGCATGTCTTAGTCTTCAGGAATAGATGAAATTAGTTGAAAACAAATTCAATTGGATAAAATATTTTTAGGAAATGAGTTGCATGTGGCAAATTCATTTTATGTCAGAAAATTATACATTTTTCAATTAATTCCCGACTATTAGTGCATAATAAAAAGCTTCACACGAAACGGGATATCAAGATATCATTTAAACTCTAGGCTACTTTCACTAATTGTTGACATGTTGCAATAAATATAGCTTTGAAAAAGTGGACATGAAAACACCCAAGAATTTCATTCATGAACTATGGCCCATGAAGTAATTGCCAAGCTGATGAGATATAACTGGTCTATCAAATGAATGTCTCAGAAATGCAACTTGCACATTATTCAATATTATAATAGACCTTCCCTAATGTCTCTTGTCGCCATTATGATTATGTTATGACAGAAATAAGTATGTACTTGACTATGTACATTTGGGCCCAATAACTATCACCCAAGAAATATATGTTTATGTGTATATATATTCAGAGGACAAGCTACATGAAGCTTTGTGTTTTATCAGATATTTCAATAACAAATATTGCACTCTAATATAGAGTTTTCTTTTTATTGACTCCACAGTGTCTCTGTACTTCATAAACCAATTCCTATGGTCTCACGGTCCAAAGTTCGAGGAACAGCAATGAGATTGACAGTATCATCATCTCCATCTTCATGTTGAGGACCAGAGGACCGAGATATATTCTCAAGTGAGAAGGACTTCCCGGACAGACGTGTGATGAGCCTTTCTGCAAGGTGAGACCCATGGACTCCATTTTCCTTCATAATGGCTTCAGAGCTATTGGAGGGTGTTATAACCAAAATGTTATCTGCCAGATTTTCCAAGGAGCATGCCTTGCCCATGACTATCTTGCTGAGGAGGCGATCCGTCATTGGGGAAGATGGTGGCTCATTGGGCAAATTTTCACATGATGGTGAGAGATTTTGATTTGGAACAGGCGTCCCCGGGAGGTTGTCTAATGAGTGGGATTTACCGTTGGTCAAACGTCCCAGAATACGTGAAGTGAGTGGGGAAGTAGGATGTCGAGAATGGTTTGGTTCATCGCTCCCTCCTCCCGTACTCCTTGGTAGATCACCCATTGAGACAGCTTTGCCTCCAAGACCTATTCGAGCCAGTAATCTGTTTGCTGTTGATATGGCAGTATTTTGACGCCTGTGGCATTCTGGTCTGGTGGATGGTACAGGTGGTGGTCTTTTGGTCGCTCGTATTCCTCCACTGTCTCCGATACCTAACTCTGAGTCAAGTATGGAGTGTATTTCATCAGCGAGGAGACATCGGCCTCTTCCAACATTTGGTGGTAGGGGATGTCCATGAGCTGTGGATGCCATTGGTGCCAGATTGATCCTATTTTTTATGGAAAAGGCACATTTGTAGCATTGAATTCAACAAATTTAAAAAAATTTCAATTTCTCTTAAAGTAACTTTTCATCATTTTTATGATGACAAATTATAGAATTGATGACACAATTTTGAGACAAAATCATTTGAATTTTTAAATGCATGCATACATTTTGTGAGCATGTACCTATATATATATATATATATATATATATATATATACACTTTTTTGGAAAACCCACAAACGTGTAATGTAAATTCACTGATAGTCATAACAAACACAGAAACCAAAACACAAAAGAGGAAAAACTCACTGGTTCTCGAATTTTCGGTGGTCCAACCACCTTTCTCAAGAGGAATTAGGAACAGAACTCTGTTCCTAATTCCTCTTGAGAAAGGTGGTTGGACCACCGAAAATTCGAGAACCAGTGAGTTTTTCCTCTTTTGTGTTTTGGTTTCTGTGTTTGTTATGACTATCAGTATATATATATATATATATATATATATTTATTTATTTATTTATTTATTTATTTATTTATTTTATTTGCCCAGCAGATTTGTACAATTGTAAAAAACAAGCACAGATATAGGACACGTCAAGTATATATATATATATATATATATATATATATATATATATATATATATATATATATATATATATATACATACATACATACACATTTTTTCAAGAGATACCTACTTTAAATATTGACACATTTTGTATGGGTTGTTTGTTTCATTTCCTGGAAGTAGAATTAACCCTTTGCACACCTTCAAATGTTGCTCTGCCCTCACAACTATCAATACTGGCTCAAAAATTTATGTCTGTGGCTGAAATTCTTATGACACTACCACAGAGAAAAAATAAAATTAAGTTTACATGGCCATTATCAATGCTCATATGTGTATCTTATGGTCATTTTCTGCAGTACTAGAAATTCCTCAAACTAGAAAGGTTTACAATTTTTTTGAGTGTCACTCAACTAAGGAGAACAGCATTTAATTTTTATTTCTATACTCACTGAATTCTGGTGAGCAAAATATTTTAATAACTTTCATTTTTTTATTCTTAATGTTCGTTTAATTATCTTACTGAAGTTGATTGACTGATTAAGGTTCTATTACACCTATCAATGAAGCATTAAATTCTCAAATAGTTATATCCATGAGATATGTTGATGAACACATGAATATTCAGTCGAAATTCAATGAACTGAAGTGTCTTGGAGCAGGGATTCCCTTCCAGTATACAAGTTTTGAGAAGAAGAAAATCTACTTGTGTTAGTTCATTCTGATGAATATTATGATAGATTGGTAAAATGTGCATTAGTGTACTTTGTATTTCAGTAAATTTTGAGGTGAAGTAGCATTAAAAATTACTTTTGATTTCAAATAAATGGAAAAAATACAATTTATATCCCCAAACACATTCTGCAAATTGAATGAACTTGATTGACAAATTTGACACCCCTCATTGTTTACCTTCAGTGGTTGCGACTAAAAATGAAACAAATCACATATAAAAAAAGGAAATATGTACGAGTTATAATTAATTTTAAATTAACCATTAAACTCATCAATTCACTGATTGTAAAAGATTGAGAAAACCAGCCTCACACCTTTGTATGGAAGTTTTCCATGGGCAAATGCAATAAATAATTATATTATTCATGATCTTAAAACAAATAAAACCACTGTGGTGATTTCTGCTGGACTTTTCCATGCTGAAAATACAAGTATGTATTCACAAAGTGCTTTAATTTCATTATGTGATCTGTATTTTCAGAAGAATATTTAAACAGGAATAAAAGAGGGTATTGGGACTGATGGATTTGATATAATTCCAGGAAATTGAGAGAGGGGAAAATATTAAACCCTTCAAACATGGCCAATTCTTCTAAAGTTTAACCCTGAAAATATTTTTCCCAAAATCTTGTTGTTTAACCTTACTTTTTCTGAATTGGTCATTCAAATGGATAATCCCTTTGACTTAGAAGTAACTTTTAGTCATTGGGAAAAGAAACATTTTTCAAGTTAGCCAAAAATTCAAGAAATCAGTTTCAAGTTTTAGTGAAATATCAGAACATTACATAAAAAAACACATCAAATTTAAATTTCTTTCAAGTTGTCAATACTTTGGGGATTTTGGGTGATAGAAGCTGAATTGCATTTGAGAAATTCAAATGCCCCAAATAAAAGGCAAAAATAGGATTTTTTGTTAATTAATTAGGATGTATAAATAAGTCATTTTAATGATATTGCTTAGGTTTCTATAATGAGTAGTAAATTAGGTCACAATGTTGAATCCATTTTAATTTTTTACTCTAAAAATATTTTGCCATTATTGAAATGCTATGCTTATAATTTACAAAAAGTATGTGTGATAATTAATACCAACACTTATTTGCTACCCAGGATCTCACCTGCAGATTGGACAGCGGCAAGAGCGAAGCCGACAACGCAAGCAAAGTAGATGGCCATTTGGACACTGTTGAGCTGGCGGAGGTAGAGGGCATTCAAGGCATACTGGACACTCAAGAGCTGCCACAATAGTTGAGAGGCAAGATGAAAGGCGTTGAAGGGCAGAAGGCAGAGGTCCTCTCAAACCAGATCTCCTCTGAGGAAAAATAAATTAATTAAAATGCATATACCCAATTTTATTATTTTATTACTTAAGTTGCTGATTTCTTTGTTGGCACTGGGGCCCATTTCTCAAAACTATAAATAAATTCAGTGGTACTCTAATAAGTAGGTCCCATTGAAGCAATGGTATTGGTTAGCATAAGAAATAGGCTTGCATTATAGATCTAATACATTATTGCACCACCACACTACAGTGTTGAGTTCTGAAGCAATATAAATCATAGTGATATACTTTTTGATTTTGTCCTATTTCATTTCCAATATTTTGCATTAAAGATAGAAAATATGAAGGTCATGATGATAGAGAGTGTATGCAATATCTGCAGTGATATCATCAGTACCAATATTGCCCACAAATGTCAACATACCAAAACAAATAATAAGCTTGCAAAAAGGTGTGATGTGATTTCATCCATTTAAAATTCAAACTTGACTCAGTAGCACTTTTATATTCAGTTTACACTGTACAGTTCTTATTCTCAGTAATATATTCATATCTAATCAATTGTTTCAAAAAAATGCAAAGCAGAGATGTGTACATTAAAATAGCGACTACTTCTGTGGTTTCTGCTCGTTGGTACCTGTTATGGGTGTGCTATTTCTTCATAGTAGTGGAATAAGAGCAATAGGAACTGAAGGATCTACATAAAATACCTTACATAATATAGACTTTGAATCAGGAGAAATTCATGAGACTGTATTCCTCAATTTTAGCAGTCCAGTCACTACTGACTTTGAAAATGTGTAATATTCATTTAATCTAAGTATTCGGAAATTAGAAACATATATTTGCCTCTCCTTACCCTGGAAAATATGGTTGCTATTGGCTTATAACTTTTAGTTTGGAGGTGTTTGCAGTGACACTCAAAAGCACATAGCTTTTAACCCAATTGGTAGTGCATTTAGATGCACTTCTATGAATAGTCTATTTTTATTATTATGTGCAATTAGCAATGAGCCAATGAAAAATATTCATGAAAATCCATAGATGCAATTTTTCTTTAATTCAATTATGGCAACTGTTTTGGTTAATATGTACACCAACACAGAGTAGTACATATAAAAGGTGGAGCATCTCATTCAGAGGGGGTGGATATGGATCTATGCACTAAATGGCAGTTGGAAATGAATCCGTAGCATTATTCCTTCTTACATCTCATGAAACTGCTTATGTTGATTACCCATCCATCCCTATGCCGGAGTTGTTCACCCCTTTGATGAATACTGCCTCTACATAGGAAACTTTATTTTGGGTAGCAATATAGAAATGCTAATGATCAAGTAAGCAACCAAGTTGTGTCAGTGTGAATGTGGCTTTAAGTGGTCATTTGATAGTTTAAATTATTTGTACCAACATGTTAGTACAACTGGGGTAAACTATTTTTTTGTAAAGCTAGTGAAAATAGTTTGATTTCCAAGTGAATATAAGTTATATGTAAATACTTCTAATTTAGATGAGGTAAGTGCACAATGTTATGGAAAGAAAAATTTTTTAGAGAATCATTGAAAATATAGAACCTTAAGCTCCAAATCTTTGCTTGTTCACACAATATTGCTAATTATTTCCCTCAGTATCTGATAATGCTGGTCACTTTCATGAGTTATGCCCAGTTTAATTCTGTTTTGACATATATCACTTATCAAACCAACCTCCAGGTTAATTACTGAATTTATGGTTTTTTTTAGATCATCATCAATGGTTTCACCTGTTGACATTATGGCAATGTTTCCCAAATATTAAAATTGATGCTCTCCTAAAGATATGGGATTTCATGTGTCATGCCTAAGTATCCTTTTAGGAAAACAAGAAAGAAATGGAAGTGTAAGGAATGGAGGATATCAAGCAATGGAAATCTTTAAAATTGAGCATGATAAATGTTTGCACTAAAGGTAAGTAGTAATCAAACTTAAAGAGTCAAGAATAAAATCATTGTCATTAAAATTTCAAATTTCAAAAATTTTCCAAACAGAGAATGGGACTATTTTCTTGTGCTCTATGAAATTGAATTTCATGCTCAAAGGTTAAAATTTTAAGTTTTTGTTTTTCGGTTTCCTTATTTATTTTCATCCCCTTCCCCTTTTAATAAATTCGAACTCTCCCCATGAAGGGAGAGCTCAAGATAAGGGAACTGGTATTGTCACTGAAAATGAACGCGCCCCTTTTATTCGGTTGAACCCGCATATCGGAGGTGTGCGACCCTGACCTCTCTTCCGCTCCCAAATCACTAGGTAATACCGATCTCACTCACTCTTCCTCCGGTGGCCCCTTCAGCGGCGGCGTCCTCCTCTTCCCCTCCTCCCTCGGCATTCCACACCTCAAGCCTCAGACCTTCCGTGCCGCCATCCGCCCTCAGGGCACCCGCGACCTCGGACACGGGGAGGCCCAACAAGGAGAGGGCACCCACTTTGAGGAGGCAGTCGCCTCTCCTGAGGCCGGCACCATCGGCCGCTCCTCCCGGGGATATCCCACAGACCCAAGGGTACGGGTCCCATGCGCTCCTGCTGATGCTCATTCCGTAAGACCCTGACGTCCCCCCTGGTTTAGGTGTCATTTCGGTGGGGCCGTTTTCGCTGCCGCCGTTCGTCTGCCCCGAAGGCTGTCCCGATTCATCCTCGGCAGTTTTTGGTCGGAGGTAGCACACCCGGACGTTTGGGCTCCTGGAAATTTCGCCGGTTTGGCTGTCACGTTCACATTGCTCGGATCCAGGCGGTGGAGCAGGGTCGGGTTCTTTAGGTGCTGCATCTTCTGCAATCGGTTCCCTAGATTGATTGCTGGTCACTGGAACAGGCATGGTAAAGTCCGTGCACTGAAAACAAAACAAATGAAAGTAGATTAATGAAAATGGAACTGACTCGTCACAAGTATCTGTTGTGATTGCCCAAACGTTGGGCATGTTGCTAGCTATAGCACACGGACTGCATGACTCTCGACTGTCGAATCGCGGTCACTTTAAAGATTAGCGTTGGACAACTAAAACGTCACTGCAACTTAAAAAAAACTTGCTGCTTTTTTAATTGAAGGAAATCCATAATTTTTAGCGGTTTTCGAGTTTTAATTTCCGTTCGAAGTATTGATTTTACAAGGAAACGTATGTAATTGATTATCAGCAAGAGGTTGCGTAATGTTTACGCGATTTATTTCGTCGATTAAAAGTGCTTTAGTCACAGGTGCTAGAAATCACTAAAATCGATTTAAAATCTATGAATTTAAAAACTCACAGAGCGATTCTCTCTGAAATCGTACAGTTGCTGTATTAATATTATCAGGATCATTAAGAGAGAAAGGAGAAAATCGAAAATATTTCTACGTTATTTATAAATGGAAACCGAAGAAAACATACAACAGCGATGAATATTATGATTAAACACAGTACTACGGAGAAATGATTATCTTCAGAATAAGACATTAACAAATATAAACATCTCAAATTCATGTATCTGACTTTTTAAAATTTGGGTCAAATAGGTAAGGCCCTGGACACAAGACACGGATATGACCATACCAAATTATGCGAAATAAATTAACTGGTAGCGAGCAGCTTTTTTTCTTGCCTACCTTATGAATTGTATAATCCGTCATTTTTCCACATGCCATACTAAATAATTAAAATAATTCTTTTCTGAAATATTAAATTGAAACAAATTGTAAACGGCCAAATTTCGGGAGCTTTGCTTAGAAATACTGATTCCATAGAATATAGCTTACCTCACCTCGTTAACTGACATTTTACAATTGATCGCACGAATCTACTGATGTTATATCATTTTTATTTTGGTCATAAGTAGACGGGATTCATGCTGTGACCGGTGGGTTTTTTTCGTCCCGAGGGTCCGAGTTCTAATCCCGACGGTGGCTGAAGTTTTCAGCTCGTTCAATCCAGATCCCTTCTCGGGTGCATGTGCAGACCATTTCAAGTGGAGACGCTCTCTCCGTCGGTTGAGACTTTAAATTCTGGGCATCTTCCGTGAAACGAAGGCTAATGCCGGTGCCGGGTTTCTCACCACCCTGTCCCTATTCCCTAATAATCCTACGTCTTCCAAGACACCCATCTATTCTGAATGGCGCAAATCACCTTAGTTGATGGTGGCCTTCTCTTATAACTACTACTTCGAAACGGTGACTGAGACGAGAGTGTCCTTGCCATTGAGCAATTCTGGCTCTTGGGAATGTTACATGAAGTTATTGACGTGAACATCTCATTAACTCGTCGTAAACTGATAAGGCCTTTTCTATTTTTAAAACTTCTCATGGCAAATTGGTATTATAATAAAATAATTCACGTAGATTTTCAGTGAATAGAACGAAGAATCAACTCTTTTGAGCCAAGGATACTCGCTTTGCGACCGTCGTAATTTTTGAGTACTTGTCGCGGCCAAAGTGCCTCCTTTAGTTTCTATTAATTTTGAAACATTAAATACAAAGATAAGGAATGTACACAGTGGAATACGAATTTGAAGTTCTTTCAAATGAAGCAAGAATGCTGAAAATCCGATGAACGGTCATTCGGCTGAACAAGCTGGTAGAAAAAAATATGTACCTGATTGATTCCTTTCACAATCGATCCCTTGAAAAAAAAATTGCTTTTCATCGTCGTGACGGTTGCCTCTACTTAAGGATACATGATTACCCAATAATGCACAGTAAATCTGTAGTATCCACAGCATAGATATCAAGAGTTTGCATAAAAAACACTGGAAATGAATATTCGGGATTGTGTTCAAAGAATGATTTATAATTAATTCTCTCCAGATAGTACTGTAGTGAGTGGTCCAATTTATCGCCTTCATTTACGCCGTTTTTGGCTTAATAGGCAAACTCTCGTAGCCTAATGATAAATTTCCCCTGTTGAATTTGATTTTGATTCATCCCCTGATGATTTCAGGTATTTGATTCATTATCCAGGGGCCTACCGGGAAAATACTCGGGCTCGAAAAGCAATTTCAGTAAAACATTCTGTCATTAATTACGTATTCAAAAAATAAATTATCGGGGACTAACGAAACCTTATTTTTGTATGAGTACGTGAAGGTGAAATAGAAAAGCCCAAAGTGACTTTCCTGTGTCACTGGGTTGTATGTAATATTATAATTAAATAACAAAAGCGCCAATTCAAAAATTTCTCTCCCCAATCGTCGTACACCACCTCCAACCGGAAGTATACTGCTATTAGATCATGAATCCAAATTTTCGGTAAAACGACCAGCTTTAATGGAGGTTATTTTTGGTATTACCCGTAGCAAAATCATTGTTCACGCCTGAACAATTGCCATTTACAGTCCCCCTGAAAATTACACGGAATTTACACCCAATTTTGGTGTCCTGTTTTTACCCTTTCTGAATCTCCTGCACTATTCTTCAAAAGATTTATTCCACAAAATTGAACGTTCACCCACTCTTCTTAATACGTTTTGCTGCCTAAAATTGAATGGAATTAGATATGACCGCAGAGTGAATAGCTTGGCACTGAATAAGACCCAAGAGATTTTCCAAGAGATTTGTATGAGATTTCACAGAGATGTCTAGAGATAAAGACACACTTATCTTTATCTACAGACATCATGATGAGGTCACCGGGAGATTCTAGAAGGACAAGCTATCTCGGGAAACGATCTATAAACATATGATTATGGTTTTCATAATTATACAATTTAAGAGCTTCCTACAATAGAGATAACTATGCTCCTAGCGTGCTTATTTTCCTGCCAGTCGTGGTTATTTTGATGTTCATTGCAGAAGTTGAAATTATGCGGCAAAGTACTCTCTCTGCTTACAGGACAACATTGTAATGTGTTTAAAAGCAGAAAATTTGACGAAGTCAGTTAAAAATTATCTTGAAGGATCGTAATTTTTTTAACGAATTGTTTTCTGCTTTTCAAGTCTTCCGCCGCCTTTGGTGTACACTAAAGTTTCGTGTTTTCTTTTAATGCACTTGATTTGACATGAAAATAGTTCTGGAGACATGGGTTTCATTTTTTTCGAGCGGAACTTCTCCACGAATTGTATTAAAAAATGACTTCTGCGCCCAATGACTATCCACCTCTCGCATGATTAATTGTAATGACCCGATAAAAATACGTGTTTCCCAATACGAAATTTCTTCCACTCGGAAAAGTGTATCCTCCCAAAGTACTTACATTTTACTGAATTTCAATGCTTCCTAATAATTTTCTCTGTAAGTAAATGTAAAATGATTTTTTATCGCCGGGCGTGTGACTAATGACGGTATCTGCTAGCAGTTGACTGACTTCACGAAGGAATGAACTTCCTTCCTGGCTGGGATATCTATTTTAGTTTAGGATGTCTTCACAGGCGAGTGGGCTTTCGTAATTCGTGGAGTTTCCTCAAAACAAAATGCTCGAGAACTACCAGCGTTTTCCTTCGTTTTCGCTACTTGTCCAGTTGATCAACCGGTCTCTCCGCCGCTAACAACACGTGAAAGCAAAAGATCTCCCTCATAAATGAATTCACAAATATTATTCTGCCCTATGCTATCGTTTCTAACTTCCAGTGTGGTAGGTGTCATGAGATGAAAGTTGATGAACGTTGATAAGCACTTAATCTCTACGATTGCGCAGGCATTGCAGAAAGTTTATCTTTCCATACAGTGTTCAATACCTAAGCGGAAAAGTTCGTTCCGTGTGTCTTTCCTGTATGTCTCGTGTAGTCACCGCCTGACTCAAGATGTCACAGTTATTAATAACATCGAATTGATGAAATTGGATCTATAATCCGAAGTTTATTACTTTTGGGCTCGGCGAGGAAGATCTATTTAACATACAGCTTCGACCCACTTTCAATGGTGAAATTATGCTAAATAACTGTGCCTAATTTATTATCGTCCAACGTGTACTTGATAAGAACATTTGCTATCATAAAGTAAGCTTTCTGCATTGTTACAAAAAATTTATCAATTGAAAAAACGTAGTAGAAATTAAAACAAAAAAATATGTATAACTTTTTAAACTATTCCCGGAATAAATTCTTTTTTAGTTCATCGTGAACCCACTACGTGTCCTTGGAAGTTTATTTTTATGGAACGACAATTTTTTCGGACGCAAAAAAACAATAGCACGATATGACATGATGACCGTTTTCTCTGTACTCTCGATTGCACCGTGAAAACGGAGGATATGTTGGAGACGAATATTCGTAGCAAAAGGAAGTGCAATGACACAAACTGAGCGATATTAAAAAAAACAGAAGAAATATTGTAGCTCCGCGACAGAGAGTTCATTACAGTCTTATTTGCAATTACAGAAGAGCTATCATTAATCACTCACCTTAAACATGACACCTATTTGGAAAACGAAACTGCTCCCAAGTAATATCTGTGTGTTGTGCTTGAGCGCAGGAATTCCGAAACTGGAGGAAAAGAGTCAATCCCTCCCTGCAAACCGCTGTAGATGGCGTGGAACGATTTCGTGGTCGGAAAAAAATAGATGCACATGTGGTGAAAGCGACCAAGAGTGCTTCTCGCGACCAAAAAAAAAACCTATCGTCACATATTTTGATTATGTGTCGGCCTTCGTAGTGCTTTGAAAGGGAGGGCAATCGTAGGCGATGAAGAAGCCCTGAGTTTCGCCACACTTTGTCGGAAACTTAAACATATGCTTCGCAAGGACGTCCCAAATAGCCCCACCCCGAATTCCTTATGGTTGTCCTATTGTCGACTGATCTCTAACGGATGTGACTTAGTAAGGAAAAGTGTATTAAGTTCTTTCATTGAAGTTTACATATCTTTCATTTCGCGTTATCGACTAATGCTTAGCCGACTACCTCACGTATGGAGTTGCGAAGAACACTTCGCAGACTGGACTCGAGTCCAACCAACCAAACGAGTTAGGTGAGCTGATGTAGATATAACCTCGCGCTCTTTTATTTTTTACATATGAATTCCCATCAATACTAATTTCTTTTCATTTCCACCTTGGGCAGTTTCAAAACAGAGGCCTAATCCTCACAAGAGAAAATTTGCAAATACATTTCATCTATTAATGGGACTATTTATTCCACATGTACGCCGTGCATTACTATAAACGTACTACAGAATGTCTATCAACATGAGATTTAATAAATTTTCAGCAAATAAAATTTCAGCATACATTTAGCACCCGCTGAATTAATATTGAAAGCGCATTAAATTTACTGAATGGATAAAAATCAGTTTGGGATGGCCTGTGCTTATTTTATTGTCCTGTAAATGTTTCATAAAACTGATGAAGCTATTTTTAATTAATTAAAATTGGCAATTTTCCAAAAAATAATATTTTTTTAACATACGACCGGTTTCGAGGTAACTACATCATCTTCTGGTCGATGTAACTGCATCATCTTCGACCAGAAGATGATGCAGTTACATCGAAACCGGTCGTATTAATAAAAAATTTTATTTTGTGGAAAATTGTCAATTTTAATTAATCGTGATATTCCACCATATAACGCCTGAAACGTCTCTTTTTACTGATGAAGCTAGTTTGAAATCTAATAATTTGGAAAAGCCTCCAATCTATGGGTAACTGACTAATCTCTGCAATCTTTTGCAGTATTCACAACTGTATTATGACCAATGTATTTTTGAGAAAGTTGTAAAACAAATACAAATATTCGTCAATCGATAAAGACCTTGTCGAAGTTTATGTTGTACCTTACACTCCTACGAGTCGTAGAAAACTTAACAAATAATTGAAGCAATCGATGGTTAAGAATCAAATTTAAAGAGCCCACAAATCCATGCCTCAGTCAAGGAATATATAGTATTCAGATGAGTTGTACCTACGTCATGTTAAAAATACAGTTGCATTAATCACCAGCGATTCCATTCAAAGTGATCTACGCATCGTACCTTCAACCCAAAAGACGAGGGTCGGACGGTATGCGCAGAGGGTTGGCTATGATAACATAATGCTGATGTCTAGCAATATCGAAGTAATGACAATCGTAATGCTTCTGGACGATAAAAGTTTTATGTAGTTTTTGTGAAAGCACAAATTATTTCCTCAAGGTAAAAGCAATTTTCCTGTGAATGTCTTGACCTTAGTTATAGGCGTGCTCGAAATCTTTATAATATCGTGTATGACGAACACAAACGACCGTGAATTCACGGCCACTTGTATTAGTCATACACAGAGCATGCATCAGGTCTACAAAAATATTTTCATTTAACGTCCGTGAATGCTACACTGTATTTATTTGTCAGTCAACCGTTTGAATACTCATCCAGAGAGATTTGATACAAATCTGATAAGCTAAAAGACAAAATTTAAACAAATATTGTTTTGAAATATTTTTAATTGAGAAAATATGGTTGGATTACGACAGAGCGCTTAAACTTTTTAAAGCGATTATTACACGCTCGTTGGTGATATTAATTTTATCTCAGATCTTGCAGCAATGACAATTACAATACTTTTGTAAGAATGGAAAATTTATTTGAAAATGTTAATTTTCATTAAACCTAAACCAAAGCTTGATTCGAAATTTATATGTGAGCTTTAATATAATTATTGTATTGGCAGATCTTAGGTTATTAAGGCGGAAATGGCATCTCAACAGCGAAATAAAACGTGATTCATTCGTTGTCGATAATATTTCAGTCCTGGGTTTTTGCATGAAAACACCTCGAACGGGGTCAAATTGAAATTATTTACGATGATCGGTTAAGGATAGTCGAAGTAAATTGCCTTCAAGACCTGATACCGAGAGGGGGTTTGGTTAAACAAAGAGCCGTACTAATCTCTCCCTTCTTTGTTGCACCTGCCCTTATTTGGCATCCATGAATGACGTCAGCCCACTAGAAGGTCACCTTGAAATTAAATTTCAATCGTAAATGTAGCATGCAGCGAACGTTTGAGGAAGTTTATTCTTCTTACGAAAGGTCCACGACATTTGATTTCATATCCGAGACGCTAAGTTTATTCGCAATTTCTATTCTGTCTGCAGGAATCTGTCTGGGGTCGCATCATTTCTTGCTGGAGGTGGAAACGCTTTCTAATTTTTCGTTTTGCTTTGGATGATATTTCCGTCCATAAATGTATCATGAAAATGGACGATATCGGAAAAAAAGAGTCATCGACTTACTTCTAATTCAAAGACATTTGTATTATAATTACACGGATGTCTTCGCCTATGTACGATACGTTATGTATGTTATCCCAAGAATAGCCTACATAAATGATTACGCAGAGTGACCACCTGGAAAATATTGTGCATTAGTTTAGCTGTTTGCTAAATAATTTAATTATTATTATCAATTTTAGCATTATCATACAGTCGATTGTATTTTAAGTCAATTTTTCCGATGTATTTGCAGCCATTTTATTGTACTGGCCCCTTTGCTTTCTCACTGGATCTACAAGCAATTTATAAAATTATGATCTCAACCGATGAAACCAATTTTGCTTTGAAATTGAAATGGGAAGAGAAAACTCTGTTCGTTTTCGTGAAAAAAGTAGCAAATTCTATGCTTTTCAGCAGAAAATCGTCGCCTTTAGTCTTCCAGGAGATGGAGTTGTAAGTACGAGTATATAATCACATGAGATCTTTTTGAAGTATCGCTGTTGGCCGTAGGCTCCCCAGGGGTGGGTGCGGAATGGTATGTAGGAGAGCAATGCAAGTACCTTAGTGGTTCTAGCCTCGTTGACCCTTGAAAATCAGATGAAAGGTTGCGGATGCGACCGACTCGGCATTCGGGAAAAATCCCACAAGGGTATCGCACAGACCAGTCGAGACCTGCGGAGTGTCGTAAGTCGCAACGGACGTCATTAAGGGGGAGTCGGGGGTTCTGCGAAATATTCGTAGACGACACACATTTGAGTGGGGATGTCTTCGAGAGACGACCCGAAAGTGACGTCACCTTTTCCGCAACTCATCAGGCCCCCTATGTTCCCCGAGGTGACGTCACTGCACTCGTTTTGTCGATGATGTGACTTGTTTTAAAAAAGACCCCTCCCGAAGCGGAGAACGCAAAGTGAAAGGAGTTCAGAATCTCTGTGCTCTACTTACATTAACCTTCGTTAAATATTAATAAATCCATTATCGAATGCATAAGGTGGTGTAATTATCATAAGAAAATTTGAATCGAAACTACAGATATTACTCTTAATGACGATGTTTGAGACACAACAAATTTTTCGGCGCAACATGTCAACCGCAAAGGAGCAAATACCACGATGAACTTGAATTTTTCATTCACGTAACCTCTTAATTTCAATTGTAATACTGCCTGTTAATTTACCTGACCCCGTCCAGAGCCATATTATTTTAATATATTAAGTGTACGATAAGCTTTTAAACCCGGAACTGGTCTAAATTTATCTTACGGTTTTCTGATCGAGTCACAAAGAAACAGAGTGAAATTCATTTTTGAGAAATTTGTCATTGCTCATGCAAGGTAATCTAACAGTTAAGGTATGTTTTGGATGAACACACAGGCTTAACTACCTCTACGTTTCTAAGCCTTGTCTCACACAACTCTTCATTAAATCAAACCTTCGACTCTGCATACATTCTACCCCCCTTCATTCCGTCCAACGTGTCCTTACGTTTCCTGCCCCTAGCTCCCTTTCCTAAATTTCTCCTTTCTATCACAGTCTTGAGCATTCCATCGCCGATCAAAATTTCTAATTCCCCTTTTCTTGCCTCACTTGAATTTCACCCAAAAACCCCCCCTTTCCATGCCGAGTGCTTCTCCATTTATTTTCCATTCCATCCATTTATCTTATCAATTGGCATAAGGGCCTAGGCTAAGCGGTGTGTTAAAAATTCTAACGTATGTCAATTGTAGTGGTGTAAGTCCTTTCTGAATATTTTTTTAGCATTTTGAGAAACTTTCAATCAGGCGTTCAAAGTATATTTAAATGATTATTTTATGCTTTGTTTTATTTACCCAAAATTTAACTGCTTCTACATTTCTTCACGTCTGCCACGTGATTTACTCTCATCAGTATAGAGCATTACATGTCACGACTCGTTATTCCAAACTACAGCTCGTACACGGTCTTAGTTCTTAAAATAATGACTCACTTGCTTAGTTAACTCTTTGGTGCTCATATAGTCTAAAGGAGACTTCCCGATAACCGTCTATCTACTTCCTGTCACGAAGAATTTACTCGTTCAAACATTGAAATAAGTTTTAAGAAATTAAATATTATCTTTGCTTTCTTAATTTTATTTTGGCACACCGCTCGCTTCTGTGGTAAGTATTCCCAAACGGTAGATTAGATTTCCAAATTCGAGATCTATCGTTTATTATACCAATATTACTGGAAATATCGTTCTCAATATGAAGAATTTCACTTACCTAAACTGTAGGTATATCCTTAATGGCAGGGAAGAGCTAAGGAAAAGATTCTGGTAGTCACTGAAAATAGTAATCGTAAATCCGAAACGTTAAGTTGCTCTGGAGAAGACCACTTCACGAAGAGACCGTGATATAACTGAAAGAAAACAAGGATACTAGCGGATCAGCCGCTTTAGCTGAAGGCGATTGCCTTAACCTCATTTCTGATAGTAGTATTTTGTTTAGAGTGTCCGTGAAGCGCTTGAATCCACAAAGAGTGACGCAATGTGAAGGCTGGTAAAACCAACCATATACATATGTCAAGCCTCTATCAGCGATTAGGCTTTACTGTATTTTGGAGTAATTATTTGAGTGATTATAAAACAAATAACCCGGAAAAATCTGTCCAATAGATAAGTTTTTCCAATTAACATGATTATTTTCCAGCAAGGAAGCTGGAGTGTAGAATGCGATGACCGTGACCTACTTAATCTCTATGTGTGTGTCCGAAAGCACGTCGAAAAATAAAATTTATCTTATAATAAAATTTACAGTATTTTGAATCTCCAAGACCATTTTTTACTTTAATGATCATGCATCGCTGTATTAAGATTTATCAATATGTAATTATTTACAAAGGGTAGCACGAAATGCATACCTATGAAACATTATATCTTAAAAAAATAATATATTATTAGAATTTATTCATATTTTTTAAAATTCTATGAATATTTGCATTTGAATGCATAATAATTATGTTAAACTTGAATTGCATATGATTGCGACATACTCTAATTCAACTCTAGGCGCGTTTCCTTCAAAATCGAACAAACGATATTGATTCCATCAATTAGTTGAAATAAATGACGGAAGATGGCACAGCATCCTACGCGTCTGACAAAAGTGTAATGATTTTTGCAGCGACGCCATATTGTTTAGTTGGTTTCATTGCATGGTAATAGCCGGCATAAGTTGTTTAAGGTAAATAAAGGTTAACTGAATGGGATCATGTTAGTGTGATTACATTTAATCCTTAGACATTCCACGTATTTCCTTAATGTCACTCACTCATTTCCAAAATAAGCTAGTTTCCATGGTTATTCGAAAGTGGAGAATGTATTTAAATATTTCACTTAAATTATTGCACTCTTGAAAATACTTAGATATTAGTTCAAAGTTGCAACAATTGACTTTTTTATCCATCTTTATTCATTTTATGGATTAAACAATAAAAGGTATTGCTTATATGTTGACATTTTTCTTGTCAGAAAGAATGGCTGCTATGAAAATGGTGCGAGGAAGAGGAGGACGTGGAGGGGTAGGTGTGGGAGTTGGGCGAGGAGGAATTGGCAGACCATTTAAAGTCAAGTCGTTTGTACCAAGACTTCCATTTGATTTAGCCATCTGCGAGTCTACATTTCCTAGGGTAAAACCCCCTTTGGATGATGCTGCTTTTACACAGGTAAAGTTCAAGCAGGAGATATGTAAGGGTATTCCACAAAACGTTACTGTGCATGTTTACACCCAGCCACAGGAATGGATTTTTCATTCCTTACTTGAAAATGATGTAAAATTTCAGTATTGACCAAAAAAGCCCTCCTCATGAATCGTACCCACACAAAACCGGACTGTACAAAAATCACTTAATACATTTGGAATACCATATTGTTCACTAATTTATGCGAGCGCAATTTGTACGGATATATTTGTGTGTGCGGGTCTGTAGCATTAATGCTGATTTCTAGATAATTCTCTATCTACCTTGGCCTACGTGAAGGATGTTGTGAAATCTGGATTTTAATTTCAGTAGTAAATTGCTATGAAAACTTACCCATAAAACTCTTGCAGGATGATTTTTGATTGTTTTTAATATTAGAGAGACCGTATCAATTGTTAGTTTTTCATTACACACTGGATGTGCCAAATAGTGAGTTGATTTGAAAATGGTGTTGAACTTGAGGACAAGAGATTTAGCTTCGCATTCATAGAATAACATTATGATTGGTTTGTACTAGTGGAATAACCATGAACTCACCATTGCTGAAACTTTTGTTTGATTAGTTCAATGTGGAGACAATGGAAAGAGGATCTTCCATGATATCCTTGAAGTATTCCTTAATAAATGTCAATTACCAACCCAAATGAAGTAAAAAAATTTGAAGGCAATAATTTTAGTATTTATTCAGCGCTCCACTCGAAAACTTTACCATTGTTATCGGTGGAATAGCAATTTTGCACTGGAATTTGATTTTTCACTCAGCCACCAATCTTTCTCCTCACGGATTGTGGTGTTGCTGTTTTTAATATTTTTGAGTAATGACAGACACTACGAAAATGCTTTCTTCATAGTATAACACATATAACAATGCAAAAATTATGAAAAATACGATGAAAATTTTCTTCGCCCAATGTACAAGGAAATTATACCAAAATCAAACACTTTTTGCAGTTTTTGTTTGACTGTTAAATGAATAAAAGTCCCATATTGTGAAAGACTGATTTGAAAGCAAGTAGAGTAGTATTCAATAATCTAAACACTAATGCACCACCATTGATAAATTATCGAGGACTTATATTATCGGTATTTAATGTTAGCACTTAATTGTTAAAATGAATGACTCTATTTGATGCATATATTGTTTTCAGAAATACATTTTATGTATTTTTTCCAATCGCAAGTCCCAAGATATTATTATGTTGTATGATGATTGTTATAATATTGTTCAATCTGTGAATGAGTAAAAGTTTCTTGACAATAAATATTTAGCTACAGGGTGTTACAAAGCTTTTTAAAATTGGTGTTAAGGTATGATACCTTTGTCAATAGCAATTTTCAAGGACATCATTGGTGTAACTTAAGCTTTTCATGCTAATATGAAATCTTTATTCACTTCAGTCACATTTCCCATCACTTATGTCAATGGAACATTTTGACCAACTTGATGGATGGAAGCCTAAATGCCTACCTAATTGGATGGCAAACTCATTGTATGCACCATTAGTGGTAGATTTGCATTGAAATATTAATGACTCAATTTTTTTTAGGCTCTAATTAAACGGAATACTGATCTGACGCCAACACCTCAAGAGCAGACATCCATATCAAATTTAGTGACTAAGATCCAGTCTGTGATGGATAACCTAATTGTGGCTTCTGGAAATTTTGATGCATGCGTAAGTAGATAAAATGTTTGCATCTCTTGTAGTGATTCCTCATATTTTGACCAAATTTAATAATTAAATGTGTTGATTATAGTGTGTGTTCCTTTTTAGTTAAAATAGATTTTTAATTGTTAGGGATTGCTCTTATACTACTCGTTGGGCTAATTTTTGGCAACCTATTTGATAAATTTCAGGAATTTTCTGTAATTCATTTAATGGATTTTCTCTCTTGACCATAGCAATTGGAAGAAGTGAGGCAAGTGGGTTCTTACAAGAAAGGAACGATGGTTGCTGGACATAATGTTGCAGACATTGTTGTCATATTGAAGACTCTTCCAACGAGAGAGGCCGTTGATGCCCTGGCGGCAATTGTTCTCAACACATTGCTGGAACAACATCCAGGAGAGCGTATGTATCGCAGTTGGTTTCTTGGCTTTTCTTCAATGGAGATGAGATTACATTCACTATTCTTTTGTGGCAGTTTTGATCTCGTGAAGCATTAATGCATGTAACTAAACACAATAACATACATATGCATAAGTATTCGTATGAATATCAGTTTTCGAATTATTTGATGAAAGATGAGCGTTTTAAAATACATTCATCGCCTTTATTCTTAAGTAAGATACATGTGGTAAGAATGAAGTGAATTTATGAAAAAAGGAAGATGATTGTTGAAATTGTTTGGACTATGAGGAATGATAAAGGAGAAAGATTGCTTCGAAGTGAAAGTATAGGACTGAACAGCAATTTTATCTTTTTGGCTTTATGACAGCAAAGTAGTGGTGATGGCTGGACAAATAAGATCTTATTAAATAAAACAGTTTATGGCATAACTTGGTGGAAAATCTTCATATTGATGTTTGAAAATTAAACAACTTGGCTTTTCCACTTAAAATTTTTCATTCTCGGGACCTACTCCTGGGACCTAGGCTTCGTTATAGTATAACATCATCTGGTAAAAATGCAAGTCAAGCACAGTATATATACATATCTCTGGGCGAAGGGGAAGAGGAGGTAGGAAAGAAAGGATTGGTTGATTTAGGAAGAGGGGAGCTAAAAAGTCTATGGCTTGAGGCGGGGAAGGAGGATTGGTAATATTGACAAATTAGCAGGCTTGTATTGATATTGTTTGAATTAAACTAGCAAATACTGGAGTCATTGAAGCATGTTTTTCTTCCTTCTGCAGCCATCACCATGACTACAAACGAAAGAGGATTTGAGATAAGTGAAAGCCCTGGGGAAAATACCGGAGCAGGCTGCCGTGTACGTGTGCTGGTCACCACTGTTCATCACAACATGAGGAAATTGGATCCTGACCTCCATCTTGATCATAAAATCTTGCAGAGTCACCTGGCTGCCATACGGCATAGGTGAGCACTCTGATACAGTAAATGTTGAAGATAGGCACAAAGTATGCACCAAAACTGGTGGTCAATGAGTCTATTGCTACAGTTACTTTGTTCTTGTCTGTTGAAAAGATATCCTGGCAGATGTGAACTGAATGGTGTGCATTATTAAGCAAGCCATCTTGGGAAAATGTAGGATATCATATTAATAACCTTTTCAGCAATGGAGCTTCACTTATACATTAATATAGTTTTGACAGATCTTAATCATTTTTCTGGTATCATTTTCTAATGAAATCATAAAGTATTTGTGCTGTATATTACATACATAAAAGTTGTGTCATCTCCAAATGTGAAAAAGTTAGTTAGGATTCAACATATTCCATCCCACAAGGTCAGTTTTTATTGTCGAGTCTGGAGACCATAGCAGTATGCATCATGGGAAGTATTGAACCTGGAAATAAATGCAAGAACTGAGATCCCATAATCGTTAAGTAACTAGATATCTGGAGGCTCACGAAACAATGAGCCATCAATTTCAAATGCATGTGACTCATATGCAAAATGTGCCGTGTTTAAACAAATGCATAGACTTTTGGAACAAAAATGTATATTTAGGTGCCAAAGGTGTAAATTCAGTAAAAGATTGCCATTTTTCTGCTCAAAAGGTTTTTATGGTGCCGAAGTTAATTCTAAAATAATTTTATGCATTTTGATATATGTATGTATGTACATGTTTTCCAAAG
This sequence comes from Hetaerina titia, assembly GCA_037158775.1. Lineage (NCBI taxonomy): Eukaryota > Metazoa > Arthropoda > Insecta > Odonata > Calopterygidae > Hetaerina > Hetaerina titia. Next base: position 27,365,370 of record CM073776.1, on the reverse strand, counting down.
GTAGTATGGTTAAACAGTCTCCATTTGTTGGAAAATAAAGAATTTCTCATAAATCAGACTAATGGTTTATTAGGAAGAGGTTTTACTGTATAAGTTGACCTCAATGTGAATTACTTTAATGATATGTGATTTTACCATGAAAACTAATGCCTAAAATTAACGTATGGACCATTAAATTGATTTTCCATCTTTAAAATCAACTTTTGACAGTTAAGAAATATGCATACACATGCTCGATTCAAGTTATTTCTCCTTCAATTTTTTTTGCATAATCACTATGAAAATTCTAACCGATGGTATTAATTTTTTATTTCAGTCGATGGTTTGAAGAAAATGGGAACCATTCTCCAATCAAGGTACTCATCCGCCTTCTTCGTGATCTACGCAATCGTTTTGAAGGTCTAGAACCCCTCTCGCCTTGGATGCTGGACCTTCTGGTATGTCATTGTCAATTATTGTTTACCTCTATGGCCTAGTACAATTTTTTTTTCAAATATTATCAAGGTTGTCATAACTTGAAAAATGCAAACAAAACCCGTCTCCAGACTCATCATTTAGGCACCTAAATTGCTCAGATTTAGGGAGCCATAGCCATATTGAAGGGTGTCCAAATTCATTAGCAATAGGGCAGCAAGAGGGCTCAAATTTAGAGACCTATTTCGGCTCCAATATTTAGGACACAAGAAGTATATCCTAAATATGCCTAATTGCAACCCCACAATTCTGAGTGCTAGAAGTAAGACAATTAGCAGAAGAATAATCGCCATGGTTGGAATGTATTATATATGTTGGTTGCAATAACATTGGTTATTTCTTTGAGAGATTACACTCCTAATCGTTGAAAAATTAAAGGTCCTCGGAGCTCTCCTTAGGCAAGAGAAATTTGGTGTCTTCCGCATGGATGTAGTTTAATTCTTGAAATAAATTTATTTTATTAAGTTGTTGGTACAGATGTTTGACATGTAGAGGGAAGAACATATTTCTTTGTTTGGTGCTTCATTTCATTTCTATGGGCATGGTCTTTGTCATCGTGTTTGTATCCATGCTTCGTTTGTGTGCTTGTTAAATCTTATTTTGGTGTATAAACATTACAGACAATAATCTTCCAGCATGATGTTGTGTTTACAGAATATAAGCGTTTAGTAATACCTTTAGTAAATATGTCTGCTGTCTCCACGAAGTAATAAAACCAACAAAAATGAAAAACTGCCGACAAAGACTAATTTTAGGATAAATATTGAATTGATACTAAGCTTAACTTAAAAATATGAAAGTTTAAGCTAGATAAGTATGCATAAATAAAAATGAACTATGCACAACCCAAGGCTTATCTTAAAACAACTACTGACTATGATTAATGACCGGAAAATTACCTTGGAGTAAAATACCATATAATAAGGAAAAAAGTTTAAAATTATTGAAATGTAATACTATCTGACTTATTAATTAAGACCAAATATCAAGCATGGATAATCTATGAATAGAGTCCAATAAGAGAAAATTAAAACAAAACTAGTACCAAAAATCACCCAAGTTTCTATATTAAAAAAAGAAATGGAACACTTTAATAAAAGACTGCCAAATAAATTGTAAAGTGAACTCAAAATCTTGTAAAAACCATGATGCAACTACACACAAATGTTTGCACAAGCTATTCTCAAATATCCAAATATTTACATTTGGACATCATCTGTTAATTCCTTATTCTTAGCTACATAGACTACTACACATACTAGACATACTACTTCATAGGGTGTCCAAACTCACGCTGCCTTTTCATGAGGTACCTTAAAGCATGCTCCCTAATGCCTAACCAGTTGGGACGCAGCTAAAATTTAACAGGGTATCAATTGTACTTTCTTTTTGTCTTACACATTTTATAATAATGATATTTTCTTCTTAATGTGTACCTTATATCTATTTAGTTATTTGGTTGTAATTATGATAGTAAGTAATTGATTTGATATTAGATAGATCTTCATTCTTATGATCATTTTGTATTTTGCATATTTCTACCTCCTTCTATATTGTACCTTTCTACCATGTAGTTTAATTCATTTCATGTCTTTCTTGTAATATCTTCATAGTAATTATGTGGTCTATTGTATGTTTCTAATTATTTACCCTTCAATTACTGAGTAACTCTTGCAAACTTGTTCATATCTCAATTTTCAGGCTCATAATGCTATTATGAACAATCCAAGTCGACAAGCCTTGCCCATCAATCAAGCATTCCGTAGAGTTCTTCAGCTTCTTGCTGCTGGTCTCTTCCTCCCAGGCTCAGCTGGTGAGTTTGTTTTCATAATTTGTCTCCTGGCACTATGAGTGCTGTAGGTCTATGTCTATGAGTCTAATCTATGATACAAGTCAATGCTGGTCTGTTCTTTCTCTTAATGCATTTTTAACCATGGAATGCAGAGATTTTATAATAACTTCTATACCTGTACATGCCAGATTTTTTTCATTGAAATTTTATCAAAATTCGTTAGGGACTACTAATGCAGAATTTTCCTTGATTATCAAAGAGTTTTTCATTTTTACCAAATACGTGGGCAGTTCAATAAGTACCCGTGTTAGAAATGAAGAAATCATTTTTTCAAAAACATTTGTGTTATTTTTCAACATCGTCCCCTTTTAGAAAGATACACTTCTCCCAACGTTCCGGCCATTTTTTTAACCTCTCCAAAATATAGGATTTGTCGAACTCTCCGAAATACATCTCTGTCTCGGTGATAACTTCCTCGTTTTAGCTAAATTTTTTTCCCACGAGCCACTTCTTCATGTTAGGGAATAAGAAAAAGTTGCAGGGAGCCAGATGGAGTGAATACGGGGGTTGCGGCAGCAATTCATAACGTAGTTCATGCAGTTTGGCGCCGACAACTCCGGATGAATGTGCTGGTTCGTTATCGTGGTAAAACACCACCTTTTTTGCCAACTGCGGCCTTGTCTCCTTCAATTTTTTGTCAAAGCAGTCCCATAACTCACTGTTGTATTTCCCAATGATCAGTCTTCCCTTTTCTAAAAAATCCATGAGGATGACGCCATTTGCATCCTAAAATCCGTCGCCATGACCTTTCCGGCCGATCGGACCATCTTCGCCTTCAATGGAGCAGATTCACTGGGAGAAATCCATTGTTTTGATTGTTGCTTGGTTTCTGGTGTGTAATGATGAATCCAGGTTTCATCAACAGTGATAACTCGATGCAAAAACACCTTCGGATCTTGCTTAAATTGCTGCAAAGACTGCTTTGAAGTTGACAGCCAGTTCCGCTTGTTCACCATGAGCAATCGTGGCAACCATCTGGGTGACAATTTTTTCATCACCAACTTATCATGTAAAATATTATTTGCTGTTCCGGTCGACATACCCACGGCCTCTGCTACTTCGCACACAGTTTGTCGATTAGCAAGAATCATGGCGTGGACTTTTTGAATGATTTCCTCGGTAACCACGTCTGCCGGGCGTCCTGGTCGCTCCTCATCAAAAACAGATGTTCGCCCACGTTTAACTTCGTTGAACCAAAATCTAACTGTTGTCATAGATGGCGAAGTGTCTCTATGAACAGCATCCAACTTTGCTTTTATCTCCTCTCATTTCTTCCCATCCAAAAACAAAAAGCGAATTACCGAATGATACTGCTCTCTGTCCATCTTCACGAAAATCACAAAACACGTCTTACTCAAATGGCTGCCAAATCCAAACTAACCTTTAAATCAGTCTGAAATTTGTTTCCACGTCATTTTATAGATGGCAGCACACAATGATAACATAAACTTCCCTCAGGAATGCCCTTAGTCGTCAAACTTATATCGAACAGCCCACGTAATGGCATAAATTCGTTGCCATTTTTGAATTTATATTTTCAAACTTGTATGTATGCTGGGAAATTGCAGAATGTGAAAATCAATTTGCATGGATGGGAGAGAGAACATGCAACTTCAACCATTTACTCTTTCAACAAAACATGGGTGGAAAATTGTTAACAAATACATATAAATTATTTTGATGTGTTTGTTTTAACAAGGTTTAGATATGCACTAGAGGCTGTAAATGGATTATGTCAAGTTCTAATGAGGAAAGGGAGGCTGGCTCTAAGATAATATGTTCATTAATTGTTGGGAAAGAGAGGGGAAGCCAATGCAAATAGATTCAGTGGGTGGTCAAGAAAAATGTTTTGGGAGAGGCAGTCATCAAGTACTTGTATTACTTGGTAATGGCATAAATTTACAATGTTTTCTGTTTGAGGCTGATGTGCTTTCTCTGATAAGTGTATGAATAATAAAGAAATTTAACATAAGAAGGATGAATCTTGGGTGTAATTTTGTGTTTATGAAGATGAGAAAAAGCACTGGCATTATGGAGATGATTCTACAAGGTTTTACTTTGCCCTTTGGAACATAATTTCCAGAAGAATTTATTCCTTTCAGGAGGAACTCCCATAATGCTTTCCAGTGACAAGGAGCACTTCACTTTGGAAATAGTTACTCATTCAGTTATCAAGTTTTAATTTTCTTGACTTAATGAATACTTATCCCCTCTAGAATCTTTCATGTTATCTCAAAATGTAAATTTCATTCATGAGATTCATCAGTTGTTAGTTGTATAAATGTTTAAGCACCATTTAAAATGTGATAAATTAACCTGATTTTTCTTCATGTGCTAAAGGAATAAGTGATCCGTGTGAAGGAGGCAACATCCGAGTCCACACGGCCATGACTTTAGAGCAGCAGGATATGGTGTGCTTGACTGCTCAAACTCTTCTAAGAGTTTTAGCCCATGGAGGGCACAGGCACCTTTTAGGAATGGCAGAAGGTGGACCTGCTGGTGGTGATCCTGCAAGTAAGTTGCTGCATCATTAACTCTGTTTTATTCTGAAACTTAGTTTTTGGCTGATGTCATGTAGTATATGGTGAATGGGTCCTACTCCTTTCAGAATGAAATAATGCTGTTACCTTCTTTCTAATATCATTTTGGTTAAATGAAAAATTTTGGTTTTGATTGGTGAGGTAGTTTATTAGTGGTAGGTTTCACTTTCATGTTGAGTGCATATCCAATGCTGATGATATTTCTCAGATATTGAACCTTGAAAATATTTATTTGATGGTTGTGTCCATCCAAAAACCTACCTTAACCGGTAGATTACCTAATATATTGAACCTCGAACTTTTAAATCCTTCATTGAGAGTTGATTTGTGCTTCCTTTCTCCATTCCCAGAACCGCCATTTGCATCCAGATTACCTTACAAACCATGAATTGAGTAAACCAAATATTGGTCACATTCCATAATAACATAGATCCATAAAACGGTACTTCTACGATTGTAGACCCGAAACTCTGAGATCTGAAATCTGTATCTGTAACCCTTCTTCATTTTCTCCCCTACTGTTCGTCGTTGTTCTTCAATCCACACCCTTTTTGTTTTTTGTGTTGGTTGGTCTTCAGTAAATTTTCTGGGTAGTCCTAAATAGATCCTCATTTTTTCTCCTAATCCAAAAATTTTCTGTGTTTTTCAATGGTCCTAGGATTTTCCTCAAAATATTTCTTCCTTTCCTCTCCAGTTCTTGCAGGTCCCCTTTCTTATTAGGCATTGCGATCCATATGTAGCTTTGGGCTTAATGACTGTGTTGTAATGCCTGATTTTGGCTTGGATGGATATTGTTCTTTCATTGTAATGACTTTGTGTAATTCTGTAAGCCATTTGCAGTTTTTTTATTCGTTCATTGTTTGTTGTTGTGTGACCACAACAAACTCCCCCCCCCCACCTACCAACCATCGCTTAACCCCTCTCCCCCCTTGGCCCTTCAGGTATATATACCTCACCCCCCGACTTGAACACCCACTTGACTTTGGACAGTGCCTGGTGCACAGTCTTCTTTCAATTGTCAAGTTCCCTTTTGATTTCTCTCCCCGTAGATGGTCACCTGGTGACCGAAATACCGGTATTGGAGTTCTTCTGCATTTTTTATTGGCTATAGGATTTTATTCTTTCCTTGTTGCAACTTGTTCAACAGCCAATAGCTCCACATCCTCTACCTTTGTTTGCTGTATTGTCCAATCCGTTCGGTTGAATATATTCTCCTAGATATTTAAATTTATCAACTCTCTTGATTCTTCCATACTTTGTTTTCATGTATTTCCCTATTGTTGTGTGTTTATTTCATGTGTTTCCCTATTGTCCTTGTTTCCTTATTGTGTCCGAGTTCTATATATACTGTTTTCTCTTAGATCTTCTGTCCTGTTTTTTCCGATATTCCGTGTAATGTTTCCAGCATGAATCTTGCGTCTGTAATGTTTTGTGTTATCAAGGCTGTTGTCGGCAAAGGCTAGGCATTTCACTTCAAATCCCATGTTAATTCCTTTCACTCTTCTCTCTTTTAAAGTGTTTTCCCATTTTTTCATTATCTTGTCAAGTACTAAATTATATAGTATTGGTGAGAGTCCATCACCCTGTCAAACCCCTGTCCTGACTTCAAATGGTTCAGAAAGCTCTTCTAGGATTTTTATTCTGGACGTGGTACCCATAAGTGATTGTTCTATTAGTCTCCTGGTGTTGAGGTCTATGCCTAATTCATTTAAAAGTATGAAATAACGTTTGTCGGTCTAGGGAGTCATATGCTTTCTTGAAGTCCACAAAGGTGACAACTGTGTTCTTATTCTGCATAGTTCTAATCGTCAATATGGTCTTTAGGTTAAAAATTGGTTCTGCACATGATCTTCCCTTTCTAAACCCTGCTTGGTATTCTCCTATGCTGTGTCCTACTTGTTCCTCTACTCTATTTAATAACGCTTTAAATATTATCTTATATGTTAATGGGAGTAGGGAAATACCTCTATAATTGTTTGTGTCAGTTTTATCCCCTTTTTTGTGGAGTGGATAGATTAGTGCTTGTTTCCAATCGTCTGGTGTATTTCCTATTAGCCAAATTTTTTGAATGATTCCATGTACTTTGTTCCTGGCCAGTTTTCCCCCTAATTTCCGCATCTCTGCTACTATCCCATCTTCTCCTGGTGACTTATTGTTCTTTAGGGTATTTATGATCGCATCTATTTCTTCTTGAGTTGGTGGTTCTGTTGGTGTGTTCATCTGTTGTGATTCTTGGAACTCTAACCTTTTTGTGGATTCTTCACAGTTAAGTAGTTCCTCAAAATAGTCTGCTAGCAATTGACAGTTTCCTTTGTTGTTCATTATTAGGTTTCCATTTTTGTCTTTAAAATGCAAGCTTGGTGGTTGGCTTAAAAAGTCGGCTTTAAAAATAGTAATAAAACATACATACATAAAAATATATCATCAATAATGTCTGGTAGATACTTGTATGAACCACCATAAAATATATGAGAGTTGCTCCCAAATATAAGAAATTGTTTAACTATAGGCACATTATTTTTATTATTACTTTTTATTTGCCCAGAGATCATGATACAAAAATACCAGGTGGGTTGTGTATGTACATAATATAAGGCAAGTCAAAAAGGAATAAAGATACAGGCTCAATTAAAATATTAAAAAAATGGTGCTCACAGTTACAGAATATTTGGCATAAACCCATGGGCATTGACTGTAACATGCACATGAAATATCAATTTAGGAAAATCACTGATCATTAATATGTACTAGACTATGACCATTGCTATAAACTAAGAGTGTGAACTTACTGGTCAGGAATATTGTTTAGATATTCGTCAACTGAGTAGAACATATTACGTTGTAGATATCTTTTTAATTTAGGCCTGAATGCAGCAGTTCCCTTAGTATCCTTTATACTTTAGGGGTAGTTTATTATATAATCTGATGTCCATTTCATTGGGTCCTAATTTCAATGCTATAGTTTTTATATATTTCCATAATGGATGTTGTGCCTTCCTCTGGTGCAATGATGATGATAATCAGAGTTAAGATAATAGTTTCCAATGTAATTTTTTGTTTCTTATTATAACATAACCAAGAAATAATCTGACTTTTAATAATCAAACCACTTTACTTTTCCACATAAACATTTTAATTTTTAATTTTTACTACCCAGGTTTCGTTATAGCATAACATCATCAGGTCCTGATGATGTTATGCTATAACGAAACCTGGGTAGTAAAAATTAAAAAGTTTATGTGGAAAAGTAAAGTGGTTTGATTATTAAAAGTCAGTATGAAGATTTTCCACCAAGTTACGCCAGAAACTGTTTTGTTTTAAAAAATAATCTTTTAATATTGATATTGGGTGAGAATAATACCCAATTGTAACCTCTTCTCTATCTGCTGTGTGAATATTTTTTGGCACAAATATATATTCCTATTATTATTCCTATTAATCCTTCTTTATTTTTTGGTGACAATATGTTAAACAAAAAGGGGGAGGTGATATTCGGGGCTATAGGATACTAGCTGAAAACTTATGGCTAAAAATATTTTTCCTTTCAAGGTGTTGCGACTGTGATGTCAGTTTGGGATGGTGTTGTGGTTACGCCATTGGACAAAGCTTATGAAAAACCCCCGGAGAAAAAGGATGGCGATGGTGATGATGGGGATGTTGGTTGCCATGATGACATGGACTCGGAAGGTGCTGTGGGGGAGAGTGTGGGGGGGATGAACATGACAGAAGAAGCAATGGAAACAATGGACAATTAATTTCAAATTATAGATGACATCCATTCAAAAACTTCATTTCATCGTGATCAGTCAACCTCATGAAGAGACATATTTCTCATTCTAACTTTACCATCATCATCAAGCTGGTGCTTTCAGTCTTTAAATCAGACTCCTGTGATGTTTATGGTAGTTACTTCTGAGGAACCAAATAGGTTTGTGCAGCACAAAGTCATCAGTGAAATGTATGGATTCAGCCTTTCAGCCATTGGATCCTCTAAAGACTAAATAAGTTCTCACTGCCGGTCGCAGTGTCATCATGTCTTGATCTGGAGCCCTAAGTTACCCATTTTATTACTTAAAGGGAACTATATTATTTTTAGTTATTAGAAATGAACCACCATTACGATTCTTTTCTGTTCTGTATTCTCTGGATAATTGTTTAAAAGGTATTTGTTGTGACATGAACCTTTCCAATGGCTCTTTCTTCTTCTTTTAATGCATGTGTTTTAAATATTTCCTCTTACAAAAATTATGATTTTACAGTTATAATTAATTATTATAACCTGTCTATAGCTTAAATGATGTATGTGTATGTTCAGTTTATCGTGCTACTGATTGGCAGTTTTAATACAGTGTGACAGTAAAGTTTTGTTATTTTGACTTCATTGTACACTGCGACAACATTGCCTAGCTAAGAATTTCTGTGTTTACATAAACTTTTTTCATGATGTCTTTTCAATATGTATATTTGCCTATAAAATTAATTCAGAAAACATATATATGTGTTTCATTATTGGTGATCAATCTAGATTAAGAAGGTTTATTGATTTGCAGTTATTCATATTCCATTATTATCATATGTTGATATTTTTAATCTAAAGTTTGATTGAATTTGATTATTATGAAATGCATGTACCTTCACATGTTTCAACAATTATTTCATGTTGTTTGTTTGACTTTTTTTATTGATTTTATTTGAGTAAATGTGGTATTAGATGTGTTACCTTTCTGAGGAAGTGGTATTCATTTTTAATGTCCAAAGAATGCCAGGGAGTGTACTTTTAACTGGCTGTGCAGTCCTCGTTATTAAAGTATTATTATATTTAAAATTTCTAATTTGAGCTAGTAATTTTTCCTCTAGCTGAGCTAGTGGAAGTGATTAAATAAAAAAAATTTCTGTGGGAATTGAGAATTTCCATGCAGATGAAATGTGTTGTTATTTAAATGTAGGGTAATTGATATTCCTTTCCTGCTATTTATTTGTTTAATTTTAATTTACTATTTGTTTAATTCAATATGTCTTGCTGTTTTCTGTTAATTGAACCCATCTTGAAAATCTCCCAATCAGTGACCTAATTCATTTTTAAAAATATTTTCTCCTTGCAAAAAGCAAATTTAATATTTCGGTTGCTGAAGCCGTGGAAAATTATTTTTTTCACTTTCCACAGACTACTTCAGCACTACTTTCACATTCATATATGCCCACAGGTAACAATGCTGAAAATAATACCTTTTGTCTGATGCTCGGAAAGTATACTACTAGCTTGGTAAGCTTTCAATTTGAATCCATATTTCACACTTCTGACAAAAAATGTTTGACTACCAGGGAGACTTGCTGTTAGCGAATGAGAACACCATTCCTCCGAGGAAATGATCTTACGAAGTAATATTTTTGTAAACAGCCTTTCTTTCTCTCTCTCCTTTGTTTCTAAGCTAAACCAGCTCAAATTTTTCACATTAGGGAATGCTACATATGCATGTGTTTACGCCATATGAATGGTAACCCCTGAAATTATAAAATTTAATATGATTCTATATTCTTATTTATTTTGGAATTGGGCAGTATCCCTATCTCCTTATATCCATTTGAATCAATATTTGTTTGCCATATGGTGGGTTTTTCGTGTTTGAATGTGTATTTTCCCAATGTGGCTCATCTGCTGGCTATGCATGCCATGAAATGCACTGACTATCCTTTATGACATTGTATGATTGCTTTCCTTATTGTCGTTTCCTCTTGTCATTGTCCATTTCTCCTTTGGTGGATAAAACAGCTCACTGATGACATCTCCTAGCCCAAGAATCGGGGGACTTGGTTGCATAAAACCCCTGGAGATATCAGTTTCCTCAATAGCTCAAGTGGTCACAGCTGGCCCCCCTACACTGGTGTGTGAATAATCACACGCCGTCGGGCTTGGTACATGGGTGAGCTCTACCATCACCTACTAAACCGACCTTCAGGTTGATTACCGTGCTTATGGTTTTATATATTAGGAGTATTTTCAATATGTACTACGGTTTTCAACTTAAATTTTGAGGAAATTGCCTGGGTGAAACTGGAGGCAGGAGTAAAAGTAGGTGGGGAATTTGTAAAATTACTTAGGTTTGTGGATGATTAAACTCACGATACCCAATCTGCTGGTGGGTACAGTCATTTCTGCACATTAGAAAATCAGTGTGATACCCTGGGATGAGAATCAATGTAAGCAAAACAAAGTTTATGTGGATTTTGAAAGAGAGGAAAGCTATGTTGAATTAGGAGGGCAAAATGTAGGGCAGGTGGCAGCAGTTTACTTATTTTGAACTCAGATGGTTACAGTAATAGGAAAATAAGAAGAATTGCGTTTGGTATTCAAGAATTTTTCTCGGGTTTCCCACCAGGTCAGGTTGATGAAGTGCACCGACATTTCGAAGGCTGACTCTGCCATCGTCTTCAGGGTGAGTGACTCTGCCATCGTCTTCACCCTGAAGACGATGGCAGAGTCAGCCTTCGAAATGTCAGTGCACTTCATCAACCTGACCCGGTGGGAAACCCAAGAAGAATTGCATTAAGCAAAAAACTATCACAAGAAGGGATTTGATGACAAGAACACTAAATAATGAAGTTAAGAAGATTATTAGTGAAACCTCTGGTATGGAGTGTGGTTTTGCAGAAACACTGTAGAAGTGTACGTTTGCAAAAGTAGTTGTTGAAGCAAAATGATAGGTATAGGCTTGGGGCTTATGAGTGGTTCTAGAGAAGATTAAAAAGGTAAAATTGATGGATAGGAAATCAAACGAAGTTCTTCATAAGGTGGGGTAGGAGCAGCATTTTTGGGAGAAATCCAAAGAAGGCAGAAAAAATCGGTGCTGAACATTTGTGGGATATAGGGGAAATTAGGCAACCAGGGAAGGAAAGATGAAGATGTTGGAAAGAATGTTTGTGGAATTGAAGAATAGTTAATTCGTTTATGGGACATCAGGTTTTGTCTTATTAGGTGAGGCAAAAGAAATGTTGGGAGTGTAGTCTGGGTCTTAAATGATAGACTACCATAATAACAATATTCATTATGTTTTGTCATTGATCGACTTTCGTCCAAGAGTATGTTAATACAAATTAAGTCCACATCCTTCCACCTGCCCCACTAACCATGTACTCATCCTTTGTATGTATTTGTATTCTATTCGTATGGAATTATAAATAAAGCACAATCTCATCCTTATGTATTAACAGATATCACCTTCATGTGGAAATATGACATATTAGTCGAATTATAAATTATTAGTATATTTCTTGGTGAACTTATAGTTTCAGGAAGAAAAAGATTCAAAAATTTCTTACCGCTCTGAAATTTAAAAAAGTACCCACAGTAACCGATACGGGCGCAATGATCGCCACCAGAGCGCGGTTCGTACATGGCGTACGCGGAACAATGCTCAGATGAGGAGAGACGTTGGAGCAGTTCAGGCGTGGGACAGTGTTAACATCTTAGCGTTCCTGAATGTTGATACGACTCTGTTGATATTCAGTGTAGGTTTTGTGATTTTTCCTCCAAGAGTGAAGGTCAATCTTATTCAGTGCGTGTGGTTGCCGCTGGAAGAACGGTTTTGAAATATTGGATACTTTTCCTGTGGCTGTCTTAATGGTAAGACAAAACTTTAAGATTTTGTACCCTGAAACTTTGCTATAATTTGAAAGATGATTGCATTAGCTTACATCCTTTGCATTGTTTCGTATTTCGTCACCTTTTTGAGTATTACTCCAACAGTACTACCGAGGAACAAGGGTTCTGTGTTTCTTAAGCATAACTTCCAAAGAAGACAATGTCCAAGTTTTTCCCGCTAAATTCCTGGCATATCTTGATATTTCTGATGACGGTTAGGGTAAATGTTTTCGTTTTCTGTTATCTGAATTTGGAAAAACTTTGTTTCCATAGCATTGGCGTTTTTCCTTAGCAACCCGCCGTTGAGTCGGGCGTCCATTTCAAATCGATGCTACCGGAGATGTTGCCGGACACTATTGCACTGCTTTCGAGTGATTGCTATTCATATGTAGACTCTGTTGTAAATAATTAGACCAGTTTTGATTGAATTAGTTACGCCATTGAGTCGTTTAGAAAGAGTTATATTCCTAGGGTTCTTTCTTTAAATTCATACGAATATGACGTCGCTTAACTGTTTGGTGATTGGTTGCAAACAGCAACTGCGGTAGCTCCTTAGTTCCTTGGGCGCTTGTATTTGGTTAAAAAATATTACCATTCAAAGTTTTTGACCAACATTTCTATCGAATATTTTACGACAGAAAAGGCGATTAACTCTTAATAATGTTGTCGTGCAGCGTAATTGCTCTTCAATTCACTGAAATGTTAATGAACACTCAACAGAGTTTAGAGCTCTCACTCAACAGGTGTATTTTTGATTTTTATAACCGTTTTGTCTCGTTTCCAATTCTCTAGCCTCCTACGGAATGATTTACCTTTTCAGTAACTAACTGGTGATGTCAATGCCCGACGTTTATCAATTCTTGTTAACCAAATGATTTAATAATCAGTTTTGCTTTTCCTCCGTTTCATGAGCGTTTCCTGTATTTAATTCTTTTGAACTTCCGTTCAGTAGTAAGTGTCTTTAGTTGATAAGCTAGCATGCATGCACTGAAGAGTTAAAATGTACGTGCGTTTCCCGCACGGTGTAGTTGCTGTTATTCGAAGGCATATTTTTCGATACACAAAAACACTATTCAACGTGATTATAAACTATAGGTACAAGAGCGAATTGCAGGTAAATTTATGTCGAGCAGCTAAAGGTTAGATGTTATATACTTCTTTTATTTATTTAATGCTTGCGGTAATTAAAAATTAATATTTCTGTTCTACTGTTTACACTGTTGATTGGTTGTCACGTAAAATGTTACTCAAAATTTAAACCTATGCCAGGGCCTAGACCACGTAACAGTCAAAAGTAGTGTTGTTCATGGAAAATAATCGTAGATATGCTGTTTTTTTGTAGCGCGGCGATCATAGTATATCATAATTGTATGATCATTAGGACACCTGCGTGTGTATGAAAATTATTATAATCATAACGTATTACCATAGTCTCATATGGTGTTAATGATCGCCATATGATTCCATTCGATTCATTAGAGCTGTAATATCAGTTTAACCCTTACTCTTGCATAAATTAAAATTAGATTAATTTTGTTTCTGTATAGATATTATAGACGCAATAGGTGAATTCTCATGAAATTCTTGTATTTCGATACGCATCAGCGGGTAAATCCGTTAAGGTAACTGTCGCGGTATCTCCTGCAGTTCTTTGAAGATTTCACGACTGCCCAGAATTCTTTTTCGTCGGAAGCGCGAAGGTCACTTCTTGTGCAGGTTTGTCTCTGTCTGATTGAATTAGGAAATTTTTATGTTTCACAGGCCAAGCGTTTGTGATAAATTCTCGGTACATAATTTTTCTTAGACGGCTTGGTGAGCTTCGTTTGAACAAGTAAATTAATTAGAAATGAGGATAAAAAATTCCCAGGGATTTCCATTACCCAAAAGTTACAACAACTTAACCGTGACATACAGACCGTGATTTAGCTTGGTAATTCGTGAGTAGTAAATGGTCCATTTACATTAGAGATAACGGTAAATGCATAGGAGTGGGGATAAACCGGGTTCATATTGCTGGTACCAGATGATTCTTTACAATTGCCGATGGTTTCTCTAAAGGACGTTTTCCTCGGATCCTGCGCCCGCTCTATAAGGTTTTATTCAGATGCCTAACAAAAATCAACCAATTTAATATTTGGGAATCATGTTTTGGAAATGTTTGAAATGGAAGCCTAGAAATGCTAACTTCCAAGAAATTTAGCCGCTGTACACCTTTTACATTTTGTAAATTCAAAGTCAAATGGTCCAGTCACGTGGAACCTTTGATTTTGAATATGATGTTACAAGAAACTCGTGATTGTACAAGAGGCATCACTAATCGTCATGTGGCTCTAAAACCCCATGTTCGGTCACGGTTGACTGTGTCGTCGACAGAAGTACAAGCAAAGGAGGGCAGGATTAATGTGGGGATTGTTTAAAATTGAAAAGCCACAATCATTAAGGTTTCTATTTTGCATTGGCTTGTGGACTTTTTCCGTTTAATTTTTTCTCGATTTCCTGGCCAATATATGGGATTCACTTAAACTATTTATGTCGCAATACGAATATTTTGAATATTTTCCTATACTCGACGTGAAATTGCCAGGATTACATAGCATTTATAAAACGTAAGGAGCCCTTTGAGTAATTTTCATTCCTATATTGTTAGAAGAGACAAGATATTTATTTTGTAGTTGTCCATTCAAAACCTACCTTAACCGGTAAATTGCCTATAATAGTGCTATTCGCGCTAACATGCCATATTCTGCTGGTGACGGCATCTACCTTACCAGCAGTGTGTTGGTAGGGATATGTGCTGTGGAAGAAATATTGAATTTTCTTGTCTAGATGAAATTATGGACCTATGGATATATCTTTTGCCAAGTGAATATTGTTGTGTAACATTGATCAACCGAGTGCAGTTTTTTTGTTCGTCGTCAATATCGCCTTCATGATTGCAACCATGCTTCTAAAAGTGGATATGTAGGATGCCGATTCGATTCGGGGTGTATCCGGAGTTCGTCCCGATAGAGCGTGATGATGAAATCTTCGAATTACAGTTGTACTCGTTCGGATAGATTGCCAATTTATCACCCCCTCTTCCTACGGTTCAGTGCACTGATTCGATCACACAATGTTTTCGTGCTATTAATTTCCATTTCAAGATGGAATATAATTCGAATCATGGCAATCACTTCCAACAGAGGGTTTGAACATTTGGTTTCACATATCGTCAAATCAGTCCGTCTCCCACACCCCTCCCCATGGGTTTATTTGTACTTCTATCTTACTGTGGTTTATTTGTTTCTTCCGTATGTTTTCCCTTTCCCCTCTGTTTCGTTTCGGGTAGAATTATGCTGTGAATTGCCGCTCGGGGAAAATTATCTAATCGTGGAATTCGACCCGCAACAGCTGTCGCGAAATCCGTCATACGGGTTGGGGGATAGAATCGGTGAGGAAGGACACGGATTCAGCGAGAGTAGTTTGGATCAAGTATTTCATTTTTGTAAATCCTACTCTCGTGTTATCAATTGATCAATACGCGTCGCGACTGCATCAAATGTTAGCGCCCTACTCTAATGTATAAGCAGCAGACCCAAGTTCTGTTAATTTTCAATCCTTATGTTAGAAAATAAATGATAACATCGAATCGAAGGCCTTCGTAGCCAAAAGAATTGAAGCCAGGCTGCGGTTCGCGATTATTTTCCGAATTGTTCATAATGCTAGCGAGACCAATATGCATAGAGGCCACTGTTTTATTGACCTAAGCAATTGATGTAGAGGAGCTAAGACAAGTTAGTGTGGTTATTCAGTGGATGTGGGCGGTTATTTACCTGCAGTGCTTACATCTCCTCTCGCATTATGATAGCGTTTGTGATTTGAATCGAGTTCTACACATCCAGTTTGCCAGAGGGCTTTCAATAATTTAGAATTCTCGAAATACACCTACGAAAAATACTTCACGGTAGTAGTACCTGTCTTATGCACCTACGCGATAATTAACTCCCTGCTATTATTGTTAAGTGGCTTTGGCGGGAAATGACGGTACAAAATACAGTGTACTGGCCAATCACATATCAAATACTCTACTGAGAGCCAATTAAGATGCTAAAGATGGTGATGGAGGGGAGAGTGTTTGGTAAGCGAGTTAGAAAGACGAAAAGAAGAGGCGTTTTGGACGGAATTAAGTGTGATTCTAATGATTTATTGTTTTATGGGGTTTAAGGTTATTTACTTATCGTCGTGTTAGAAGTGCATCAGTTCGTAGTGGTAGGGTTCCTCAAAAACCTAACATAGTACTGCCAACAATAATTAATGGTTACTTTTAGTTTCTGTTGGCAAATCGCTGAACGCAAAATTATTTTTAGCGCCAAACGACATTAAATTTCTCGGCTCACTGGTAAATACCACTGTAGAAAAGAAAGCTTTGGTTAATATCCAATGGGTAGTATTCAGCTTCATTAAATTCTGAAATATTGATGCATTATTTACGCATGGATACGTTCAGGCTTTGAGGTATAGTTTCTTTTTTTTTGGAATCCCGTCCATTTCGCCCGTCGTGGTTGAGTGCACACGGTAATAAACGATGCAATCTAGAGATGGCTTTCGAAAGCGTAACTTTTAGCTTGTTTTCGTTGATGTGACTGGCGAACGCATTAACGTCTCCTTGTTTGTTATAGTATTTGTTAGAAGAGCTGTCATATTTGTCGATGGACATATCGACGCCGATATGCTCACATTGCACATACTTAAATCCAAACGGGAAAGTTTCAGGGGCTGCTAGTCGCTTTGTGTTTTCTTCAGCATGAAAATTTAAATAGTGCTCGACGCCATATAAGAGACCTTAGGAGAGGTTATACACGGCAATATTTATATTTTTTTGGTTGACAAAAAACTAATAATAAACAAATAATAATACCTTTCTCTAGATAATTGTTAAATTCAAGACAGGTTTATATTTAGTGTCCATCCTAAAGCGGTGTGATGGGATCCGTTATTATTTTTTTTAATTGCTCTGGCTCATATATAAGTTAGAGAGTTAGCCTATATTTTAACTATGGCGTGATAGCGACCGTCAAACTAATTTTTCTGACATTCTACTCCCTCTGCTAAGTTCACTTGAACATATTTTTTTAAACCTGATTACTCTACGTGCACTTCATCCGAAATATGTTGCGAAAGTTGTGTGGTCGCAATTACATGCTCTCTTACCTCCTCTTTCCTCACCACTCTCAGTAATTCTTTTTTTTAGCTCGTTCTCATATTTTCCATTTTTTCATACAGACGACCTGCTAGAGAATTGCATATTATTGTATTTAATTGATTCTACACTTGCTATTTCAGTTCGTTTGACACTGTAGTCGTTTGTGGAAGAGTCATACTCATTCCAAAGAAATCATTTCTGCATTTGTTTTCAAATTTCTCACTGTCGCACAGTTCTTGAATTGCATGTAGGTCATATGTTAACGCAGATCTTCCTGCCGTGTCCGCCGATTGGACTGCCGAGTGACAAAGTCCCCCATCTGAGCCAAAGGTCGCGAAATTGAGTCCCGCCTAGGTAAAGGATGTTATATATTCGTAGAGATTCAATGATAGTGGGTGCTTGATGTTATCCATAATTTCTCCTTTGGTGAACACTGTATAATTAGTGTTGGAAACGACTTTAAAGCTTCTCCTTCCGTCTGAATTTCTTTATTTTGTATAGCATTAATCTACGCACGGGCAGGCCTGGTCATTACTTGTGGTATGTAAACATGGAGTGAATTAATGGTTTATCGCGAGCGTCTAAGCCTACGGGCGAGGGAAATCCTTCTAGGCGGGAATCGAACCTGCGACTTCAGGATTCTGACTTCGAGGCTTGACATCGAGATTTCGATATCGCACGAGCCAACATGCCGGCCGATTTTATTCAAATGCAGTCGGGAGCGCGAGGCACGCGCATGCAGAATGTATACTAAGCAGGACCGACCCTTTCTGCCGTCCTTGCATCTCTCGGCCGTGATAATGCTCGCGGAATTAGAAGCAGGTGAAACCTTCTCCCCGTGCTTCTCGGGTCGTGGCATAAAAGACGGGAGAAGTAATTCATTCCGTCAGTTTCCTCTCTCCTCCTCCGGTCTTTGCTTTTCCGCGGTGAGCCTTTGCGCAATAGGTGCATGTGCGTGATTCGCTCAAGTCGCCGACGCCTCTTCCACCCCGCCTTCTCCTTATGCCCTTCACTTCGAAAAGTCTCCGTCCCTCGCCTCGGCCTGCACGCCCGCCTTTCCCCTTGCGATTGCCTTTACCCTCTCCGGCACGTAGGTGTGGCCCATCTGGATCGGATTGGTTCTTTTTTTTCGCGGAAGGATTGGTATATTTTCTCCCGGGAATCTGAACTGCTGTCATGCGTTTTTCGTCGCGGGGGATGGGGTAACTCATCGCTCTACGACCGCGCAACGTGACAAGTGTAGCAGGAGACGAGCCACGCCCTCTCACCACCCACAACTCTTGTGTTGCCGCCTGATTCAGTGCGCATTTATTTATTAAGTTACGCCGTTGTTTCGAAGTTATATCATTGGAGGGTATTTCGTTCGAGATACGTAGTAGATGTGCCTTTTGATCAATTTTTCCAAGGTGTAATCTGTTTAGTTTGAAGAAGGCCTGCGAAGATGGGAAGAGTTGAGCGAAACTCAATGAAAAAATTGTGATTCTTAGTGTTCAATGCATAATGCATATTAAATTGATTTAAAATAAAATAGTATCTAATTATTTATTATATTTAACACCAATAAGTATATCGGCGCTTTTACTCAGACCTACGGGGTGTGGTAAAGCACGGAATCAAATACTCTTTGAGACAACACAAGACCACATTGAAATGAGGATTTTGTTTTACTCGGACTCTTCCGCGGAGGAGTCTATATTATATGTCGTGGAATTAACTGCTAATAAATGTTCATCACGTCATTCATATTATGATATTGCTTTTTATAATGTGCTGAAATCGATCAATTTTTACAATGTTCGCTAATTTAAAGCCCGATGATAAAAATGTACGGTTTTCGGCAGGTTAATGATCACATTGAGAAATCGTATTGGAGAAACGTCCAATCACTTGCAAATTCGCGTGAGAGTGGCATGATTCCACTCCAAAAATTCCTATAATCGAGATTCTCTCCGTAACAGAATGTTTGGTGCGTTTTCGAAAATTGTTGTCGAATTCTTCCTGGTGAGGCAGACTCATGAAATACTCGGGATTGACAACTGAGCCACGGGTGTTTGTGAGTAACAGCGAGAATTACCATTCCGGGTTGGAGAGTCCACACCGCCAATGACCAATGGAATTTCTCCCTTAATTAACCATGAGGAAACGATATCAATCGCTGGAGGACGGGCTAATTGTTCTTCCTACCGCATAAGTGACCAAGACGACCATAGGAATGTCTGTCATATTGAATAGGGAATTCTACTTTCATGAGAATTTTAGCCAAAAGATTATGGTGTAAGATGTTTGCTGGTTATTAATTCCTTTGTATATATTTTTCCCGCTGGGGATGTGTTGTAGTAGGTGGGCTTGGTTGCAGCTGGGTTTTAAACGGTTTGTCACCATTTTATTTTCAATTGGCGTTTTAGATTTGGTTACTAAATGTTGTTCATAATGTCAATGCATCTCATGTATCTCTCATTGTCACCTAAGTCGATGTCTCCAGCTTCATTAATAAATGTACAAGATACAAGCAAACAGTTATATCGTCTACTGCAGTAGCTGTACACGTCAGCCAGTTGGGTAGGTCATTACTTTTAGAACGTATTAATTGGTGATAGTATCTTCATCATATATTGCGTTACTTACAATTAGTTCGTAAATATTCCCGGGAGAGTTGCGAAAAGATCTTATAAATTATAGCAATTTTAGTGATAAACTGATATCCACGAATTTATTGCTTCTTTGCTTGTGGAGCTCATTTTAATTGAACTGTTCACTAACATTTAATGTCACGAATGCCTTTAGAAATAGAATTATTACGGCTTAATGCGTCAACAAATATATTGAAATAGTTCCAATACAAGTGTCCGCCATTTTCACTGGAATTTTTATCGTCTGGATTCAAGTGTTCATCTCATTCTTTTTATGTAAGGTATATTTGTATTAATCAACCCCATTAGAATTCATTCGTAAGCCTCTTGTGGCAGTTAAGTATGTGCATCCAAAATTCATATCATCGTTTATAGAACTGCTTTTCCTCCGCCTTGCTTCCTGTTCCAATTCGGTCTATAACCGCTACACGCTTGCTCATTTTTCCGAAGACATTATTTTTGGTTATCTTCTGTCATTTACTTGTCTTATTATGTTCTAGTAGCTATCTATTTTACCCCTGTTTAATTATTTGTCTTTTTCTCTGTGAATCTTACGTATTGTATCGATTATCGAATATATTTCCTGCTCAACTAGACGAGAATTCGTTATATTGTGTATAATAAAATTAAATAATTATTTTGGTACATTTTCAAAACCTATTCGAAATGTACTCAATTTCACAATCGTAGAGACACGCCCCCTTTTATTAAGAATGCATTCTGTCGTATGTTCATGCAAGTGTGAATATTCCACAGAATTGATTACATAGGAATCGAATGTAAAAATCCCATTAACATATAATTAATTATTATTAACAAATGTATTATTTTTTAAATGTACAGTAATTTTATGCGCTCGATAAATTGTGCACATTTCCAGACATGCCAACTCTCCCGATTTAAGCGGGAGACTCCCGATTTTTCCTTCTTACGTTCTTGATGAACTGTTCAAATTGTGTACTTAGCTTAACATGTTAATAAAGTGTGACATTCATTAAAAACTGGCAAAGTGTCATAAAGGGATTAAGGTGCCATGCAAATATTGTGGTAATTAAAAGTGATTACTTCGTGATACACTTCTAAAAATCTCCCGATTTTTCATTTTTGAAAGTTGGCATGTCCTCCCGATTTTTCATTTTTGAAAGTTGGCATGCCTGACATTTCTTATTTTGCATAAAATGCGTATAAATTAATTAAAAAAACTCATCGTTCACCGAGGGCCACACTTGAGGATCATTTCATTGTGTTTAGTTAGGTCATTCGACAATGCAAAGTCATATTTTTTACAATTCTAGTTACTATTTTGAGTTCTTCTTCAGCTAATAGTTGATATTAATGGTTTGGTTAATGCATGAATCAGTTTTGGCGTGTAGTTGACTCTGCTCGAAGCGACTTACTGGAATAATTCAGTGTTTGCGAATTCTCCAACATTCTTTCGAGTATTCTACCGTGTGGTTGTGTACTTTAACCGTAATATTGTTCCAGCTAATAAGTTAGAAGTGATTTTAGTCAATGAGAAATAATTACCTATCGTAGTTTTTACTTAATCGTATTCTCTGTGAACAGTGATTATTAATATCATTGCAGAGTTTAGCTGAGAAATTTATCCGCGCTCTCGTTAGCCTACATCAAATAACCAAACTATAATCACCCTTTGCAGTTGGCTCTAGTGCCACTTGCTCTGCTCCAGTCTTCGTTGCTGCTGTCTCAATATCTCCTCGATCGATTTCCGTAATTGCCTGCCACATTATCATCGGTAGGTTTCCACCATTGTCCACTTGTTTGATTGTTTGTAAACGTTCTTGGATTTTCTAAACTTTTCGGTCAATTCCTTTCCCCTAATCTTTCGACAGCCGTCGGCTTTGTGTCAAGGACTCCGCGGATACGCTCGTTTAGTTTCGTGTCAAATTGTTGTGCGGGGGGGTCCTTCGAAGTAAAACGTGTATCGGAAGCGGATCGCGGGTCTCTTTTGTGTTTAAGCCTGAGATCGGTAATGACTCGGTCAGGATGTCTGAGGTCGTCGCCGGCCGGCCGGCCGGATGGTGGTTGGTTGTTTGAGCGGTGGGGTGGGGCCTGCGAGGTGGGGGTAGGTGAAATATTTCGTGGAAGTTCCGCCTGCGTGATTCCCTCATGGAAGTTGTTGCTCTCTTGATCGGCCATTCCATGCCATTATATCCCCGTCCCACCTCCCCTTTTTTTTACAACCCGGCTCCGTATAGGCGACCGTATATGACCTTAAAATTATCCGTTCAGCTGCGCCGCGTAAACTATCCACGGTTGTCACGACACATCGGCCGTTGCCCAATGTTGCGCGTTCGTTCGCTCTACCGTCCCCTCACTGGTTTCCAGTTGCTCTTTCCCTCCTCCACGGCGGGAATAACCTCCCCCTCATAACGGTGGTTTCATTGCTCGCCCGATTGCTCTTTCACTACGTACAGAACGTGATCATTTGTTTTTCACTCCCAACGCCCCCACCTTCTCCCCCTGAAGTTATTCGGGCTTCGATCACCGGGTATCAAGCCCTTCATACCGGTCGTTTTTTTTTTGAAGGCTCATTGTCGAAGGTCTCGGCGTCATTTAGCTGCCCGGAAATGAAGTTAGGTTATGCGCCTCTTACTTTTGCAAGTGGCTGCTCCTCGAGGCATTTTATGTACTCCATTCTGTTACAGTTAAGTTGGACTCCTAAATTTGCCTGACAGGTCGCACAGCGGTTTTCAAGTAAACGCCTAATGCACGTACGTACATTTGGTCTTATGGATTGGCGATTACAGTGGGTTTTGTCTCAAAAGGAGAATTCTCTACGGAGAATAATGATTACAAATAGCAACAAAAATTTATTATCGATGGTAGTCTCTCCCAGTGAATGTAGGTTTTGGCTTGGCACACGGACTAATCACTGGTACATTTCTAAGACTCATCTATCACGAAAAACGTGGCAATCTGCACTATGGTAAATCCTTCTTCAATTCCTCATACTTTCTGGCTTCCCTTGATTTGGCTCTCACCATATCATAGTCTTCAACGTGACATCGCCAACCAAAATACTCAGCATCCACTTTCTAATTTCCGCCTTTGGATTTCTCTAATCAACCCTCACCCCTCGACGCATAGCACGCTTCGTTTGTTTTTTTTCCGTCCATTTTACGTTTTCCCGTTCTTCTCCACACCTACGTCTCAAAAACCTCCTATCTGCGCTTATCCTTTTACCTCTGGAGCTAAGTTTCGGAGCCGTAAGCTCCGTATTCAAGTTTTCACTATTCTTTTAGTTACATCCGTATGAATGGCCCCTGTCTTCAGTTCCTCGCTTCTTTGTGAATTGACCGCGGTTTGCGCGATGTACTGGCGAGGTCTCAGTGCGACGTCGAGTCTAAATAGAACCACATGTATCGATAGAATCATCAATAATATCCGTGTGTAAGGGTGGCATTTATGAAATGTTCCATTGACAGTTTTAACCTTGGTACAGATGATAAGGATATGACGAAATAATGATATGGCAAGCATCCCATGATCATAAGTGAGCACTTCTTTTATGTGCGTAGTCCAGGGAAGAGGGGGATGAAAGTCGACATGTTTTAAAATGTCGTCAATTCTTTCAGATTTGATGCAAGTCAGTGCCATTCATTTCAGTCGCATTGTCGATACATTTACGTTATTACGATTTTTAATTGACATCTCTGAAACCTATCCGAGTCCAAAAACGTCACTCGCCTCTTCCTAATGCGGCATTAAGCAGGGAAAATAATAGGTGGTCGACGTTGGTATGAGTGAAGACATATAGACGCTCTGCGGACAATTGCGAAAGGAATATTAGGGATGACGGCAGGGGTGACTTTGATTGTCGTCGGGCGTTATTAACTCTGGCATCAGCGACGACAGGAAATTTATCCTCACGTTATGAACTCCTTCCTTCCTATTCAGAATGACGGTCCTCGAGGATACGTGCTAGGCTATCGTGCCAAATCGCGTTTATTCTCAACGCCAAGAGAAGGGCGGAAGTGTTCACCCGCTGGTGTAAACACCACTCAGTGGCAATATTTGTCAGACCAGGACACCGTGCTGTGTGCATCTAGTGACAAGCGAATTCAACCATCCCCAGTGCATTATTTCCTTCAAGCACATTCTTCTGGACGTTTACATGCATTCGGTGACTTATTTGTTTGGGTGTATACGAGCTCGTATATGTACCACCAGCGTTTTGCCATTGTGTATGGTAATTTTGAGAAGTGAAGATGCATTTCACAATTTATGATCTTGTAGATTACGCAAACGGAACTCCCGATGTTTCAAGGAAAATAAATTAAGTCGTGAAACTACTGCTGGGGTCTTGGTAATGGAAATAAGTTGTGGCCTTCTTCCTTTTTTTTTACAAAATATAGCAGCCGTAATTAATATGAAATGGTTCATTAAATTTATGCATTACCATATAAAGTGTTCAAGTTAGGCGGGTTTTTCCCTGTAAATTTCTACGGGTGGTTAGAGATGGCCTCTTAAGTTTTCCGTGTTTTTTTTTTTTTAATAAGCTGCTCATGCGTTTGTGACCGTGCCCAATAGCTCAGCCAATCGAAACGATCGAACTGTTGCATCGTGACATTGGTACCAGCTCGTTTGGGATTCATTTATTGTGACATTATTTTCGCGGCACATTTTGAAAATTATCATTTTTTTATTTTTCTACCGCGACGTTCTGATTCGTCGCTTTAATTGTAAATTTAAACCGCCATTTTTTTGATGCTCCTATTGTTAGGGTGACAGTGCCGGTCCTGAGATTATTCTACCTAGAATCAGCACATTGAAGAATGAAATGTATAGGAGTACTTTCAACATTATGTGATGCATAAAACTTGGTAATTTTAGGCTTGACTTTGTGGAACTTATCCATTACGGAAAGAAAAAAAACTGCTGTGTTAATTCTACTTCAGTTATTTTCTTTCCATTATGTGATCTATTTCCTGTTTAATATTGACCTTGAGGTTTTGTTTATTGTTAAAATATTTTAATTAAGAGAGAGACTGAAGGAAAGATCTTTTTGTAATATTTTTATAATTATCATTTTTGTTCGTAATGGTAACTTTGTGCGTGTAAACCAACCTTATCAGCGCCGTCTTTGACTTTCGGGCGCCCTAATTATATGTTCCATTCTCAGAAATGTGTCATTATTTGAATATTTGAAGGGAGAAAACGTTATCGACACTCGATATCAATGCGGGAAAACGTAGTTCAGTATGATTTCGATGGCATTGATTTCCAGTATCTCCTCTCCGACTCTCCTGGTCGTGAGAAATGGGCGAATTTATTGTCATCAATCAGGAAAAATGCGAAGTTGGACTTGCATCTTCGCATAAACACTCATCGATGCAACTGTTACGCGGACGATACATCTCCACCGATGAATAAATGAACAGCAATGCCAATTAAATAAATGAAATGACTCCAATAGCCGTAAACCAGTTTACGGCCATTGGAGTCATTTCATTCATTTAATACTGCTAGCCGTAAGGGCTCAATTCAGTCAATAATGTCAATACAAGACATAATATAGCGAAAATGTTCGATGCACCGAATATGTATCGCCTTCATCCCGATATATTTTATATTTAAAGTGGATTTTGGGGATGGGATATCGCAGAACCTCCCCGCGACACCTACCCACCCCACCCTATCTCGCCAGAGGTAACCGTCCGTCCCCGTCTAAAGGTTTTCCGCCTCTGCTTTCTCCACCCGTTCGTTCCTCCTCGACTTACCGTCTGGTCGCACTCACTCCTCAGTCCCCCCTCCCTTTCCTTCCGACGTTGTCTCCCACTCCTTCGACCTCCCTGACCTTTTCGACACTCATGCCAACTTTTCCGTGGCCGCACAGGCCGTGACGAATGCTCGCGATTTTTCCGTCTGCATGTACAACGAGTGCATTTCCGATGGGAGCGTTTGTATCGGTGTAATCGGTCTCCTGCGATCGAAATCCACTCGATCAAAATTAAATAGCTCAATTAATGCGGCCCACTTTCTTGCATCTGTCGTAAATTGAAACGAGGCGGTGGAAACTCGCATTATAATGCAATCAGTTCCGTAATGTTTGGATTCCCGTTCCTCTATGCGGACACATCACTGCATGTAAGTACAGAAATACACCAATGTGTAGCCATTAATGGTATAGGAAAGGTAATTTGACTTCCCCGAGATTCGAACCCAGATTTATCATTCCTTGGAGGCTTAGCTCACCAATTCATTCGCCAATTTCCGATTGAGTTTCCTTTCCGCGATCGCGCTCTCAGAAAAAAGCTCGGGTTTTTTTATTTGCTCTTTTTAATCGTTTTCGCTGTTCGGAAATCTGCTTAATATGGCGAATTTTGTTCATTCTTGTACCTCCATGCAACGCAGATCGATTGATGGTTTTGTGCAAATTTTAAATTTTCTGCGGAGGTCACTGACCGGAGGGTGCCAGGTTCAAATCTCGGTGATGCCCGCATCACCTGTTGACCGGTGCAAGCGTGGACCATTTTTTAGCATTCTGGATCAGAGCGTTTAGCATGGGAAAACGGAGCGACTGTGCGAATTTCCCACGCTCTTGGTTTTATTACCAGGTTGACTCCACCCTCTCCTATCAAACTGACCTTCGGGTTGCAGACTGGTTTTGTTCCTCATTTCCCGTTCATAGCAGGTGATCCCGCGGGCTTGTTGACTCGTTAAGTCGGCAGTGGAGCCTAATTGTTTTTTCTTCAGTCTTTATTTATGGTAAAGTTCAGTTCTCGGCTCAAGTAAATTTGAAAATCAACACAGTATAGCTCTCATAATGGGGTAGGTATAGGCTAGAAAGACGCCAAGAATGGCGGAATGGAATAATCTGTAGGCCTGCTAATTATATGGCTAGAAAAACTCGCGTTTTGCTAATTTAGATACCAAATAAGTGGGAGTTAAGATAGTGGAGCTGGCATGGCATGTTTATGATGAAGTTTTTATTTTCAAGTGCTCATTTCCCTTGCGTAAGGGATTGACCGTCTTGCTCTTCCCCCGCCTCGAGCTTTGCGTCCAGACTGTGCGGAATTTGATTCACGAGGACCGCCTCTCTTTAAGTCCGGAAATAATAACTTTTGCCTTCAATTTTGACCTATTTAGGTTCGCATCGTCACTAAATAAGGCGATCCAAGGATACTTCGGTTTTCCATAATCAATTTGCGTCATTTTCCGGTATATTATTTTGTTAAGGTCACAAATTTGAAATGTTCTCTTTCGCTTAATTTATTTTCCCTTGTGCGAGCCGCCGTTATGACCGAATTGGTTACGATGTCCTGGGTTCTTGGTACGCCATCTACTTATGTTTCATTTCGAAAAGGGTTTATTTTTATAATGTGCACGTTAAGGTAAATCATGTGCGAAAACGTAATACATTTTTTCGAATCACGAACTTCTATTTCTCCACCATGAGCATGGTGCCATCTTGGGATTGTTTTCCCAGTAATTTCAACGTCCGACATTACAAGCAAACTATCGTTTCTAACGGACGCCGTTATCGAAACACATTGGTTTAATTCCCTCTTACTTGGCGCATTTCTGTTTGCACGTTTTTTTTATTGCTCCCCCCTTGTCCTCAACCAACCATTGTAATGAAAACCTGTGTGGACTGAGAGGTGGTTGTTTACGAGTGGTTTTCGCACCTGCCCGCGGGCCCGGCGCCTTTTAAATTTTCGTGTTTTTCTCCTACGAAATTCTTCCTTTAGTCCTCAGTCAAGTCTCCTCGGGACGGAGAGATGCGTCTTTAAAAGAATGCAAAGTAGCGAATGCGCCGTGGATTGTGCGCAAGTTCGACCGCTCCCTCCTCTTCTTCAACGTCAAATCCCCCCCCTGGCGGTTTCCTCTTCATCTCCCGACTTTCTCTGCGGGGCGTTTAAAACGCTGGAATCCGGTGGGCCTCCTTTTGAGTACCACCACCCCCCCACCCTCTCCTCCGCCTATTTGGAGCGAGTAATAGAACCTTCGTCTTCACGGTGAGAAACACGTTCGGGTGGTTTTTTGGCCCTTTGGCGGTAGGTCGACGGGCGATTCATTCGTTTTCTACCGCTCCGCCCTCTTGTCCGGGAAGAGAAGGGACAAGGGCCGAGCGACTGCGGCTGGAGTGGTTGATGAGCAGCCTCCCGCTCCACAAAGCTACGAGTCAGCTCACAAATAATTTGAACACACGGTGTCTGCTGATTGTAATAAATTGTCAGCCGTTGTTTCTTGCCTGCATCACAGTGTGTGCGAATTTGAAAGTTTTTGTATCACACTTAAGACTGTTTTCAGGATACTTGAAAATCGACTTGCAGCTTGGGAAAACGAGATCTCATCTCCAATCACGTGATTCATCAGGCGTGCATATTTTAGCATTTATTTGTCCGCAGATCTGTTTCAGAGCTCGTGAGAGTTATTCAGCCCAATTGTTTTACGTAGTCCACGACATTTCGCTGTGGATAAATTTACTCCTGGTAGTTTTACTCTTGGTCACGATTTCTATGTTCTTTTTAGCTTTACGTCGTTATAAATTTAAAAAAGAAATATTTGAGTTAGCGAAGGTAGCCATTCCTTTCAATTTTCGATGACTCCTCATCTTTGAAAATAATTTTAGCCTTTTATGTGACCATTTACCGTTTATATATTACGGCCATTTAGGTCAGTAATAATAGTTGAAATTCCTTCTCCATCTTTGGGACGTATTCTTATTCCATGGAGTGAATAAGAAACTTGACTTCTGCGATATCTCTTGCCAGTTGTGTTGTTTTTCCTCTTAGTTCGAAACTCGCATTAAAAATTGGCGTTGCTATTGATGGATCTAATTTCGAGAATTTACAGTTTGGTGATAATTAGAGAAACCTAATAAACAAAATATTTCAACACGTTAAATTTTCGTATAAAATTATTTTTGCTTCTCCGAGGACCTTAGTTTAATTTCTTTAATATGGTTGTAGTAGTACTGAATCAATCGGTTTTCCTGACTTAAAACATGAGAGGATCTCATTTGATCCCAACTTCTACAGTTCCATTCAATCGTGCTAAAAAATGTTGATTAAACACGTGAGGGTTTTGTGTGTTAAATATATTTCATTTTGTTTATGAAAAGTTGTTTTATCAATGTCGAATCCTCTGGAGATTTAACGATTCAATTCATTTTTGAACAGTTCACATAAATATTTATTTAGTTTGGTAATAGGCAGAAATTTAACGAAAATATGATTCTCAGTGATCTTCACGTTGGAGCTCAGGCACTCTCTCTGACCCCTCAGGACGACGACGCCCAAGGGACCGCCAGTCACTAAATGCCGGCAAAAGATACGTTCTCACCTTTCCGCAAAATCTGCCTTTTGCCCCCACCCCCCTCAAACCACTGACGACTGCCTACAGACCTTTGGAAATGTTAGTGCGTAACAACGCCAGTGAGAGTACCGAAACGAATGCTAGGAAACTGACAAAGGACAAACGAAATATTTTTTATCCGTTTGTTTGGTTATTAGTTCCGTGTGAGTTCTTTGTTCAATATCATATTTAGAATCGGTTAATTTGAGCGTAATTTGAATTTCGTTTTTTATAATCGCAATTGAGAACTGCCTCAACTTTCATCCTGATAGCTATTCTTAATAGCTTTATTTTAAAATTCCATTTATTCAGCCTTCTGGCTATCCCTCTTCTCTGTGAAGAGTGAATCAGGGAGACTCATTGATATATGTTAAGGTTGCAGGAGGCGTCGAGATCCATCGTGTTTGGAAAACCCCCGAAAGTGCCTTTAGACCTTCAAGTCTATTATCTTTTGGACCACTGTGACGGCTATATCTTAGGCACCTGCGTTCTGTGTTTCTCCCTCCCTTCCCCGTCCTCCGCCGCTTGCGGTGCATGCCATCGCGTTCCCTTTCGACCGCGCGCCCTCTTCCCCCGAGTGGGTGGCCGAGAAGAGGATGGAGAATTGAAAGAATCAAAAGGGCAGGAACCGGTAAGCGTGAGTGTCATGGCGGCGTACTGTTACCTGGAACTCCGCTATGGTCATTTCGAGGTCTTAACATCCTCGGGGGAGAACCAAGATGATGTCGTGGATGAACTTTGAATAGGATAGTCGTTTGGCTTTTGGGTTTATCTCCTGCTTATAAACTCCCTAGGGGTGGACGAATGTAGGATTGAATGTACCGAAACTTGAATTTATCGGACTACATGCCTTGTAAAAATGATGAAATTAACATTTTGTTGCAAATGACGTTTGCAGCTTGGGCTTTGTTTGTAGTTTGAAGGAGTCACGTGCTGCAGTAGTATTGACATATTACAGGAGTAGTAAGTGCATCACGTGGTGCGTGGTGTAGTAATTTGCAGTGCAAAACATATATCTTCCTCTGCATATAATCTATATGTTGCCCCTGCCACACACCTTTTTGGTGGATCGAAGTATATTTATGTAGATATAGATATGTTTGATTATCCAAAATTTTTGATTTACCAAACCTCCCATGGCCCCGTTTTGGATGTTCGACTCTCCATTGTACGAGATGTATAGATGTTGGTGTATGAATGTGGCAGTGGATTCATGTTAATACGATGAAATTAAGAGGCCTCCTTTTCCAGTTGTACGTACTCGTCATCCATGAAAATTAATTCCTCACTCATCAGATTTTCCCCCAGAACAATGCAGTGTGTATTTTTCCGCGGTCAAGAGTGCCACATTCGATTGGTTCTTCTCCTTGGCCCTCTCTGTCTTAAAGTGGGTCGTGGATTAACAGAGGGCAATATAAACAGTCTGCAATAGAAAACAATAACGTGCGCGAGGCATTGTGTTGTTTTCACCGATCTTGAAGTCGAGGTGAAGGGAGTGGGTATGTAATACGTCGACGAAGTTGTTTCACTTGGGAATTCATTTAGTTCAAATATCCTGGTGATTAGTGGCTAATACCGGAGCAGTTGGCAACTCTTTGTTTTCTCTTTACATGTAGCTTGTGCATGTCGAAGATAAATTATGCTCTGTTTTGGGGTTGAACTGCTCGATGGTTTCGATTGATTGTCTTTGAGTATCCTTCTCCCCAAGGGGTGGGATGATTTTTATGAAAACTTTTCTTAGTTTCCGCTGAGTACATCTCGGGCAATTCCGCTTCTGTACACTCAACCAGCGCTTCCGTTGCCCGGTTTCACTTCCTTATCGCATGGTCTCCGCTGTGTGTGGGTGCTATATACTCGTGTCTGACTCCGGGAACTGGAGGCGTCTCCGCGAGGACCTTGAAATGAACAAAAAAGAACCTCAATGCATCTTCTCTGAGTTCCCTGGTTTCCTTTACATCACAGTAAGGAAGCTTGGGGGTGTTATGAGGTTTAGACGAGAGGGCGACGGTTGCCCTTAGATCGTGAATCTGCAAAACTAACATGGAAATCGTTTTTCTTTATCGCATCTTCTCATTCAAGCTGTTCGATGTATCGTATATGTATGGGAGTTAAACTTGTGAAACACTGGAGAACGGCGATATGGAGTTTCGATACATTAGCGCATATTAAATGAATGTTGGTGCGTGGTATTTCGATGCCCATGGGCTATAGAACAGCCAAGTATCGAGTTGTGATGCAAATTCGATGTTTTAAGGATTTAATTCGTTTTAAATTTAGAAAAAATGTGGAATTAAATCGAAATCTGTCGATAACGGACGTATTTTTACCTGAAGACTCTATTCAGATCAGGAAGTATCATAACAGGCCCTTTCCGTACTCTACATGCAAACCCTTCCCGCCATTTCCGGTAGGCACGGTCGATAAGGGCTGATTTTATTTATTTCCAGGAAATTTTTTACCGTTATTAATGTTTTCAGTTCTATCTTATCCTTAGTAACTCCTTTCACCTCTGCCACTGTTTCATACGTGATCTTCTATTCGTTAGGCGTCCAATATTCCTCGTTTTTAACCACATTAAAATGTGGGATTCGATATATTTCCTCGAGGCAATCAATCCTTAATCCTTGAAACACCACGAACTTTAACAAAAGGCAGAGTTTGAACTTTGGTTGTCACCGCTGGCTGCATGTTTTCCGTAATTTAGTTTTTCTTTACATTTTGGGAATTTGGATGCCTCTGGTATATGGGATGTTGATTGGCTCCCGTATGAAATATTATCGCTCTAATCTACCCTTTTTGCCATTTCCATAAGAATGTCCTATTAGTTTAAAAAAAAATAGAGCACTTTA
Source organism: Hetaerina titia (assembly GCA_037158775.1). NCBI lineage: Eukaryota > Metazoa > Arthropoda > Insecta > Odonata > Calopterygidae > Hetaerina > Hetaerina titia. Next base: position 27,332,880 of record CM073776.1, on the reverse strand, counting down.
ACTGATGAATGACACTTAATATGAATGCTGTGTCACTTCATTTTCACGTCATGAACATTTAGACTTCGCACTAAAAAGAATGCAAAAATCGAAGTAATTTCAGTAAGAAAAAATAATTAGGGCTAGCCACGAAAAATACCCATCTTGAGTTAAGAGAATTAGAATTTGCTGCTATTAGTGATGATTGCATCCGAATCAGTTTTACAAATAAAATATCGTTTTTTCAAATTAACAAATGCAAATAAATATTATTAGCTTCCTGAAACTGAGGGTCTGGCTTAACCATTTTTCAAGTATACAATACAACTATACTTTTCACCATTTTTTTCTTCATTAGCTCAGTTTTTTTGCTACCCACCATGTTGGCCTAATAAGGTATTCTCTTCCTGTCCTGGCTGATAACATCTCTTCTTTAGATAACTAAGCCCCAACATCCCGCTACCCCTCAGGTTTTCTTATTCGAATATCCCCCATCAATATCCTCCCTGTTCCCACATTGTGAAACACTCCTCGTTTACCTTATTCTCTCTCTCTCTCCAAACCAAATTTTTTCCATTCCCCATACCCTTTTATCATAAACCCCACGTTAGGCTCATTCTCCTTTTTCCAATATTAAGTTAACTGAATCATAGGGAGTCACTCTGATGAAGAGTGACTTGGTTTACAACAAATAAAATAATTGGTAAGTTGAATTAAAGTCTCTTATGTGCCTGTCAAACTTGAAAGTCATCCAACCTAGGATTTTTTTTACATTTTCCGGATTTCTTTTCGTTAATGACAAGATCCATTGCATTAATAGTCGATTTTATAACGGGATTTGTTGCAACTGTCGCATTAATTTAGGGTGATGATGAATCCTGGGAATTTCCGCTTCATCCTGTAGTTTTATCATAAAATACTTGAGCGAATTGTGTGCAGAGAAAATTTTATATTCGTGAAAATTATGAACTATTCTTACTGGATAAAAAAAAGAGTGCGAAATCATTATTTGCAAGAGTGTACATTTTTCTCATCACTGGTCTTGTTGTACGTCACTAGAATTTATTTTTAGGTATTTCACGCAAGTCTTGTCATTTGTTGTCATCCCATGTCCTAGGTGACTTTGCCATTAACTTGCTTATGCAAAAAAAACTTATTGCCCGATTTGTATATGGTAGAACTACCGTGATATTTCTTAGCGATTTTTCTTTGGGCTAAAATATTGTGAGATCCTGAAAAATCGATGTGGAGTCTTAATTCCATTGTAACTTTAATCTCGTTGTCCGTGAAATTTTGTTGTTAGGGCTCAAGTATACCTTATCGATATTGCATTTTGTGTGGACGATCTAATCGTCGCGTCCTTCTCTCATATGGTATAAAAATGACCCTCATGTTAATCTGATATCAGTGATCAATCGAAGCCACCTTCGCATCTCAACTTATCAACCATTGTGATAGCCATCGACGAGGAAGCTTTCTACCAACCAGTCGTCCAGGCGACCGCGTCTTTCGGACGTACTCACTTGGACGAAGGGAGCTACACTTGACCTTTTGAGTCTATATAGTTCATGTTTCTGTAGTGTATGCGCGTCTCTCGTATGCCAGCGTCGCAAGCGTCACCGTTCCAAAGCCGCCCGCTTCCCCGTTGCCATCTGTCTTACCGTGAGTGTCCTTGCTGAAAAAAATGCATTGGTAGAAGTGTAATGATGCCGGACACCGTTACGACGAACTTCAAAAGGACTTGTCCAGAAGGTCGCTATACAGGTTTCCCTGCTTGATTCTTCGTTGCGCATCATAAACCGACTGATCCCATATCCTACGTGTCCCAATAACGAGATAATTTCGGTAGAAACATTATTTTTTATTTGATTGCAGCACTTCTTTTGCAGGAGTCATCTCTGCAATTTCGTGTTAATTACACCTATGTAGGACTCGGTTGGAACAAGCCAAGCGTCATAAATAGCATATTATTACAAATGAATGCTGTTAAAATTTCAAGTGGCTGCTGCCATGCATTCTTGAAATATTTGATAAGTGTTACATTGGAGTTTAATTTCTAAGAGGTTGTTTCGAATATAGTTGTTTGATTGCATGTGTATTAATTGGAGTAAAATGTGTGGATCACGTTGGCCTGAATATGTATAGCAGAAATCACCTTCGAGTCGCATCGAGTCGAGTGAGCTCTCCATATTTCAACACTTAAATTTCTTTACTATAAATCTTTTACGAGAAAATATAATTTTCATTTCAAACGGAAGAATTTAACCATCTTCAAATGAAATATTTTTGTGATCTTGCTTTACGTTTATTATGGGTATAAAATTAGTTATCAAACAGAATTCCTGTCTGCTAGATAGGAGAGGAATTGCTTCCCCTAGATGATGTGACTATTATGGAATTAATCGTGACTGAATTTTGTGGTTTTCGTGAACGTGGCTGACAAACGGGTGTGGTTTACCTTAGAAGGCTGAGAATTCACTTGTTATTAATTTAAGGTTAAAATAAATATGGTATTACTTAACGCATTGGAAATGGACGTCGTCGGGAACCGAAGTTAGATTTTTGGGAAATGAACAAATTTGAAAAGAATATTCTTTAAAATTTTGGTTTTAACATATATTTATTCGTTACATTTATTCATAGTGGAAACAGATAAATCCCAGGCTGTTTACAATAAGCGATGTTGCGCATGAAGAGTTTGGAGACTGTGTATTTCTCAGTGCCATTATTGGTTCTCTAGTAAAATCTGGTTTCTACGATATCGCAGAAAAGTATGATTTCGATGAGAGTATTCGGAGTAAGACATCGAGTGGTTGAGAGACATGGACAAATGAATAGCAGTTAGGAATTGAATGGCCCCGGTAAATAAAATGTACGGATATGATGGGCACAAAATGAAGAATAATGATTTCAAATAATTAAAGAGGAAAATAAACCTACAAGATGAAAAACTGGGGCAGTTGCTTTGGAGACATTGGAAAAAGTGAAAGATTAGGGAACTATAAGGGGTAGGGAGTATCAAGAGTGATATTTATTTGGTAGTTATGTCCATCCAAAACCTACCTTAACCTGTTGATTATTATTATTAGATAATCTACCGGTTAAGGTAGGTTTTTGGATGGACAAACTATCAAATAAACATTTTGTAACTCCAAACAAAACCCAATCCAGCAACCTAATATAGTATACATCAGGTCCCTCTTCATCTCTGTGTACTTCTTTCCTCCCTTCATCCCGTCCAATATCCCTATCCTATTCCTGCCCTTTCCTCGCTTGCCCAACATTCTCCCCTCTATTACCTTCTTCAACATCCCACTGCCGCCCAATACGTATTTCATCCATTTTTCCTGCCTCCATAGGATTTCTCTCAACAAACCCTTCTCCTCACCCGCCATCTCCAGTACTTCCTCATTTGTTTTCCTTTCGGTCCATTTCACCTTCTCAATTCTTCTCCACACCCACATTTCAAAAGCCTCCAATCTACGTCTATCCTCCTGCTTCAGCGACCACGTTTCCGCGCCGTACATAGAACCGGTAGATTACTTAATAAAAAAATGGAATATGAAGAATTAGGTGATGCAGTTGTAGATCTTAGGTTTGAGACTCTAACAGAGGTAATCTGCCTAATGAAGGTAGAAATTGAACAATCCCTAACAATTATTATATTCTTATAACGTGAACTTCCTCTTAAATTTTCCTTACATTATTCGTCGTTCCGTCTACCTGCCTGCATGCCGTATAAAAAGCATACCCTCCCTCATCCTGCCTCTATCCCGTCTATATCATTCTCTGTTCTGTTATGGCTGTAACTTATTCTTACCTATCTATACGTATTTCATCCATTCACTTTTTCTGTCTTCTATAGATTTCACCTACCCTCGGATTTAAATGGTCCTCTCAGCTCCCTCCTAATATACATGAATTTTAAACTTTGTCGTTAGACCACCTGTATATCCAAATTACTTTATCATTTCCTCTCCGTACCCACAAATTACTTGGATTTTGGCGCCGCACCCTGTGAATGTCTCTTAATCTCATTCTCTTGCCTTAAAATCTGATTCTTGAACCGCGCTTTTTATTAGCATGTTAAAATATGTACAAATATTTTTTATTAATAATATCTGCCATCGATTTCCTTCTTGCAAATTCTTCTTTGGCCAACGTCATACATCTCTCAATGCCTCTATATTACGGGCCTTTTTCTCCAACTGCTCAAATACGTGAACTGCTCCGACTAGTCTAGTTTATCCCCTCCTATGTACGTATGAGTTGAATCCATACTTGTCATCATTCGTAAGAAAATACAACCACAGCCCTTCTGTCTTCTCAACGACATCAATTCCCAAAAGCCAACAACCTGTGCCCAATGGATAAAGATTGCGTTTTTTTAATTCCGAAAAGCACAGCGTCACTTCCTGCACTCCTGGTTTCACGTGGCCGTTGAAGACGTGATCGACCCATCTGTTAGGCTGTTATGAAATTGAGTCCGATCGCGATAGTCCGGGAATACCGTTATTAATTCACCCTCGAGTTGTTTACTGGCTCCCGTTTTGTTTCGAGGGGGGAGGGGGTAACGAAGAAAGACCTTGCAAGATCATCCCCCCTGCTCGTCCGCAAAAGTGGCGATCGCGCTCTCGAGCCCTCATTTGTTCACATTTGGCAAATCCGAATGCGTGCCTCCCTCTCCCCCCCTCTCTTTCCTTCCCGTCCGTCTGTGGCCGTGACCTGCTTCCGGTTCGGAAGAAGTAGCAAATCCTCCCCCGTTGCCTTACTCTTCCACCCGCTCAACCCCCCCCCCCTGGTTGTAAAGAGGGTTGGAGGGGGAATGAGACATGCCTTATTCATCGTCCGGACGACCCAAATAAGTCCCGGCGGCAGCGGTGGACTCTTGAGCCGGGGTTGGAAAAGGGAGGGAAAATATCGCATATCCGAGATGTCAACTGACTCTGGTGTGGAATTGTATGTAAGGAGAACCAGAGGAACTCGTTCCATCGTCTCGGCGGCGATAAAATATGCCGAGGATGCAGGAAGGAAGGCTGACTCGCGTTCCTCCGCCAACAGGTTTCATGGGGGCCACCACCACCACGTGTTTCTTGTGTGTCCCACAAAACGGGAATGGGCATGCGGGTGTCTTCTCGATTTCTTATTATAGGCGATGGGAGAGGAAAAAAAATAGAGAGGTCGGATCACATTCTTGCAGGACTCTAGCAGGCGCTACGTTTAACGCTCCAATTACGCCATAATTTTCTAAATTTTGTTTAATCTGTATTTTCCTCCCCTAATCCAGATAATGAAGACTTAAGGGTTTCTGTATGTGATAATTGTATGAAACCACGGTTTTTGTTGCGAGGTTCTCGTCCTGTATTTTATCGTTACCCTAAAGCCTTACTTTTCGCGTATAATGTTTTGGCACACGTTACCCACTGCTAGGCAGGCGAGAAAAATTTTGAATTGGAAATGATTAATAGATGTGAGCAGCATAAAATCTTCCGGTCGTGATTTAAAAATCACCATTCTTACCGAGCATTCTTTATCTGTGAGTTCATCTGTTTTGAATGTATCTCTTTGTTCCACATTTTTGTGTACGTTTCATGCTTACGAAACATAGGCATTCACGAACGATGTTCTCTCCGTGTTTACTTAGGCCTATATTGGAACAGTTAGACAATTTTTTACCTAGATGTACACCAAATGCTTAATTTTCTACTTAAAATAGATTGCTCCAGAAACGGCCCTGCATTCGATTTCTACTTTCTTAACGTATTTATATAAACCGACTGAAGTGACCGAGGCTTCCTTGTCGTATGGCTAACCTTGACTAACGAAGTCTCTGAACACTGTTCGTTTTCATTCTGATCGCGCGGTTTCGACCGTCATGTGCCCACGGAAACAAGAGGAAGTACACAGTTCCTTCCTCCACTGGTCAGTCCAAGTCGCATTTTGCATCACAATTGCCGAAGGGAGGAACTGTTGAAAGCTACCCAAGTGAGGCAAAACGTCCTTGAAGGCACTCTTGGGAAGTCGTCTACTGAATAGGTGTACTGTGGGCATTAGAAAACACAGATGCCTACAGAGTGACGGATTGAAAATACAGCTTGAAAGAGACCGACCGGATTTAAAGCCATGATTGAATTTCAATCCGAACGCTTATAAATCCTGTCCTCCCATTCCATACTAAATTCGTAACACTTTTACTTTGACATTCTTCCTTAACATCTTAATTTCTCAGTAGTATAGGTCAAATTCCGGCTTTCTGGTCCTGGTCGCGGTAGGATAACGTCCTCCCCTACCAACGCAGTAGCGGCTTCGATTACCGCCCAGTTGGGTATTCTCCCTCCTAGGGTTTGAAGGTTTGTAATATGCGGGTTGTAGATGTATATATTTAAAGTAATCGACGCTATATTTAATGACAATAATGTCACTCTTGTTGCATGATTTTACAATAAGGTGGTACCTTGTGCCTCTAGAGTTCGATGGGTGGTTGCTGGTTCTTCGCATATCGACATTTTTCTGTAATTGTGCCTCGTGCATGGTGCGTGACTTTGTGTGTTCTTGTGCTCTGCATGCCTGGTGCGGATATACCCCCTGCTGGCTATACCCCCTGCGGATATACCTTGCTGATGGCTTTCAGGGTATTCTTTAAATTTAGATAGATGTAGAATAATCTATGATGTTTCATTACACGATCCGATGTAAAAGCCAATAAATAAAGACTTTTCAGATTAGTACTATGTGAAAAATAAGTTCCTTCAGGTTTCCAGTGTTCCGTCTACCTAATGTTTTATTTAGGAGTATTCTGTGTCATATTTTGACCCAGACAAAGCACGCGATTCGTTCTGTCCTTCATTCATTGTCTTATAGACTCCAAATTTCTCGACTGCCATTTGGTAATTTTTTCTTTTCTTTCTGACCATTGTCATATTTCACGCTTTCTCCTTCCCATTAATTAAATTCTAATATTCCTGAGGACGTGTTCAGTCCTTCCAAGTAGCCGCATTGATATGTTAGGTATAATTCCGTGATAATGGGAACTCTTAAAATAGGGAGGGAGTTAGCGATGGAGAAATACAGAAACTTGTTACATTTGCGAATTAGGACAGAAAGAAATATTACAAAAGGAATAGATTCTAAGTACTCAGTTATTAACTAGGACTATCCTGTATCTCCTTAAGGCGCATTACCATGGACACACATTGCGTACAATGCACACATCTTGTTGTAGCCTGTACAAAAAGACATGCAAATTTTGAGAATTGAATAATTTTTATCACATATATTAAATAAGTATCCTGACAACACATGATTCGGAAATTATTTACAAAATTTTAATGCTTTTCAAAATCTCTCGAAAAGGTTACAATGCAATTGCATATTCGTGATATCTTACGTGCGATAGAGATTGTTCAATTCAAAATGATTCTATAGGCTCCCCTAATATTTTCTTTTGCCAATTTCAACATTCGATATTTTATTTGAAAAAGAAGTTCCGGAAATTGTTGGCCAAAGAGATTGTTCGCGAATTGTAAGTCACTCTGATAAAAGAAAGGTAAACGCTCCGGGTGGAAACTAATTACTCTCCCAAGATTAAAAAAATGAGTTCGTGTTTCCAGAAAGTCTTTTGGCTGTTCCAAAGGAAACAGCGGACTTTCAGTGCTATTAAGAGCGTCATTTAAATGACATTTGGAAAAAAATCCTGGCCAAAGTCAACAGTTAAGTGTTTTCACATTTCCCCAATGATTGATTAGCAGGAATTATTAATTTTGAAAATTAAAATGACGATTTTTTTCAGTGTTAAAATCTTACGAAAACGACGACGCTAAAAGTTCGTAGCGTGGTGAAAGTATGAATGGGTTTACGAGCGAGGAAGGGTGTGAGTGGTGCTTAGAGGGAAAGAATCGTTGGAGTAAAGGATGGAAGCACGCCGACAGTCTGCACGCGATACGGGCCGGAGACTTCAATGGGCGGCGAAAGACGGGGTGGTAAGCGGCGGGTGGGAGACTTGAACGAGCGACAATTTGATCCTCCGCCGAAATCACTCTGCTATTATATGACTCACTAAATGAGTGCATATCTTCACTGCCAGTTCTGCGTAGTACTTACAGGAAATCGGAATGGCGATCGGGTCTTAGGAAGAAATGAGTGACTAAGGAGCTTTGAGTGTGGAGCACGCTTCCAAGGCTGAAATGCTCTTGCGAAAGTCGAAGAAAGTTGAGGAAAGGGAGTAAAACACACCTGAATGCTTTTCTAGAAAACGGGAAGATGTAAATGACCGTTTTTAAATCCGAATCAGGTTCTGTAATACGGACAGAACGTGGGCATGATTATGCAAAAATCGAGATGCGTGACTTCGCTCTCCTCATGTTATCCATTTAATCATTACAACGGATTCGGGTAATCGTCTCTGGTGCGTTACTTCCTAAAATCTTGTTATTTTGTGCCATTTAATTAATCCAACTTTTTAACTTAGTGCAGCGAATGAAACAGCAGCGGTGTGCCAATTTATTTGGCATAGTCTTGTATGCTTACTCTTTTTGGTGGCTAAAACTTTTCATTACGAAATATATCTGGCGTAGTACACCTGTATTTTCTGAAAAACTGGAAATATGTATCAATTGACCTACATTAAGACTCGGAGTTTTTCAACCGATAGCTAATATTAAAGGTGTCCGTATAAGGAAGAATAAAAAAATGCAATAAAACTCTTGGATCTGAAGTTAGCTAGGTTTTTATAATCATTCCAAAAAAAAGCTAGCCGACCTGATTGTAAAATGACCGCTAAATACCTAAGACGGAACGAATAACCCGATTTATAAAATTTTACACAAAAAATTGGAAAATAAATTGACGAGAATATTGATTAGAGTGAATGTGATGGTATTTATATCGTTCGTTCGAAACCCAAAATCGTGCAAGCAGTCAGAAATTCAGGAAGTCATGCCGTGATGTTGAAATGGAAAAATTTTGAACCATCGGGCAAAGGGAGTCACTAAATGTCTCTAAAATGTGACTCACTCGGTCGCTAAATAAAAGAGCAAGCTCGTGGATGAACAGCTTGGGAAAACCACCCATGGCAATCTCATGCAGCCAGTACGGTATTTTCCGGATGACTTATTAAGAATAGATGAAACTTACCTTTGAAATTGCAGTGAAAAAAATACTTAACATAAATGAGCATAAACATGAGATATGCTGATGCGATATACGATTATGCTTTTACAAAACCCAAGCTAAAAATACCTTACCCCCCCTTTGATTTCATTTTAAAAATATAAATACTTTCTAGTGAAACCGGCCATCCTTATCTTTCTCCATAATTAGTGCGCGTGATTATTTCTTAGATAAATTTTTATTAATGTGATGTAGTCTCTCTGCTGTTCCGCAAAATTTTCTCAAAGACTAAATATGTTACAATTCTGTAACCAGCCAGACTCCACTGGTGTAGGGCTAATTAATTTCGCGTACCATTAGCACCTGAAATTCCATTCAGAGAACGTAATTGCGCATCGTAAGCGTGCTGTCGCCTTCAAAAAAATCCATTTCGTTGCTTGCTCAACCAGAATGCTGCCGATCAGACAAGGCCACTCAAGGACAGAATATTAAACTATTTCTGGGTACAAAGGAGAGTACTGGAACATCCGCGATACAAACAGCTTCCTTCGAAATTTGGATAGCAATTAAAAGAAATGAAATCGTTACGAAACGAGTGACGCGTGGTAGAAATATTTCGTATACCAAGGATGTGAGGCATCGAGAAGAGCTGAAAAGCGGGAATTTTAAGCGTGTTGCTTTGGAGCCGAAAATGTATGGATACACTAAGTAGTTCAAGATACAGAATACGTAAATCAGTTTATTATAGTTAAGCGACTGATCCAACTAGAAAGTAATTTAAATATCAGGATATTTTATGTACCTTACCCGAGTGTTTTCGCTTCTCGAGAAAACTTTCAGGAGTCATTGAATGCCGTTTTATTTCAAGGAAGTAGTAAGTAAATTTATCTGCTGAATAACTTTTCAGCTAGTTTGAACAATTGTTGGCATCTGATAATAGCTGCAATGGTTCGATTAAAATATCACGCTCCTTTCCATACTTACTAAACCATGACGCTCACCATTTGTCCACTCCTTCACGGACACGTCACACACTTCAGCGATCAAGTATGAACGAAAGGTTATTACCGTGAAGTTAAACGCTATTGCGAAACATGACATCAAGGGAAGGGCATTTTTGACGGAAGCGTTAAATAAGGCGTGTACTTGAGCATTAGTCAGGCGTGAAAAACAGAGTTCTTGACCCTTTATTTAATGTGACTTCTTATACCGGACACTTTTGGATTTTATTTTTTTATTTTGTGCTGCGAGTGATGATTGCCTGACTACTGTCTACAGGAAGTAACTTTTAGGGACTGCAAATACGTGTAGATTGATCCAGTAATATCATAGGCACTAATAGGGTATGAATTCGTCTCTTGTAAATGAATTTAATTGGCAATAGGGTGCACAATGTCCTAATTCAATAAATAAAATTTCATTTTTTTAATCTAAGAAGAAGAAATAGGTTTTTTTAGAGTTATATTTACATGTTTGAATTAGGTTAACAAAGTTTGTTTTATTTAAAATATTCAGCCAGAAAAGTCAATGTTCACCAATTCTTCGTTTACGCGTTTTGCATGAAAACGTTTGAATGTGGTTTTTATGCCATAAGCAGAATACCAATTTCTCACAATGTAAAAATTGGGATATAACTTCCTTTCAACTTCATATTTCGTAAGACCTTTCAACCCAAAGAATGGTTCTCTTTCACTCACTGACTCGAGCGGTGCTCCATGGTTGTCCTTGAATCATTCATTTGCCATTGAAAGCTCAAATACACGTAATTCTGACAATGTAACCATTTTTACAATTCACAATCTCTTTGTCTTAGGAATTCATTCCACCTGAGAATATTTTACGGCTTTCCCACCATCATGGATAATTTCTCCATCATACAAAAGCGATGGTTTCTGTTATCACTTCGTGCTACTTCAAGAAAAGGAATCGTAGTACGTCCCACAACAAACATTTTATACTATCGACATAGGTTTCAAACTAATTAATCATTTTCAAGGCTGAACTGACTTGTTTGGTGGAAACGCCGATCGATAAAATAAATTTTTGTTGGGGACTTAGCTGATTTCTCTCTCTATTTGCTGTTTGCATTTGCATTCCTTTATTATAATTTATTTACTATATTATTCAGGAGGGCGATTAAATTTGGTCGCATCTCGGATATTTGTAGACCTTAGATATTTATCAACCTTTCATTATTTGTTTTCATTCTTTGTTATAACTTCTATTGAAAGTCTAACGAGAAATGGATGCAATGAAAATATATTGTTTATTCAGGAACCACAAACCTTAGAGTTTTGGGGGCTACATGCGGGTAATCCTTGTACTGGCAACCCCGAAATTACTTGGATGTCTCCTGTTCAGGTCATCGATGTTAAAGGCCCGTGGATGGTACACCTTACGGAGTTGAAATGAAGGTACTACGAGATCATGTGCAATGTTGAACCTTAAAAATGTAATTGCCATTATAGTTCCGTGGTTATAAATAAAAGTTACTTTGATTTCCACGCTGTTAGATATTGTCGACGGCATTTTTTAACGTTAGCACGTTATTTTCATGACAATATATTTTTTAGCACGACACTGTCTTGGTAATAATGTGTAAAAGTTGAAACCGAGGTTGAAAATGTTTAACCGTGTGTAAATTTGTAAAATATCTTTTATTTATAACTATGGAACACGACAAAGTCAAACCGGATACCATATAATATCGTATATCAGTTGCTCCTAGGTATAATTGAAGTATGAGCAATGGTTTTATGTCAATCTTTACGAAAAAGGTATTGTGATGAAGAAATCAGTTGGGTAAATAACTCTCTGGGCTCTTAATAGTTTTTCCTTTCACGCGCTTGCATTCATCCAAGTGCAGTATTTTTTCTGTTTGTTAATAGAATCCCCACCTGTCGATCCAATGCAGAGTGAGGAGTTCGCATTCCTCACTGCGTGTACGTTCTGTGTTTTTTTTCCCCACGGAAAAGCGAATGCGTGAATCGGATGGGAAAACTGGGCACTTGGTCCCGGTGGCATTCTTAATTACATCTCTCAGTCACGGATTGGATTTAATGATATTTTTTGTAAGATAAAACTTGAATATTTCGTTAAATACAATTGTAAGCTGCGCACTAAAGGTTCTTTGCTTTCTTCCTCTTAAAAATCAAACAGTATAATTCCGAAGGTTGTTTCAATAAGTGAGAGGGTAGAGACCGGTGTGCTAAACCATTCAGCGCGTAATTGTGAAATCACGTACCGCTCCCATTGCACATGCCGATTGTGTTTTTGAAGTATATCAGAAACTGCTCAAGAAACAATGCATGTTCTATGCTTAGAAGAGAGTCCAGCAGGAATCACTGGGATTCAATCCTCTACAGTCAGTGGTGCAGCAGCTAGATGGGGAAAGATTAGCATATACACGTATTGTAGATGAAATGTAGAATTAATGTTTTTTAATTGAATGAACAAAGACCGCTGACACAATGCATATGTGAACTAAATTTCACTCTTAAATGTGGATGCAGTGTAGGTTTTTGTAATTTATATCATGCCAAGTTTTAAATGAAGTTTATCATCTGTCCCGCAATGATTCAGTTTTGAAAAGTAACTGTTTCAAGCAATAAAATCGGCGTTTTCCGGATAGCGCACTTGAAAAATGTATTCGGTACTACAAATGAAGATGTTAATTACTTTTGTGTTGCAAACTTATGGTCGTTTGGTATCAGCACCCTGCGCGAAGAGTGTTAGGACTTCAGTTTGATAGAGGAAGGAAGATTCTACGTGCTAATTCCGGTGTTGGTATGTCGTGTGCATAAATTGCCGCAATCCGTGGAAATCTTTCCACCTCCACCCTTCTTCTTTTCATTCGTTCTCGGAAAGTGACTCATTAATCCAAGCTCTTTCTTGATGTGGCTTCTGAGAATTTCAGATCTGATTAGATTTGGGTCATAATAGGAAAAATTGTGAGGTTATTTTATCGAGGGGGATAATTTTCTTGCACTTCTTATTTTTCCTTCCATTTTCGTCACGTATCTTTCCGAAAATAATGATTTATTTGCCTACACTTATCTTTTGGGATCCCAAGTTATTTTAGCGTGCGAAAAATCCCGATCGCACGCGTCTATCCATACTTTCGCCCAAGCTCAAACACTGGTATCTTCCAGAAGTGGTCGAGACGTGTTCGTGTAATTTGAAGAAAGGCATTCGGCTAAATCTCATTTTTTTTCTCCAGGAAAAATTTCTTTCATCCTTATTTCGTTATTGTGGTGAAAATAAAAGTTGTGGGAATGCTTTTGTGACCACTTTTTATTTGGACAAAAAACGGACTTGGACATAAGATTGCGATTTTAAATGATCATCACTCTGATGATTTGTTAGTAATATTTTTTTCAAAATGTTTTCCCATGGATTTCAATGTCAAATCGCGAGATAATTATGCGTGGCTGCCGATTTGAATTGATTTCATTGACACGAAGCGATGTAAATTGTTCATAATTTTTTTAGAAAACGGGTTCGGCTGCATTTCTAAAGGTTTTCCACTTTCTTTTCATTTAATTTATTTTTCGATACCTTCGCTAAGAAGGCCGGTTTCCTCCCGGGAGGAATTTGATTTCTTTTTAATCAATGGCTGCGATTTTCCTTTCACGACTTTTTAAGTATTTGTTTGACGCGGAAAAAAAATTCATACTTTCACCTGTTGACGTGTAAATACGTGCACACCCTGAAATGCAGCTCTCGTGATTGCTGCGCTTTCTTTCCCGTCAATGAAAAAAATGGAAAAAAGTATTTTCGTTCGGCATAATTTTAAGTTCACATGTGGTTTGGTGATCATAAGCCCGAAACATATTTCATATGGCAAATTTTGGAATATCCCCCAGCATCTCAGGTTTACGACCGCCTCTGTTGGATTTTTCAACCATCAAACATTTCTCATTGAGTTCATAGTGTTGTCCCAAATTGTCCTTAGCTTTTTTGTTATCGAGGAAGTAAAAATCCTCAAACCTCTCTTCGTCCTTTGATTATTATCTTCCTGGATACATGGTACCTCTATGTTTTTCTTGTTAAACATACCTAATCTACATCGCATACATCTCATTAATTGTTCACCGTCTCAATCGTAATGGTCTCTGGTCTCAATCGTAATGGTAATGGTAGATTAATTTATATTGTCCTTAGGCTGATCTTAAATTGCCCACGTTAGTCATAATAAAACTTTTTTCATTAATGGGGCGAATTTCAACGAGTCATGCGCTAATGTGCCGAATATCATATTCCATCCAGGAATGGGTGGTTTCTTATTTTCTTAACCAATGGCCGCGTGCACCTGGCGGTCCTCCAGCGAATTGCCTGCAACGAAATACGTTGATAGACGCCGAGTAATTTTGTGATTCATTCCGTCTTTCAGAGCCGCGTCAGCTTTGCCAACACACTGATGACTTGTTAGATAGTGTGACACAAATGTATTTAGCCATCGAGTAGCGCTGTCTTTTTCTCAGAGCATGGAGATAGTGATTTTGTTAGAAAACCATGGGATATCTCATAAACAAAGTTTGGATGCAGTTTTGTTTCATTGTTTTTTTGATTTCCTGTGGGAGAATACAAACGTCATATTTTCTTGATGTTTTTTCCTATATAAAGGTAGAAAGGTAGAAGAACATTTAATAAAAAAATCCCGAGTCGCCTAGTTTGAAGGTTTTCACCAAGTTCCTTTGCCCATCGTCTTTTAATGAATGAAAATAGACTTTGGATTGAATGTATTTAGTCTTATTCCGAAAACGGCACTTTTTGGCCTTTTACATGGGACTATATTTGAATGAGTCGATAGAATTAAACGGGGTTTAGAGAATCATAATCCATCTTTTGTCTTTTAGAAAGTTTCTTTCTTCACACATCTTTGTATCATTCATAATATTAATGCTTGAATTAAATATTATACCACTTAAGAGCTTTTTTATCTAAATCAAGTAATTTGATAAACTGTGGTTATTAATTTTTGGCAGGAGCAAGTCTAAACTCAAGTGAATTATTTAAACACCTATGTAATCACTCTTTGTGAGCTCATCTTAAACATTTAAAAAATAAGTTTGGATGTTGATAATTGTTTCCATTCTTATTGTATGTCATCCATTTTTACTTTCCTCATACCTAATACAGAGAGCCTATGGTTTTCATGAAGAAATTCTACGTCGGGATTCCGACATAAATCCATGGTTCATCCCTTTTTGTCTGTAATAGGATTTCCGGGGGGACGACTACACGACAGATTATCCTACGCAGCACGACATTTCGGATTAAGATTTTGATTTAAGAGGTAATGATTAGATTTGGGCCAAAAATCACCCTCTGGAAATTATTGTTTCGATCTTCTAAAATTGTCAATGGCGATGCCACAAAACGATATTTAAAAACAGTAAGAGATATGAAAACAATATTTTGACTGTGTCCCCACCCAAAAAAAAAACTTTAAATATATGCCTAAGAACTGATAATTGATTTTATTAAAACTTATGCAATATTTACGATACGAATTTTTGCGACGAGCCATTTTATTCCTATCTTTAAAATATGCAAGGGATGAGTAATGGGTCGGGAACTAGAACTATTATACGGACAGAGGATTACATTTTTTTTATTTTGTCCACCATTTATCGTGTCTCGCACGATACTCTCGTAAAATGTCGTTCATACGCGGCTTTTTAAGTGTTTTTTGCTCCTTTCGAAGAAAATGACCAAAGGAGCACCATCGTCGGTGGCGGTACATACTCCTTTAAAGAGCGAATTTCCATTCCTTCTCAGAAGGTAGAGAGATCTAAAAATCTACGCATTTAAGAATAAACAGTAATTGGAGATGATTACGAGGCCTACACTTCCCTCAGCCGAGTCACAAAGGTAATAAATCTGAGTAGTGTAATAACTTTCCATTAGTAAAGTCTTCCTAATCTTTAACCATAAAAAGGAAGGTAGTTTTCTAGAATGAAGGAACTAATGCGGTTTACCCATCAGTTTTTAAAATTCAAATAATCTTACGTGCGTGTGATAATTTGTATTTAAAAAATAATTCCGTCACTGCGGGAGATTTGAATTATAATGTATGACCAGTCAAATCCTGGTTTTATAATGGTTGATGAAAGGAGTATGAAAATAATTATATGGAAAAAAGTTAATTTTTTAATAATTTTCAACGGTTAAAAAAAAATCAAACGGCATCCCTGAGTCATTATGTGTGATAATTATCTCTCATTAAATTAGGTGATTTTGACTCTGATCAATTTTCCCCAAGATTACTTCTGATGGATATGCATATGTTTCCCTCGGACTTAATTTTCGTTTGGGTTGACCGTGAAATTATGCTTTCTCTCCTCTTCTTATTAAGGAAATTATGCTCCCCTCCCCTTCGTCATTAACTGCTCTCTCGGCATCCTTCGATTTCGAATTCCGACTCGGAATATCGATTTCTTCCGACGTGGGCAGCACGATCGTTTTTAAGTATTCCTACCATTTCGCTCGCGTCCTACGTCCGACCGCGTAGGCCGGCGTTGGCAAGGAAGCGACAACGAACCCTTCTTGGGTTTCGCCGCTCCTCACTTGTCGAGCGCGCGCGCGTCGCCTTCCCTAGCAACCAACCAACACCACCCATTGGCGTAATGTTATTCCTCCCATTTTCCTTTTCTCGAATAAAAGTCCCTACCCACGGACGGGTAACCTTAAATGTCTCCCGAGTGGGCAAGATTTGTTAAGTCTTAACCGCTTCATGAACCACGCTGCTCTCGCGCACGTGTTTCACACCCCGTTTTACTTCGTTCAATGAGTCATTCGGAAATGTGTCGTTTTAATGTTACCCGAGCGAAATATGTTCGACTTTCTTTTCCGGAGGGAATAGTAGGCCCCGCCGCTTATATTGCACGTCCGGTCAAGGTATTAAAAAAAAATTCCAATCCGGATTGTCTTGGCTAAGATGATTGAAACGTTTTTGTCTTTCATTTCGGTTAGCGAAGCGTTTCCTTTTCCTGGTGAATCTCAGCTGATGTCAGTGTGGCGGTCTGTGTCCCGTGATAAAAGGCCTCCGACCTGCAGACGTTTTCCCTTCGCGTTGGCATCGTTTATGACGTGCTAGTGAAACGCGAATTCGGAGATGATTGCTATGGAATGTAACCGAGAAAATGGTTAATTAATATTTCGCTGTATTTGTCTCTTTGATTTAATAGCGGACGAATTTTAAATTGCGATAATCGTTTTATTGTGTTGTTTGCGCATTGAAATAGTGTTATTTTTATTTCGCAGAATTATTTTAGCTGGTCTGGAAGTAGTTAATTTTTTTTATATCTGCAATTCGGAATTCATATTCAATGCCGGTTCGCATAACCGGACTATTTTTATTTTGGAACCTAGTATAGGACTGATTATAAGCTATCCGTCACTAAGAAATAGCCCAGGTGTCAAGGAAAAAAAGCATCAAAATCTCATTTGGAGTAAAAAAATGCTTCTTATTATCTTTCTTGTCTCAATTTTTGTGTGCCTAATTGTTTTTATTTTTTTTCGACGAGAATACGTATATGTATATCGTAAATCGTAAAACTTTCAACATTTTTCAAAGTAAACGTAATAGGGTCAGGCTTCACTTAATCTCACTGAGTTTTACGCGAGTTTAAATTCTGTGGAAAAGTACGTTCCATTTTTTCATTTGATGGATTTCTCAAAGTGTTAGTCAGATTCTACCAGAGAACAAAAATGAGAATCTTTTGTTTCTTGGGGCTCGAAGCCTCCAAGGGGGAGGGCGTGGACTTCTATACAACGGCTCCTCAAAGCCCATGCCTTAATTTGATGCTAACTGTTTAGAGTGTATTATCTCATTCCCTGCAAAGTTGAAAGGACCTGGCGTGTGTTTTCCACTCCTAACTTGGGAAAATCCATTCCCTGAACGTAATAGTCATCGTGAACGTTTTGGTTGTGATATCTTCGGGGTGTTGTTTTTGAAACTAATATGTGACAAGTTACCGTTAGATTGTGATTCGCAAGCATTTGCAGTTTCAGCGACGCGCTCTTCGTGAAGTTTGCCTCCATGAAAAACCCATCTGGAAGATCTCTCTACATCTACATCTTACCCCGCAAAGGCTTGTGGCGGGGGATGTTAGGGCACCACCCGTAATAAAGAAAAAGCCGCTTGAAAAAGCCACAAATTTATACAACCCACAAACAAAACATGGTATTCATTCATGTAAAAACCATTACAACCCACACACACATGCAAATGCACAAACTACCAACTAACATACACACGCACCTACAAATATACCTGATGTCTTTGCAATGTTTAATTTTGTTCCGACTTGTAAACTAAATGTTTTTAATATCTCTAAAGTGACATCTGTTTCTTACTATTATGATTCCTGATTGTTCGGGGAAAGAATGAGTATTTGTATCTGTCTGTACTGGAATATATCTCCCTTATTTCATCCCTGTGCTCTGATCTACCAATGTAGTGTGGGGCCATTATAATTCCTTTTGTGTCATCGTTAAACTCGTTTGTCCTGAACCTCTCTAAAAGTCTTTAAGTCTCGTTTGTTCTCTTCGTATCTCAAGTGGCTCCCAGCCTAAATCACCTAAGGGACCTGTGACACTTGTGTTCTTATTATAACAATTTTTAACGAATCTGGCGGATTTTCCCTGGACTTAATCTAGTTCTTTTTGCCAAATTTTCTCTCAAAAATCCCAAACACTTGCAGCATATTTCAAGAGATGTCTAACTAGAGCAAATTAACACCTCTCTTTAACTTTCTCCTTACATTTCCACGCACACATACTTGTCAAATCCGCCGTTGAGGAATTTCTTCGTCTCCCTTCCGCCGAAGCCTTGTGATGGCTCACTGGTTTTGTTGTATGCCAGGAACAGCGGATTCCGCGGATGTACCGGCATCTCTTCCGAGGAGAATATTATTCGCTCGATGAGCGCGTGAAAGTGGTGTTGTGCTGGCGTTGTCCCGAGAGCGCGGTAGTAAAATAATACTTGGGCACTTCACCCACACATTGGTGGGTATTGCGTGTACAAAATGCAATCCCGTATGAAGACGATGTATCCAGTTCCATCTTTTAAGTGTCTTGTTTGCTCAAGTAGAGAATATACGAGGATAATATACTCACTCGAATGAAGTATCTTAGCTACGGAAGAGGACTTCAGTTATAATTTTCAGCGTCAGATAAATAACGTTAAATGAATCGGTCACAACTTTACTTTAGTATTGTTTGTATTTGCGTACAGTATTGGAATTTTAAATACCAATACAAGTTCTACATTGGTGATGACGGCTCTACAACCGTTATGCTCTACACATTATCAAAAACTCAAGGTATCATCAGTATTTCCTCGCATCATTGCGTCTGTGAACCGTTTCTCAAAGTTGCAAATCCAATGACAGTAGTCTTAAAAATTATATGAAAACTTGAATATTCGTTTACTATGTAATTTAGGCAAGTGACAAGTGCTATGCCATTTATTGTCATCAGCAGACCTCGTATTTGCGAGTCACAAGCTCTTATAAAATGACTTGCAGCTTTGATAAACCTGGTTGAGATTGTAAAAAAATCATACCCGGATGCCTGGGGCATCGGAACCTATTTTTTCAAACCTTTTTTTTTAAATCATAATTCTTGCTTTAATGGGATTTTTACTGAAGCAAAATTACATAGTATAGGGAGGAGCAAAGTGTCAATTACTTAAATAATCCGGCGTACTTCATGGATTGAATGAATGGTTAACCCAATAATTTAATTTGTATTCCTTCATTGTTGTTATTAATTGCTACAATTATTTTACGCGTTGTTTATAACATTTTTTTCTATTTTTACGCCATTTGTGCCTTTTAACCCTCGTTTTTGGATTATACTACCATTGCACTAATGGCACTATCAATTCTAGCGACAGTCCATGCTAATTCAATTAATAATTTTCGGAGACGCCGTCCATTCAGTTGGTCATGTCTATCATACCATATCAGACCCAAGTCCCTGAGTATATGTCCGTATACATCCTTGATAGTGAGAAATGAAAATTTCTTTGTTCTCATTGTTCCTGCGTGGTCTGGTATTTATGACTGGATTTTCTTTCTCGGGTGGCTTTATTCCTTCATCGTCCGCGCGGATATTTGGGCCACGTGGGAGCTAACTGGTTGGCGTCGCCAAGTGTACACGGAGATTTTAGCAAGTGAAAGGAACCGATTTTTAGCGTCTTTTCATTCATAGGTTTTTCCCCAGCGGTGTCCAAAAATAAATTCTGGGTTCTTTCGTGTTAAAGTGCCACAAGGCAAGTTTCCCCACTAGAATTAAGCTCGGACTCGGTTCACGTGTGTTCATACAATATTACCAAGTTTAGTGATCGTAGCTTGTTAATCAGCATGGTCTGTTTAACGTTGGTTTTAGGTTTCATGGTTTTGAACTATCCCGTGCGCTGGTTGACACTAATGCTTCGTGCCGCAGCATTTTTTCCCTTTTATAATTGACTGTCTTTAAGTTCATGTTGAAGGCAAAGCTAGTGAAAATTGGTTGTAGAGAATGATAGCGTATATGACGCAATAGCGAACGAAGGAGTTTCAGGTTGGTGGTATTTTATCCTCGGTTAACTATTTTCTTCCGTATTGGCTCCAAAAGGTTTTTGTAAAATAAGGTATCAATGGATTTGAATTGTCCCATTTGAATAACTTAACTACGTTAGAGTATGGGGTGCAAGTTTGCGTAGAAAAGAAAAATTCATTCATTGGAAAAGATTATTTAGAGGATGTATTAATCACTTATGAGTGACCAAATTTCTTTGATAGGCAGTGCTGTAACAAGGGCACCTAAGTTTAAATTATAATAGGGCTTTCAGGTGTTTCTGTGGACCTTTTTAAGTCGAGAAGTTAGATGAAATCTTTGACTTTTTACGTAAACCGATTATTGTCATTGTTTTATTAGGATTACTTAAGAACCCTATCGTTTTCCGTCCAGTCATTTATTTTTCAGTTACACAATTGTCCAATATGACATAGTCCTCGCAGAAAGAAAGATCTGTCAGTTCCTATACGTAAAATGCTCAGCGTATCTTGTGAAACGGATAGAATGGTGCTCCGTAGGAAGTACTTAAGGCATTTTAAACACCCAGATCGTGGGCATTAAAAACCTCTGGAACACTTCCAACGTAACTTCTCTCTTCTGCTACAGTTTTTCTTCGAATTTAGTCGGCCTTCAAAAGACATTTAATGCTCAGCATGACCTTGCTTCTTGTTCCTTCGCCGGGGAAAATCTCTGTCTCTTGCGGCTCTTGAAGTATCCCAGGCGTAATTTCAAACGGTACCGGCTCACATTATACACGTGTGATGAAATCATCGTCCTGAAAAGGTGACCACTCTAAAATTCGGGGTTAAGTACCCAATGCCCATGGTGAAAATTCAGCAGGGCGGCTGCCTCCAATTCTGATGGACTCAGTGTTAGACATAATATATTTCCTCTGGTTTCATTTAGTGCGTGCTGATTAAAGTAGGAAGGGATGAACTAGAGCAGGTGGAGCAGCATTTAGGCGGTATTGTAAAGGAAATAAGGGTAGTAGCGGTGAATTAAAGGGAACAGTTGTGTTAAAGAAAAGCGAATGTTACGCATTTACTAGAGAGTGATGGTAAGTACACCAACTAACGATTCGAAGGAAAAAATGTTAAAGACTATCATGGAACATCTGAAACGTTGGCTTTGATGCAAGAGGTTGAGTTTAGATGTTTGGTGAAGAATAGGGAAAATATGTTTGACAGAAAGGAAGATAAAGGTTGAGGTTTTAAATATGTTGGGCGAAGAGAGTTCGAGAAAAGGAAGGGAAGACTGACTGAAACGTTGGGTAATCGGGGTAGAGGAAGGGAGAAATTAGGCTTTTAAGACAGCATGAAGGTAGGCAGAAGTAAGGAAGAAATGGTGAAGAAAATATTGTGGCGAAGTCCTCGTGGTACGCGGAAAATAATAGCCATGAGGAACGGCCCTGGTGGCGGCGGGGTTGAGCCCTCGTCTGCTAACCCAGAGGTCGTGGGTTCCATTCCCGCATAGCTGGTTTTTCCTCCACCTAAGGCTTTGGGTGTATGTAATTGTCAAATTGTCATTTCAATGTTCAAAGTCCGATGTAAAGGTCGAAGTGCTGTTTTCGGACTAATGCAAAATAAATAAGTTGTCCAATACCTACATTGAAAAGCTATAATGCTTTTAATCAATGAACCAATCTCTGCGGTCTTTTAATGACGATAAAAAAATCAACCTTGGATTCTATTCGAGTTTCGTACAAAATTGTTTTTTTCCGGGAATTCCGAGAATCTTTTACACACGGAATCTTTCGTCATGACAAGTTTTTAAAATTGAAATCGGACTTTCAATGCAATTAAATCTGAGTCCCATTCTCTTTAATTGTGGTGAAACGATGCCGAAAATTAATTAGGAACAGAAAAGGAATACAGTCCCCAGTTGTAGTATTTTTGTGATAAATTCAATTAAATGCCATGGAAGGTCCGCCCACTGGTTATGTATGCGGTTTTGTCTATTCTAGAGATTTATTTTTGCATGAAAATGTACTCGAAAATCAAAAAAGTAGTGGAAACATCATCGTACTTACTTGTTTCTCAGGCTTTAACTGTCCTAACTTCACATATGAGTCGTCTTACAACATAATATTAATTCAAAATTCCAAGTAAAAAGTGGACTTGCTCATGATGGAATCTCCGTGGTATGTTTTGCAATATTTGCGGTACCTCACAGCTTAAGACACCACTGTGATAAAAAAAGTGCCATTTCTCCGGTGAGGTTGTGGACGAATTTTTTATCATCGCAATGAATATCTTGGGAAAAACTTGGTACATGACGTACATTACATTATTATACTTTGATGTTTTCAAGTGTCCAATATTTCTGTCGTAACCCATAATCATTCGCGATATTTTTTTTAGCTTTGAGTATTTATGCTGTTTCAATGGCCGCGTAAAAAGTTTTCCTTTTCTTAAAATGGCTTGATAGATTTCAGAATGGAGATGTGCTTGGATCTTCCTCGACATAGGCGATGCATAAATTGTGCATCATGGAAACTGCGATTTCTTCAAGCTTGTAGAGCTCCATTAATTGATTGCCTATGTCAAGAATCGAATAATTGAACCGATGATTTTTTAAAATTTTACATAGTGTTACTCGACTATGTGCACCCTCCCGAAGATAATATTCCTGCGTTAAAAAAATAAAATTCAATCCTTTTCACCAGTTCAAGCGGTGGGCAGACGTCGGCGGCATTCAGGGCGTTTATTAGTGGCATTAGGGTTGTTTAACTCTCGGAGCCTCACTCCTATGTCGCTGCGCTGGTATAAACCGTTGTGGAAATTGAACTCAGGCCGTGAAATTGCCCGCAATTGCGTCTCCTCTCATCTCTTTCCCTCGAGATCTCTCTGCGTGATTAATCCATCCCGTCTTCTCGTCCGCGGGGTTAGTTCATCATCGCCTTTTGCGGCGGCGGAGTGGCAGGAGTTTTATTTTCCCGCGGTCCCTTCAGGGGATGCTTTCCGCACGCAAGGCTTACCACTTTTGGAATGTGGGCTACCTGGTTTTTTTTTCGAAAACTTTTATATCCCCTGCTTTTCTTTTATTCCTTTCCTTATTCAACCCTCTTCCCTTAGCGTCTCGATTTTTTAACGGACACGGGGAGTTTTTACTGAAGCAATAAAGAAAACTAAATGAAACCGCCCGTCTAACCGGGCGGTAATTTTTAGAATTATCGAGCTGTTGGCTGGGGGTTCGGTTGCAGCTGTGTTTCTTTTCTCTCCAAACATTCTGAACGATTACTTACTGTATGCAGGACTGTAAAATAATATTGTGGGACTACTAAGGTAGATAGATATTCAAGAAGGAAATCCTTCGCACTTGCCGAACTGGATCATTTGACTGGAGTCAGGATCCGCATCTTTTGATACCGCGGAGATTTGGTTTTGCTTTAGTAATACTCCATTACCCTTTTAGGATTTCTGTTGATACCAGCACATGTATTTCAAAACCTTATTTGAGGTTGTAATCGTATGTTGGAGAAGTTGGTACTCAATGATCCGTAAAAACCGATCAGATTTATAACTGTGAAGACATTTATTCAATGTTTCTATATGTTAATTCTGTCGGATCGAGAGAGGAAAACATTATTAACATTTGCCTAAGTTTCTCTTCTCAAGAAGCCCGAGGCTTATATGTCGAGGGGAGAACTAAATTTCATTTCAAACGTAGTTAATACTTCAGAAACACAAAGTACAATAATTTGTACTTTCCAAAATAAAGATTTGTATTGTGACTTCGAGAAAATTGCATTGAAAGAATAGGTTCATAATAATAAATTTCAATGCTAGCAATTTCGTGTGTAGCCCATTTGCATTTTGTTGCAATGAGAAGGTATTGCCATTAATGTTTTGTTTTACTTATTCCTAGTCCGATTACTTAGTGTAACGAGAAATCATTTGTCTTTCACCTCCGGTAATTCGCAGGGTGAAGTAGACTTTTGCGACAGGTTCCTGGGAGACTGGGAAGAATTGTTACTGTCTCGATATGGTCACTTAACTAACATAGGATTACAAGAGAGCTGAGAGTTTGACTGGGGTTCCACCGTTTTTAATTGCGGATTGAATAGATGTACGTACACCTCTCATTTTGGTTGAAGTCTATTTCTCTCTGTTCTTCTCCGCCATTGTTATGTTAGATTACGTTTATTCCCTTAGTATTGCAAAAATTCCTAAATGTAAAAATCATCAACCTTGTCCTTAGATCCCGGTCAAGGTGGACGATTTTTATGCGTTAAAATATTTACTTTATTTCCCCTAATTGTCGCGCATCTTGTAGCAATATGAGATGAAGTCTGAGATGTTTCCTTGTATTTTTCAATTCACCAATGCAAACTCTTGCGAAGGCCGAAGACTATTAATGGTGAGATTCTACAAATACGAAGGAACACTTCGTACCAATGTTTACCCAATATTTGGTCAGTGGAAACAGTTAATTTATGGTGCATCCGGTTGAGAAGCTGAATGTGCCCTCATCGTGCCTGTCTATTTCTGCGTGTTAGCGTGGGTACCTCACGAGTTTGGGAAACGTATTGCGTAGACGCACGTGGTTCATTACGCCTGGAAAAGGCCATTGCACGCCATAAATCACTGGTTTCGTAAATTGGTCAGCCATTGTGATTACATCCTACCAGAAAATGAATTCGAGTAATTTGAGCAGAAGAAAATACCTTCATCCGTTTCCTTAAGGCAATATTAATCTTTGGCGACCGAAAAACAAAAAAAGACACATCCAGGAGTTATCATTTTGTTCTTAGCATCTGGGGATCATTTTTTTCCACAAGAGAACAGGAGCACGACTGAAAAGAAACCGTGATCAACCCACGGGTCTATTAAAAAACTTCCGGTATAAGACACTTTTGCAAAAAAACTTGCTAAATTTCCACTTGTCAAAAGCTCAGTGAAACTCATTAAATGTCCGACCAACATCCGTGGTATAAAAAAAATTGTTCCCTAACGTCTCCGATTGAAATTCAAATTGGAAAATAAAATAATGGCGAACATCGTGGGTTTAATCGACACTTGCTTCGCTAATAGTTTCCGCCAGAGTTAACGCTTCTGTTCACCCCCGAGATGGTCCTAAATCGGTGAATTTCCTTGGGATCATATTTAATGTTTGAATGTAGATGGACGGATGAGCGATGAATGTTTCCCATCCCCTCGGCCTCCATCTAGAATGTACGATCTCGTATCTCAACTGGCCTCCTTCATCTATGGGCCTGGCTGTCCGTTTCCCCAACATAAGTCCTTTCCTCACTTCCCTCAAAAGTGCTGAATCCGCTCGGAACATAATTTGTTTTCGCTGAAAATCATTAAGTTTGGAAAAAAATTGAACGTACAAAATGTGGGTCACGATCTCCGACCTTATATCGTTGCCTCATTTAGCGTAAAATATTATCAATATGCTCTTCTGTTTCAAAATCATTTTCCTCCATCTTTTCTGCATTTCGTCTGTTAATAATAGGCACACCAATTCTAGTTAAAGTTCCGTTTTGCTGTAATCAAGTAACGGACTGTAATAGTTGAACAATTTATAAAGTGAATTTTTTCATGTATAGTATGTATCAATGCGATCTCCCGAGGAAATAGGATGTATACAGGATATATATTATATAGGATATCTACTGGTATACGTGGGTCGCGTTAGTCCAGGGGGTAGAGCGTTGGACTACTGACCGGAGGGTCCCGGGTAAGGCACTCTGGGCACCCAAGCTATGTGTTTTTTCAGGTACCAGATCAGATCCTGGGAAACCATAACCGGCACAGGGAAAGGAACTGGCCCCCCTACGCTGATGTGTGAATTTTCACACGCCGTCGTGCCTAGTACTGGGTGAACTCAAACATCACCTACCAAACCGACTTTCGGGTTGATTACTGTGTTTTTTTATGCTGGTATACCTGTATATCCATTCACGTAATATATAATTAATTCAGGTCTGATCAATTGAGAATGAAATGATGCTTTTTTCTGGGTTGGCAGTACTGGGAAACCTCCATTAAAATACAGTTTTACTTTGACGTGGTCCTAGTTCGATGCTAAAAGGGAGCTCCTTTTTCCAACATTTGAACGTAAAGTATTTTTAAAAAAACTGCCCTAGTTACAGAATCTAAGTTTGGACTCGCTCGTTTAGATTTCGTTATTCTTTATCAAAGAATATTGTTATCTTTTATCATTTTATTATTATTAATGGTAATGTACCTGTTACGGTAGCTTTTGACTCATTGCCTATGGCCTATGGCACCCTTCACTTTCTTAATTCCGCATTGCCTCACTTATTTCGTACAGCTCGTCTATTATATTCATCCCGGCTGCTTTGCCTGGCCAACGTTTCCCCGCTAATCACAGTCTTCAACATAACGTCGACAATCGAAATTCCCTGCGCCAATTTTTCCTGCATCAATTTCTTAGACAGTTATGAACAATTAAGAGTTAAATAAGCTTAATAGAGTTGCAATAACAAATTTCAATGTCACAATACATTTGTAATTAAATGGCTGTAAAATACGTGTTGTTTTTATATTCCTAAAGGTATTTGCGTGTTCAGTATATATCCATTTACCAGTCATAGTTCGTAATATTTTCGCATACTTTGCCAATAGAATACCTGTAATTTATATGGGCGTCACACTACGAGTGTTTTTCGTTTGCTATGTGGCAGGGGTCGCCAATGTTGTTAAGTTGCGTGCCGAACTCGCAAAACTCTCTGTAAGTTTTGCCGAAGGGGTGTCGTCCAAATTCTTGCTGTCCTCATTGAAACCCCTCGCGTGTTGAGCTCCACCCGTGGTCCGTGGGTTACCGACCGCTGACACATGGGTTATTGCACCCAGAGTGAATAAATTTTTATTATTATTATTCTTTCTCTCACACTGGCCGTGCGTTCTCATCTTCAGTCGCCCACCCACCCCCTCCTTCAACCATCAATTATTCGTTCCTTTCTCATCCTCCTGCGCCCTCTCTCTCTCATTCTCATTCCCTCTCTCAATTTTCCTCGCGTGTCGAACAAAGTGGCTGACCCTATCTCCACCGGAAACCATTTTTCTCTCTCCTCTCTATCCCTCCTCCCACCCGCCTCGACCATTTCCTTCGTTTCCATTTGTTTCTCATCTTTCCTCCGATACGGCGCACGTCTTTTTTCCCCCACTCTGTCCGAGGGTTTCTTCGGCTATCCGTGAAAGGGCCACGCCCCAACCGTAGCTTTCGAGCTGCCATCTCCCTTTCTCGCGCTCTCTCTCTCTCTCTGAATTACTCGCTCGCCATCCTCATCCCAACCGCCACCCCCTCTGTCACCTTATCACCTTGCGACAACCGGACGAAGTGTCGATGGTATCGCCATTGGACTTGCAAGATTGAAGGGTACAAGCGACAGTTCCCGTCCCCATCCCCCCTGACCAGTTTCAATGCGTTTGTTCCCCATCTTCCTATTCGTCCACTTATGTTCAAGTTTGGCCGGAGGTTCCCCACTTCTCTAGTTTTTTATTGGGTTTGTTTTCCAAAACGCTTATTGGTTGGTGCATTTTAGTTTTCCAAACAGGAAAACTGTTGTACTGGTGGGTTCAGAATGAACCCGTCTATCAACAGCAACTTGAGTTTTCGTATTTTGAATATCTATTGTGTGTATTGTAAATTGGCGTTGACACGTCTGTCAACTTCATTCTTAAGTGTAAACACTCGGGTACAAAGGGTTTTGACGGCATCGAAAAAAACAAAATTAATATTTTTTTCTGAAAAAGAGGTGAAAATAATTTAATCGAAAACTATCGAGATTAGAGCGAATCTTCGTGTCCTAAAATATAGTGAACCTACCTTTTGAGGTCTTGAAATTTTGAAAAATAGGAAGTAAGACTTTCAAAGCTGTTTTTTTATTATTTGGTGGTCTACCTTTGCAGGTAGGTTTTGGATGGACCAAGACTGTATCCTTCATTTCTTTGCCTCGCCGAAGAAGACTAAACCTGACACCCCACACTGCGATAAACTGTTCTTCAATTCCGCATTCATTCTCGTACTACCATTCAATCCATCCAACAGGCCCATCTTTTCTTTCTCCTACCTATCGCCTATCGCCCTCCCCTCTATCATAGTCTCCTGCATTCCATCGCCAATCAAAATACTCTGCATCCATTTTTCCAGCCCTTGTTAGATTTTTCCCAAAAACGCTCTCTCTTCTCCTCCCACAACTTGCTTAGTGCTTCGTCTTTTGATTTCCTATCGGTCCATTTTACCTTTTTCATTCTTCTCCAAACCCACATCTCAAAAGTCTCCAATGCACGCCTATTATATTGCTCCAACGATCAATTTTATGAGCCGTACAAAACCACGCTCCATACAGAAGTTTTCACTAGACTTTTCGTAGCCTCTTTATTTTTGATTTATGATAATTAAATTAACGGTAATAGTTTGGCAATCATAAAGCAGTGTGTATTATTGTAATGTTAAGTACAGGTAGTGGGTCGAGGTGGTCCAGGGGTAGAGCGCTAGACCACTGACCGGAGGGCCCGGGTTCGATTCCCGGGCAAGCCTCTCTGGGCACAAGCAGCTCCAGCCAAGCTGTGTTTTTTCGGGTACAAGACCTTACTGGGAAACTATAACCGGCACAGGGAA
Source organism: Hetaerina titia (assembly GCA_037158775.1). NCBI lineage: Eukaryota > Metazoa > Arthropoda > Insecta > Odonata > Calopterygidae > Hetaerina > Hetaerina titia. The sequence continues at coordinate 27,303,627 of CM073776.1, read as the reverse complement.
AGGAAGTGGCCCCACTACCCTGATGTGTGAATTTCACACGCCGTCGGGCTTAGTACTGGGTGAACACCATCACCTACCAAACCGATCTTCGGGTTGATAACTGTGTTTTTGGATTTAAGTACAAGTAATATTTGTAATGTGACTGCGCATATTCTGGCAATGTACTTATTTAATGATTGGAGCGAGTGATTTTGCACTGTTTTAAGTTGACCATTCTGGAATATCTCCTTCTCAACAAATGTCCATCTACTACTAAAAACATTTAATGCCCCCTCTGTACCACCGAATCTTCCTTCTCGCCGTTCTCCTCGTATCGCTGACCCGCTGGTCCTCTCGGCTCTGCCCGGGAAAGCAGTTGAAACCGCGAGCGGTCACGCCGAAAGGAATTTACTTCTTTCATTCCAATTTTCCCAAGTGTACCACGTATCTTCTACCTTGCGTGGAAGATCCCAATTATTTTAGTTCACCGTTGTTTTAAAATTGGACCCGTGGTATCGTGATTTGGTAATGCTAACTTTAACGTAAGGTGACTAAGTTTAAGGGAGTTTTCAAGCTAGCAAAGAATTTGTAACGTTCGATTAAACTTTATCGAAATCATTTGTGAACATTTTCAGTGATTGTTTTCAACTCCTTGAGCTCGTAATCAAATGCTTAACGTATTAGTTTTGTTTCTTTTAATTTTCTGTTAAATACAAGTTCCTCGTATGAAGCAATGTGGTAATATAGAGGGTGGTAGTTAAAGGTTACTGACCGGTAGTATCCGGGTAATACTTTTGGACATCCTCGTTATAATTACTAGCGATGCGATTTTCTGAATCGTAGAACTTCGTGGGAAAGAGAACGGTGACAAAGAAACGAACGCTCCTCCCGATCCCTCTCCCCCCTTAACATAAACACACACTTAATAAACTCTGTAGTGTGCATGAGTATTTTATGTGCCTCAAGGCCTTGGTTCAGGGTGAGCTCTCCAACTTCACCAAACATAACCTGACTTCGAAGTATGTAGCATCGACAATACTTAGTAAGTAACCAGTCAGCAGTAAACCGCGTATTCTTGCAGGAAAAAGTAATTTAAACAATCTCCAAAAATTCAGGCAATTCTCTCCACTTTACGGTGATTTCTTTCCATCATATTGGAATTCTATAAAGTTTCCAAATCCCACATTATAAAAGCTCGACACTTATAAAAAAATGTTTTCATTAGCATAACTGTGATTCTTTCAACCCCTTCGCTCTTATTTTTTCTCTACACTCTACACTTGACAGGCATTTTATGTTTTGCTATGCCAGTAGTCATGATGTAATTATAAGCCCGGAGATGTCATACTTTTGCTTTAAGTCCTTAAATGATGGAAACCTATTGGCTCTGAGCTCATTCCATGGCCATGCCAGTTGATACTTAATTTTATTGCGGACCTACATAATCGTGTTACAGTCTTCTGTGAGTTGTTCTAAGAAAAATATAAAAATTATTAATTTAGAAGACTCGAACGCAATGGTTTATTTAGCCAAGGTGTGCGTTACTAAGGAATTCGTAATTCACTTTTGTTTATGATGCTTAATGCATTTATTATCCACTGTCCATTTTTCCCATTTCTGTAAATTTGTACGAACATCTCGTCGGGGTGATTTTCACTTACCTTTTAATTTTGAAGGCTGATGCATGTTATCGTAATGCAGCGGGCCAATCGACAAATGTAAAATGAACAATGTTACCTAAGAAGATGGCGGAAATGCATTGGAGAAATCTCTGAGGAAATGGCGTCCTTAATTGAAAAAAAATTCTGGCTGTTATTTTGGCTGCATATCACCTGCATAAACCTTATCTCTATGAAGTTAACCACTGTTGCAACGTTTTTTAGAACCTGGTTTTTATATTGCATGGCAGGATATTTGACCCTGTTGATAGTAAAAATCTCTAAATATTTATCTCGCGTGAATACGAGTAAAAGCCGCGATTTCCTGTAATAGGCAATAAATGAGATGCAGTTTTGCTCTCGCACGTCAGATACCTGATTTACGTCTCGTACGTCTTGCATCATTGTCCAAAATAGTATTTCCCTTAAGTTGGTTTTGGAGAAAATACTACGGCCTCTTAAATCCCGATGAAGGAAAATATGTTTCTGTCGACTTCGAAGAGTTATGGAGGTTCCTTCGGAGCTTAATACTCAACTGCACGACGTACGTGTTGAGTTAACTTATTGACGACTGTGAAACGTGAGCAATGGGGGCAGAAGAGAAAATAAGTTTGGAGGCGATGGTAATGTGCTTTCAGAAGAATAATGGAAATAAAAAAGGATTGACACGAGTAGCAGGTGAAGTTCGAAGAATTGGGTTGAAGAGGGAAGCTTTTTTAGTACATTGCCAGAAGAGCGAAACTAATAGGACACAACCTGAGGCGCGATAGTTAACTGAATATCACTATTGAAGGAACCATAGACGGGGAGAAATGCAGAGTAAGGCCAAGGGTGAATTACGAAAAGCATGTGATGCAAGACTTCAGCGCGAGGCACTATGAAGAAATGAAAAGATTGTTAGGATAACTTGGAAAAACTGCTACCAACCAATTCACGGATTTATATAACCCGTGATGACGACGCCAGTTGAGGTAAACAAAATATCTGTGGGACAGTTACCTAAAAAAACATGCAATACGTCAAATTTGCAATATTATTATTGTGAAGTAATTACCGGTTAATGTAGGTTTTGCATGGAAACAACTACCAAATAAATATTCAATTGCATTACCATCCCCAAGTCCTTTGATCTATTTCAAAGAAACTGCGGGAGATGCCGCAACAGTAACTTTTAACGGAGTCATCCGCTACGTGTAGCATTACAATGCAAAAATTTCACTACCGGAATCCCGGTTAAGGCGAATGATTTTTACATTCTGAAATTGTTGCATTGCCCTTTGATCTACGTGAAGGATACAGGTGTAAGTTCTGTAGGCTACAAAACTAGTCACTTAACACCGTAAGCACGCCATCGGAGAGAAAATCAATGAATCAAGATGACGCTCCTTCTGAAATTGGAGCTCCTGGTTTTTTCGGCAAATTCCTTACCCATCTGGAGTCGAACTGCTTCACTTCACACTCGTACTCTATTTTTGATTATATTCATTTCATGCTTCAAAGACTTGATTGGACCTTTTCGAGGATAACAGTCGAAAAGAAAACTTTTTTTTCAAGTGCATCCCAATTTATTTTCCTCCGACCATTTCAAGAATGTACCTGCCGGCAGTCACTCCTCCTGGCGTCCGGTCGCTCCTGGGCTCGCTTGTATGCATGCCTGATTGAATCCCGTGGGCGGTTTTTTTTGCGTGGCAGTCGAGTGAAAGGCCGTGGATCCGAGCCTTCATACATACATTTAGGAAGTGTATTTTCCGACTCCGGCGAAAGTCGTCGGCATTGCTCACTGTGAACAGACAGAATCGCACGCCGATGGGGCAAGGCCTCTCTGCCTCGGTCAAGTTGGCTGGTGATCTTAAGTTTTCACACTTTTACGCATCCGAATTGGGGATCAGCGGTGCTCGTGGGAAGTATCTGCAGGAGGAGAAACCGACGGGGAGTAGATCGCCGTCGCTGTTCAAAAGCGTGGTCGCTACCGTCGTTAGGATATCTCGAATGGATGTTTTCATTGTTCCGAGGTGTCCCATTGGGGATGGGAGGGAGGTGAAATGGGGGGGGGAAGGTTTCCGATTCGACCGTTCTTCTGCTTTTCATTCATGACGTGATAATTTCGCTGTCTTGGTCTTTCAGTTTCGAAAGCGACGTTTCACTTAGGCTAAGGAGAGAGATCTCTCCGGTCCGACGAAGATGTTTGCATTGTGTTCGTTTTCCTCGCGTGTTTTGGCCTCAAAGACTTATTTGTTGTTTTGTTGGATTTGTTCCGCCTTTAGTATTGTATTCCGCTCGGTCAATGGTTGTTCCCCAATGGGTGGCCATTTTAAGTCCATATTTTACTCAACCATGAATCGATGTGGATCACAACTTGGACGTCAAATGGCCAGATTGCTTAGTTGTCAACTGCGTTGCACTACAGAATGTGCATGCTACAGATAAATTGTTCTGTGGTTACGTTTTTTTTATGCCCATTCGAATTCTACATCGAATACAATCGTCTCCCTAGCGAGACCGCCCTGCTTGCTAGAACGCAGAGCCAATTTCATAAAATTATTTCAGGAATGTTATGCAAATCCCACTTGGGAAATTTTGGGAAAATGTTATTTGAATGAAATTAAATAATGAACCTACCTTTGTTATTACACGCTGAGGTGTCTTGATGTCTTGCGTATTTTAACCGAGAGTTAATTTGAGGCTCTGTTTTCTTATTTATATATGTAGTCCTTGTTTTACATATCTTTCACACCTTGAGGCACAGGGGATATACTATGAACATAGTAGGGTCAATGCTTCTCAAGGAAGACCAATTTTTGAAACCACACGAAATAGAATTGAATATAATGAAGGAGAAGTATCAGGGCGAAGTGTAGTAAGAATCTTATAAAAAATCCCTTTCACCCTGTTCCCTCCATTGAGAAGAATGGAGGGATCAGGTGACCTGCCATATGTTTATATGCTCATGCGTTTGTTAATTACTTAAAATTACCATTGAGTTTTACTCGTCAATTTTAATGCGATTGGTTACGATTATTGCTGATGATATGAATGGTCCTCATTTTACGGATAGACGTTGACGAACACCGTTTTTGTTTTTTAAAGTGTAATTTTTAGTTCTGCAACGTTTGGGTTGAGAATACGTTATCCGCTTGTAGACACATAATAGAAAACGGCCTTTAAATTTATCCTCTCGATTATTTACATTTGGGATAAATTTCCTGATCAGTCAAGGAAATCGAAATGCCCTCTTTTCCTTGATGTCGAAAGATCGTTTATTTTTTCAGTCGAGGGATACAGCAGGAATCATACTACGTAACATTTTGCCGTTTGTAAATTCAACACTTTGTGTTCAATGTGGTGGAGGGTTCACCAAGTGCGAATCATGGCGTTCGTAAATACGAGAAATCTGGACCGTGATCCGAAGATTCGCGATTTCCGCCAAATGCCGATTTTTTTGTCTGAATCAGCGCAGTGGAAACCCGGTCATTCGAAACACCAGATTTCACATCCGGAAATTCGGACCATTCATACATCGGAAGGTGAATACTGTGGATATCATTGCCGGGACTTTGGGGGGGGGGGAATATTGTCTCCGTTGGAGCGCTGAGGGTGGGGGAAGCGGGTGGGGCGGAAATTCAAAGGGTTGAACGCGGTGATTGCCTGGCTAAGGGGGGGCGGAGGTGCCATACCTCACCCCCTCATTCCGACTCGCCCGGCGGAATGCAGTCGGGCGGAATGGAATAGCTCCATCGCAAAGGGCATTGTGGGGGATGAAATGGGGGCTGTTGGAAGGGGAAAATTGGAGACCTAGCTCTCTCTCTATCTTTCTGCCCATGTGTGCAGGTTTCAGAAGTGAGCCAGCCTGTAAGCTCGTCATGTAGCCGCGGCATACGTTACTCGTGATTCTAATATTAGAAACGACTCACCGTTGCTGAGGGCTGCTGAGTAGGCATCAGCCTTTTATCAAATCAGTACGCCACGTGCCCTGCTTATCGGGACTGTATTTTTTTCCGCGTGGTCATATTTTTCATAATAGTAAGAACCAAGGTATCGCTATTTACTTTGTTAAAAAAGTCTCGGCTACATTTTCACAATACTTTGCAAGCAGCCGCAAGGGAATGTGGGGAAAGGCGTTAGGGAACTAGCATTTTACGTATAAAAATGCACTTAAACTTATATAATTATATTCATGTATATATATATATATATATTTATGTGTGGTTTTCTCAAGGAGGAGGGAGTTGATGGCGGGGACGTTGAGCAGGGAGGTTAAGTCAAGACTCGTAAAAACTCTGATATGGAGCGTACGGCGTGAAAACGTGGTCGCTGAAGCAGGAGGATAGACGTAGATTGGAGGCTTTTGAACTGTGGGTGTGGAGAAGAATGGAGAAGGTGAAATGGACCGAAAGGAAAACAAATGAGGAAGTACTGGAGATGGTGGGTGAGGAGAGGGGTTTGTTGAGAGAAATCCTATGGAGGCAGGAAAAATGGATGAAAGGCGTATTGAGCGGTAGTGGAATGTTGAAGAAGGTAATAGAGGGGAGAATGTTGGGCAAACGAGGAAAGGGCAGGAACAGGATAGGGATGTTGGACGGGATGAAGGGAGGAAGGAAATACACAGATGAAGAGGAACCTTGTGTAAATTAGGTTTTCTTAGGAGTCACAAAATATTTATTTGATAGTTGTGTCCATCCGAAAACCTACCTTAACCGGTAGATTACCTAAAAAAATATATTAATGTGGTGTGTATATACACACACTCATATTAATACTTATATATATATATATATATATATATATATATATATATATATATATATAGAAAAAATATGTATATATATATGGTCTAGCAGGTAGAGCGTTGGACTGCTGACCAGAGGGTCCCGGGTTCGATTCCCGGGCAAGGTACTTTGGGCACCTGCAGCTCCACCCAAGCTAGTTGATTTTTCGGGTACCAGATCTTCCTGGGAAACCATAACCGGCACAGGGAAAGGAACTGGCCCCCCTACCCTGATGTGTGAATATTCACACGCCGTCGGGCTTGGTACACGGGTGAGCTCTACCATCACCTACTAAACCGACCTTCGGGTTGATTACTGTGTTTATGGTTTATATATATAAATATGAGTGTGTGTATGCATATATATATATATATATATATATATACATCCACAAACATACGTACAATTAAATACACGCCCGCTCCTTTGAACTTGTATGAATACTACCCCATGATCTACTCATATGATCAATGCTATATCGTACCTTAAATCCAACCAATGGTACTTCAGAAAGTGGCTGCACAGCGTCTACTCTAAAGGCCGTAATCGATCACATGTGACATCTGGAGCAGTCAGATGAAGTGAAGTGTTCGCTTCGGTGAAATAGACTATTTCTATGGGCATTTAAATTAGGAATAAATCCCTATTTCATTCTGCTTGTAGTTTCACTGTGAGTAGCTCATTCACAGAAATAGCGCAGCTATTTCATTAGGATAGTTTGACTGATTTAATGGTGGCTGTTGTTAATTATTCGCTGATTTTATATACAAAATGGTTCTTTAATATCGAGAGGTTGATGATGTTGTGAAATGAAAATATCTCAACGGCTGTTTCATTCTAGTTTTACTGCTTAGAAACTTTCCAACTCTCGACCATATGTTGAAGGAATCGCAGCCAACAAACTGAAGAACGAGTTTAGAACATTACACTTGTTTTCGTGGAATTCCCAAAGGCAATTAAAACGGCATTTAAGGCTGCTAAGCTATTCAAATTCCTTGTAGTTTTTCTCTTTTTATCGCTGTCAATTTAGCATCCGTCCACCTACTTTCACCGCGGCTTGTAATTTTTCCTTTGCTGTTTATTACGACTCATCGTTTTGGAATGTCGCATTCTTTTTCGGAAAGACTTGGAAATTCTCCATACTCTAATTACTCAATATTTATTTTCTTGAGTTGCTTCTTTTTGATTCGATGTATGTTTTTATTTTCCATCTCACCCATTATCCGTGAATATCGACAAAGTACATCAAAATTATAGAAAAACATGCCCTGAATTCTATTTAGTGTATAATATATCAGTATATAAACATAATGAAATCATGGTAAAAATTCATAGTGAAATAATGTCATCCGATTAGTCGGTCGGTTTGATATGTGATAGAGTTCACTCTATCACTTCACTTCACTCAGCCCAACGGTGCAGTGTGTGAAATTCACTCGTCAGTCAGTAGGGCTTGTGCTATATACTTTCCATGTGCCGCCCATGGTCTCCCAGGAAGTTCTGGTACTCGAAAAATCACACAGCATGTGTAAAGGATAGAGTGCCTGGAGTGGCGTGCCTGGGAATCGAACCCGGACCCTCCAGTCAGTGTTCTAATGCTCCACCCCTGGGTTACCACGTCCCATCGACGATTGATAGAAAGTCTTAAAATAAGGAGAAATCAAGCATCTCCAGAGAATCGGCAAAGTGACGGAAATGTATTGGAATATCTGGGAGATATTATGCATAAAATTATAATTATGTGCTGTATACTTTCTGAATTACGACATGGATGCTGTGTAAAATGGCCGATCAGTTCAAGCAGTAGTGAATTTAAGTGGCATGTATTTATACTCATCAGAAATGAATTGCTTTATGTAAATTATAACGTGTCTACATCTTTCAAGAATTTTTCTCGGGTTTTCCACTGGGTCAGGTTGATGAAGTGCACGTTTCGAAGGCTGACTCTGCCATCGTCTTCAGGGTGAAGTGAAGTTGTCTCTACTAGTGCTAGTTATCTAATACTTGTAGGTTTTGGATTCTAAATTTACGTAAAAATATCAACGAAAAATACGTGTGGGAAAGTTACCTCCACGCAAGTTTGCATCAAATTTCCCATAAAAAAATCACGTTTATCAGTTAATATCCTGCCCCACTTTTTCTCCAAGGAGGCAGTAAATACCAATATATTATTCATAGCTTCAGTTTTTCAATCAGAATCTGCCACATTAACATTCCATAAAACGGCTTGTTTTTCTTTGTCGTTGCCTAGTTGTACAATATTCCGCGACCATCTTTCATTAATCATTTCCAGTTTCGCGGAAGCTGTTTCGCGCCAGAGGGTGGGGTTATTCGTGGTAACCATTGCAATCATTATTTTCTTCACTGGAAATTTAAGTATTATTCGAGGTCAGGCGCATTCCGCGGGCTAAAACGATACAGTCGCAGTTGAGTCTCAAGCTCTTCGTTTAATCCGTGAGCAAAAAAAAAGGTTCATTCCCTCGTCTCGTTTTTCACAATAGCCTCTTTAATAACCGTGAAGCTTCCGTGAAGTGTTCCATCCTTCCGTTCCATTTCGTTGGTCGGTAAGAGGAGCAGGCACTGTAAAATGAAGCAATTTTCGTTTTCGACTGTCGCCTTCGAGTTTTAAGGAATTAATCCCGTGCACGATTTTCACTCCGTTTCCTCCAACTTCACGAATTTCTCTTCTAATAGCGACCATTGAAAACTATTAAACATTATGTATAGAGTTCGGTTTTTCATATTTCATTTTCTTCTGCTGTTCTTCATACTATTTGCACCAGGATACAAGTACATTTCATGTTAAAAACCTGCTCACTTTCATCCCCCTAGCCGCTTGCTTAACATTCTCCCTTCAGCAGAATGTCTTTAAAATTCCACTGCCTCTTGGCCATCTCATCGTGTCCACTTTTTCGATCTTCTTCGGTTATTATTAGTATTATGAGTTAATTTACCGGTTAAGGTAGGTTTTCGGGTGGACATAACTATCAAATAAATATTTTGTGACTCCTAAGAAAACCTAATTTACATAAGGTACCTCTTCATCTCTGTGTATTTCCTTCCTCCCTTCATCCCGTCCAACATCCCTATCCTGTTCCTGCCCTTTCTTCGTTTGCCTAACATTCTCCTCTCTATTACCTTCTTCAACATCCCACTGCTGCTCAATACGCCTTTCATCCATATTTCCTGCCTCCATAGGATACCTCCCAAGAAACCCCTCTCCTCGCCCACCATCCCTAGTACTTCTTCGGTTATCATCTCGCAACTCCTCTCCCACTACCATGTTTAGCACTTCGTCATAACTGCTCAGGAAACTCTCCAAGCAAATCCGAGATGGATGCAATTCGGGATTCTTTTGAAATGTTTTATGTTGTCCTCGCACCACGTCACGTTGGCTGAGGATCCTAGAATATTTTTTTGTGGTACTTTCATTCTTATTGTGTTTTTTCGAAACTCCATTCGTCGCACTTTCAGCTATTGGTTCTCAATTATTTCCGCATCCGATGTGTTGTTTTGACTAGTTTGCTTTTGTTTTCGTTCACAAAAACTTATTTTTACTCAATTTCTGTGCAAATTTTGTTTCCTGTTGTCTGTTCCTCTTATGTAATAACATCTTCTCTACATTACTCACGTACCAGTATCCCCGCGCAGACGACGAATGGGTTAAATTCTTGTGCCTGTTGTAATTTTGCGTTTCTCGAGGTGGAATGGGCGTGCATCAAAGAGAGAGATCAGGTGGGGTGTTACTGAATTGAGCCTCGTCTTTATTTAAAAGCGAGATAGATTGGCGTGCGTCGTCTTTGTAGGGGGCTGACAGCAGTAGAGTAGGACTCCCAATTCTGTTAACTTATGATCATTTTTGATGGAATGAAATGGAAGACGTTTTTATCTCATTTGTATGGCACTCATTAAATCGGCTGTTCGGGTCAAAGCTTATGAGGTGTGAAATTTGCTGCTCTCAATCGAGGCGAACTGCTTCACAAATTATGGAATCGAGGCCATTTAAACTTAAGGCAGTCAATGCATTTCAGCGGATTTTTGTATTAAATTTCAGATTTTAAATCAAAATCAGTAACTTCAGTGACATATCAACAAATGAAACCATGAAACAGCACTAATAAACGAACACTAGGAGTTTGCAACGGGATTAAAACAATATGGAAGAGTAATTATGAGTTCCGTTTAAATGGAATTTATTTCGCATCAGGAAGAATTGCAGTTTAACTCCAGCGAATTGAAATCCAGAAGAGAGCCCTTCTCTCCCCTTCGCGGCGGCTTCGTGTGCTCGCTCAAAGAGCCAACCACTTGGGCAGAAGCTATCGACATCGGAGAAACTCTTTGGCGTTGATGCGTGCGCGCCAGTCGAAAACTTCCGAGCGAGACCACCTCGCTCAAACGGAACCGAAATGGAGGAATACGTGAAGGCTCTGTGGATAGCTGTTACGCTTCCGTCGCTCGATGAGGGAAGTGCCCACTCACCTGTATGCCAGCGGGAGGAGAGAGAGAGAGGATTGTAGGGGAGAGGGAAGGGATGTCGTCTGGAAGCAGCGGGGTTTCGGTGGTGTGGGGAGAGGAAGAGGAGGGGTAGCAGTCTGCCGAGGGTGGAACCGTGGAATGATGCGGGTGGTGGGTGTTCGTCGAAGCGCGACCGGCGAAATTGGTCGCTGCTTGCCGTCTTCGCCGCCGCCGCCTCAAGTCCCCGTTTTAGCGGGAGTTTGTTTTTACTTCTCTCGAGGCCTGACTCGTGAAAGAGTTTTGCCCTCCTCCCAACCCTCCTGCCGAGGCGTGTGATCATCCACTGGGGTTACCGTCGCGGAGCCTTGGCATAACCCGGTGGTTTTTCATTTCACCATTTGATAAAATATCGTATGTAGGTTAAAACCGATCTCCATTCTGGAAAACCTCTTTAAGGGGGGTCATTTAAACAGATGTAGAATGATATTTCGTTATAATTTTTACTACAAGAAAAGCTGTTAATATAGCTAGATTTAAAATTAAATGCATTAATTTGGAGACTGCAACTCATCTTACCGTAGATGATTTTATGGGATATAATTAAATTTACTAAAGCCAAAATAAATGCACCAAAGGGGGTTGATGGCCCCATTTGGATCTGCCACTGTTTTCAGGCTTGAGCTGTAACATGGTGGAAGTTGAATCAAAGTCGTGAACGAATATGAACTCGAAAGGAACTTTTTATACGGAGTTATAATCTAAACGTACTATACTAAAAAATGTACTGTTTGCCGTCACCAATTTCAAATTAACTTTTTCCATCAGTCCCTAGGTAACGTTTTTAAATACTACCCAAATGGGTTTTCTTACCTGTAGGACATGAATCCCTCCATGTCCGTCCATGTTATTTGTAATTATGAAATTCATAATTTGTTTTACCCGTGCGAAGAATAAGTATAGCGAATAATGTGTTCTCCTCGGTAACACATGGTGTGCTTTTTGAAAAGCCTTACATTTCATGTGGGTAGTAATTTTTTTGTGTAATCATTAGCGGATATCAGTGCCATGGGCTTTTTGAATTTCACATATTTCAATACATCGTTCCCTGTTTTAACGGGAGATTGCTGGAAAACATACTTAAAATGGCTGGCCTTTCTAGGGTCCTGTTAGGCTGTTGGTGTAATTCTATCCTTTTTACCCAGCTCTATCGTGATATAATACTACCAAAATAATCGATCTTCGATACTTATTTGTTGTATTTAATTGTTCTTTTCAGTTAAATACCTGTAAGTTAATATTATTCGCTGAAAATTGTTTGATTTTCCTTTCACTGTGTACCTGATCTTTGTTTTAAGTTCACTTCTTATGGGAAATAAATGTGACTTAAACATGTTAGTGTTACATGAATTCATACACGTCTACGTCACAACTTGACAAGTCGTTTAGACTGTGTATTAAGTGTTCATAAGAACCAGCCTTAAATAGCGTATAAATGAGTAAATTGATATGCTCGTGAAAGAATTGTCTGTTGACATGGTTGCATAATGATTTTTGCATCATTTTTAAGGATTTTCACCCATAGTTATTTGTCATCACAAATTGCCCAGCGGAGGATTAAACATTGGAATATCTCTGTCGCGTAGAATAATTCTCATATAATATCCGTGTGGCTTCTGAACTTAGAATAATTGAGGGATTTTAATACCTTCGTTTTCAGAAGTAAACTTTAAACAGCCCTAGAGATTTCCCAAGTGTCGCTTTCGCTCTTAATGTTTACGTGGGGTCTCATCCTAGTTGTCTCATAATTATGTCGCAAATAATTTCCTTTAAGTGGCCATTTCTCTTCAATTTCAGTTTTCACTTTGGAGGAACTTCTAATTCTAATACGCAAATTTTCCATAGACCAATTGTTCTCACCAATAAAATCATTTATCTCATTGTAAACGTGTGTAAATGAGTACGTAGACTAATCGGAATTGCCAGTGGCAATATTTAAATTCTGTGTTTGTTCAGACTTCGTTCCTGCGAGATTTACTTAGCGTGCTGCGCACATTCCAACGCGATCCAAGCACCGTGTGTTATTTGGCGCAAGCCCTCGAGCGACGACTGGGTATTCTGAACTCGGAATAAATTCTTCACCCGGAATATCCCCCGGGAAACCACAGCGGAAAGCCCAAACAGGTGGTAGCTTCGCTTCCTTATTCCTTACCACCTCAAAACGTCCCAGGACCCTTCTCCCTTCCATTTATCGGTCCCGGGGAATCTTTTCCTCGACGTCCACCTTTCACTCTCTTCAAGCTTAGATTCCGATCAATCTCACTCTCCGCTTCACAGAAGGCTGACCAGTGGTTTATTTTTGATTTACAAGCCCAAGATAATGTTTTGTGTGGTCAGTGACCATTCCGGTGGAAAGAAACACTTTAAAAATTGCAATCCTTTGCGATTTCAATGGTTTATCGTTCAAAGATACATTTTTTGGGCTGCATTTTTTCATAAATGATTCCAATCCTCGTCTTCGTTATTGATTTTTCGCGTCACATTTCACATTTCGGCCTCATTGCAAATGTTCTCTCCTCATCGTTATCCTCCTCCGGGGATATTGTCCTCTTGTTATTGTTTTATTTCAAGAAGATTTTTCGAACGGCAGTTGAAAATTTGCATTATTCAAAATCTTGATTGAATCACAAAACCCAAATTGAAATATTAATATTTGAGAACGTATTGCTCATATCAGTTATGAAAAAAACACAGAAATGGTTGTATAAATAATATGGTGCTGTTTCAAGCGTAATATAGGGAGTAATGTCTTTTGGTATTCATGAGGAAGCTTGAAATTTTATTTTATTTTGAATATAAATATGCATTAAAATCGCCGGGTAAATGTTTGCAATCGTGGTATTATCCCAAGAAAGGGAAAGTGAGTCAACAAAAGAGATAACATTATTATCAGCAATTTATTCATGTAAGTGTGGAAAGATGTTATATTATCATCGCGGGTTATCACAGGAATGGTTAGTTTCAGTTTTTCAAACTATCCTACACTCTGTCAGTATCTTAATTCCTACAAGGCTCTATCAACTGACATTTTCCATCACCTACTTGCTTCTCGTAGTTCATCCTTGGGTTTCCTCTGTTATTCTTCACTTTTCTATGTTATCTGCAATAATAATCCTCAAAGATATTACGAATAATTAAATGTTTACATTTTTTCATTTCATGTCTCCTATTTAAACGCTGAAACATAATGTGAAACGTGTCATGCCAATAAAATCATATTCTGTAAAACATTACTTGGTTGTGGTGTCTTTAAATGGTTAGAATAGAATTCGTACAAATTAATCCAAGCTATATTAAACTGTCTACCGTGACTCTTGCACCACTCCCTCGCTTTCTCCTTATTTGTTTATAAAATAACATTATCCATGTACACAGAGAGAGTACGGACCTATTTCCCGTATTCTTACTTACCATGCACTTTTCGTTTTCATTTCGTCTCGTCTCTTTCTTCTCCCGAGCGTTTGATCACGCTCATGTGGACCTCCAGCCAACGCAAGCGTCTCACGTACACTTGCTCCCCTTCTCAAGGACGTATTGATATGCGTGAAGAGCTTCGCTTTCCGGAGGAATTGGGCAGTCGTCCCCCGAGGCGTCACGGACGCCGTTTGTCCGGTTCTGCCCTCCCAGTCCAAGAAAAATTTTTCGCGAATGGAAGACTGTTCGAATGTTGGCATCATTTCGTTTGCTTTATGATGTCACCTTTGAAAAATGTCGGGTTTCTAAAGCAGTTCATTTCATCTCGATTCCTTGCCCAAAATACTGTATTTTCGCACAAGTGTTTCTACCAAGATATCCGAAATTCATATCCGTAAATTATACCCTCTTTTAAGTTGACAATTAGTGGCCACGATTACCTCCAAGCCACGATAATCAAACAGATAGTTGGTTGGATAGGTGAGTGCAGAGCTCACCTATTACTAAGTCCTACAGCATATGTGAAATTCACTCATCAGGGTGAGGGTTTCTTAGCCTGTACCACCCATTGGTTTCCCAGAAAGATCTGGTTCCCGAGTAATCGCTTAATTTGGGTTAAGCCGACGGTTCTCAGGGGATTCGCCAGGAAACGAACCCGAGCCCTCTGGTGAATAGTCCAGCATTCTACCCACTGGACTACCACGGCCCTAATTTTTTGATCGTAACCCATGCAAATGATCATCACCGATTATGATGTGACTATTACCTCGTGAATTATTTATTCATGCCTCGTGAATTATTTAGCGGAAATATGGTTCATTTCCCGGCGGCAGTTCATCTAATTAAACCGGTTGGTGTTTGATAGTTGCCCATTATGTGGTTTAGGCAACCCTGCTCCTCATCAAACATGTGTCGACTTATTCCCGTTGAGAAAGGCTTGCTATATTTTTTCGGCCTGGCACTGATATCGAGGTTATGCAATGGGATTGATTGCTTTGTTGCTTAGCCCAAGGGCCTAACCCCATTTTTCGGGCGTCTCTTCACTATCTCCGCGTGACCAGTACGTAGCTCTGAGTGATGTAATGCTATCTGCGATGCTCATCCGGTTATCCCATTGCGATTTAAATATGGTATGTTCATACCATATTCCATTTCCACAAACCCACCCTCTATGCAATGTAATCCGATGCCTTACTGATTTAGAGCGAAAATTTCAACGGTTGCCAAATCATTATTGGGCATATTACGAAATATATCAGATGGCATTGCGGCTTAAGTGCCATCCATTTAATTTTGAGAATGATAGTTTTCAATATGGCAATTCCAATTCCACTAATAACATTGCGATGTGGTGGCGTCAACGATTTGTGTCTATATGCATTTGTTGCATAGAATAGAAATAATTATTTGTTTAGAGCTCTGTCATTTTCGTTCTATAAATTACAAATTGGGGCAGTGCAGAAGGCATATAGGTGAAGATAAGGGGACCCGGAGGCGTCGCCCGGATTTGAATCGGAGTTCTTCGGTCAGTGGCCGAATGCTCTTCCTAGGATACCAAGCTAGGGGAAATAATTACAATACTGCAGTTTGAGAAGCATGAACACTGTATGCGGTTTTCATCGCATAGCGATTACAAGTAGGAATATCACAAAGTACTACTCCGGTGTATGCGTTCACGTGCGCTCCTTGTAAATCTTCAGCATAGCTACTGGTATCTTCGATGGTCGCGGCGGCTGAGGTGTCACGTCTTTGTTTTGTAATTTTGGAGAATCGTTAGGAGTCAAAAAAAGATTACACAGTAATCAATTCGAAGGTCGGTTTGGTAGGTGATGGCAGAGTTCACTGGCGTGTGAATATTCACACATCAGAATAGGGGGGCCAGTTCCTTTCCCTGTGCCGGTTATGGTTTCCCAGGAAGATCTATACAATCCTATAAAAAGGATGCTGTGTTTAACCATGTGATTGGTGTGATCTTATATTGTGCGAAAGAAGGGGTGAATTCAGCAGTGCGGATGCCATGTACCTCTAATTTCATCTGGTTGGTTTCATTTTCCAATCTATTCCTAGGTCTTAATGATTGAGTCCCTTAATGCTATGAGCTCGAATTCCTAAAAACATTGATGGAGGATTTTATTGTTTGCTTGCTGACTAGGTAATTTAAGTCGCAGCCTCCCGTTATACCTTATCGTAACAATCTCTGACAAAACTGTTGGATCTTATTTGAAGTTTATCGTATCCATTGCGCTATACCATTCCCAAGTAAACCATCCCGTCGCTCGAATTACGAAAGACCAACACCCCCTTCATCTCCGTGCGCCCCCCCCCTTACTCTGTCAACCCGCCCCTTCACGGTGCCCAGCCCATCGTCGCATTCCCGTGTTCCGAGACACCGTCGCTTCTTGCTTCGATAATTTTCCCACGACCGTTAACGGTATCCGAGGACGCCCCATCTTTCCGGTATAAGCGAATGTCCGCTCCCCGCGTCGTAATTCCATTACTTCCAGCGCATCGCGCTCGGGGGGCGGGGGAGGCGCGACTCTCGCGGTGTATGCAAGACCGTTAGCCGCAGAGTGACAGCGTGGGTGGGTGGGGGATAGTGCTCGGGGAGAGTTGAGATATGGGGACTGCGGAGGAAGGAGTAGGCTCTCGGGAGCGAAGAGGTAAGGTTAGAAGATAAGGAAGGTTATGGGAGTGGCCGGGGGAGGGGAGGGTGCGTGGGTGTATGATGGGCGTGTGAACTTGGGGGTGGGGAGAGATTGCAAAGTAAGCAGAAAAAGGATCGAGGTGGATGGAATAAAAAAAATCTTGGCTCATGGTTGCGGAAATTGATCGGGAGAATTAAGAGAGTGAAGGCGGAGGAAATCAGTGGCGATTAGATGTTAAGGGGAGAGTCGGGGCGTGGATAGTTGGTGCACGCCCTTGGGAGATGCATTCTCTGCGGGACACTGGCGTGAAGAATTGAACGTATGGGACAGGAGACTGGAATGGCGCATTCAACCGAGTCAGGGCTTGAGCCTAGGCTCTGGTGGCCTAGGCCTTGGGGTCCTGGGTCTGTTTCATATGTTTTTAAATACGCTTCAATCAAGGTCTCTTGGTGTGTTTCCTTAGCGAAGAAATTACTTTTTAAATGTTGAAGGCGCGGAGGACATGACGGAATAGCTTTGCAAAAACCACTTTCATAAACATACGACATTTTCGTTGACATTTTGTTAAATTATTCATTTTCGTGAATAATCTGTATTAATCCTTGATCTTATTCCGTGTGTTTTCTGTCCTGTAGGTCCGCTATGGAACTGTAGTCGTTTGCTAGATGTAATATATGACACTAATTCGTTCGAATTTCTTTTGATCATCACAACATATCTTGGATAATAACAAGTTAGTCGGAAGTGTGTCGTCGCCAGGCACTCGGTCTGAAGACTCTCTCCAAGGCTCTTTCTAGTAGACCAGATTTATACCGACATGTACCACATTGGCAGCTTAGCTGCTCCACTACTGGTTACGCTGTGTAACTTACTTGCCATCGTACACACGAGAAAATAAATTGAAAAGAAATGTACTATCCATTCATTCAAATAATCTTTCCGCCATGATAAGCATTTCATTCTTTGATTTAGAACCATAACATGAAATCACCTGATGAACAAATAAATCCCCAAAAATTATGATTGTCAAAACGAAAACAATTTTTGCGAAAATACGAGGAATGTAACTTTGCACATAACCTCGCGCATAACCTGACCTTGGATACGCATCCAAATTCCATAAAGGAATGTCAAAAGTAATGAGATCAGTCGTAAGTTCAATACTATTGCGGGGCAATTTTCCGTATTTTTATAAATTCCAGCTCTTTGAAGTTAATAAATTTTCATTCTCAGAAAAATCTTAGATTTTTTTCTGAATTAGAATCTCTATTTTTTCTTCTTAGTTTTCTCTCAGTTGAAATTTTGTGTGGGCCACAGGAGAGGGGGCTCTTGTTATAAACACTGCCCAAAGGCAAAACCATCTCCCGTGCATAAACTGAAGAGAATGATATAGCATATTTCCGATGAAATACGCATTGAAAACTGAAAATTTTTCCTCGGTATTCTTGACAAATTCTGGAAATATGTATATCTTATTTCAGTTAAGGCACTATACGAACCTGGTATCCCAGGTTTCCCATTTATGATCCACCATCTCATTCTAAATTATTGTCTAGAGCTAGAGAGGCTCACCGTGGTATTTATTTTCGCTAAACTTAAAACCTTAGTAGATCAAAATGATTATCCTATGGTCGGTTTCCATGAACATGTACCCCTTTCCCTTTTAATTAACAGTCCTGATTTTCTTTCCTGCCACTTTTGTTACGACATTTAACCCCAGATTGAACCCGATTAGTTCAAAACTAATAGGCTTGGGAGTTAATCAAATATTTTATGACAGACCATATTTGGTGTACGCAAAGTGTGTTAATTAAATGAAGTCAAACTTGCATCCTCCATTAAATCCTCTAATCATGTTGAGTAGCCAATGAGGCATATCATGTGTAGCTCACGATGAGTGTGTGGGTGTGTGTGTACATATATATATATATATATATATATACATATGTATGGATGTATGTACACAATGTCTTAGTGGGAATTACTAGGATATTTTACGTCAAATAGTTTACTAACAGAAGTTAATATTGTAAACAGATAGAAATATCTTAATATTCTCACTAATAATGGGGCATGTTAGCAATATTCATTTAATCATAATAGCTTTCTGGTACCTATGGCTTAATCCAGTGCTACTTAATGAATCCAATAAAGACTGAAGTGTCGTTTGCATAAATGTTAAAGTTTTCCATAACCACCATCTTTTATTTTCTAAAGACTTGCACGAATTATCTCGTAAATACGTTAATATTTATAAGGAATAAGGGGTATGGAATAAATTAAAATGAGAAAATCGCGCTTTGACTCCTAATAATACAAATTGTGTAATGCTTAATTATTTAATGAATTGCAAATACTTAAAACCGCACCCTTAAATATGGGTTACTATGTATCAGGTGACTCCCGAGATGTTATCCCTTTGCATATGTAATTTGGAACGGAGACTGATGAAATTTGTATGTACATGCCACAGGGAAAGCCTCAAGTCTTACAATGTCGTAATATGAGTCTGTCTCTTGTGTGCCTTTTTATTTCATCTATTTGGGGAGTTCTCGAGAATATTGGCTCATGCCCTTAAAAGTCTTTCAGCAATGCAGCCCTGGATTCCTCTTGAATTTTTGGCTAGGACGTCAACCTTAGCGTCTTCCAAAGATTGCGTCGTGAGATGCAACAGTCTCTTGCTCCCCTTAGCAAGTAGGCGTGCTGCTATCGGGATGTTGAAATCATCTTTCGCCCTCCTGGCGAAGTTTATTTCTGACTCATTCTCAAACGGCGAGTTTTAGTCCCTCACAAAAATGCCATGAGAAGGTGTTAGATAGTGAGATATTCCAAACCACATGCAGCAAATACTCGTAATTATGTCCGTATATTTTGTCTTTTTAGGCACACTTTTTCAACCTTATAACACGGACAAATTATATTTAAAGAGGTTGTTTAGGATTTGAGAATTTTGAACAATTTGTCTCTTTCGTATGGAAATGCATTGTATCGAGTGCATTGTGCGTCGGATTTGTGTATGTATGAATGAATATATACGATATATATACATATATATATTTTTTTTAGGTAATCTACCGGTCCAGGTATGTTTTAATGGACACAACTACCAAATAACTATTTTATCTTTTCTTACAAAACAACCGAACATCGATCCTCTTTTCATCTTCGTATTCTGCATATTATCGAGTGTATTGTGCGTCAGATTTTCGTGTGTATGTAAGAATAAATATAAATAAAGTATATATATATATATATATATACATGGAATTGTGGAGGTACAATATTTTGCGATACAATATTTATTATAAATGAATCAAGTCCAGAACTGCGACATTATATCCGAGCGTAGTACAGCCCTACTCGCTCGTTAGCAAGCTGGTCGTCTCTCTGGTAGATAAGCCCATCTTACATAAACGGCGACTTGAGAAAGGGTGTCTTCTTACGTCGGTGGCGCGAGCAACAATCCCGAGCGAAGCGGGCGATGGTCTTTTAAGGGAGGGGAGCATTCCCTTTGTCGCTGTCGTAACATCCGTCGCAAGCCTGCACGCTCCGTTGATCTCTCTTTTCCTTCGGGTTTCGTTGGCTGTATGCGATGCTCTTTCTCCCTCTCTCTTACTCACTCTCGCTCGCTCTGGACAAGACATTCCCTGACGATTCGTCATCGTTAGTCATGAAATGTGATAACGTTACACCTTCTCTGAATTCGTTTTAATGATATTTTTCTTAGATCTTTCGTATCTTTTCATTAGCGAAATGTTACGTGTTGGAGAAAAGTCAATTCTGTTAGCCTTTCTTCAGTTCACCGATATTATTTTGTGTGCGCAGCGTTTACGTTGGAGAAGCGTCACTTAGAAGCAATGTGAAGTCGACGCTTAAGAGCTTATCAGCATTTCTTTTCAATTGACGCAGTGACGGTGGATGACGTGGATAGGCGAGGACGTTCTTTTGGTGTAACCTTAGGATGTCGTGAAAATTCGTTAACGTAATAGAATTTCGATAGTCTGCTGTCCACATATTTAAGTACCTGGCGCGCAAATGAAAATACGTATCCGGAAACGAGATATTGTAAATAGTTTCCCTGGTTCCCTTCAATCAAGGTAAAACCGTAGAAACATTTGGAAAGATGTTTTCTCCGTAAAATTAGATCTTGTAGTTTTGTTCAACAGATGATAAACTCACGAATGGTCTTGATAAATTCTTATGCTTGGCCACACAGCGCCATCCTTGATTGGTTAACCAATTGGGATACTCAAAACTAACCTTTAAATTCCATGCGTCCCACAACTTACGTATCATAGTATCGTCAGTCCACATTGGAATCAATCCTTGACAGGAGGTTCATCTCCTCTTTACAGTGTTTTATTCTACAGTTATTCTACTACTCTCTCTATACAGTTATTATATTATATACTTGTGCGTACATATTCTCATGTTCCATTTGGATTTAATGAGAATAATTCGAAACTTTTCGAGTCAAGGTCGGATTCTGGATCAAGTCAGCACGCGGAACAAATTAACGAGTGATTCGAATGAATGTTCTGTGAATGATTTTACGAGTGTATGTCTGCCTCTCACCGCATGTCGTATATTTCATGAAGTTTCTCAGGCTTTCTGCGTGGACATAAAGTGTCTTTCCTGAATCTACTTTTGTGTTTGTTTGTTCCCCATTTCGGGAATGCCGTGATTTAGAATTTCACTCACATCAACTCTCCTCTCTCCTCTTTCCAACCGTCAATCAATGATAAGATTTTGCTTTCCCTTTGGCTCCCGTGTCCTACCTATTCTAAGGAATTCTCCAGAAGATAAAACTCAATGTTCTGGTCTAGAAAAGTTTGTCCTTGCAATTTTTCGTTATTGTCTTCTGTTGATAAACTTTTAAGCTCTTAGATTTGTAGCAATAAATATTTTTGGAGACCGACTAATTTGACGACTTATTTTACCATTGCCATGTCTCATATCGTTAGGTTTGCTTTGGCACCCTTCCTCTTTTTACCCTTTCTCACGACGGATTCAAACGGAAAACATTGAGATAGGTGCCGTGGGTAATGAACTGGACTACTGTGATGAGGGCATCTAATTAAATTCTCGAAGAGAAAGGGCAATTCTTGGTTGAATTCTGCTCCTCGTATGTTTGTACAAGGATTTTTTTTAATGTTCGTCGTAGCATAGAACATCAGAAGTGTCCGTCGTTACTAGAATAAGCCGGTTCCCGATACTCTTATGCTTCGTATCTCATAGTGAATACTCCCTTAACAATTAATAATATCTGAGTACATATGTGCACGTACTCAGTTGGCACAGAACACTTCACAGGTAATGACAAGACTCTACAGTAGTTACCCAATATAATACTCAGTAAATGTAGTCACTCCATTGTCTATTCATAAGTCATACTTTTCTGTTTCGTATTGAGTAGCGAAGAAAATAAAATATTTTTATTTTTAATTCATTTTTATTGCTGTAGCCCATGATTAAATTGTAGATGTCTCCATAGCTTTCAGGCCTGTTTGGGTTTAGGAAAGCTTCATGTGGTGTTCATTCCATTAGTATATTATGCGTGATGTAAGAAGGCTTATTTTTTAAATGAGGTTGAGAAGAATAATAACTATAAGAAAGGCGTGGGCGTCGTGCATCCTGCATACACCTGCGTTTGCCCGGTGCCCTTGGCCCTTCCTTTCTCATCTCCAAAATCTTTCTCATTCTTTTATTCATGCCGTCTTCAATGGGCTCCTGGGACGGGTGTTCCCCCCTCGCCCACCGGCGCATTCTCCGCACACGCACCCCTTTCGTTCGTTCTTTTGGCTTCCTACGTCGACAATCCGAATTCCAAAGATTGTCCTTGGTTGACCTCCAGAATTCCTGCGCTGGCATGTAATTCACGTTGCCGGAATCACTCCTTTCTCTGAGATCTTTCTTCAACTTTCACGTGAATTTTCTTCTTGTGAAGTTGAATGTTAGGAGTACCTTGATGGGAATGTTTCTCCGCCATGGATAAATGAAAAACTGAAAACTCGGGTTTTAAAATGCTTGCTGAAGCGTTGCAAGTGATAATTTATGTAAATGTAGCTGTTGATGGGCTTAATGTCAATTATTTGTGAGAAATAGGAAATAAATTATTAGATTTTACAATCAATTATGACTTACGTAATGATGACAGAAGGCTTTTACTGTAACAAGAAAAAATATTTACTTGTTCTGTCGTGGTATGTTTGTAGAAAATCATTCAGTGTCATCCAGTTTTTCTGCCTTTCATTTAATTTGGAATACATTATGACATTGCAAAATGATGTCTAAGGCTATTCAAACGCCAATCTTAGCTTACTTAATAAGTAAGCACCATTTTATTCTTACATTTAAGGGAACCTGATGAAAACTTTTTTATGCTTTACGTGCACCTGCTTGTCTTATAGTGTGTCTAGTCTTTTCTTTTTTTTAAACTACGAGAAAATTCGAGGTTGTCACGAATGACTTGAGAACTAATTTCCTGTTGATTTTTTGAGTAATTCCTCATTCTTTATTTTTATCTGTCGTATCTACGCTGTTATCGCACTATACAATATTTTTATGGGTACTTCATTGTACATATTAACTAGAGAACGTCCGGAAAACGCAAAAAGATAAGTGGGGGAAATATCGAAAGGCAATGAGTAAAGATCGTGAAGAAAGAGAGGATGTTGGGTAATCGAGGTAAAAGAAGAGAATGGGGTTATTTTGACCTCATGAAGCCAGGTAGAAGTTGAGGAAATGAAGGATATAATGCGTAGAGAAATGGAGGAAATAATGCAGGGTAAACGAAAGGAAGTTCTCGCGATACGTAAAATATTAGAAGACGTTAGGAAATATCTGAGAATAGAATACATTGAATGAATGAGAGTCGAAATTACGAATGGATTCGATTTTTGGCATCTCGATTAGATTTCACAGGAGACTTTAACGCCTGTCTCGGCCGCCGTCACCCGGGAGGGAAGATTTCCAATCGCCGATCCGTTCGGCGCTGTCGGCCCGTGACTTTAATTTCCGCCATTGCACAGAGTTTATGGGATATTTGACGCCTTTCTTGATTCCTTAATTGCGGAAGTGAAAAGCGCATTTCTTTAATCGAGGAGACGTGAGTCTTTTTTCCCAAATGGCAGTGTGCCCAGTGGCCAAATGATTGCGCTTATTGTCAAGTTAACCGTTATAGCTTCCTATGGAAAAGAACGCCAAGTTTATCTAATATATGAGAGGCAGCTGAAGGGGCGTTGCTCCTGGCCAATTAGTGACCAGATGCCAACCATGAATATGTGACGTCTTAAGGTGCATCTTCCATCCAGCGTGTCAAAGCTGCTCATCGATTGGCTGATTGGCCTCAAAAAGCTCGTTATAATCGATTTGCTGTTGAAATTTAAATGGCAGTCAAATGCATTTAAATGAAGTCCAATTAGGGATACATTTTTTCGACCAACTCTTTTGGTTTACGTAACTTTTGGTTTACGTAAAACATCGCCATGCATTACAAACGTCGCTAGAGCTAGATATTTTCTGATAATAATACATGTATTTAACTCATAGAATTTGATGAGGTCAAAATAATGGCTCGGTCATTGGATAAAGTAGTGAGTGAAAGTAATTATTTTTTTGTGAACATTATTGATGGTTTTTGTGGTGACCCCATTCAGTATTATTCTTTCGTTTCGTCCCGCTGTGGGCTGGCGGGTGTAGTTAACGGAAAAAAGTAGTTTTAGATTGGGGAAGTAAGCCCTTAATTCCATGGTATCCCATGGAATACATTCCCAGGTGTTTATTAATTAAACGCTTATAACGTCATTTTTAAGTATCCCAGTCGACATCACTATTTTCTTTCTGCGAATCCTCCTCTGCGTGTTGTTTTCAAACCTTTTTAATGTTTTTTTTTAAAATAGGTATTTTATTCACCCAGGGCAATAACCCGTTCGGTATAATCTTCATTGTTACCTCCAGTATTTCACCGTGAAGCCGCTATTAATTATTTCCGTTCTAATATCCCATCGCGTGGATCCGAGCCTTCTTCTCTTTCGATTCCCCAATTTCTGGTGGTAGACGTTTTAGAATGCCTTCATTCCCGTGGTTGACTTTCCGTCATCATCATCATCTCCCGTTCGATCATGCTTGTCCACTCTGGAGATCTCACGCCCTTCTGCTCCGCGGCCTCCTTTCGTTCCCACACTCCCCCAAGCATTCCTCATGCCCTCCTCCTCCTCACCCCTTACGTCCTTTTTCCCTTCCGCCTCCTTATCTGCACGCTACTCCTCTTCTCTCGACTATCAACACCTAATCATCATCTCCTCTCCCTAAGTCCTCCCGCTCCTCCGACAATTCACATGCTACCGCTTTGGAGGAAAAAAATTTTCTCTGGCTTTGCTCTTGACGTGGGGGTCAGTCCTGTCGGAAAGTTCTCGGCGTCTAAATAAGCTGTACAAGTAAATACATGCATTAATTCGCTAGCGGGAATCCTTTGCGAGAAATAGTGTATTTGTTCCATATGCGACTTATAGTAATTGATCTATTGCTCCAGACAAAATATCTCGCTCGCCAATTTTGATGAAATACTACATTCAATCGACAGTTAGTCATACTTATCAGCCACTACTGTCGTAGATGAGTCGAGATTTTGGGCGACAGAGAACAATAATTCGATGACTTTTAATACGGAATGGGTGTAAATGTGTGGTCAATGGAATAACTGTTTATGTTTTTGAAAAAGTTTGCTACATTTGATATGCCAGATACAAATACAGGAGGCTGTTAATCTGTTTTTCAAAGCCATCGTATTAGTTCTGTAGCTCTGGGGTGTTAAGTAGAAATAATCGTTGCTTCTCAAGCATCGTTAGGAACCAAAGTACAAATGGAGCAAAAATTAGCAACCGACACTTAGAACTTGCCCAACTGTTTAAATCCAATAAAAGGCATTATCCTACTCCTCTGATACCAACAGGGTATGCTCTTCCCCTAGATTATGTATTTATAACATGGTTAAGTCATATGTATGTCAGAAATGCAACTTAGGCTTGCCAAATGCACCGTGGTGGCGTGTATAATGGTTCACACAATGGATATTCTGGGCCCTACCGTTAAGATATTCGTGAAAATAATGAATGTGGTTTAATTATGAGAATGTGATATAGGGCGCTTATTTTTTTAGTTGAATCAAATTTCATGGTTTATATCACATGGATCCCTGGTGTTGTGAATTATAAGCTATAGAATGAACAATTACTTTTTTAATTACTCAAATGCATGTTCACATTCGTCAAAGAAATGGATAAGTGCGTTTTTAATCGGCAATGCATGCTTCCACTGGTAGAGGAAGTCATGCAACATCAGTGGCCTAAAAATCTCATCTGTAGACAAATGTTCACCTGGGACTTAGTTTCCATTTAATCATCGGATTTCGCTGGGTTGGCCGTGTCACCTCGGCCCTCTCTACGCCTTAAATTGCTCTACCCGTCTTCCATTTTTATTTGATCTCCTCTCTTTCACTTCTGCTATTTTTTATCTTAACCCTTCTTAGTATGCTTAGTGTCATGTCTATGTTTTTTTAACAACTGACAATATTCTTACTTATTTCTATATTAATACTCTGCTTACTATGTCCTAATTCTGCATTGTGAGGGCCAAGGAAAAATGTTGGGAGTCAGAATTCAAAGCTAGCAACGTATTGTGCGCATGTTCCAATTCGATCTCCTCACATTCAACCCATGGTCTATCGATATACATAAATAAATAATCAGTTACTATACTGGATAAGGTAGGATTTTGGATGGACGCAACCATCAACTGTTTTGTGACTCCAAACAAAACACAGTCCAGCAACCTCATCTACATCAGGTCCCTCTTCATCTCTGTGTACTTCTTCCCTCCCTTCATCCCATCCAACATCCCCATCCTGTACCTGCCCTTTCCTCGTTTGCCTAACATTCTCCCCTCTATTACCTTCTTCAACATTACACTACCGCTCAATATGCCTCTCATCCATTTTTCCTGCCTCCACAGGATTTCTATTTGTATATAAAATATATGAATATCTAAGGTGGTTGTAAGGGTACGAGTTTATTTTTAATCCTTACTGTAATCTCGCATATGATTTCGGCTCCACACATTGCTCCGATCGAAAACCGTCGACCCTCACTTGGTTTTGCATGCAATGTTGCACACGGGAGATATATTTTTTTCGAGGTTTTCCATTTCGATGCCCTATCACAATCTATTGTAAACATCTCAAATCTCTTTCATAACCGTTTTGCCTCCAATTCTACCAGAATTGAAGGTACCTTCCTCCCTTTTGATGTTTTTATGTTTAATTTTTTAAGTCCTGCCTCCTCCGTACGATCCTCACCTCAAATGCCGACGGACAAATTACTATCTGCGAAGTGTTGTTGGAAATCATTCGTCGCGTCTTTTTTTTAACCCTCGGCCCTTGCGTTGAAAGGGGGGAGGGTTTCCCTCATGTGTCTGACGTCACATCCAACGCTACCGTCATGTCGCCCGCGCACTCTCGCTCAAATGAATCGATGAATCAAGAGAGAGTCTTGGTTACACGCGTGCCTTCGCGCCGACCGATTGCCACTCGCACGTGTCACCTGCATACCGTCACGAGTCAACTTAATGAGCAGTCGTGGGGCGAGGACGTTTTAACGAAGAGGGTTTCAGAGCGGATTTCATGAATAGTAATATGGGATCGTTTAGTTCGAATCCTCTTTGTCACCGTCGCCCTCGTCATGGTTTGTCAATCCTAGTATTAATGTGTAGCAAACTTCCCAATCACTTTGTTCCCAGCCGATCCCCTTATTCTGCAGTAGTTTCCTCACGTAATTTATTCTTGGCCCTCCCCTGCCCGGCTGCCTTTCCATTGTTATTTCCATCGTGGTCTTCCGTTAGCCATCGTGCCTCAGTATGGGGGTATATGGGCGATTCCTCTGCCTACATCTCATCTTTGTGACTGGGAGAGCATATATTTCGTCGTTTTTGGGCTAATTTCGATCGAGAAAGAGGGTAGGTAATCTTATAGTAAAAAATAATAATGGGTTAAGAAACTGCAAGGTTGATATTTGAGTCGACATGGGTGGCTAACAGCATGGATAAGTGCGTTTATACCTTACGAGCCAATGGCTAAACGCTTTGTCATTTAATTACATTTGATTTTTCCGGAATTTGCCATTTAGCTCTTTTGGCTGGTCCTCTAGCACTTATATTATGTTCTTGAACGCGAAACTTAGTCCACGGCCGAGTGTGATATAGTTAACCTCGCCACGGTATAAGTTTTTTGCAATCATTCCTCAACTTTTCAAATCGCAGTTTTGAAACTTAAACAGCAAATTTTCTCTAATTTGACACATTTTTAAAAAATCTTACATGTACCATTCGTTCATCGTCACCCTTAGTTTTCCATTCGACTGATTAGAAACAAAAATTGCGACCCTAGATCATTTGCCATTCCTTATCTAAACCCTTTGAAGCTTTTGGCTTCCATTTTCCCTACCAATATAATTTTTCTTCGGTTTTTACGTCCTGTTCTTCCCCCTGTCCACTTCTTTTTATTTCTTGTTCCATTATGCTCCTCACGAACTCATTGTGTCTCGTGGCATGTCCAATCCACCCTTTTCAATATAGCGGCTAGTCGAGCTTTCTCCTCTTCTATTCTATTGAAACCCTATTCTTTTCTTACTCAATGGCTCCATATATTTTCTACTAACACCTCACACATTGTATTAGGACATGTATTTTCATTCATTGATTCCTCCTTTAATCTTTCTAATCTATAGGTATTGTGGCATACAAATGGTTAGCCATACGAAAACTACTATTGCAAGACCCTCGCGGTAGATATCTGTATCCCGCGTCACACTTCACCTACCGTACAAGCTGTTTATGACCATCAGATTTACGACTTAGATTCTTTTTATTGTTCTTTGTTACTGAAATCCGAGATGCAAGTAAATGAGCCAGTTATCTCTCTCCTATGTCTAGGATCTATCGGGGACTGAACTTACTAGGTTCTGCCAAGGTCGAGGCCTTGTTCTCCAAATACCTGTTTACGGACTATTATTTTTATTTGGTAGTCTACCGATTAATATAGGTTTAGGATGGACGCAGACTGAACAATGATATATTTCTAAGCTTCATCTAACAAGACGACAACCTGACGCGCAACACTACAGTGAACTGTTCTTCAGTTCCGCTTACTTAATACCTCGCTTCATTCCGTCCGACATGCCTATCCTATTCTTCTCCTTCTTCGTGTGCCTAGCGTTCTCGCCGCTATCACAGTCTTCGACATTCCATTCCCCTTTCCTGTCTCCTTTGGATTTCTCCCTGCAGTCCTCCCTTCTTTCCGACCATGTCTAGTACCTCTTCGTTGGATTTACTTTCCACCCATGACGGTCATTATGATTTCCTCTACCAAAGTCGCCTAGGATTCGAATCCGCGGGCTATCCGGTGCGATCTCTTCCCTGCCTCAACTATGCACGAAAGCTCAAGCTTGGGCACAGCAGAAGTCTTGGAATGGGAATATTTTACCATAATAATATTGCTCGCTATTGTTCTCAGGCGATCGTAATTAATTTCGATTTTTATCTTTTTTCTTTGTTTAGGAATGGATAACATGGGATTGAAATGAAGCGCCGCATCCGAACAAGCCCGAGCGTGTGAACGCTGAGATCCTCAGTCCTTGCTCCTGCCTGGCGAAGTAAGTTTGACCAATAATGTTCATGTTATGCTCTCTTGCTCAATTTCCATCGTAAAAAGAAAGCTTTTAAATATTATGTTTGTATTAATGATATGTCAAGGGTCCAACCCGCGATTGAGGTTGTTGTAATTAGCGTGTACATACTCCGCAGCACAAAATAAGAAAGGGAAAGTTGGCCGTCTTTGTTAACTGTATCTAATTCCGAGGAGGCACACCGCAACGTTTTCTTTTTTTATGGCCGTCCTTCTTTCATTAAACTTTTGGTGTTATCCCAGGGTCATTTGAAAGAAAGTGAAAAATTGTTTGTTATAAACCGGAATCGCACATCTCTTGATAGTCGTGTTTAAGATGTTAGGAATGAATAGATTATTTTGCAACGATTTCCCTAATTTGTTAAGGTAATGGAAAGGCTATGTATGCTGTAACTATGCTATGTACTATTTTAGTGTAATGTTATTATAGAATAGATACAGTTGTGGTATAATGATTAGAAGACATTGTTCAAACCTTTGATTGTACTTACATATTCAGCTTCTATGAAGTTTACATTCATCATCACCGAAGTTGGTTCACGAATTTTCACCAGGTGAAAATAATTTCCATCGAAATTTTCGCGGAGGAACAGGGTTTTTAAAAACTGAAATAGCTGAAACAAAAATCAGGCTTTTAACAGAATCCTTAATTGGATTCTAACATAGCCATTTTCTTCCAGTACCCGTCCTTCTTTCCCCATCAACTCTTTAAATAATCGCCGAGTAGTGAATAGTTGTAGGTATGTTCAGTGAGTTGTAAACCTAGATTAGGTGCTAGTATTTTTAAAATCAGTTTTGAAGTACATACAGTGTGTGCATTTTAATGTCACGTCCTGATTTCTATCCGTTGTTCAACTAAGGTAGGAGAAAGTATTTCGATGTAAGACTATCCGCAATTGGTGTTGGTGGTTATACAGGGCACCTGCTACATGGTGATGCTCATATCGTTTCAACAGGCTAATGTGACTGAAGCGCTATGCAGATCCCACGACAAGCCCTACGTGGACGTTTGGCAAAATGGAGAATGAAAAGGAAGTCAGAAATCCGGTGACTTTTATGGTGGGTTTTGTGTGGTATTTTCAGTAGAAAGGAAATGCCCTCCTCCACATCCTGATGTATGAATTTCACGCGTCGTGGGGTTAAACATTAAGTGAGCTCTAGGCTCATCTATCGAACCAACTTTGGTGTTGTTCCCAGCGATTAACTGGCTGGTTATCTCCATCAAACTATCCAATCAGCCCCGTAATTCATTATGAAAGTTAATACACTAGTTAATGAAAGTTTATATGTACCTATGTGTTCATTTGGAACCTATACCTAATTTTTATGGTATACACCATACGTGTGATTGAATCCGTGTGTACAATCGAAAATCTTGATTACATGGTGCCCGTTTTTGTGTTGATAGTCACGTCTTCCATCCGAAGACCGTTCATTTTTTTAAATTCAAACTGCTACTCGTATTTCTCGCTTTAATAATGACAGTGGATAATGCTTTCGGAGTCGTCGCGCAATGTCTATAGCGTAAGCGAAGGATACGGTGGCGGACATTAGTTTCAGCGATACTTTCCGTAGAACCCGTCTCGAGGTCGTTCTTCCATGCGGACAAATCGATTACCGTTTGAAGCACTTCCTCCTCTTCATTCTTCGTATCTTTTTGCCGCAAACGCAGTTAAAAAAAAACAATTGTCACACAACTCGGGGCCGTAGAGTGGAACGTAAATCAAGATTACGTAGTGTGCTTCGCGAAGAGTCGGCGTGGTCGACCGATTTGTTGAGGGTTTGTAGGCGACCGACCACAGAGTCCCCGCTTCAAACTCCGGTGATGCGTCCGGATGATTCCTGAACTGTGCGATTTCTCGTGTCACCAAACTCTGTGGGAAACCGCAAGTCGGGGTTTGGAAGGATCTGGTCCGTCATTCCCGAAGACGTATCCTACAGTCCCCTACACTTATCGGGACTAGGCGTGCATCTGGTTAGCTTCACATTCAAACATAGTGGCGGTTCGGGGATTGATTCTGAGCGAGTCGGCAAAAGTGTATCAAGCACTTGATGCGCTTAATCCATTCATTACCTGGTGATTTCCTGATTTGCATCCAAGACCGTCTCGTCCACTTTGATATCGTACTTGCCACGCCTATGGTTTGTGGCGGGGACTGATTCAACATCAGATGTGCACGTCAAACCGTAGCTTTTGTTTTATTTTCCCAACAAATATGTTTAATAATTCGCACAATTGAATTAATATTAGCAACAGCTGCATGTGCTGTCGTATCTAAGTGTAAAATACGTACTCCTCTAGACATGCAAGACGTTCTCATAGTGAAGAATAATCAAATAAAGTTTAGATAAAATAATAACGACGCAATAGGTTACTCTCAAGCATCTTATTCAAAGTAATGGATGCTTATCCTCAAACTTCCTTCCGGGAGAAAATGCGCTCCATCCATCCAAAGCCCGGGTCGTTTCCTGTTGTCCTCCACCGCACAATCTACCTCGTATTTCCCACCTCACCTCATCTCCATCCGCCCTTTCGATCTCTCGCTCCTCCTCTTTGTCATTCCCGTTTCGTCCTTTTTTGTCGCTTGCGTCACTCGTACACCAGACCCAACTTGCCTCCTCTCGCCCCCCTCCCCCCATATCCTCCCATTAATCATCTTCTTTCTTCCAGCGAGATAAGCTACTTATATGCAAAGCTTCCCCTTCTTCGCTTCGTGCTGCGCGTGTCGCGTTTTCATGCATCCTTCAGGTTTAATTTCCACCGGAGTTGAGAACCAAACGGCATTTGGAACGAGATTATTGAAGAGCGTGACGTAAAATGATGCATGACGCTATTGAGACACGCCATCATCTGTGTATCATATGTTATAACAGGCGAGGACAATTTTCTGCTATCCATAGTATAATGTACAGAGATGAAGAGAGGGGACCTGATGTAGATTAGGTTGCTGGATTGGGTTTTGTTTGGAGTTACAAAATGTTTATTTGATAGTTGAGTCCATCCAAAAACCTACCTTAACCGACAGATTACCTAATAATAAATAACTTAAGAAATTAAATATTATCTTTGCTT
Organism: Hetaerina titia; assembly: GCA_037158775.1. Taxonomy (NCBI): domain Eukaryota; kingdom Metazoa; phylum Arthropoda; class Insecta; order Odonata; family Calopterygidae; genus Hetaerina; species Hetaerina titia. The sequence goes on along the minus strand of CM073776.1, from coordinate 27,270,844 downwards.
TCTACAGAAATAAAACTTTATTTGTCGACTAGTTTTGTTTTCACTGTAACATCCTCAGGACTAGTCTTCTTTAGTCTTTCTTAAGTTAAACATGGATTTCTACAAAGTTAAGGCCTCAACCATTCAGTGCATAATAATAAATAGTATAATGTATAATCTGTGGACATTTTCCCCATTGTGTGCGTATATTTTTATTTGACTAATCAGCCCACGACTGATTACGGTTCCCGAAGTTATGGACGTAGTCACGTGCTGCTTGATACTTGGATAAGTTTGTCATCCCTCTTGTGTTGTTCAACCCTAAAACAAAAGTAATTGTAATTATTTTGAATTCAATAAACAATTCGTCATTGAGGAGTGAAATAATTGTTGCAGTTTGATTATTTTTGTAAAGTATTTTTTTCAAAAGGCTATATGTATTTTTATAAGTTTAAAATTAATATTAATTAATTACCCAATATCAATATAATAATAATCGCATACGTATATTTCATGGGCATTCTGTCAAATGGCTAATGGCTCTCTCAAGTTTTTTATGAGAAAGAAACAACATGTACATATATGCATATTCTTTTCTCAATTCGCTCCTCCCGAGTATTTAAATTGCAATTCAATTATCTCTGCAATTTCTTCCGATGGCGTATTGCGGTGGAGCAGCTTTATGAAGAGTGTAGCAACCTTATTGTCTTCCAAATTGTATCATTTTAGAGCATCTTTCATGTACACTTACAAACAATGACCAAGAAGTAAGACGGGTAAATTCTACTTTGTTACAGTTCTGCCAATTTTTTACTTGAGGTAAAGTGGTTTAATCTGCCATGGAATGTCACTTGTTTTACTTTGATGATACAAATGTGCGCAATAATTGATTGTGTATTTCGTTCAGGTTCCACCCATTAGCGGGTTAACGTCCAAGGAATTAATTCCGCACACTACACCACAGAGCATCCGTAATTTCTTTCCAACTGGTTTTTCCGAACGTTCATTCGGCATTGAAATTGCCTGTTTTTCTTTTACAACTCTCTTTCACGCTTCCTGATTTGATTGTACACAACTATGTGGAGTTTATCTTAAACAGGCTCCTAGTCCTTACTTTAGAGGTGGTAATTATCAGGGTTTTTTTCCTTGTGGCTGGGCACATTTTCTTTTACAGACCAGCATCCTCAATTAAGACTGAATATCGGCGAAAAGAAATGATAATTTTTGGGAAAAAAAGCTGTATTTCACTGAAACACGACCGCATCGTTGTATACTACTGACAGAAAATTCAAGGACGAACAAAATTGCTGGATTATCCATCTAATATTCCAATTTACGGAGAAAAATTGCATAATTCGATGACGGAAACTCACTTTGCCCATTTAAGGTTTATTGTAAAAAAATTAGATTTATTGTGGAATGCACGAAATCTCGTTTTTTTTCTTGGAACGGTGACCGAAGTGACAAGATTTCCCGCGAAACTTGGCCAATATAATCATCAAAAATGTCACGGCACTAATCTCACACTTTTGAATTCTCCTCCCGCACGCACTAGCCATGTTTGTTTAGAGCGGGGTTTATGGAATTTCTGTTGACACGTTGAATTGACGCGCCTTCTTGGCCAAGTTCCCGCTGCGCAGGAGTTCATGTATCCCAGAGAACTTTGCCAAAATATTCCAACAACTTACCTCCTCCCAACCCTCACTCCCCCCACCCTACGCGAACTTGAAAGACTTTCACCCCCAGGTTGCACGCGAAGAGCACACACACACACATCCCCCGGCCATTCCGGCGTTCGCTAAAAAGAAAAAGTATCCTCCAGAGGGAGAAAAAAAGGAGTAGTTGGCGTCTTGAGGAGGATGGTGAAGGTGAGGATATTCGTGCTCCCACCACGTCCGCCCGCGCATAAACTCGAGGAGGTGGCAGATACGCAAGTTTCCGGCTTGTTTGAAAAAAATAATCCACCTCAGAATATGGAAATGAGAGAAACGAGACTGCTGCAGTGAATGTCCGTTCGCAGCAGCGGTGGTTTTCAATATGTTAGTCGCGTATGTGCCAAACTTTGAGGGCGTCCTCGTGGTGATGTGTAAATTGACGTTTCGTTGTGAATTCCGGACACATTTTCGTGGCCTTTGGCTCAGAGAGTCTTTCAGTTTTAAAACCAGACCTGAATGGATTGTAAATTAAGTAGGAAATTTAATGTATCACCCATTTCTAGGCGTGCAACTGCTTGCTCAACATCCCTGGGCTAAAATCAATGTCATAAATCCATAAATTTGATCCGTGCTTGCCTGTTGTTTTCTCTCAAGCCAGACTGATTGACCATTGAAAACGTTTCTATGGAAAATTTCGTCATTTGATTGTGATATTAAGTACCTAACTATTAGTAAAATTTTCGAACGATCGAACAAGTATCCAATTTTTACGTTCCATCTTTTGATAGTAAAATTAATTATGATATTCTAGATTTTATTTTGGTACACATCCCCGTGTTTTTTTCGAGTTGTTGAAGATTTGAGTTGTGTTTACAAATTTTAATTGGATAATATTGTTATGAGGGTCGCGGTGGTCCAGTGGGTAGAGCGTTGGACTACTGACCGGAGGGACCCGGGTTCGATTCCCGGGCAAGGCACCTGCAGCTTCACCCAAGCTAGTTGATTTTTCGGGTACCGGATCTTCCTGGGAAACTATAACCGGCACAGGGAAAGGAACTGGCCCCCCCTACCCTGGTGTGTGAATATATGCACGCCGTCGGGCTTGGTGCATGGGTGAGCTTTACCATCACCTACTAAACCGACCTTCGGGTTGATTATGGTTTTTAATATTGTTATTTTTCCTCGTAAAAGATTATAGGCGATGTATAAAAATTCATTTTTTAGGAAATAATAAACCTTATTAATTGAAAATTGTTTGAAACATGTAAAGTTAACTTAAAATTGATCTGCGAATACCTTTTGAAACTTCAAATATAATAGTGAATTCAATCCCGGTATTTTTATCAGTTTTCCAAGGCTCTTATCCCGTTAAAAATGGACGTGGCAACTTAGTGGGCTCAGATTTATCCTTGAAATCGATTCGTACAGACTCGAGCATAGGTTATGGATAGCCCTATCTAAAATTTGTGCTGTACGATTTTCTAAAACCCAGTGTATGGGAAACCATAGGCAATTCTCGTGATAGCTGACCCTCCTACCCTGAATTAGAAAATCGCCACATGCCCTAGGTCTTAGTAGTTGAGGTTTTCAACCCTCGCGTTTCATAAAGACCAACATTTAGGTTGTGTAATGTTGTGGCCTAGGGTTTAATGTGGATGTCCAGTGGGTAGACCACTTGGCTGCTGACCGGAAGACGTTTCTGGGCATCTTTCAGCATCACTCATCTTTGATTTTTCAGTCACTAGATCTCCCTGTAAAGCCGTGGACGGCACAGGGAAGGAAATATTTACTTTATGTGTGAATTTCGCACGCCATATAATGTTTATTACGAGATGACCTCAAACCTCAATTGCGAGTTGATAATTGTTGTGGGTGTCATTCCCGGTTAATTATTTTGTCTTTTCGTCGTGTCTCTTTTCTGATTCGTATTGTTTTTTCTCTTGCCGATTGTATCTATTATTTATAAATTATCGAACGGTTATGTCTGGCCCTTGACGCCATATCCTAAATGATTAGTGGCATATATCGATCCTGTCATCTCCACTAAAGTGGCAAGATCTCACCGAAGTGCGGCATTTGATCTGGGGCAAATGCAATATTCTTTTCCGAGGTGGCTTTCGAACTGGCCGAAATATTTTATTTGACGAATCGAGTCTTTTGCCGGCACCGAATTATCCAGTTTTAGTGATTTTAAAGTGAGAGGTAAATTGAGAACATTGTCATTCTATCACAAACAAATCTAAATTGAGCGGGAAACGAGTGATACTACCATAGTACTTGCTTCCTACGCCATGAGTCTGGGTCCATATCCCGTTGGTGGAACTTTCGTTTTAATTCCTATCCTCAAACTTGGGTGTCGTGTGGTGGTCGCTTGATGGGTGGTTAACTTATCGTCGAATGCATTTCAGAGCCATTGAACTTTTAGTGTGGAATTTTAAGTACAAGTATTCGCCAGAGATGTCCAGTAATCATTGAATTTTCGATAACGGGGATTGGGAAAATTCTTGAACAAAGCTCGGATCGTGCGGGAAAAACCTGGAATTATATCAATTCAGTGTTTTCACAGGTAAATTTGAAATGACCTTGGAAGGAAAAAAAACGTTTACTATCGCTATCTTTTCCAGTGAAATCCTCATTTTTCAATAGTGCCAAGTACAGTTACTCTGCGTTTTTAAATCTCTGTGCAATATTTTTTCCATATTGATTTATGCATAGGAGTTTAATGTAGCCCGAAATGCAAGGAACAATTTTCGTCGCGCGATAAACCATTATTTTTGTCCAAGAGTACATATCTAATTCGGATTTGGATCACATCTATTCGCTGGCCGTCGTAGGTGAGTTCATGCCGATGCCTGGCTCCTCTCCACCCATCCTCCCCCAAAATCCATCCCACTCACTCCCAAACTCGCCCATCCTCCAATGACCTCTGCCTTTGGTCACCTCTTCCAATGACAACAGCGATCGCGAAGGCAGATTTTTGATTTTTCGATCTTTGGCAAAGGGTCGACCTCAATGGCCCGAAGTTTCACCCGAAAAAGTCTTCCCCACCGGCCATCGACTCCTCTCCTTCCCTCACGCTCCTCTCCATCGCCTGGCCGCCGTAAGAGTCCTCGCCCACCTTACTTTGACATCCGCGGCATGCGATGGCGAGGAGAGGGGAATAATCGAACCTATGCCAACGGATGAGGATCGAGTGCCAGCCAATATCGGCGTGCCGTCACGGCCGACCCAGGGCGCACCCTTCTTTTTTTTCTCTTTAAGTTTTGTGTATGTGGAAAGAGGAAAAAAAACACACGCGCTCACAGACGCCGACGCTTTTCTGCTCCGCGAGCCAGTGGGGGGAGAGCGAGGTGCGGGAATTCCAAGTCGCCAGTGGGAGATGTACCGAAAGGAGAGGAGCACTTTCCCTTCCTTTCTCTAACTCTCGCGTGTTGGAAGTGACAGGCTCTTCAATTCCAAACGTACGATAACATTTAAATATTCAAAGTACCTCAGTTTTCTTTCGCATTTAAAAAATTCTTTGCTCTAGGTCGTGTGATTTCAAAACTTGGGAAAAGCGTTTCACCTCTTTTACCTCCAAATGCAATGTGATGAAGGATGTGTCAAATCGAAACTGTGAAGTAAAGATCCAGAAGTAATAATAATAGTCTTATGGGTTTGAAAAACGCTAAACTGAAAACAAGATTTTTTTAAACTCGTGGTTTAAGGCAACCTGAATATTACAAAAATCTTTTAATGTTAACATTTAGCATATTTCATGTGGTTACACATTTTATATCCCTCTTGTAATTCTCCTGCGATTTTTTTCTCGTTTAAGCTACAAAAATTTGTAACGTTGATGATTGCGTGAAATGTTGACGTGAAATTTAGTTTTATTTTCATGTCGTATTCCATTATTTAACTTTGATCGTCGCAATAGTTTTTTTCTAACGTGTCTAAACTACCCCAAAGAGAGAAAAAAATTGCTTTTTGATTAATTTTAATTAACTTTAGCCCTTCATTGTATTATAATATGCGAAGTGTTGGCGCGTGTCGACAGAATCTGCACGAGGGACTCATTTTAGAATCTTGTGCAATGCAGTTAAAAAAATCTCCTCTCGTAATAATTTTATATTCACTTTGACCCTAACGAGTGGAGAAAACGTTCGTGTTGCGTTCCCAATTTCCCTTGGAGTCTCAAAACCGCAAAATGAAACTTCACGGGCTAAGGTTAAAATCTTCTTCTCCATTTGTTTCCTTTTTCGCATTAGTTAAAGAGTATGCTTATATCTAATTTACAGCTCACGATTTTCGTAAATTTTCCCCTCAGTGGTGGTTAAGGAATGAGGAACGATTTTGAAGATCAGATAACTTGCCTCGCTTCCGTGTTACAAAATAGAACGTTACAGCCAGGTTGCTAGTCGTTAGTAGGAAAGCGGTAGCATTACTACCATTGTAATTATGAAATGGCTACCATTGTAACCAAGAAAATGTTATTGTGCTCATTGTTCTGGGAGTATTGTAAGTAGATACTTGTCGATCATTAATTAATTTTCAATATATTGACATGTAAGTTAAGTCATAACTTTCAAGTTAGTTGCTATATTTCTTCTGTGGGGATCTCGACAACTTCCTCGTCGTGACTGAAGGTACAAGATGGTAAACAATACAATCGTGACTCGATCTGATTTTCAAAACCGTTACTTTTAGCTCCTTTTCGTTTATGTGGATTGCGAACATGTTTCCCCACTAATTTAGATACCATATAAGTACAAGGGTTTGTTTTTCCGCCTCAAAGTCGACGACCAGGACACGGGGAGTTGGAAACGCTGGAATGTTCAAACGAATTTCCCCTCATCCAACTTCCCTTCCTTTTTTTAAACTGCATGCGGCAGGTTTTCGTGAATCGTGCATTTTCAGTCTTTTCAAATGCCACCTTGAAAATTTTTATGAAATTGAAACTTTCTAAATTCGCTCTGGTTCATGAATGAAGTCCATTAACTAAGAAATGCGTGTCTTTGGGGGCCAGTTAAAACACTTGCTGTTTCACAGGTTCTCAATCAAGATTTTTTGGTTGATAAGTATGTTGATCAATTAATAACTTTGGATGATTTGTGAAACAAATGTGTTCGTATTTTCACCAAAAATCTGTACATTTTGAGTATGTATTTTAGTATCTCCATTAAGGATGGTTTGCTTATGTGTAGGTTAGTACAATATCTCTCTGCTTTTTTATGTCCTATAGCGAATAGTCTTTGGATAAAGAACCAAACATGAACGTGCGATAATTCATAAATGATGAATACGAATCGGATAGAAAAAAAACAGTAGGAATCAGATAATAGAACAACAACAAGACAATATGAAGACAAAGGAATGCTATCAGCAACAGTTATCTACTGGCAATTTGACAGTTGAGGGTGTAGCTCATCTCATAGTACATTTGGTACGACATGTGAAATTGGTCCACCATCTTCTAATTAGGAGCAATGTTGGGCATTTCAACTCCTTACGCCAGCAAGCTTCACATTTTCCGTGTCTCTGCTTCAAGTGCAGCTCATTCCAATGTTTGGTGCCATACCCAGTTAATTTCCCACCATTCGACATTCTCCTGTGAAGGCAACGGTGGTCCTCGATGATCTTCGTCAATCGACTCCCTGAACTGCTGCCCACGTCAATCACTCACTTTACGGTCGACCCTAGGTGAGTAGGTTTATCGGGATCAAAGGAGAAGGGAGAGAGCTGTAGGAATCGAGAGCCACTCTGCTAGATAGATAGGTAACGTCTTTAATGGGGCGAAGTTGAGACCATAAGGTCCATCCTTCCATTCGACAAATAAAATTTTTCCCCGGTCCATGCTCGGTTCTCGTTGTTATTGTTATGCTGTTATTGTCTTTTGTCCTCTTTCATGTTTTTGTTATATTTTTCACTGTAAATTGGCGCTACTGCTGTATGTGAATAATGTTTTAAAATAAAATAAATTAATTAAATAAATTAACTGTTCGTCAAATACTCGACGACAGTAATAATAATAAGAGGAAATATAAAGCATTATAAAAAATGTTAAGTTATATAAATAATGAAAGAAATGAGCAGAAGAAGTAATTTTGTGGAAAAACTTAGGGAGGTCAGACATGAAGACTCTAGTAAAAGCCCACGCAGGAAAACACCTACAAAGAATGGGGTTGTGAAAAGCCTGCGAAAACCCTACAAGGTAGTAAATAAATAAATAATAATGATAATAAAATAATAATAGATATAAAGAAAGTACAATAAATACTTATATAACGGTGCGAGGTACAGTACAATAGAAAAATTCATTTGGTAGTTGTGTCCATCCAAAAAAAACCGACCTTAACTGGTAGATTACCATAAAATAATAATAATAGTACAACACATACTACTCTGAAAGGAATAGGTGAAGAGGAACCACAGTTGAAAGTCCCACCCGACGGAATGATCTACTTCTAGTTCAATATTTGTACGCCGAGTTGAGATGTGAGAACGTCCCGTGTGTTTACGGAGCGTGTATGAGGCCTTTCTCATCATCTTCCTTTCGCTTTCTCTCACCCACTCTCGCTTCTGCTTTTCGTCATGCCAGGGCGCTCATTCGCCTCGTTCGTTCGCCTCTCGTGGTTGACTTCTGTCGAAGAAGTAGTCGTGGGGATGGATATACGAGTAGATGGGTAGGTATCCTCTCCGGGTTCTCATATATGCTCCAGTACAGGGCGACTGCCAATTCCTGAGAGAAAGAGAGAGAGAGAAAAAAAATTGTCGGGGTGAAAGCGGGTATTTTATCCGTTTCACGCCACCTTATTTGTTTTGACGTCAAGTTTCAGCATCTCCCACCTGTCGTCCTCCCGCGTTCCCCTTTTCGTCCATGAGCAATCAGGGCCGCGGGATTGGTGGTTTTCGGAACGCATTTGGCCTTTCCGGGCACCCGCGTGGGTAGGTCGTTCGCTGCCGGTCCTTCCTTCTCGCGCCCCCGCGTGTTCTAGGTGGGACGGGCGGTCGCCCACGGCCAACCGGGGAGGGTGGTGGACAGGGGCATTAGTCAACTTCGAGGTTGCGAAACCCTCGCTTGAAGCCCCGCTCTCCCACGGGACGACGACCACTTCTTTTCATCCACGCAGCGAACCTTACCGGAAAGAGAGCCTTAACCCTTACTCTTTATGCACGCGAACGTACGTCCAGTGACCACCTCTTTACGCTGAATTCAACAAACCGAGTGAATGATTGAATAGTAACGTGCATAAGTGGTAAGGAAGGCTTTCGCAGCGTTGCACTCATGGCAGCCAAGGTTACCGTGTGGCTCCTGCGTTGATCCAGTTGGCAGGACGACGGTTTCGCTAGCGTTGCAGTTAGCATCTTCAGGTCCAAAGTGACCTGAAGATATTGACTGGATCAACGCTGGAGCAATCCGATAACCTTGCTTTCCTGTAAGAAATATTTTATCTGTTAACGTAAAACTGGAATATTTCTCTGAAAAGATGTACCCGTAACGTAACTGGATTTGTGTTACTATCGTTAAGGATTACGAAGTGAAAGATGTCTGTTACCACGTCAACTAACGTGCTCACTCCGCAATAGTGCGGCCTCAGTTCGTTCGGCAATGTTCCCTCTGTTAATTCATTGCGGTTTATTAATCCGTAGGCAATCAGTGGTGCAACAAACGCTCAGTTCTTATGTGGCGAAACTTATTCTTTTACTCGTATAATTCTAGAAAATTCGTCTATAAATTGCCCTGTGACACAGCATTATACTCTCTCTGTGAGTTTTGTTCATGAAATATTCGTGATCGCTGCGAGGCCAACTTCAAATGAGATGAGAAAAAGGCTGTTGGAGGATGTTGATTCACCGCTGGAACCTTAAGACCGGGTTTGCTCCTTAAGATGATAGATTATCTTCGATCATTCGTAAAAGTCCATGAATTTCGATGGTGCTTTCCGTTCAGAATATTTTTGTCTCCTCCATACATTCTCATGTCCGCGTGAGAAGTGCTTTGCGACCAAAAAGGTGCCTAGAACCCTGAAAACTTGGTGGGGCATAAATAATAGCCCGTGATTAGCTGCACGGGAGGACCGGATGTTTCGATTTTTCTACGCCTTTTATCGAGAAAATTGTGACCACGGACCTTCACTTTGGATACACACGAGAATGTAGAGATCCAATGGACTCCCTCGGAACACGCGAATTCGTTGTATTTAAGGTTCATTTGGTGGCATAGAGAATTAATAATTTTCGATTCTAAGTTCCGCGACAAGCTTTTAGTTCCCGGATTTTCGAGGAGTCCGTTTCACACATGAAGCAGATTTGATACAATCTACAATACTCGCATATAATACGGTCTCTTAATCTGTTTATCTAATTGTGAGGTCGTACTTCATTTTAATTTAGTTATGTCTGTTGCATTCCACTCTTGAACAGGTTGCTCCACAAGCATATAGGTTATTTCTTGCCAAAAAAACATAGGTTTTGAAAATACGAGATATTCACCTCCATGTCTACGGAAGAGAAGCAGATGATAGTGTGACTATACCTCTTGATTACACGGACGCCGTAACAACCAGACAAGGTTTGCCCCAATACGTAAAGAAACAAGAACACGGAGTTTCATAGACTTTTACAAAACAAAATCGTTACTTTTCTCCTCGTAGTAAATATAATGCTTCGCAATGAAGTAATTAAAATCGGGTGAAAATTGCTGTTATGGGTTCTGTATGTAAGAGGAGGCTGGCGTTTCCGTTGCGTTAAGGGGAGGGCCGGGATTGTTTCACCTTTGCGGAGGATGTATCGCGCTGGAGAATGTGTACTCTCTTGATGGCATGGTAGTCAGTGAAAGTACCTACCCCCGAGTTATCAATCATTCCCTCCGCAATTGCCCCCCCCTCCCGCGGTACGCAATCAAAGGCAGTCGAAGTACCCAATATTGTATTAACATCCAACCTTCCCGCAATCCAAGGTGGTTTTCCATCGTCGAGAGAGAGAAAACTATTGCCCGAAATTACACCTGAAGACATGTCCCAAGAGCATGGGCCCTTCATCACGGCATCAAAACTAAATCGGCCTTCCTCATCTTCCCCTTTAATTTAATAAGCGACTGCGGAGTGGGGTGATGATCGTGAGGGAGGAGTGGTGGAAGTCGCACTTTTCCATGGGGTGGGAGGGGGTGAGAGAAAGGTGGGGGAGGGGAATCCCAAGGTTGCCGTGTGAGAACAGGGCGCCCCGGGGATGAATTGGGCGTTTCTCGCTGCCTTTGAAAAATCATCGTCCGAGGCCGTCCGGTGTCCGGTCCCCCCTGAGAGGGCTCTCCGGAACCGGTAAAAAAAGAGAGCGGGCGATTTTCCAGATCCGTCGCCGGGCCGTTTTTCTTCCTTCCTCCCCGGTCTCCTCCTCGAGCTCCCCCCCCCCCAATCAACGTAGGCAATCGATTGGGAAAATGTCAGGAATATCTCGGGAACTTCAAAATTTCGGGAAGAAGTGGGACGAGGGGTCTAATTGTTCTTTTTACAAGTTTGGAATTTTTAAAAATGGGAATCGGGAATATCCGATGTTCGTTTCGGTGATGAGATCTGTTCGTGTTAGCCATGGATCACCGTTCGTGCAGGACCTATCGAAATGCGAAATTAAAAAAATTTCGGACCGACTTCAGTGGTACCATGAGCACGCGAAGTGGCGAGGAAATGATTCACAGAAAAAAGTAGCCAATCGGATTCCAAAGACTAAGGCGAAAAAAAACGTTCGAATGGAGGGCAGTTTCTTCGGGAAAATCGGGAAAAAGTCGGGAATGGGAATCCACGGAATGAGAGGCCATTCCCGTCTCTCTCTCTCTCTCTCTTTCCATCTCATTCCACGTCATCTCTGAAGTGACACGGCGATTCTTTCGTGTTCTTCTTTGAAGGAGAGTCCCCACGACCTTAAGTGCTCCCGTCCCTCTACACTAGCGTTTTCTTTGGGCGGAAGTGTTCGTTTTTTTTCCTAGCGTGTCCAAACTAGTGGAGGAAGTTGATGGTAAATGACGTCTCCAATATTTCTCACTGTATTCTTCCCAACCGCAGGACTTAGATGCGCTTAAAGGGCACTTGATAAATGCTGCAGTGAAGAAAATTATCGTCAGTGGTGAAAGTCAGAAACCGGGGTTCTCTAGTTGCTGGTTGGGTCCTGTGCATAGCCCGTTGGCGAAGCTCATTGGTAGAACATCCAGCAAAAGAATAATATAATTTTGGTTCAAATCCCTTTGTCTCCAATTTTTGATCGTAGTATTCATTTTACTGGAAGATGGCCTCAAAATAGTCCTTGTAAAATATTATAATCCCGTTTACATTTTCTTCTCCAGGATCCTGTTTGAACGAAATGGAAAACAAACAGATGCAATTACGATGAGATTAATATTTACAAGTATGCCATCCAGAGAAAACCTACATTGGTGAACAGGAGACGTAGATAACCTAGTGAAATGGAGATTCGGTACATTTTTGTCAGAGTTAAGTCTATGTTTACCGTCATGCATAAAGCATTTTTTTATTTTTACTAGGAGGAATATTTAATTCTGCATAGCGTTTCTTACCGTTCAAGAATATTTGGACTACTCTTGTTGTCATGATAGGATCTCACCGCCATAAGTGCAGTTCACCAGTCTAATTTCGGTATATGCAGTAGACTACTTGGCTAATTATATCGCTGTCCAGTCTTGGAAATGTGAACCATAAGATCGAATTAGAAGTCCAGTTCCGTTTATCACTTGCACCGCAAATGAGCAAAATTACATTCCAGATTTTCAAGGATTGATTTTTCCGTAAGATGGCTCACGCTTGTCCTGATGACCTGCTCTAAACGTGCAGCGTGGAGGTGACGAATACTCTTCACTGAATTGGCTCGGCGTGTGCGTCACTCCTGCTTGCTCCAGCCAAGGTAACGGAAAAAGCGCACTTTTTGGAGAAGCAGATGCTGTCCTTTTCGTGGAGCCAGCGGTCACGGGCTCCTTCTCCGTCGTGGATTTGTGATGCATCTTTAATAGTTTTTTTTAATAAATGTCATTCATTAGCAAGAATAAGTCAGATAAAACAAATTCTGTTATATGTCATGCTTGTTAATGGAATCGCAATTCCCCACCCGCTCCCAGTTGGATCAAATAGGTGCGAGTGTCTTTAGGTTCAATTACTGTAAGAGAATTCGGCTGGTTGAGTGCGAATTTGTGTGAACGAATTTTGTCGCTTGTGAATGTATGAACGTGGCTCTGTGTATGATTTATATTTGGTGTTCGTATGCAGACAAAATATATAGTATATTAGATGGGCGTGCCGATCCAATCTCTAAAAGGGGCTAGGTTTAAGGACCCTTCGTTTACATTGGCTTTGGCTCGTAATGTTACGGATATAGTTTAAGGCAGTGACTTTAGGATGTCATCTCATGCACCATTCTGACTCACTGGTTTGTAAGCTTCTCTCTTCACGTGAGAAGATACAATCGTTTCAAAGGTTCTGTTTACGGGGGACGACGTTTCCCTGTCGTTTGGCGAGTGCAGATGTCCCTCGAAGGCGTTGTTCTCAGTAGGGGTGTGTTCTTTTGGGCGTGGACGTTGCTGAGTAAAATTAGGGCCTCTTTCACTTATATCCCATGCTCTCCTTAACTGAGTTCTCGTGTTATTTCTCCCAATACCCAGGTCTTGGCATTGGATGTCCGACATTTAGTCGATGCTTACTTTTGCCTAGTTTGCATATGTTATGTTGGAGTTGGTCCCGAAGCCCTTTCCCTCGCTGGCGAGAGGTTGAGTAAAATCTTGGCCTTTCCTCCTCGGATACAGGGTGGTGTGTGGACGACTCTTTCCGGGAGATTGCCGCGAGTGAATGTTTTAAATGAGTTTTTAAGTTTTAACCTCGCCAGCATTCTCCGATAAATTTATCAACGGAAGGGAACTTGAGGCCTATGACTTTTAAGTGTACTGCCCTCGAAGAATTTCGAGTAGCTCGTCGAGAAAGCGGAATTTTTAGTGTTTTCTTCTGGCTCTACATTTAAACTGGGGAGAAGTGAAGGGAAGTGATAGCCGAGGGGACAGTAATCGTAGCGATCGGGAGTAATTGAGTCGTGGGGAAAGATTGGTGTTAGTTAGCTTCGCCCTTAGGGAGAAACTGAGGAATAGTTAGTTCGTAAAAAAAATGTCATGTAATTTTTTTGGAAGTTTATAACCGTTCATCCCTTCCCACTAACCTTTAAGATATCTTCAATTGAACGTGGTAAGAATCGACAAATGAACGATCTATTCGAGGTTTCTGAAGTTCAAGGACAGCTTATGGCGTGAGGTGTTTGTGAAAAAGTGGTCGTACACGGACTGAACACAAGGTAAACTTAGGCTTTTGCATTTCCAAAATCTTGACTTTTTTCCCGAACGGAAGGCTTAGTTCTCTGAAGAGTACTACATGCTTGATTTTCTGTCGCACTTAAGCCATCGTTTTTCATTTCCGAAAGCGCCCTCAGACGATTTTTTTCCCTTTCGACGACTGATTGGTCATATCATACGACTTTTTACGATAAAGTTTAATGATAATGATAGGATGTGGCCCTTTCAACATCTGGAGTAGCATTAATGGGACTAGAAGCTTAAGGATTTTTTTTAATCTCGTGAAAGCGCGCATGGTGGTTTGGGGGAGTTTTTTGTCATGCTCTTTTCGTCCGCCATCTCCCGCTGCGACGTAGTGGGAGCGGCGGAGTCACGGGGGTCATATGTAATGCAGGAGGCGGCAGTCCCCTCGTGCTCTCACGAAAGGAAAGCGGTTTGCTTTGGTGCCTTGTCGGTGGTCCAGAAGGGTGGGAGCATATCACAGCGTAACTAAGGATTATAGTAAGTTGGGGAAATAGAGGAAACTTCATGCAATCGTAAGCCAAATGTTGTCTGAAGAGAAAAAATTTCGTTTAAGGTCAATAAATTAGAGATTTCTAAGCTGCATCTACAAAATATCCCACAAGCCACCGAAAGGGCGTATGGGGGGGGGCACCAGCCTTTCATGCACAGATATTAGTTCATACATGTATTTGAATGCATATTAGCTCATACACCAAGACACTCGTGCACGCACACGCCTACTTCCCGGTACGTATTGCAGTAATTGACCAAATCACTGAATTTGTTGTCTTTAGGTAAATATATTCGGGTGCTTAGGTTTAATTTTGTTGTTATTACGAATCGTGTAAGGGAAGAACGAATACTCGATCTATCATTGAGATATATCTCTCTTTTTTATTTTATTTCTGTGGTCAACAACCAATAGAATTCGGTGCCATGATAATTCCCTCGGCGTCGCAAGGAAACTCATGCTTTCTGTACATTTCCAAGAGTCTTCGAGTCTTAAACTCCACTCCTCGCAAATCATGGGGGTCCCAATCTAATTCCTCCAACTTACTCTTCACACTAACCCTCTTCTCTTAAAGGCTGGTAACAAATCCTATGGATTTTCTCAAGACGAATGATTTAAAACTTTCTTGAAATTTCTGTATTTTAATGAAAACTATGTATTTTAATGAACACTATAGTTCAAGGCAACTCGTATATGTCATATATTTGCCATTTTCAGTTTGAAAATTCAGGTAATCCATTAAATTACTGACAAATTTGTGGTTTGTTTGAAGTAAAAATATTCATTCAGTGATGAATCCAAAATGATTGTCGATGTACGAGATATACTCGTATATACTTGGTAGTCATGAACTGGAACTTAGTCATGATTAATTTTATAGCGTGCATCCGTAACTAGGGAGTGCATTCATTTAGCGTTAGTGTTTCCTTATACTTGCACCAAACTCATCGGGAACCACTGAACGGTTTGAAACCTCGGGGTAGTAAATTGGGAAAATAGGAGGAATTAATCCGGGTCTGAATCTAATTTTAGCGAGGTAGTTCCATGCGTAATTACGTGGGAGCTGTTTATGATTTATACAAATATATGATATTTTCACGAAACGAGATTAATTTAATTATTCCGATTTTGACGCACCGCGTGGCTGTCTCTTCCTGGGTAGTACAATATATCATTCATGCATTTTCTCCGACTGCAAAGCGGATCTCTTCCTAACCGGGGGCGCAATTCCAGCTCTTTTGCCTTCGGATTCCGTTGATGATGCATCGTCATTTTCCGGATTATTGTTTTGGTGACGAAAAAACCATTTTACGAAGTCAGTTGGACATGCTATAATGCTACATGCTGCCTCCAACCTGTCCTCCGCAGTCCTTTCGTCTTAGCCCTCCGGACTAACCCCGAAAAAAAATAACCTCCCTCTGCGCTACTCCCAGCCGCTTTCGAACGCGTAAACAGCCAATCAAGGCCAAACCAATCCCTTTTCTCCCACCCTACTGCCACTTCCAGGAAATCTTTCTAATGATCCCTGGAAAAGTTTGCAGTCCCTCCCCTCCCCTCGGGCTCCGTTTCCGGTCTTCACTGCGAATGCGAAAGCCTTAATTTCTGATCGCTTAAAATTCTTTTTTTCTTCCCATTCTCTCTCCTGGTTCTCAGTTGGAAATAAGATCATGCCCACTACCTTTTTATTTTGGACCTGTCAATCTTTTGGGGACTATGATTCTCTGGTTTGGTGGTCATTTATTGAGCATTTGAGGTAGCTATTGGGAGAAAGTTTCGACGCTAAGACTACCTTTTTTTTAGGAATGGCTAAGTCATCGTACATTAGCATATAATTAGTTTCCTCTGCTGCCCTTTTAACTTGCTTCAGGGCTTTCATATCTCGATCTTGGAAGGAAATGAGCGGATTGATTCATGAGTAAATATATTTATTCCGACTTAACATTCGCAAATCCATTTTTTATGACTGCGTACCTTTTACGAATGGCAATTTTTAGTCGTTGATATTTATTTGAAAGAAAACGGCTGATGCCGTTGGTTTTTAAACAGATTATAATCAGAGTAGAAAATTTGTCTTATTTTCGCATTTCATGGAGCTATCGGAATAGCCGCAGTTAGTGTAATTTTCAATATCGGTGGCATCAGTAATCATCTAAAATTAGGAGAACACATAAATATATATATATATATATATATATATATATATATATATATATATATATAACTTTTGGACGGCACAATAGAACACAGAATAAAACAGATAACACGTAAAAGGACACTCACACTGTAGATGATTTGAGCTTTCGGCCTACTCCGAGGCCTTCTTCAGGTCAGACATATATATATATATATATATATATATATATATATATTAGTTAATAAGAGCATGTTTCCAAGTTTTAGATAGCAGAAAGAATAATAACAATTGCATTTTATCGGTTCGATACCTCTCTCAAAAATTTCAATGCCTATATAGTGTAGTAAGATAAATCAAGGTCCCTAGGATATCAGATTTGCGAAGGAAGATAATGCCAAACACTGGTCCCTATTGTGTTTTGCGAAAATGATTGTTTCTGAATCCAAGAATCCATAAATCGCGGATGGTTAGTGATTACAGCATCAGCTCATGAAGTCGAAAGATCCGGTGCTCATATCCCGGTCAAGGAAATATTTTTACGCTTGTGATCTACTCGATTCCGCCTTCCCCACCTATCTTGTGTTCGCCCTTTACATGTGTTCCTCTCCCTTTTCCTTATATCTATCATCTATTTCCATGTGAATGAGTGTAGGTTTGCCATATAGCGGGTTTTCGTGTTTGAATGTGTGTTTGAGTATTAAGGCGAATCAGGATGGTACGGTGGCTAAAGTACAGGCTTCACACCGAGAGAACCAGGTTTCAAATTCTGGAGATAATATATATTTTTCAGTGGTATCCTGATCCCTACTTGAGATGCTTTGTGGAGCAGTCTTAAGTGAGTAGGAACGTCCATCGGTTCGGGCGTTAAAATGCGGACCCCTTGGCGCCTTTCGTTAGGAGTAGCCTAATGCCGACGCCGGGTTTCCCTCCACCCTTCATCATTTTCCATCCATCTCTAATGGCGCAAATGACCTCAGCTGTCGGTCGCCTCCAATAAAAACGACTACTATATATGTATATATATATATACATATATCGATGATGCGGAAGTACTCACGAGAGCAATATAACTTTTGGACGGCACAATAGAACACAGAATAAAACAGATAACACGTAAAAGGACACACTGTAGATGATTTGAGCGTTCGGCCTACTCCGAGGCCTTCTTCAGGTCAGACTGAGAGGTTTTGAGGGAAGAGTGCCTGGGGAGAGGAGGGGGGGCGGAAGGTTTAGGGACTGTTGGGAAGGAAATTAAAGATGGCGGTTAAGGGTGGGAATTTTAAAGGATCGGAAATATAGGATGTATGCGGATTCGCGAGTTCTCACCTCTATGTTGGTGACTGAATCGGGTAGAAGGCCGAAAGCTCAAATCATCTACAGTGTGAGTGTCCTTTTACGTGTTATCTGTTTTATTCTTTATTCTATGTTCTATTGTGCCGTCCAAAAGTTATATATACCTGTGTGTGTGTATATATATATATGTATATATATGTATGTATGTATATATATATATATATGTATGTATATATGTATATATAATCTAAATTGATACAGTGAAAATACGAACGTTTTTATCTTTTAGCTCGTTTTTCGTGTGGCCGTGTCTTTTAAATTTTAATTATTACTCTGTCTCCGAAACTGGCCAGTTTTAGAGAAATAAATCTGCGATTCATCATCCCTTTCATTAAAATCCTGCTACCACGGGTTTATGGCAGATTTACCTTTCATGAGAATAATCGGTGAGTAATTTCTGCTGCTGTGGTCTCGGACTTAGTGGAATACGAGTGATTCCGTACAAATAATGGCTGTGGAGTTAATTTTCCCTAATTTAAACATTTCTAAATGTTCATGTCGTGCTCTAATATTCATACTTAAGGAGTGTGTATCCGAGCTGCCCTGCAATAGTGTGACATTATCTGTTCTTCCGTAGCGATTTTTCGCTGGACGGTCAGATATTGTGTGCATGCTGTTAAATTCCGAAATTAATCCCTTCTAGAATTGGAATCTAGCATCATGCTATTTAATAAACTGGCTTAAAAGTTTTCTGCCAAATAGACTTGCTTTTATTTTAGTTTATAACATAATCACTGGACGCGTGTACGGTGATCGAAGGACGAGAAAATACACTGAATTGACGGTGGAACTGTTTCAAGTGGGTGAGGTCTAGGGACCGACTGTCATCTTGAAGTTGTTCGAATTTCTTCGTGAGAAATTTCCCGACCTAGTATGTGATTCGAAAACCCAAAACCTCGTGCTATTTCTTTTTCTTGGACGTCCGTGTTCGAGCGAAGGAGAGCGTGAGGCGCGCGTCATTTGTGAGATAACTCGTCGGCTTGCAGGCCCCTCTCCTCTTTCCTCGCTAGCGGATGATGTTCCGTCTGTGATTTGGAAGCGACAGACCCCCAGCTCCCAAACCTCCCTCCGAGTTTAACTCTCCCTCACTCGTTTTCCTTCCCATTGCCTTTTGCCTTCCCGCCGTCCCTTCGCTGGAAATATTTTTTTTTGCCTCTTCCTTCAAAGACAGTGAAAGAGTTGTTCTCTTTCTCATATCTCAAGTCCCCCTTCCCATCCCCCGCCGTCTTTATCTCTTCTCTCCGTCTCTCTCCTCCTCCTAATTGAGATCAATTATGAGAGAGAGTCTCGAAGATAGTTCATTTTCGCACACTCCATCAGATGCACGCTTGTACCGTTAAATGTATGCGATTTGAAGACGTCGACCGGCTTCTTTCTGCGAGGGGCCTGTTCTGCTAAACATCGTCTTCGTATCAGAGGATTAATGCGAGGATCGTAACGTCCAACACGTTAAAGACTTTCTTTTTTGGGTCATCATCTTTCTGCTTCGCCATGATACATTGGTATGGCTCCATACGAGATCGTTTTAGTTGTTAGCGTCTTCTGCAGTGCGACCTCCGTGCGTTCTTTGACTAGCAATTTCTGAAGTTAACCGTGAAATTTAACTGAAAGGCGTGGGCGTGTGTCGAAATTTTATTTCTGTGGCCGTGAGATAGCCGCGGGAATGACAAATCCACTTTTAATTTATGTCATATTAAATTATTCATTAATTAATGACGGCAAAATCCGAGAATTATTCAACAGTAAACGGGTGCCACGTGTTGAGAAATTACATCTATCACTGATACTTTCCACGTAGACTTATGCATAAGTGTTCATTTTCAAGTGCAATATATTAAAATTAAGATAATTAGGTAGTAAATCTCCCTCGCCAACGTTGATTTTATATTTATTCATGCTCTTTAATGTTTTACTATCCGCTGCAGACGTATCTAATCACATTGTGTGGTGAAATCGGTTGAATTGAGCGCTCGGTTTAAATAGCCGCATTCTTCACCACGGGTAGTTTGCTGAGTTAATTGCATGTATTTGTCGCGCTCTTCAGAATATTACGGCCTGCTTGACCTCTTCGAAAGTGAAAACTTAGCGGAAGAAGAAAATATTGAACTTTCATCATGAAACGGTGAGGAAAAAAAACATTGTTTTCGGCTTCTTCGTGAATTTCTGAGGAAGATTGCCCTCTCTCGAGTTTTCGTAGCCTGTCTTTTATTTAGGTGACGTCCTCATTCAATTGCGCATGCAGCTCAATTTAATCAGCGGAAAGAGCAAATTTCTTCGCCGGGTCTCCTGCCGGGTGGCCTTCCGTGCTGAGGGGAATGGGATGCTCCTGACGGTGGAATTAACTGGATGGCCGTGCAAGGCCGAGCGCCGCGACTGTCGCCGGCTTCGAGGGACTCGAAAACGGCGTCGGGATCAACTTTATTTTTTCTTCTTTCAAGAAAGTAGCAAGGTCTGGGTGGAAGGGAGAATTCTTTCGATCCGGTCTCCATTGCGAGCAAGACACGTTCCAAGTAATTCGAGGATTTTTATCGAGGGGCACTGGAACTTGGACGGCATATGAAGCGTCGCTGGATCAGAGGGCGTTTTAAGTTCTCGGCCTTGCTGGCTACTCGGATGTGTACCGTTTCAAGTCACCGTTCACTGCTGAAATCGATGGAGATTTCGTACGTCTTGTGAGCATTAAATAACCTTTCCATCTGTCTGATCGAAGTAAATTTGTGGCTTTAAATTACATACTCGTTATACTGGTATTTTTCTTGCCGATGGATCGAATGGGGACTATTTCGGATCGGGATACCGAGGTGACAGTTTTTAAGTTCTCAGCTCTTTTCGAAAGGACTAAATGGAAAAGAGGAGGGAGAAGAAAAGGAAATTTTTCCGTACTCTTGTTATGTGAATTGTTTGAAAACTCAAAAATGGGTAATACCACGAAACATTAAATTGTTTTTATGGGTTATTGGTTGTATGAGTCAATATAAGTATATTGATTCATATAACCATTGTTTATATTTATATTTTGCTCTCTTCTTGTCGTATGATAAGAAGAGAGCAAAAATTATCATCGTATTGGGCCACGTATTGGGCGAGAAACTAAATGATACGTTTGCATGCTTTATTTGCACGCGTAAATATTTTTTATGAAATGCTCTTTCGACCGTAATGTGGTCATGCGCTGTGTTTTGTGTTACAATTCTGTTGCGTGAATTATTATCATATCTCCATTGTCTGTACCTCAGTAGTTTGATTTTAATTATAGGAAGAGGTTATTAAAAAAACTCAAATTCTGCTCGACTCCCAGATTTCTTCTTAACAGCATAAACTCATTCTCCCCGCGTTGTTGCCGCATTTAGCCCTTAGTTTCCACCACCCTTTACGCTCCCCTAAATACGTTTCAAGCTATTCCCTTTTCCCAGTTTACCAAGGATTTTCACCAATAGAAAAACCTTCAAAATTTTGTTAACTGTTATTATACCGCTTGCCGGAGATTCGCCTGTTTGGCAACGCTCTTGCCTGCTAACGTTAAGTTCAGAGTTCAACTTGAGCTTACGGAAAGAATGTTTTGTTCGTTCATAATTGATAATCAAGAGAGAAGACGCAACGGCCTTAATTCTGCCAAGTAAGTTCATCGTTTTCTCCCCATTTCTCCTTTCTTTTCCCTTATCCAGGTAATTCTTTCATCCGTCTCATTATCCACATTGCAGATACTTTTAATCTTCGATTAAACCCTTTTCCCTAGTGCTATAAAAAGCTACGTCTTGTTTTTACTGATAATTTCCGTAGGTATCTCTTTTTCTTGTTGGGCTTTCCTCCTTTTTTACGCGATCAAATCGTCTTTGTATTATTCAGTTCTTCATTCAGCATGACATGTCGACATACCACCGACATATCATGCTGACTCAATGCGACTGGATCGACAGTCGGCGTTCTTTCTGGCTCGAATCACGCCAAGCGCATGCATTTTTGTTGACCGTCATTTTCGTCAATTATTCTTATTTGAGTTGTCAATGTCTCACTGTTTAGCCTTCAGAAACTCCTAAATTGTCTAAAGTTTCATCACGTTTTGTGACTACAGATAATCTCTATGCCATGTTGTGCGTCACCAGTGCGTAGCCGAAAGCAGAAATTCCATGAAACCTTCTGCTTCGTTTTTGTGGATTTTGCAAAAATTTTTAATTATTATTTACTTAGGATCCTGCTAGCCACCACCAATATCTGTGGCAGGGTGTGATTACACTCCAGACTACGCTTGACGCAAAATACCTTTCCTTCCTACCGTGGTCGGACGTTGTTACTCTGATTCCAACATTTTAAATCTGTTTGTTCTACACTTCATCTCTCTAATTCACATAATATTTCCTACCGTAGTACGATGGGACTAATAACAAATTTTCACCATTGTTAAAGAGACAAACCTTTCAATTTAAGCAAGAGATTTAATCTGGAAATTATCTTTCGCTCCGTGAGTGATTCCCAACCTAGCTCATCTACATTCCACGCATTCCAATTCGGCAATCAATCCAACTTCACGAGGATCCCAATTCAAGGTGCGGCGTTTAAATCCGGACAAACACGCGTTTCCTCGGATGAGGTTTCCTAGCCGGGTTAACGAAACCTTCCTCAGACTTCTCTGGAGCATTATACTTTACAAACCACAATATCGTAAACAGTTTATCTGGGGTACCCGAAGAATCGATCTATTTCGAAATATAACGCCTAGCGCGAACACTTTCGATAATGGCGGCTCTTCGATTGTTCTCCGCACTTGTACGTTACATCTCGGCCATTTTGAGTTTATGACTGTTTACTAGATGGCTTTCAGGAGTGGCAATTTCGATTTCCAGTGGAACTACGATATGACGGGAAATTCAAATTGAAATTGTCCGGATTTAAGCGCCGCACCCTGCATGTTCTAAATGAGGCCTAAAAAGCGAAATGTAACATTTCTCTTTAACCTTTTCATGACGTTTTCCCAATACTCTTCTAATAAATCTCAATTATTTGTTATTTTGCCCACATATTTTCCGTATGTTTCACTCAGGGTGGTATGGTCGATGTGTAACATCTGATTTCGGTTGAAATCAGCAGCTATTCCCATTTACCCGAAAGTTGGCGGTTCCGATTGTCTTCGCCACGTTCCCCATCATTCTATTCTCGATTTCCAAATATCTCCTGTTTATTTCCTGGGAATAGTTTTCCCGCTAGGAAATTTCGTTCAGAATACCTTGAGGTTGACTCGCGAACTTTGAATTCGCGATCGGTGTTCAATGAAAATTGTGTCAGATGAAAGAGTGATTGTTATTCCCGCGTCTTCGGTCGACGTCGTCAAACGCGTCTTTCGGATTTTCAGTCCGCTGCAAGCACCCGTCTCGCGCAATTACTTAGTTGGTGCCTAAGAGTGCGTTCCTGTGCACGGTCAGAAGCAGTTGCGTAGGAGCGCCGCGGCCACCATGTAAGACACCGGAGCGCATTCCAGATGGGCAGAACGTGGCTTTCTCCTCTCGCCGTCGGGCACGGCGGCATGGCCCTGGAAGAAATACTTCGGGAACCCGTGACTGCGTTGCGAAGTGTGCAGGAGGTTTTTAGGGGGGCGGGCTTTCTGCATAATGTTGTCGTTGAAAATCCAGACGAAATATGGAAACTGCCTCTGGTGGAGGAGTGCTTTTTCGCAAGCCTATTGTCCAGTCCGTGAATCGGGATTGGGAATTACCCACGTGAGACTTGTACTCTGCTTGCTTGCCTTCTTCACTCACTCCTTCGCTGGAGTCACCTCCATTATCCAGTTTTAGGCCGCTTTTGTTTATTTTGTGGTTTTGTAATGCCAACTTACGGTACTTGAATGAATATTGTTGCATGAAAATGCACAACCATAAGCGTCTACCATAGATTTTCACACTGAACGAACGTGGAGATATCTTGAACTAGTCATAATCATCCCCCATAGAGTTAACATGTTGTTCAGCTCTTTTGTGAAAGGTGGAATTTACAATCTGATGTGGACTCTTTGATTGGCAGGAGAGTTAAATATATTTTTGGCGCTTTGCCAAGATTGAAAAGGTCATTGCGTTCAGTGAAAAGTTATAATTTCCTTTAACCAAGAGGTGTTGCTATGCGGGAAGTAAAATATTGTTAATACTATTATCCTATTATACAAATCCTAACTATCAATCCCAAATCCTGCTATACAAATAATGTTACCAAATGCGTATGATTTGTTGACTAATTTTTTTGTATAGATTTTAAAAAAAGAAACATCTGTGGGTGACGGTGCTTTTGAATGCTATACTATATGTACATGGTTTTACAAAAAGCCTTCTCTCAGTAATTAACATGAACACACTTGGAAAAGGGGAAACGCGCATGAAGTACGAGTATATTAGTCACACTCGGAGCGATCTACATGTTACATTGCAAGTCACTATTGTGGCGTGTGGCATGGGGTGCATAAACATCGAGAATTCATAACACGCAAAGAATTGCAGTTACGTCCTGAATTTTCAAAGAACTTCTGTGATATTTATCGATGAAAGATAAACTATTCCAAATTCGTGTAAGAAAGGGCCCTTAATATACGTAGAGAGATAATGTAAGCAAACATAAATTAATTGCTATCCCTATAAAACATCAGTGCAGAAAACGCTTGGAAGAATTCACGACAGACTCATTGAACTTATGCTGAATCAAACCACACGGGTACGAGTCAATGGAGATTTTGGCCCCAAGTAAAGTGAAACCAGGGCAAATGGTTCATTAGACGTCTTGAGTACACTGGAATGGAATTTTGGCCAAATTTTGGGGAAGGTGGTACGCCAACATTCTCTCCTCCCCCATGATCCCTGACCTCCCTCATGAAGTTTATACGTATACCCTTTTCGAATCCTGACGCGTTACCCTTGAAGAATCCTGAAGTAGGCAATCATAGTAGCAAGTAGTAGTAGTAGTAGTATATGCATCTTATTGGAAGAAATGACAGATCATAAACACGGCTGAATGTCTGGAATGAATGTTGAGGAATATAATGTAGTGAGCTACGAATAGATGAGAAAGCTAAGTTGAGTAGAGAAGGGAGTGCTGAGATGTAAGAAGACCATTTACGGATTGTGGACTGATGATAACGTACTGAACTTATTGAGTGAATCCATTTGGAAAGGTTATCGCGGATATAATAGGCAGGCGTAAAAGGTCACACCCTGTTTCACAAGCATTTAAATCTGCGAGATAGTTTTTTTCAGACTTTGGTAATGTCTGAAAGAAAAATAGGCGTCTCTTAAAATTTTTCTGGATATTTACGTAACTTTTCGGAAGATTTTTCCTAGAAAATGTGTGCCTTGAAATGATGAAAATCTACTTAAAGCTTACATGCCATACTTTTCAGCCTGAGAATTCGGGTAAACCAGGTGTAATTTCTGTTCTCATTCCACCCAACCTCCCCCGCTCAAGCTCCCGAGTTGTGACATGCATTATTAAAATGGCATTAGCCATTAAAAAAAAAAGCTTCAAGGACTTCAAAATCATCGCGTAATCGGCGGGCCTACCACGTTGCACAACTGCTAGCATAAGATGAATATTTACGCTGGCTCTGAGGTGGGATTTGTTTACTCTCCCGTAAAGATACCAAGGAGGTTCACCCGGCTCTGAGTTTCCTGCCAAGGACGCTGGACTTCACCTTGCAGGTGCATTTTCTCCTCCCAGTCCGCTTTCGTGCGTGATGGGCGTTGCCACGAAGACGTTTTCCCTCGCGGGAATCGATCCCGGCGTTGCCGAGTGGAAATTCCTCGACCGCTAATTCTATGCATTGCTTGGGGCAGCCGCATATGTGACCACCATTCTAGAGACATGTTCGCTGAATTGCTTTCTAAATTCTGATTCCGGGAAAGGTCGAGTATATAGTTTGTGTCAACGTGCTAAACCGTCACTTGGTGATTCTGTAACTCATGTCCACGCTTCCATTTCGGTCCGAATTATTTTATTCTGGTAATTATTTGTTTTCAATTCTCATAAGTTTAGGTTGTACCCTATCAAACTCAATCAAACCATGTTCAAATCAACTCTTCAGATCTCGTCTGATACGTTTACACTCAATTCTTTTA
Organism: Hetaerina titia; assembly: GCA_037158775.1. Lineage (NCBI taxonomy): Eukaryota > Metazoa > Arthropoda > Insecta > Odonata > Calopterygidae > Hetaerina > Hetaerina titia. The sequence goes on along the minus strand of CM073776.1, from coordinate 27,244,806 downwards.
TATACGTACGTACTTACTGTCCGCAGTTTTTTTCTCCAATCACTCTACACAAAGCTTCATCACCTGACTGTTCATTTTATCTCCATCTACTTAAATAGTATTGAATATAATTTATTCTCTTTTGCATGTAATGTTCGTGATGCCAATCCCCACACAAGGTCAGCCCAAATACATGTTCTATTGAATTATTAGCTTATGCTCTTTTCCTGTTTTCTTTTGCTGATGGTTGCACGCTTTTGTTTAAGTCTTATTTCATCCTGTTATGCCCAGGATTTTATTCATTTTCGTTATTTTAAAGTTTTACATACATAAATTAAGATTTATCGGGGGAAACACGTTTGGCAGAAAGCGAAAAATATTCGAAACGTTTAGGCGGTCGAAATAAGTGGCCAGCATCATTCAAATGGAAGTGTAAGCGAAAAATTATGCTTATGATGATCGAAATTATGATTCATTCTTGTAAGAGGTACTACATGATATAATTTGGTCAAGGAATTGAAGGTATTGACTCGAACCAATTAAGAGGTTTTTAAATACCTACCAATTCCTAATTCAATCCTTAATGAAAGATGGCCAGCGAACGCCTTATTACCAAATGTTCCCCTTTCTTTTTTTTGGGTCGCTCGCTGAACCCATCAGAGAGCGAACACCAGATCGAGAACATTTGCCAGCCACATACAGGTCTCATTAACCCCTTTGCAGCTTTTATCAAGAATCTTCAGGTTCTGTATCTCATTTCCGCGGTTTCCTTTTCGGCTCTCGTGTACCCAGCGTACTCTCGAAAACGTGAAGTATGATATCATGGCTCAAGTACTCGCTTTAAGGATGCTCCATTGGTAGGCGTCACGGTACAAATAGCGTAGAAGCCTACAGCAGAACATTTAGCGTGGTTCGTACGAATCGAAGTATTCGGAATGGGTTATTTAATAAGTTATATTCCAGTTTTTTTTCAAAATATTAATTCTTTGCTTGAGATTTTTATTTTTTTCCAACGCTCTGATTCTGTAGAAATTTTTATTTAATGATGATTTTTATGTTTGCATCGTGTGCCGGTTTGTGGATCATAAGCATTTTACAAAAAATTAAGCTGAAAGCCCATTAATGCGTGTACAAAAAAAATGAGAATTTATCTTCAGTAGTCTCGCAGGTGATTCTTCTTGGGAAACCTCGAGTTTTTTTATCACATGAATGAAATACATGACGACGAAAATATTTAATTACCTAGGTAGCATGGTTTATGCTCTAATTTACTTGGCTGGCATGATAAGTGAAGACATACGAGTACTTTAACTACTTAGCAAGCATGAACACCACTTAAATAATGTATCTCAGAAGCGAGCTGTTTTTTTTTCTCGAACCGGTGACTGGGGAATGCTTTCCGTTCAAATTTAATTCACCTCACTGCCCCTGGCGCAATCAAGTTCAAGCCATTTTTTTTTAAATAAGAGATTGGACGGTCCAGAAATTGTGCTGAGACGAACAGATTGAACGAGTAGGGTTCTTTTGGCATAGACTGCCCTAGACTAGCTTGAGCGGGTGTTTCCCCGGCTCCCATATGCATAAAATATGCCACGGAACTGTTTTGGTGTGGTGGAAACTTTCACACGAGCATTAAGCGCGTGGGGTGTGAAAGTCTCCGAGTGCCTTGTCTTTCTCGGTTGGCTGAAGGGAACGCTTTTCTCATGTAGGTTGTATAATCGGACAGGTGGGCAGGTACGTGTAATTCTTTGAGTGCCTTGCGGATTCTCTCAGAACATTAGAAATGCTCCCCGGAATTCGATCGAATTATTCGGTATTGTCCACATGAGAATTCCCATTCTTTCAATTGGCCCAATTGCATTAATGCTTTTTTTTTGAAGTTTTTAAAGGTTTTAATGCGCCTTGAAAAATTTTTTTTCGTGAATTGATTCCCTATTTGGTGAGAAAATTCACGGGGAATTCTACATCCAGGCTGTGGAGCTAATAAAATCTTGAGGTAATGAAATTTTTTCAAAAAATTTTAATTTTAATTTTTGTGAAAGAGTCATTCACCAAAAGCGAAATGGATGTCCTCTTGTAACGAATCGCGTACTGTCACGTTTTTGTATTCATTTTAAGCGCTATTCCATTTTATTATAAATGAATGAAAATTAAACTTTTTATGCATGATAAATGTATTTTATGAAGTTTTGAAGAGTATTGTGTATTACTTTCGAGTAAAATAATTAATTGATTAAAATTTGTTGGTGAAAATTTGATTTTATCAACCCATTTTCCTCGAGATAATGTGGTGATAGTGTGTAGTGTAGTGAGATATTGTACATTCCAATTTTTATTTCAAACCTTAGGGTTTAATATTTAATAAGTTAAATCATTCTAGTCAATATGTCTGTGAGATCATCAACTTATTGACAATGTTTATTTTAATTAACGCGCGATGTTTTTAACTAAAGGCAGTATACGCGTCATAACGGAATACAGTATAAGCACCAACAATTATTAAAGAATTGAAAACAATAAATTAATAAACATTAAATAATGAAACTAAGTTGCATCGGGTAATTATATCGAAAAATTGATTTGTGGATTTTCTGTCAATGATTGCGAAATCCTTAAAAAAAAACATGAATTTTAAAACACATCAATCCAGCGATGCATTGCATTTTTATCGAGACGAAACATTCATGAACATTAGTTTTGAGTCACCCTATGTAAACGCTCATTATGAAAGTTTTATTTGATGTTTAACTTCCATCATTTCATGACGAATCCCCACGGCATAGATCAGTTCACATCTTGGATCTTGTTGTTCGCTGATGATGGGAAAATGTTTTTATTCCTGCCAATCTCCCTCATATCATCAGCAAGTTGAGGTTCGCCTCAACTTGCTGATGTTATCCGTGCCTACGTGCTAATAATGTCTCGAGACGAATGATCATAAGTGGGGGAGGATTTCCCCACAAGGAATCTCTTTAAATTAGCAATTTTTGCTCGAAACCATGTTGCTTACTCAATAATAAAAAAGATGTGCCAAAACATTTTTATCATGGTGTCACTATTCATAAAAAAAATCAAGGAGTGTTCATTCGTCCCCACGTATAGCTTTCAATGCTCGATATTGAGGGACTACGTGCAAATATTTTGTTTCGATCTCGCTCGTTAAGTGTTCTCCTTTGGGTTCCTCTCACGTTTGTTTAGTGTTGCCATGGGCAACGAAGCGTCCAGACATTGCAGCCGGGGGCTTTTTGTATTGCAAGCGGGTGAGCGGCCCAGTGCGTCAACTTAAGTCATCAAAACTAATTTGGAGCGGTGAAAACATCGAGCAATCCCCTCGTTTTCCCCTTTGTTCAAGTCGTCTCCGAGGTGTGCACCACCACCTCCTCGGCGAATGGCGATTGCAAAATTATGTTTTCACTCGCCGGCCACCGGGGTCCCTCTTAAGCCGTTTTAGACCTTTGGCGGGGGTGGGTGAGATCCCTCTCCGCTGCCCCACCCTCTCCAACTCAGCCCCCACCCCACTCCCGCACCCTCCCCATCCCCCATCACTTCTCCGTCGATGGCCGTGATGTGTGACAATGCGCGCTTCCGCTCTCAGCTGTTTTCTGTTTCCTCTCCTCTCTCTCGCGTATGTTCTCACCTCGTCGACTCCTTGGTCTCTGCGCTCCCCGGTTTTTTTTTTCAAATATTTTTTTATTCAGTGTTCTGATTCAGTTCCCTTACGTTTTACATCCACATGCGGAGGTTTCAGACGCACGAGAAGGTGGACGACGTCTCTGCAGTATGTTCGTTGCTGTTTGTATTTATTTTCGTCGGGATTGAATGACTTCTTCGGTCAATATTTATTTCTCAAAAGTCTTTTAGCGTGGTTTCGCACATATTGAAGTGAAATAAAATTGTTGTCTTTGTAATTCCACACACTTTATTAAAAAATACGACCCAGGTTTCAACGTTGAACGTCATCATCAGATGGGGCGTGTTTTTAAATAAATTGTGTGGCATTACCCAGTCAATAATTTCATTTCCTTTCAATGTGTTATGCAAATTCCATGAGGTTACGCCGGAGAGAACGTATTTTATGAAGTGGAATCGCGCGTTGGTATTGATCGTTCCCAATGGAAACAATCGTTCAAATTTTCAGTAGTGCGAATGCCATGGAAGTAAGTTTTTAGGTGCTAAATAAATGAGTGTGCACTTATGAGAATTATTTATGCCAGCATATGTTTCAGACTGGAATGTTTGATGGTGGACTCATATGAAACTACTTGTGGATACTTTTTTAGATTGATATTTGACTAGGTATTGTCATCCTCCATTTGATATGATATCTCACAATTTACCCTCATATGGTCGTCTTAACATTTAATTCCCGATGGCATGATCATAAAAATACATTTCTCCGCAATCCAAAAAATGGCTCATCTAGTCCATGTTCATTTGCGTAACTTCTTTCTAGAGAAAGTATCGATTTCTATGACACCCTGGATCACTTATCATAGAAAGGTATGATTTTGCTGATGTGTCATAACACGCGTTGATGTCATTGATATACTATATCTTTGAAATGAAATAGTAAATAAACCACGATATTTATACCTGAATACACCCTGAATTTTAAAATTTTTATAATATGTATTTCAATGGAGGGTGATAATTGTTATCGGTTTTTTTATTACTTGATTGAGTATTTATGGCCAAGCAGAATGGAAATTGTGTACCGTCCACCTTTTCGCCGTGCACTAATTTGGGTAAAGGTGTGGTAGTTAACTGAAGGTTCACATTCAGGTAATTTATCTGGACACACCCCGCTAAGCTCAAGTTTTACCTTTCCCTGGGAGAGTTGTAACATTATCTGAGAAACCTCTGGCGGCAGAGGGAAAATAACTGGCTCCCTCCACCCCTAATGGTTTGAAGTTCGCACGCCTTGTTCGCGGTGAGTTCAATCAAGCCAACCTTTCGGTTTGAATACTTGCATGGAATCGTAGGTAAAAGCTTACTTTGCTCGTCAGCACAATGTTTTAATTCCTAGTAATTAGTCTGTTAACTGCCTGGAGCATCTTGCGTCAAATTTATTATTGCTTTTTCGATACGTGCCTAAAATCTCTTAACGTTGACCACCCTTCAATATGAATGCCCCTTTTTGTCCGGCACCTCCGACCATTCAATATTGGCCAGAGTTACGCGAATGCTTCGTAGATTATAATCCGTACAGCTGTTTAAGGAAATAGGTAGTTTATATCCTCCCTGAGTTGATCCCTCTCTTAATCCCCCAATGAGTTTGGACTCTGTTAAATTGAATATAGATCTTGTCTTTCTTTGGTGAGCGTCTTTGAAGACTACTCATTGGGAAAACTGAAGGAAATCACGGATGGATGCTATTAACTAAAGCTTCCTCCAAAAATACCTTTTTGTCAGGTTTCTACAGCTAGAACAGAGAGAAGCATTGTTCATTTTCAATTGCTTTCACGAATCTTATGGCGGCGGGGGATGGGGATACTTTTTTATTCATGAGATAATGTGAAAGGTGCCGAGATGCCCGAGCTAATCCTTAACGGCTTCAACTACTGGGTTAATAGGTTATTTAACCCATCCCACCTCTATCCCTCCTTCGCCTCCCCACCTCCCGAGCACTCTCTCCCTTCATTCCCTTTCCCACAAAGGAAATGAGCCGGGAGATGCCGCCGCTAGTTGTCTCTGCACTGTCTCTTACATGGACGAGGAACCGAACGGGTTTTGAGCCCTTCTCCCCGGGCGAATATCGAGCTCCAAGAGGAAATTGCGCGGAAATTGCACGACTTAAGTGGGGGTTTTGCGGAGGTGAAAGGGACGAGGGGGAAAATATTGGAGAGGCGGGAAATGCGGTGTGGAAGGTTAGTAATTAGTCGTTTGCAATTCCGTATCGTTTTTTTTCCTTTACATTGTCTTGCGTTGAATGTTCACTGGAAGATTTATCGGTTGAAAACTCGGGTAGTCCCATTTGAGAGATGATAAGCTTTAGATTTAAAAAAAAACGCCGTCCTTAAAATCATTCCAATTATTAATTATAAATTAGATTAGCCCTGGTTTATCTTCCCAGTCTACCGAAAGGCCGAGGCAACGCCGCAGTGTATTTCGAAGCATTTTTCTGGGAATCTCTGTTTTTTTTGCCATAAACGGATTTGCCATTGGTATTTTTTCTATGTCACTTGAGATGAAACTGCAAAAACTGGACTCCAGGTATGAATATCGTCCCTGTATAAAGCGCGTGCGCAGTACAATAAGATGCGTCATAGTCGCAAAGGTGGTCTCCTTTCTAAAGGCTGCCTTGTGCTCTCGTTAGATCGCAACCTCACGTTTTTGAGTCCGTTAGGTATTCTAATCCCTAGTTGGGGTTAGTGTATGTGGAGAGCACTTCTAGTGGAATACGGGTCGGATGGGATGTTAAATAGTGTGATCCGTTACCGTATTTCGTCAAGAGTGGGTTAAGGTCTTGGTCTGGTTCCTCCCCACCTTCCCCCCCATTTCAAAATCAACCATTTATCCCTAATGGTGCAAATGAATTTCACTGTGGATCATATCTCCTAACTGACACTGTAAACTGCTCGGTGTGTACTGCTGCTAACTTCGTTACGCTTGTAATTTTTTAATCAAGTAAAACATACTGTTGAAATTCGACTGAATCAGTCAGTAAATATCATCAAGTCTTAAAATATGGTGTGGCGGTTTTGACTCGACATTATCATGAAACCAGGCTAGTGGCCAGAACAATTTAAGCTTTAAAGTTTGCACGCGAAACATTTAGTTAAAATATAGAGACATTGGTACGTATTTGTAGTAGGGAAAACTAATGGATGTGCAACGAAATTTCTAACAGATAGGTGCTAATATGAATAGATAATAGTTGACTAGTCGACGGCTCCAAATGGGGCTGATCGCGCGGAAACCTTAATTGGAGTGGCCCCTCTGCCGACTTAAACACTCCTACTTTCGGATGGTGATATACTCGTATGATTGCTGATCCGATGGTAATGATGATCCGAAGGTCGAGAGTTGTCATCTAACCTCGGAAATGGATAATGTGGTGTTCTATAACCATGATCCTGATCCACAGTCACAGCTGAAATGCCTTCGTTTATCGTCTTGCCGCAGCATCATAAATTTTGTAGCCACATAAAAATACGCTCCACATTAAATATTTCATGTATTTTCTTTATATCGTATTTGATGGTGAGATTAGTCATCTCCCTCCTCTTCGTGAAAGCTTCTTTACGTAGCGCAGTGTTTCTTTTTATATCCGTACTAATTTGTCCACCTTCTTCTGAAACACTTCCTAAATAGATGAACTGCGATTGATGTCCATAGAGGTGCACATTAGATATTTCAGTTTTGAGAGCGGTTGAAATGCACCATTTCCACTTGGCCTGTGCGTGCCTACTAGCTTTGAAAATTTTTCGACTGATTAGTAGACACATAGAACGTTACGCTATTACTAAGTTTTGTGCTAAACTGAAAAATCTCTTGAGGAGACGGGCAAAATAATTCGTGAGGATTGCAGGGATTCTGCTCTGTCCTACTAACATGTTTCGAGGTGTTTAAAGGCCTTAAAGGAATTTTTCAAGAAACTGCTGGAGAGGACGCAACAGTATAACCTTAAAGTAACAGTAACCTTAAAGGAATGCCGGGAAGAGGTGTACGACGAACAACGCATTGGGCGGCCGTCAACCAGCAAAACCGACAACAATGTGGCTCGTGTTCGACAATTGTTGGACTCTGACCGTCAATTGAGTAACAAGATGATTGCCAATAACCCGAACTTGTCGTCTACTGTTGTGTTTCGCATTGTTACTGAAGATTAAGCGTTGAGAAAAGTGTGTGCAAAGCTCGTTCCCAAGGTGTTTGCCAAAACGCGCTACGAGTCCGCGAGTTCCTGGCCAAACACCAGGTGTCAACGCTGCCCCACCCCCCTCTGTAGTCCTGACGTCGCCCCTGCAGACTTCTTTTTGTTCCCTCGGTTTCAAGCAGCACTGGAAGGAACCCGTTTTTCGTCCATAGAAGATCCAAGAGTCCAATCAGCCGTGACGAAGACCTTACGAGAGGTCCCCGAAGACGCCTTCCAGGGTGGGTACCGATCATGGATGAGTCGCTGGAAAAATTTGTTAAGGCCCAAGGGCAGTATTTTTAAGAATTTTAAGCGCTTGTGCAAATATGTTCTGTAAATTACTCAAAATAATTACATTACTTTATGAACGCACCCTGTAAATTCATTTGTATCGGATGGAATGCGCCGCCGTCTCGGGTCAAGGCCTTGACATCTCGCATGTTACTGGCGGTGGTCGAAGTCACATTCCCCCGGCTAATGCTTCGATGTCCATTTTCGGTAGAGTGTGGGGTGAGGAGGGGAGATGGCGACTCCGGCAAGCGGCACCGCAATTACTGCTGGCGTCATGTTTTGAAGTGACCTCGGCGAAGCATGAATGTGAAGCATACAATGCCGTAATTCGTTACTCCTGGTTCGGATACAATCCTGTCGAAAACGCGTTCTCTGCCTCATTCCTGTGTCCCTGCGTCGTCAAGGGCGTCACGGCGGAGTAAACGCGTCCCATCGCGTTATTTGTTTTATCTCACCCGATCGCGTCTATCTCGTCCGTCCATTTCGACTCGTCTGTCTCGGGGTTTAGGGCTGTGCTCATCGGGTCAGCCGGCTGGATTTGCTCCGGATGTAGTCGCGCCAGACCCATTCGTGTGCACGTGGGCAGAGCGGCGGTGGGGGTTCCACGCTAGGCGGGGTGAAAAGCATGTCGACTTAGAGGGCGTATTAACACGGGAAGTACTCAGGTCTAAATTCTGAAAGGAGTGTCGGTATAGTTTTCCGTCTAGGTTGAAAACTAATTAAGTAATGTCGCCCCTTGTGTGGCTTGTGACATTGGTGTGGAATAACGCGTCGTTTTTAATATTTTTGGGGCTTTTCGGGGTCAAATCCTTAGGAGACTCGAGTTCATTTCCCTGCGATATCCCGATACAATATAAAATGGCAATTTCCTTTGGGGAGAGGAGCTCCTAGTCGAAAATGATGGTTCTATAGTATGTTAGCAATCAATTTTGGTACTATTTCATAATTAAAAACTGTAAATTATTAATACATTGATAAAAATTTCATAATTTGATGGTAGTGTTGTGAATTTCAAGGAACAAAGTTACAATGGACGTTTGGTATTGTTATTGAATATAATGGTCTGTAGGTACAGAGTGACTCCATTACTTTATTTTGATAACGTTGAATACTTCGTAAATTTTAATTATTTCTGAAAGTGTTATATACTGCTCTGTGTACCTTGTGACGGACAGGGGTGTACGGTGTCACAAGGGTGTCAAACAGGGGTGTATTTGCTACGTTCGAATGAATACTGGAAACCGTTGGGATCAAAGTTCGAAAATAGTAGGAGTTAAAGATCCTTGGTATAAATATTTTAAAGAAACATTTTTATTATTTTGACTTTTTATGTTTTCTTGTGCTCGGATAATTTATTTGGTCGAAGTTTTGTTCATTTAGTTCATTGATGACGATTGGAATGTTTAAAACCGTGTGTAGAGTCGAGTCGATGACTAGGTATCAACCACACTCTCTTTTAGACGGGTAAAAGTAGTTCCCTTGGGAAAAAAAACCATAGGCTCCTAATTTAATTCATTTTTTTCTTTACAATGTTCTCCTTCAAACGCGTAACGATCGAATTTCACCCTAAGATGTTCACCCTCGGTCTCGATTTTTCCGACTGGTGTACCAGCGTCTCGGAGCCGGGGAAAGATGTTCTAGTATTACTCTGGACAAGGTGTGATTGAATTCGTTCGAATTACCTGAATTCCAAAATTGACCGTTTCGGAACTCTTGTGGATTTTTTTCTTATTCCATCGATCGTTCCATAAAACCCTTTGGGGTTTTGGCTTAGGGGGTTGGCGAGGGTGAGCAATGAAATCTCCGCGTTCTTTAATGTTTCCGCTTTCTCTCCGGACTTCATTTCACCCTCCGGCCGAAATTATCTCGCTACCATGTCCCCTTCTGCCCGTGGTCCGCTCCTTAATCTTCCCTCTTCCTCCCCCACCCTTCCTGTTTCCTATCTCCACAACCGCGCGTAGCCGCCCCATAATCCACTGGACCGGATTGATGTGGGTGGTTATTATGATGGAAATCTGACCCACCGTTTGTGATTAAAGCCTGTAATCCATTAAATCAATTATCTAAATTACAGTCGACTAGTAAGTGTGTACGTTAATGTTTTCTATCGTAAGATAGTGGTCGGAGAAAGTTGAGCAAGAACGTTAGAAAGTCTTGTCAACCATTTTTTTTTTAAATTGGAGTTGTTACAGCGATCACTCTCTTCAGCTTCCCTGGGGGCTCTTGCGTGTCGGAATTGGTATCGTAGTTTTTCGGTAGAAATGAATAAAACATAAATGTTGAAGAGTGTTTGGAAATTAAATGGTCTTAGAAACTTTCTCATCGCTCAAATTGCATCGGCTCTAAGTGCATATATTTTTATTAACATGTTGGGAGTAACTCGAGGAGCGCGAGATCCTGGTAGGCAATTTGTCGGATCTTACCCTATTTATTTCCGTATTAAATTATATGGTTAGTTTCTGGAGTTACCTATTGGAGATGATATTGAGATAAAAATCACTTAAAATTCCTCATTGATTTGATAACAATAGCACGACCAAGGGTTTTGGAACTATGCGGGATACAAAGTGATTTTATCTCAATTTCACTGGGTGATTTCTGTGTAAAGTATCCAAGTTTTTCCAGCCCTTCAGTTAGTCAAAGTGGGTAAAATACGCGATGGGACGCCATGTTGTTGTTTCGTTTTTGATATGCGTTGCAGAGTTGTTAGATATCGAGTCGTCGTCCCTTAGACTTCGTTAAAAAATTTTACCTCTCTCACCATGGTCATTTTGATCATTTCTCGCGTATGAAACTCTACCAAGGTTTTATCATCTCGATAAAAGTTTCAACCGCTTGTGCGACACAGTTTAAAAATTTAGATTCTGTGCACGTCATCAGTATCTTATATTTTTGTGATGTAGTTCCATTTGTTCACTTGGATGTGATGGTCCCGATTTACTTCCATCGAGGTCTCCCTCTCTCTCCGTCTCTCTTAGCGATCGCCGACTCGGGAGTAGACATGAAGTCCACTTACGGGTGGGGAAAGTAAATTATCCGTAAGTGATGTCATTGAGAGAGTGTTCGATTTATTGACGAGTGGGATGTTTATGAGACTTTGGCTTGAATAGGGATGAGAATGTAAGAGGAAATTCAATTATCATTGCGAACAAGGCAGAATGAATTATGTGAGAACTCGAGGGTACTATTACGTACAGCCGTCAACCGATAATAGAAAATCCAAGTGGTTAGGTCACCGGCTGGGATATATGTTTCTTTTAGTGAAGTGTGTTCTCGTCTGTGACTTTGCGTGTCATTCGACTTATCGTCGTAACCTTTCAATACTGCTCGTTGCCATCAACTTGGCCTGTTGCAGATTTATAGAAATATCTGCCATGGGGGGAAAACAAATCGGTATCAAATTTTGTGAGGGTTATGAAAAATGTCAATCATAAATATTTTGCGAGGTAAATTGTTGATCAACTACGGAGGCGTGATTGTTATTACTTTTTAAATATTTTCAGGGGTGTATTCCCTCTCATCGAGACATGCTTTCAGGTGGCAACTGGTAGGACGTGGGGTCAAAGAAGTGGTCGGAATTAGCAGACGGGTCTTGCGTGAGTGCAAAATTATCGTAATCATTCTCACTCTCTATGCTTGGAGAAAACGCAAACTTTCGTGGCATATTTTAGGAAGTTTTCGCGAGTTTGGAACGCACTTTCACATCGTGTGCAATGGTCACATCACTTGGTTTCAGGTCGTTAGCTGCTTCTTGTGGCATCTAACGCTCTATCGTCGGAAGATTTAGTGCGGCTCGTGGAATTGATGAAGCGAGGCGAGGAAAAGGAAGGGGTAATGGAAAAAAAAGAGACTTCACCCTGAAAGTCCCATGAGGAGATTTTTTGCTGCGAAAAGCGAAGCAGCGAATTGGAAAATGTAAAAAAAAGGCATTTCCAATACAATTTCGATAAATCCTTAATGTATGTCCATTCATACTCATCGCATATCTTTTGGACCTGCAGTCAACTCGTGAGTCATTCATCTCACGAAATGACTGCTGTTTTTGACCGTGATAGGGTATACCGAACGAGTTCCCATAATTATTTCGTTCTAGTCGACACGTATGAATCTTAATTAGCAACGTCCCCTCACATAATTACAATTCAGATAAATTTACGGAGGAAGGATTGGTAGGGATTGTTTTAACATTCTTACCCATGCCGTTGTGAAGTCGAGAAAGAATATCTCTCATATCAGGGGTTTAAAATGTTCATCCCGTCCGTATTTCAGCTCCTATTTGTATTTGTGTGGCATTGTCACCTTTAGTCAACTCGGTGTCGTTTCGCACGGCGGCGTTCTTTATTTGTAACAATTATGTTTTCAAAAATGCTCGCTAAATGGTTAAAAGTTGAATGAACTTTGAAGATAGCGCTTTCTCGTACGTTTTGTCGTTGAGTCTTGCGCGATTTCGATCCAATTCCATAGTTATTAATGCCGGCTCTACTAAAACTTGTCCGTATAACACAGCATTTTAGATGGAAAATTATCATTGATTGATGGAACGCAGTGTACTCCATTGCTAGAGTGATTAAAATTTTTCGGAGTAGTTTCAACCCTTGCTTTTCCTGTGGGCACGGACGTTCTCAAGGCCTCCTTGTCGTTGTTGGGTTGATATTATATGTATGCATTTTATTTTGATTGTATAATGGAAATCGATCTTCGGGTTGCTCACTGTGGTGATTCTTACGTCAGTTCACAAATTTTCATAATACTTTTGATTTCGGTATGGCTTATACCATGTTGCCGGAAGCTAACATAAGTTTCCTGTTTCCGTTCCAATATGAGAACGAATGAAGTTTAACGAGGAGTTGCAACGCGTGCGAATACGACAGAAAAAAATGAAATGGATGCCCGAGTGCCCACGGAAGTAAAAAAAAATGAAGAAAATGCTTATTGGTGCTGAACAAAAGGTGAAATATTGGATAAAATGTGGGAATGGGGGCGAAAACGGAATCACAAGTCTTCCACAAATTCTTAGTTGCGATGTCTTCCGATTAATCGGGACTTTCTCTCATCGGCAATTTATGCAATTGCACGAATAATGGCCGTATAGTGTTATACTTTATATTTTGCACATTCGATCGGAAAACTGGCAATGATGGGGTGAGTTTAGATTTATTGCTCTAGAACATTCGCTAAAACCCCGAAGAATTCGTTTCCCAATATCGGTAAATGATTATGGGAAACGCGTCGAATCTTTTCACGCTGAGCGATAACATTCGCATTTGTATGTCGTGACAAGTTAACTATAAATGGCGAAAAGAATGCCTATATACATGTGTGATGACACATTGTGGCAAACCAGGTGAGTTTTAGTAAATATTGGGAATATATGTAATCATATCATCATACCGTGGTCCATCATCGTACTGGTTCATCATAAAGAGTGTACTCATATTAACATGATTGTGCCTATCATTTAAGAAATGTACCGGACGTGACCATTGCATGAAATTCCTTCATTACGGAAGAGTTGCTCATGACAAGATGGGAAACTGGTGGAGGAATATGGGAAGGGAGTCTTGTGTGGAATGTTTTGATCTACTGTTTGGAGAAAGACGATAAGAACGTGTGGCATAGGAGGAAAGGTAGTTAGTCATTTGGAACATGGGAGTGGTGAGTGAACCTATAAACAAAGAGTACCAATAACATTCAGAATTAGGGTGTGCCAGGAGGGATGAATGAAAAGAGAAGGCTTATGGATGAAATGAGGGAAAGAAGAAAACTGGATTAAGCTCCTTCTCTTGAAGGAGAAATGAATTGGCGAGGATAGCATTGAAAGAGGGGTGAAAGAAGAGTTATAGTGATAGGTGGCTTTAAAGATGATACAATGGTTTTAATTAATAGCTGTTAAAATGAATTTACGAGTACTCGTATCTTGTAAAATATTTTGGTGTCACCAGACGGATGACATCGGGGCACTCTTGTCTGAATAACTGTGGCGCAGCCTTAAATGAACTGCCATTTTTTTCCATATTCCTAGTCGGGAATCCTTTTGATGGTAAAGTAAAGGAAAAGTATTATTTATTCTTAGTTAAAATACATTTAAAAATGCTGTGAGTATATATGCGACCCATCTCGTATAATTCTGGTTCAAGAACTGATATAATGCAGAGAATAAACAATAAAATGCTGAGAAAAATAGTTGTGTCAAAATCTCGAATAAAAAAATCGTCAATTAATGCCTATACAATCGGGAATGAGAACGTCCAGAGACACAAAGACTGAATTTAATTAGGACGCTACCAATGACGCTGTGCTCACTTTCGACACCTGGTGGAATAATCCTGCACTGTATCGGCAGGTCGGACAATGAGTAAAACTTAAAAGGGATTGAGCGCTTGAGGGAGAGTTTCCAGGATCGATTTGCCCCTCGTACCATTGACAAACTAATCACCAAGGATGGTGAAAAACCAACTTGTTAATGTACAACACTCTTCTTGTGCGTCTTCCCATCATTTTCCATGGCTCTGACACCACCTCGTAATACGTACTTGTATGCACGATGTTTTTAGGCGTAAAAAACGGAAAGGTATTTTCAATTACAGAGACTCGCGTGTAGGAAAATGGATCACAAATGACTTGCATGTCATTCACGTTCCCCTAGATGGTGTTTGGTGACGGAGTAAGCAATGGCGCATGCTGTGAAAACGTCGAAGGACACAACCAAGAGTTGGGTGAACATTCCTTCCTTTACGCAGGTGACAAATTTCGTTGTGGTGGCATCTTTCCTTCCGTTGACGTGAAAGGAGGTAGAAAACGACTTCGTCACCCTCTATCGGGACCCGCACATGACAACCCGTTCTGTTCCTCCTCTCGAGACACTCCTCCTCCTGTTTTCGTTAAGTCCTTCAAGAAAGTTTGTCTCACGGTGGGAGCTTTCGTTCATCCTGACTCCAACCCTTCCCATTTCGTGCCGTCGTTGGGGAGTCCAGCAGCCTCTCTCTTTTCTGGACGCATTTCGACCCCGCTTCTTCCCCGGTTTTTTTTTCATCTCTCCTCGAAATCTCTTTTCCACGCTTTTGGGAGATGGTGGTCGAATCGTTTTTTTTCCTCTTTTGCGCTTCTAGAAACACGACGAACCCCGCGGCATCCTCTCTCCCCTCCCCTCGCCCAATTCCATCCCGGCCGCGTTCACTCTCCCCTCGTCATGAATGGGACTCGGGAAAAGCGTCCCGGGCGTCGGACCGGCCGGACCTTCCTTTCTTAGCACTCGGCGCGAGGTATTTGTCGTGGTCAGACGAGTCGAGGATTTTCTAAGCGAGTCCGGCATGCGAGTAACACTGGCCTCGATGCGTGGAAAAAGGAGCTCGCCGACCCCTTATAAGGGAAAGGGTTGGGAAGAAGACTCTGGTAAGGTAGCTCTTCTTATTGTAGTCAGGCAAGACCATTTTGAGGTTCCCGGAAAATACTGACCTATCTGCAATGGGAGGTTTGTTTCTTTTCCATCCCGCTAGATTGCACCCCATTCGCGGCATAAAGTTTATTTCTACGGTGACAGCCTGAACCGACGCTAGCGTTAAAACACGTTGTTCCTTTCCAGATTTACTTAAAGACCTTGAGAGACATTTTCAGAATTAACAGCCGAGTTGAAAGAACTTTTCCCTATTGACTCTCCGTGCGTCGCTTAGTAGCGAAATATCTTCGGACACTTCCACTGGAGTAGTTTTTTTCAGTTGCTATTCAGGTTTGGAAGCTATAAACACTACTTAGGTGATGAATTATTTCCTGCTTTCTTGGCCTCAAAGTGTCAGTGGTCATGGGTCTGTGAGCGATGGGTCAAAACTTTTATATTACCCTAGTTAAGAGAGTTTTCCTTACCTTATGGTGAGATTTTAGGAACCGTGGAAATGTATATATATTTTCTTTTTGGTTTTTAACATTCTTCAGTCACTAGGTCATCTCCACTGTTCCACCTGAATCGTATACATTTTATTTTGCGCTTAAACTAATGTGTGTGGCTTTTTTCTATTTGTCTACGTGTATATGCGTCCATTTTTATCCCGGGACTGCGCGAGGCTAGGATGGCGAGGCTCTGGTGTTCACACTGCATTTCCGAAGTGATCTTTCCCATTCAACAAATTTAGATGTAATATTTTATTGTAATGTCGCCAAAATTATCCAAATTTCTTCAGGGACTGCGGCGATTATGCGTTATTATCGATGATGTTTTTTGATGTGCCTAATATATCGGATTACGCACTGTCAGAAATTAGGTACTGCTTCAACTTCTTGTAAACGTCTGTTTTTATGCTTTTAATTATTTTCAATGTTTCTACATCTATGCTATTTACGAGTTAAATTATTGCACGCGATCCAGGTTGAATTTATTGTAGTGTTATTTACAGTGTATTGTATCGTGTATCGCTAGGTAAGGAGGCTTTCTCAAGGAGGGAGTTGATGACGGGAACGTTGAGTAGGGATGTTAAGACAAGACTCGCAAAAACTCTGATATAGAGCGTAGCTATGTACGGCGCGGAAACGTGGTCGTTGAAGCAGGAGGATAGACGTAGATTGGAGGCTTTTGAAATGTGGGTGTGGAGAAGAATGGAGAAGGTGAAATGGACCGAAAGGAAAACAAACGAGGAAGTACTAAGTATTGTGGGCGAGGAGAGAGGTTTGTTGGGAGAAATCCTATGGAGGCAGGAAAAATGGATGAAAGGCGTATTGAGCGGTAGTGGAATGCTGAAGAAGGTAATAGAGGGGAGAATGTTGGGCAAACGAGGAAAGGGCAGGAACAGGATAGGGATGTTGGATGGGATGAAGGGAGGAAGGAAGTACACAGAGATGAAGAGGGACCTGATGGAGAGTAGGTTTTCTTAGGAGTCACAAAATATTTATTTGATAGGTGTGTCAATCCAAAAACCTACCTTAACCGGTAGATTACCTAATAAGTATCGTATATACGTTCATGATGCTAACGTTGTTTTTCATTCACGGTGTCTTTCGCATCGGAAAGTAAAATTGTTTTTTCTAATCCTCACATTAAACACCATTGTACTACTCCACTCAATATTTCTATATCTCGGCACCTTGGATAACAAAGATTCGCGTCGTTTTTCTGTTTTAGCATCCGGCCATCTCGTATTACATTTGCATTAGAACTACGATTTGATAACATTTTTCAGTGTGTCGATTCGCATTCTATGTGCCTTCAACTTCACGTGGAAAGTTTCGAAATACTAACAGTTGTGCTCGGTGTGCCTGACATATGCATCCAAATCGAGATTTGATGTTGAGATGGAATATTATGTATCATAATTTGCCTCGTAACATCGAATTGCAGCGAAAGAGAAAAATAATGCGATTCCATGTACATTCCGTTCGATGCATACCAATATTTAGCAGGCCTAACATGCTAACCAACAATCTTCCGATGACTCCATAAAAAAAAATGAATCGCGAATCGGTATGCTTTTGTCCATTAGACCTTAACCTTCAGTCTCCAATTCAGTGTTCAGAATTGGGTCCACCTGTTAATGTCTCCTCCCGTGACTGGCAAAGCCATTATGAATTCTCACTTGAATTCTTCGTCAATTCTATTTCCTTCCCCGTGAGCAGTCTTTATAAAAAGACTACCGTTAGATGGGCCACGTGAGGAGAGAAGAAGTGGAGTGTGGAGGTGGGTAAGGAGACGAGGAGAGAGAGGGATAGAAAGAGAAGGAAGGGATGACGGAGGAGTGTGAGGAGGAGGAGTGGGTGGAGGGAGTACGCGGTGTGGCTGAAGAAGGCGGGGTTTGGCGCCGCAGTCCAGCCAACATTTCGGTGCTTTGACGAATTTCCCACTTGTTGTCGCTATTTCGAGTGCGGAAATAGCAATATAAATCCTCTGTTTCGCAACCTAAGATGTTGATGAATTCATTTTGTGTCCAAAAGAGAGGCAAAAAAAATTCAGTTGAAGAAAATTTTAACTAATCAATGTTTAAATTAATTTTTCGTTCATTCATGTGGTCATGAGATCCCACAATTCAGCTAAAACTAATGTAACGCGATAGATGTAGACAACCGGACTCGGAAAATGAATTTTCTTTTCAGAATTACCGATTATTGTCTGAAAACTTACGACATCTAGAGCTAAAAAATTTTTTGGCGGACGGACATTTATTGGCTTGATATCGCAGAAATCGATGTTTTGTGACAATTCCTATTTAGGAGAGACTGCAAGAATGCAAAGCGTATGCGTTGGAGATACGTTGGATGCGGGTCTGGTTATTTTTTTGTGCCATTCGGATGGAATTGGTGGTCAAATATCTGTACATGTTAAGTGTACCAGCCGAGGATATCGATTTTTCTATTGTGACCATCCACTTACTGACCGCATTGGCTTTGAATTTTGAAACAGAAAATAAAAATTCAATGCTGAACCTTAAAAGCTACCTCGATTTGAGAGCTTCCTGAATAACCCGAAGATCGAGGGTTCAAATCCCTTTTGGCAATGGATTGGTTTGACTTGTAGGTATGTCAGGAAACAAAAGGTTTTATTTGGTAAGGTACAGGATTTTCGAGTTTCACACAGTTAGTATATCCCTTGTATGGGGGAGAGACCCCATCTAATTCTTTGGCGGTGAGGAAAAGTTGAGTCCCGCACCCGGAACAGTTTACCATTAATGCAAAGATATAGAAGACCCACGACTGAAATCTTCACCCGAACAAGTGTCCTTCGTGAGGGTTGTGACAGTAATGCTAGTGTAATATGTCTTCCCACGCTACTGGTTCGAATCCAGGCATTTCATGCGAAAAGACATTAACGATGTAAACTCAGTCATTCCGGTTTCTTTGTTCAATTCCTGAATCGCCTTTTATTATATCAAAGACGTGACCAAATGCCAGGTAACAAAGGTTTTATTAAGGTACAGGACTCTCAAGTTTCACACAGGCAGTTTATTAGGGCTCCACATTGTGCGGCGATCAAATCACCCGGATAAAATGAGACCCCAGAACTTGGATATTTATATGTTTATTTCTTATCTCGTACAATTCCCGAGCATAAGAGAACCCACAGGGAAAGTATCCCAGTAATTTCGAGGGAGAAAGGTTAATTCTAATCTTCCAATCCAATCACGGAAACATCGCGTTTACCCGAAATTACGTAATGAAGGTGATTTTTGTAACGTGCTCTTCCATACGGCCCGATGGTGGCACACAGTGTAGGACTTAGGACGTAGATATCCCGTGAAAATTTCCGAAAGTTTTATTTATTAGGATTTACACCGTAATTCGCCCGATATGGTTGTGTCTTTATTCGACCAAGGCGTTGTTTTATGTAGCACGCGCAAAATGTATGCCGTCGAGATCAACTTTATGAAGTGTGATAAAAAATTAGCGGGAGTATAAAATTTTTGCGGTCGATTTCCTTTCAATCAAACACGTCTGTTTCGGCACGCAGCCAGTTTGGACAGTGAGTAATGAGAATTACTCACTTCAAAATTATACATAATTTGCACGACTCATATAGATTTAAACGGTCAATACTTTGGAAAAACAACTCGTGGATTTTGCAACGCGATAATATAACCCCTCGCCCTTCCTTCATAACGCGTAAAATTTTTATCAAGCATTAACTTGGGCTTCAGCAAATGTTTTTGGGACTGGAACAAAGTTTTCATAATTACATTATATCTAATGGGAATCACTTTGGACAATATAGATAATGATGAAAAATGAAATAATTTTGAAATCGGAATGGTCCATGGTATTTAATGGTCAAAGCTCTTTCAAGTTGAATTCATAGCATGGGCGGTAGTACCCACCTCGTAGGTCTGGCAAACTAAGAATCTCGCTTCGGTCAAGGATGAAAGTGGGTCCTGGGAAAGGTTCTTTGGATTGAAACCGCGGTAAAACCCCAGGCGTGGGTGCGTATAGGGCGGAAGTTTTCCTTTTTCGCCGTTCGTACGTACTCGGCCGAAATTTCAGCATTTAAAGCGAAAAATTTGCCCTCGAAGCCGTTGACGCCCGTCGCGATCTCGGCACGCATGCTCCAAACATGAGCGTTTCCTCTTCCCCCCTTCTTTTAGCTTGCTCGCGAAAGTCCGAAAGGATTTTTAACGCTTATTCCGCGGAGCATTAAGGGAGGTCGTAATTGCCGCGTCCCATCGCGAAGCACGCAAGCGGTCGTGAAGAGGGCGGGTGGGCGTCCCGGATTGCAGGGGTGGAGTCGGGAGAGAGAATGGGAAGCGAACGGAGAACTGAAGTGTGCCCAGGAGCGTGGAAAGTCCGGGCAGCTCCGAGGCCTTCTCCCGGGAACACGGCCCTCTTCCCGAATCGGACGATGAGGGTGAAGGCGACGGATGAATTTGAGACGTAAGCATCGGAAATTTGTGACTAAGTGCGGGAAAACGTCGGTTGAGAATCCAAGTGAAGACGTAAAGAGAAGATTAGTCGTGACTTCAACCATGGAGAAAGTCTATTTATGGGTCATAAACTTATCTTGGAAAGGAGATGAGTTTAGTTTGGATGCTGTTGTTACGGAGAAGAATGAAAAGGATTCGGCCGGATTGGGAGGAAGACAAACTGAAAAGTTTCAGTTCCAGTTTCTCTAACTCTCCAGTCCTTCAAGCAAAAAGCAGTGTTGAATGGGGTGGATGGAGAGAGAAAATGGTTGGGACAATTCGAAAGTCACAGGAAAATTGTACTGATATGATGTTTAAAGGTTGTGAGAAGTACGTAAAAGGTGGTTATGGATGGCAGAATTTTAGGTAAGCCATGGTAGGGGAAGGGAATAAGCTTGGAGGTGTACGAGTTGGATTTTCCAACGCATTATAGGGGGATGAAAGATGGAATTCTTGTTGGGAAAACGTTGCTCGTATGGATTCGGTTACATTCCATACGTCAAGAAGGAATTATACTAGTTTTTAAGGACCATCCAAAATCGGTTTCTAATAGTTATAAATTAAATGTAATTACAGTAGAACTCCAATTAACCCCAGCTATCCGAGTCGCCGATTATCCGAATCATTTTAGGCACTGTCTCATGTTTTAGTTTTAGAAACCGAATAGGCCCAGCGGAGGGGTGAGTGTGGCCACGGGCGAAGTATTTTCATTGGTAGATAAGTTGATTTAGCTGCAGTACTGTCGTTGGTATTTACAAGCGATGCACGATTAACATACCAAAGTGTCACTTCTTTTCAATCAGTTAATAAAGTATTTGTCGTTTTATCATTTTTCTTGTAGTTTTCTTTGGATGGATCCTTCCTCCGGACAAAACTCCAATTATCCGAATTTTCGATTAGCCGAACGGGATCCGGTCCCGATTGATTCGGATAATTGGAGTTCTCTTGTATCTACTGTCGTGGAGGAAAGAGTGACTTCAATAATGACACGTGTAAATCAGTTTATGCATGGATTACTATTTATACAAATCCAGTATCTAGGTGTAAGTATTACTGAATTAGTTGTACGTATTAGATTTTCGGCCTCACCGAGGTTCGGATGTCTTTTTCGCAACGAATTCGGTTTAATTAAGTGTGTGTGTGGATGACGAAACAACGTCCCGACCAAATAATCGATCAAAACCACGAACTTACATGTATTCATCCGACGACGAATGATTATAACTGCTCCCCAGGTCGTTTTAGCGGAAAAATGCTGCATTATAAAGTATTTGTCGATATATAGGTTGATATGCAGCGTTAGAATAATCTCAAAGAAAGTAGTTGTAGTTAAATTTCAGAGTTCGGTATTGATTCATTGAAACGTACAACAAATTCGGTGAGGTCATGCTCTGATTTCGAAGTGGGCTTGCAACGAAGTGTTCGACAATGTCGGTTTTACCGCCAAATTGACCCACTTCGGAGTTCATGTCGCAAACACCGCATGGATTTTGCGGTGAATATCTGCTTTTGCTCTTATGATTATAATATGAAACGATTCAGTGACAAGTCGTTCATATTTCATTCATGAATTACGCTCCCCGCCGCCTTGTATCTCTTTTGTATTGTCGTTGGATTTTCTGAGTAAGGGTGTGTTGCGACTGGCTATTTAGGTACCTCTTAGTTTGGCGTCACGCTGGGTTTGTCTGCTCTCGACTCCTTCGCCTCCCATTGTCTTCTCTCCATGTCTCTATAGCGAATGCTCCCGCAATATATTATAATGGGTAAATCCCTTGCTCCACAGCTAGTAATATTTTCATTAAATTCGGAAGATTCTTTTGGGGGCGCAATCGGTTTTTGTCCAATTTCCGAAGTTTTCTCGACCCCCAATGTTGTTCGCCAGCGGGTATAGAGAATATGGTGACACGGAGAAAATCGAAACGGGTTTGCGTTCCTTAAAGTACGATATGGTTTTTTTTTATTGCGAACTTTCTTCGTAATCGAAGAAGGTAAGCTATACATAAAAAATGATGTAGGTCCCGTCGGGGATTTGTGTTTTCGACGCCGTTGGAAACCGCTGAGCCCTCAAGCGGTGCAGATGATGCCGACCGATTTTTACGATCGAAAATAACCAGAGCCATTCGTGTGAATCAGAATGTCATCTGCTTTTCCGGGACCTGGCGGTCAGAGATGAGAGCTCTTCGGAAGAATAGAGCGTCAAGTTGGTCGCTTTGCCGACTGCCAGGGGGTCGGGAAAAAGACGGGGGAAGAGTAGGAGATGGGGTGTAATTTGTCGAAACCGTTGGTTCGGCACGCGAATCGGTCCATGGCGCGTGGGTTATTGGTTTCACAAATCACAAGGCAAGGATGGAACACTTTTTCATAAGTTATTGGCTTGCGTGACGCTCTGTTTCTTACGCATTCTTCCAAGCGATGTCTCCGAGTCCGTCGGTTCCGAGGGAGGACCTCGGGTGAGAACAGTACAAATCAACGTCTCCTATCGTCATCGGTGCTCACTGATCGTTTTATCGTCCTGACATATACGAATCGGCTATCGATGTCATTATCACAGCTATTACATCCCCTCAGTGGTTTGTGACCACGTGAGTTGCTTGGTATTTTTAGACCTTGCTCTATACTACGTAAACTCCCTTCGACCAACTGTTTGTTGATCCACAATCGCTTAATAGTCAGTAAGTTCCTTCATCTCGATGTTCATGATTTGAATTTGTTTAAAAAATAATGAATCTTTGATCATCTCTGTTTTTCATTGGTGAAAGAGAAATTGAAATCGTTCAATGGATGACGGTGGTTTCAAGTGTCGTTTGTTGTTGGTGAAAGTGAGTACAGGTGAGCGGGATAAGCAATTAATATCATGAAAATCGTAATAAAAAATACTTGCGGTTTTAACTTTGTGGGTAAGGTGCGCCATCATCGATTGAGCCTCAAACCAAGCCATGTCTACGATTTTAGTGATAAAAAATATTGTAGGTAAATTACAAAGTGAAAAGGGAGATGTGAAATGGCACTTCCTCTTTACGTTTTGCCCATCCTTGATTTTGAAGATAGCCGGCATTTGATGGAAGTACTAAACGTAACTTTAATATGTTTGATGGGTAGACTTATTCATTATCTTAGAAATCCCGACGTATCCCTTCTTTAGATTTGAACGAAAACAAAATAGGTTCACAAACAAAGAGTCACGAATAGATTCCTTTTTTCGCCCAAATGCGTTTCGGCGATAACTTGAATGTCATCATCCCCGATATAATTTCTTAAATGCAGTCTCAATTCATCATTCCATTGTTCTTGTGCCGCTGTCACACAACTTTAAGTGACTTCATCTGCACTTGCAGGCCACCAATCAAACCGCCTCTTGTGACAGTGAATGTGATCTCACCAGCCAAGCGGAAAACCTGCGATTTCATTGTGAAATTTAAGACTCCATTACATTATATTTTACTTTTGAGAAGTTTCGATCGTTCCTTTTAACTTTTCTCTTGCTTTGGTCCCGAATATTGCGAAAGTAAAGAGGTATCCGTACTTATTTGTGCTAAAATCAGTTTACCTCAATTCCTTGTCATGGTTTGTGTATCAATTTAGTGCGGGTTTAGAATTATTCTCAGGAAGGGGAAGGCATTTCTTAAGGATCTCCCTAAATCATGACGAGAGAAATAATTCACTCTCTCTACAAAAATTGACGCTCAAAATGACTCTCTCCAAAAAATTGTAATGTAAGTTATATGATAAATTTGGCAAGTTTGTTGGCATGACTTTAAGTTAACGAGCTAACAGAAGTGTTTCTTTTCCAGTGTAATGTCTGCAGTCATCACTTTAGGAAAGTGAATGCCTGCGAGAATAGATCTGGAGACTGGAGAAGTGCCCCTCGACCTCAGCGGAAAATCAGCAGGGAGTTTCACCAATTCGCAGACGCCGGAGTAGCCGTGGATCGAGTGAATCCGGAGAAGGTGAGCATTAGCTTTTTGTTAAGCGATCCGAGGGTGGACCTTGGCTTGCTATCCAAACCGATGACGACGACTTTGGGGATGCTCCAAACTCCCCCACCATCCTGTGTTCCCCATACACATTACACGTCCTCTATTCTGTCGAAGTTGCTTATTTTTGTTTTATCCAAAGGAAAACGAACTCACAAAAGGAGAATCCTCCCTGTCAAACCGACATACTTGACCAAGCGTAGAAACCAAATTTAATCCCTGTGCCTTTTGGGTTTATTCAGTTGTGGGTTTTCAAAGGCGTGTGTACATGACGTAATGGACTGATACAAATCCAATGTGATACTCGTATCATTGTAGTGATTGCCTCTTGAGGGTCCTGATTTTTATATCAGCGCTTGCGAATTTGTTTCAAATTAAGCCATCTAAATGGAAGCTAGTATCTAAACTACTGTGAACACTTCAAACGAGTAAGTATATGGCGGAAAGTCGTGCGGACTGGAAGAAATGTTGCATAATGAGTTCATTGACGGAATGCTATTCTGGGATAACAGTTTCGTAGTGAAAGGTCGTCGATGATAAGTACAGGAATTACTTAAGAGAAGTTTTAGTTACTTACTTTGTGATGACTCTGTTTTACAGCGAAGTGTTTGGTTTGACTGAGATGTATTGCGTTTCCGAATTTAATATTGCTTCGTTGCGAGGTTTGAAATCAGATAGTTAATTTTAAACACCTGACGTGACATTGATCGATAATAAGTAATGAGTAATGCTAGGTATTAGAATATCTCTGAGTGTGCATAGCATTTCTATTGAAAAAAAGCGCTTAATTTTCATCTCTTCATTTTGTAACAAATTAAGTAGCTTTAGGCGTGATGTGGTGGAAGTCGAACGTAATGAATAATTGATAGTAGCACTTTTCCACTTGATAGAACTTATTTCACGACCGGGTTTCGATGTATTACATCATCATCAGGTAACCTACCGGTTGTAAAATAAATTTTATCAAGTGGAAAAGTGCTACGATCAATTATTCATTCTTAATTTTTAATTGTGATATTGTTATCTTTCGGGCTGCATTTGGATTTCTAAATAAGTTTTGGAATTAGATTGATTGGACTTTTCTCTAATTTCAATGTGCAGCCGCTTCAAATGTCCAGAAGGAGAAAGAGATTCGACTTTTTCAAGCCTGGAGAATTTGGCCTTGTCCGAAAAATGTTCTGGTTTTGAGTTTTGTTTTCACGAGTTTGTGTTGGCACCCCATTCCTCTACTGCACGTTAGGGTGAGCGAAATTCCTCGAGAGCGACTCGCGATGTCATCCCAGAGGCAGGGAAGCAAATATTGCGAAAAGAAAATGCCTCGAGAACGATGCGGTTTGCTCTCAGGTATCCACCCCCGTCACTTCTTCGGAAGTGTGCCGTCCCTGTTTCAATGTCTATTTGTGACGATGAGTCATGGGCATGACTCCTTAAGGTTACGGTGGGTGTCAATATACATAAGGAGAAAACCGCATGCATCTACGTATAGTTCCTTTTACGAATATCACACACAATGCCATCAGCGGATAAGCTGGAGATTTTTATTGGATAAGTATGATAGATGGGCGCGGATAGAATGATGACAGCGGAGTTGCCATCGGAGATAAGTTTTTGAACAATGTCAAGGAAATTCGGGCATTTTGGACGGAGTAATGTTGTTAACTTTCGTCCCTCTTGTCTTTCTGTGTCCTTGAAGTCTATGGCTTTGATGATCGTGTCCTTTGTTGAATTTATTTCTGTTTGACACGGAACGAAACAAAAGTTGATGCATACTAATGGATGTGACGTATGAGTGTTTCATTCCAAATATTCCTATCCAGCGTATTGAGATGTCAACTTTGGCTCGCATCGGCAATAGGAGCATTGCCTCATTCCAGTTTCATATTTATCTGCATTATTTCATAATAAAATCAATTACATATATAAAAAATCTTGTGAAATAAAAAATTATTGTATGTTGAACTTGTATGATAAATTTGACTGAGCGCTTTCAAGATTCCAGGTGTTAAATCTTTCGTTTTCGACATTTTTATAATGCTGGAAATTTGTCTGTGCTTGAAATGTATTTGAATTATTTTTTTTAATGAAACACTTGAGTTTTTCAAAGCCGTGTGTATTGTGTGGAATGGGATTGATTGTACGCCATTCATTCAATTTTCAGGGGATAGATAATTGGAAAGTTGGATAACTGGGGACATTCGGATAGTGAGAGTGCTTCATGAGTACTATTGATGTCGCCTACCTGCCATAATTGTATTTAATTCTATTATAAGTTTTTCCATAATCCAGATATCTAACGTGTACAGTGTCATGACTAGAAGAAGCTAGGAACTGAAGAAAATGAGGAGGCAATAAAAATATTCTTGTTATTGTAATTAGAACAGTACGTGAATTAAAACTGAGCACGTACCATTGTCTTAAAATATATTGATTTAAACTAATTTCGATTGCACAGATACAATAGCGGAAGTCACTTATTCACTGAGGCACTCTCTACCTTTGCTTTAATTAAAATGACTTCATGTCTCTCTGAAGAATGATGCATCAATTCATGACAAAATAACCACGGTGACGATATGTGATTGCTGTAGTTTTCTGGAAAACACAGCTTACAGCCATGTCAAGACACGGGGACTTGAATCGCAACCTTTTTATTATATTACACAACTCACAGAAATAAGAGAGAGACAGACCCCTGTTCCTCAGATTAAATAACATGAGCGAGAAAAATTAATGAAGATAGGAAGACCATTTAATTATGACCGCTCCGTTCCCCATTCCCTTTTCTCGTCGTTTTGATAAATAGAATTAGATTGAGAAGGGTTTGTTTTCTTTAACTATTGGCCAGCATGCCACGGTGGTTAAAATTGAACTTTTTTTAAGTATTTGGATCCAACCAAGCCTTCTTTCATTTTTGGGAAAATTTTAAGCGAAAAAATTTCGGACTCATGTTTCCATTAGTGAGACTTCTCGTCACAAAAGTGAATTTCTATTTCAAACGTTCATTTCTGAGCACACCGAAATTCCAAGGAATTTGTCGTTGTGTTATAAAATTATAGGCGTCTGATTTTGCACAAATGACTGCGAGCAGACGGAAAAAATAATGGATTGGAAACGTTCCAAATCCGTGGTTCACTAAAAATTGGTTGCGAAACTTCTTGACCGCTAGCGTGTCGAATGGACAAAGATCGACTGAATGGGGAACTACTTCCTCAATTTTCCACGGTGGGCTGGGGACATGGTGTGGTTGGGATCCTAGTCAATTACAGAATGTCGCCGCTTGCTCCGAATGCAGATACCGGACGCATGAGGATGTTTTATGAATGTCGGCTGTGTCCTTGAGCACATTGGTCGTAACTGAACAATAGGACAATCCTCGTGCCGGAATCCTTTTATGAATGGGGTCTATTTGTTTAGGATGATAAGCTTACGATGCGAGCAGAGAGGATACCAGACCGCTTCCTCATAGCATACTCTTGCTCTCTCAAACAATTTTTTTTCTGCTTATTGTTCCCTTCCACTTGCGTCTCCCCATTGTACTTTTTTAGCTGCGATCGCGAAATGTATGATTCAACGCGTGGTTTATGTATGTTATTCGTATGAAAATTTATTATTCTAACGTTATACCTCGTCAAAATCCACTTCCAATATTTTGCATTGTGTAACCTTCGGATACAATGCAAAAATATTGGGAATATCTGTAGTTTGATGCCGAGAATAATTGGAGCTAGTCATGTGTACACTTTTTGAAATCTTAACCAATCTTTTGATGTCGGCAGATTTAAAGGAGGACACACTATAAGCGATCGCTATAATTCGCTTGCTACATATAATTTACATTGGCTGTTCTAAAAATAAATGAAATACGCATCAATATATACAAATTTGTAGGTTGAATGCAGGGAATTCGTTAGGTTGTGAGCTTAATTGTATTTTATGAATGCATATCAATACTTTGCGGTGTGAGCATAAAAATTCTTGGAGGAGTTCAGAGAATGCTGTTTGCGAGGTACTCTTTTCGTGTGTCATCATTGAAAGTGAAATCCGACTCTTGAATCGCCGGGTTCGGGAATTGGGTCTTGGTCATCTATTTTTTCGGGATTGTTTTATTAGTTGAAATACGTTTTTGGGAGACGTCGTGAAACATTCGTCATTCATCGGGCGACATGATTTAATTTACTCGTAGGCTCGATTCAAGGGGAAAAGTTTTTATTGTGGCCGCATACTGGAGTTATCATAAATTATAACAGTAATCCATCACTTTCCTTTTTCAATCAGTTTTTCTTTGCATTTTACTGGCATTCATTGGATTTTAATGCAGCAATTGATGGTAAAAATATTATTTTTCAAGATAGTAAATTTGAACATAAGTCACCAGGGAGATAAAACTAAATGCGAATCAAGAAGGTAATTACTACTTCTTTCATGTTTTTTGTATTCTTAGGCTATAATGAGAATATATGGCAAAGCGGTCAAATGACCTTCTGCCTCTTTTCACAACTTCGTTTTTATTTGGGTCTGTCTTCCTCATTTATTTATCCATCGCTGGGAATTATTAAATGACGCGGCTTGTGTACTCGAGTGTTTTATAATTTTAGGGCTTCTTAATTCGCGTTTTCTCTTTTGCAGCGGTGTTAGCATTCATTATAAATGTTGGATGGTATTTATTTAGTTGTTTGCAATATTTTTAAAGTGGACGTACCTCGATGGAGTAGCGATCATCGGTCATAAAAATTGCCGTCAACGATTTTTTTAAAAATCACGTTTGAATTGAAGTGTTTTCGCATTCCGTCTTTATAATATTGTATTCATGAATAATCATGGAGTTTAAATAGATCAACTTTTAGTGTGTCGTAACTTTGAGGAGAAAACTAATTAGCCTTGCTATAAGTCTAAATTATTTCTCCTTCCACTAGTCAAATCAATCTTTTATGTCGATTACTATTTATTTTAAGCAGGTCACATAAAACTTTGTCTAAGCTTCGTCCCTAAAGTTATGGAAAATCCCCTCTCGTCATTTAAATACATGGAAGTGAAACCGGCCCGAAAATCAGCCACAATTCACGATTTAAAAGTTGTACGTGTGGTTTACATTTGGCAATAGTAACAATACGTGTCTAATGATTTCAAATTGACATGGTTTTTGATATCCACGACTGGTCAAAGTTTGGCGGAGCTGGAAAATGTGAATCTTATCATTGAAATGTATCTTAAAATATTTAAACTTCTAATATCCAGCTCGGCCAGTTAAAATTTGTATGGATAATGTTTAAAAAAAATCGTACTCTAAGACCATGTTAAAAATCAAACCATAGTATAATCCACCTTAATTTTTTTCCAATTGTTCTTAGACTTTCCGCCCGATGGAAATTTAATTTTTCTACCGACAATGATAAGAATTAACCACGTGCCAGAGGTAGTTTGTGCCAACTTTTGGTCCAAATAAATGAGACGTTATTACTGCTAAGTACTATATTCAGAGTGGAACCGATGGAGCTGACGAATGGACTGCTTAGCGGAAGTAAAAGATCTAGGAAATAAGAACTTACTCATCTGGAAATCATTGGTCTTAAGTAAGTCCCGGTAGAGAGAAACGATTGGATTTTAGAATTGAAGAGATTGGGCAATGGCGGAAGTAGCTGCTCAAGAAAGTATGTTTGGAGTATCGGGAGTCGGACCCAATTCCGAATTAGATTTTCACTAATGTCTGTTAAGGAAATTCTTCCATTCACATTCATACTCTCACTAAGATTCCTCCTGAGCTCTTTCTTTTAGTTGTTATAAATTCTTTGGGCTGCAATGCATTCCATCGACCACTTTTCAAAGATGGAATAATGCTTGGGAATACCGTTTGCTGGCATACTGACAAGATTCGCCCACCAAGGTGGCGGCGGGGTAACGTCATAGTCTGCCAAACCCGTGGTCTCGGGTTCGATTCCCGCTTAGGTGGGTTTTCCTCCACCTGGGTGTTTGTAAATTCTTAAATCATTGTTTTGAAAGAAGGCCGATGTAAAGAGGCCAAAAGTGCTGTTTTGGGATTATTACGGAGTAGATATTAATGAGCACTAGCCCAAAGAGTTAACGTGGTCCATTTACTTGGCCAACAGAGTCAATATCTATCTTTTTGCTGAGTGTTGTGGTAAATATTAAATAGTCGATATTTTACGTCAACGGGTGATATTGAAGACGGTTTCCTCTCATTTATACTTATATTTCTCACCTTAATGACCCTCCTCGCTCGGAGGCATGGCGGTATAAGTGTTGCGACTCGGGTAATTTTTTTTTAAGTTTATTTTGAAGTTCTCGAAAAACGAAATGTCGGAAAGAATTTCTGGTGTAATTATTTCGAAAAGTAACATTGAATTTGTATAGTTACAAATGATGTAAGGGAAAAACGGTCATATAAATGTGTCGGTGCGGACAATTTATTTTAACCTCCCGATGCGTTGTTTGGCATCATGGGCCTGAACCATCCCGACAACCGCAGAGTTGCCACAGTATTCCTTGTTTAGTATTGAGTGGTCGAGATGGTCGAAACAAGTTTGTAACAACATAGAATAAATGCCCCTGGCCGACCAACTCCCGAGACTATGCAAGGGGTATTAAATGCGTGATTCCCACGGTGGCTGAAAGAAACTCGAGTCCTTCGGTATCTGTCTGGCTTTCTCTCATCGTATTTCAAGGGGCCCCTCTTCCAGGTATCACCATACCTCCGTAACACTTATCACTCCCGCGGATCAAAAAGTCTTTACTCTCCTGATGGAAGAGCGGTGAGGGTTTAAGGCGCTTTCCATTTCCACCACATCCAACGCGGTTTTCATTCCCGTCTGGGGTGCATTTTCCCTTGGCATTTCCCTTACTATACCAGTTACCAAAGGAAAAACCATTCCCTGGGTAGTTTACATGGACCCCACTCCCATTTTCATTATTTATTTATTTATTTAAAAATATACTCTGCAAGCCAACACCAGGGTGTATGGCAGGGGGTAAACATTATTCTTTTCCTGTATAATTTAATGAAAGCTAAATCTATTTTCATAGTTATTTATTCGTGATTCTTAAAACGTTCTTTAGACGGCAACAAAGTTGCAGAAAGTCAATGCGAAAATTTGAAATATGAGTCCTTATTATGAGAAAAATGCTATAAAAATAAAGAAATTACTTATTAGCAAAAAAGAAAGGTATTCGCACATATTTCATGCATCCGTCTGTGTAAAATGGGAAAAGGTGAGATTTATAAAAAGAACTAAATAATTACTGTCAATGCACTCAAATAAAAACCATAAAAGTATAGATAACAAATACAGTATTGAAGTAAGATCTGGTGCTTTCCCGGCGTATTTGCTGGATGAAGTTTTCTCGGGTCTTCCACCGGGTCAGGGGTTAACCCCTGACCCGGTGGAAGACCCGAGAAAACTTCATCCAGCAAATACAGTATTCGTTTGGTAGCTCTGAAGTGAAACCACAATGATTAGATTAGTGCAATAATGGAGTAAAGTGAAAATAAAATATACGATATAAATGAGTCACATTCACTAGACATGCCAAAAAATTACTTTAGAGTGAAAATATTTATATTTATCTATATGTGTGTGTGTGTGGGTCGAGGTGGTCAGGCCCGGGCGAGGCACTCTGAGCACCTGCAGCTCCACCCAAGCTAGTTGATTTTTCGGGTACCAGATCTTCCTGGGAAACCATAACCGGCACAGGGAAAGGAACTGGCCCCCCCCCCCCTACCCTGATGTGTGAATATTCACACGCTGTCAGGCTTGGTACATGGGTGAGCTCTACCATCACCTACTAAACCGACCTTCGGGTTGATTACTGTGTTTATGGTTATATATATATATATATATATATATATATATATATATATATATTTAAATATAGGATTGCCCATTGTCACCGGTACTGTTCAACGTATATGTAGAGGAAATGATTAAAGAGGCATGGGAAGAACTGGAGGTAGGAATGAAAGTCGGAGGGGAATTCGTAAAATCGGTTAGGTTTGCTGATGACCAAGCATTAGTTGCTCAGTCAGCCAAGGGGTTGCAAGCATCGTTGAGTGAATTGGAGGTTCAGTGCGATAAATATGGGATGAGAATCAATATTAATAAAACAAAGGTTATTCTATTTTCTAGAAAGAAAAAGGCTAAGCTAAATATTAAAATAGGCGGGGAAAAAATAGAGCAGGTAGAACAGTTTACATATCTCGGAAGTGTTTTGGACCAATACGGTCAAAGTGGTAGGGTCGTAAGGAGAAGATTGCGCTAGGCAAGGAGGCTTTCTCAAGGAGGAGGGAGTTGATGACGGGGACGTTGAGTAGGGATGTTAAGACAAGACTCGTAAAAACTCTGATATGGAGCGTAGCTATGTACGGCACGGAAACGTGGTCGCTGAAGCAGGAGGATAGACGTAGATTGGAGGCTTTTGAAATGTGGGTGTGGAGAAGAATGGAGAAGGTGAAATGGACCGAAAGGAAAACAAATGAGGAAGTACTAGAAATGGTGGGGGAGGAGAGGGGTTTGTTGAGAGAAATCCTATGGAGGTAGGAAAAATGGATGAAAGGCGTATTGAGCGGTAGTGGAATGTTGAAGAGGGTAATAGAGGGGAGAATGTTGGGCAAGCGAGGTAAGGGTAGGAACAGGATAGGGATGTTGAATGGGATGAAGGGAGGAAAGAAGTACACCGAGATGAAGAGGGACCTGATATAGATTAGTTTGCTAGGTGGGAAGTCACAAAATGTTTATTTGATAGTTGTGTCCATCCAAAAACCTACCTTAACCGGTAGATTACCTTAAAAAAATATTTAAATATATATAAAAACATATATATACATACATACATACCAAGCAAGCCACTGCTAGGGTGTGTGGCAGGGGGTAAATACACACCAGAATAATTTTACCCGAATATGACCCTACCGTGGTCGAGCAATGTTATTATGATCCCCTATCGTTCGTGAAAAGATTCCTTCGGGCCGTTTTTTCCCATAGGTTATCTGCCACCGTTCTCATATCATCCAAAAAAAAGCATATCGTGTTTATGGCCCTCTTCCGTGTGATTCTCTTCTTCTCCACTCCATTGATAATTGATTGAACATCCCGCCACCTCTCAGTATTTCATCTCCTCCTTCGTTCCCCTCTTCCCCTTCTCCTTAGTTCTCCCCTATTATCTGTGCAAATATTTTCATGTTCCTATATACGAGGGTTGCTGTTTATCTTTTGAGCCTAATAATGAGAAGACAGTAATTTATTGTTGAAAATGGCTTTATCGTTTTTCGGAGTATTCTCTTCTTTCGACTTTCGTCGCTGAGCGAACGGTAGTCATGATGGAATTCGTTATACCAGCGTTTCACAGTGGCAAAGAATGGGGCTTCATCGCCAAAAGTGGAAGTAAGTTGATCGATGCACTCCTGTCTTGATAATCCACGTCGAAGGTCGTAATAAATCATCGCACGAATGTGTACACGAGTTAACTCCATTTTTTTCGCCGAGACAAAATGTTCGAGTCAATGTGAACAACACAAGTTATGATCAAACGACAAAATGTTCTGAAGAAAGCGTTAAAAGGGTCAAGCATTCCAATGGAAACTTCAGATGGCACATAAAGCACTTAATGTTGACAAGGCTCCAAATAGAAATAGCAATTCATTCGTTCGATGTTAAAGTTTTTGTAAATGTTTCATCTGCGTTCCTAATCAATATCTGAGATTTATGGTAAACTGGCCCATCACTATTGTGAATTATTTGCATGCCTGAGGTAAACAGCGCGCTTAGTTTCTATTCGAAGCTTCAGTATTTGTTCTGTCTCCCTCCTGCACTCGACTTTATATGCATTGGAAAATTCTGTTATTTGAAATCGTCATGGTTTTGCATGACTTGAGCAAGTGTTTTTAGCGCTCGTGCCAGTGCGTAAGTATTATACCCCTTGTCGTGCGTGTTTGTAGATCGCGAATCCGAATTTTTCCTAGCCCTTCCACGAAAGCGGCAATATTCATTTGGTTAATCCATTGGGTGATTTAATAAATTAAAAGTGAAGGATATTTTTTTAATAATAAGGGAAGAGGATGTAAATGGAGTCGCGGTAGCCTTACCATCGTTCGGAGTGAAAGTCGGGAAGAGGATTTGCGAGGCTGGGGTGCTCGCGTGAGATGTGAGGGGAAGGGAATTAGGGGCAGGATGGAGGCGGATTATGAGGGTCAAAAGGTCTGTCTGTTCGATGACCTTCCTCTCCGGTTCTTCTCGCGGGAAGCAGTCGTTTAGTGGGCGATTTTATGGGAAATTTGTCCTCTCCCCTGCCACCACTCCTATCTTGAACTCTCTGAAAGCGGCATCGTTAAGAGAGACATTCGCAGGACCAAGGCCTGTCCATTAGTATGTGGGTTAAATGGGGAAACGCAAGTAGCTCTAGTGTTTCTGCCCCTCATGAACAATGCGAATGATATAATCTTGTCAGTCTCACTGCGAGAGTTTTCGTCGTAGGTTCCGCTAGGCCGGCAACAATTCCGAAATCCTCTTCTTGTATTCTACGTATAATCTGCATAACTATCTTTCGTTTCATATTCCTAATCGCCTCCTCAAATTATGTGCGAGATTTCATCTTTATGCCTCGCAGTTCGCTAGAGGATGAGAGGACGTCGGTTGCATCGACACAATGTTGTTTTTCTTACGAATTATTAGACAAGATAACAGTGTTTCTGACTGGCCGACCATGCCGCGGTCTATTCCATATTTCCAAGGACTCCATTCGTTGGGTCATTTGATTATAATTTTATTTCTGTGGATATTCTTTGATGAAATTCGTATCGGACTGGAAGGAAGCAGCCTAAAGTGGAGTTTTATGGCGAATCAACGTGATTTCTATTGATAATAGTGAATCAGAAGAACTCTGCGATTGTTTTGATAGCGCGGAAATCAGCAAGTAATGATTCGCAGCCATTCGGGCATAGTTTATTCAAGTGGGGTTGTGGATGTTGCATTCATTTTGAACGATAAATAATCGTACTGTCTAAATCTTTCCCCTCTTGGATCCAGTGTGTATGTGTGTGTGTTCAAACACGAAAATCCACGAAATGGCGAGAACATAGATAGGAAAAGGAGTAGAAATACTTTTAAAAGGCAAGCTCTTTTTCTGGCCGTTTGGTCATAATGACAAAGCACGCTTTTGGCTACTAGTTTTTACAATTAGTATGAATTATTCCAACGTGTCGCAGAAGTATTTCTTTTTACATGTTGAAAAACTTCATAGACCCTTGCTCCGAACATGAATTAATTTGTAACTAATTCTTCGCTTTTTCTACGTAATTATAAGAAGAACGCGTGGTTCACCCCACTTCGTAATGACAACATTCCTTTATCATATTCAGTAAGAAAGAGTTATTTTTTTTAGCCATGCTACAATTTTAATATTATGTTTTATTTCATGATCTCGAATAATTAGCACAATGAACTGGGAAAGTAAAGTTGAAAACATTCCTTTCGGCGGCCGTAAGATTATCCCTTTTATTCCTGTATTATGATGTACCTGTATTCCGGTTGCTATCCATCTTGTGCATTCTGAGTCATGCTTGAGAAAACGTTTTGTTAATTTTTTTGCGATATGTTGGAACTTTCACCATTTCTCAACGAAGTAATTAAACTCATTTCTGTGCGCGACGTCTGTTTTCTTCGCGTGGGCAATTTTTGAGTGATTTTAAAAATTCTGCGCTGCTAAATACGCTCACAGTAATGTCCGTCAGCGCATGCGTTCATTTTTTCCGTTTTATTTTCCGTTCAAACTTTCCCCAAACGTCTTCTCCTTTATGTTTCAGTCGTATGTAACGATCTCCAATTATTCCGCGGGAAGTACATAAATTTCTAAAGTCATTCATAGGGTTATAGTTATGCTTTTAATGAGATTAACGATCCGGATTTCCCTTCAAAATTTCTTGTTTAATTTTTGATGAGTCGCTCCCTCTTCCGTGAAGGGCTTGTAGCTTGTAACACATATTTAATGTTCCACATGTTTTTCATTCGTCTCCGGTGATCTGTTTGCAACTAGGATGCCGATAAGTCGGCACTTTTGCCTGGTCACCGTTTTCACGTCTCCCAAGGACCGAATCACCGGAGTCGAAAACACAATCCATATTTAAGACGAACACGCTACATAAGGCCTAGTAATCCGAAGCGTTAT
Organism: Hetaerina titia; assembly: GCA_037158775.1. Classification (NCBI taxonomy): domain Eukaryota; kingdom Metazoa; phylum Arthropoda; class Insecta; order Odonata; family Calopterygidae; genus Hetaerina; species Hetaerina titia. Next base: position 27,208,168 of record CM073776.1, on the reverse strand, counting down.
TCACCAAAATAAATCTGACCTGCATTCATCGGACGATAAGAACGTACACGCGTTATGTTTTTATGTATGCAATAAGCATGAAACACAATGTATCCAGCAGACTTGTACGATTAGATTTGTGAAAATTTTGCTATGGAGCGTAATTTACTACTGCGCGAAAATATGGTCGATGTGGTGGCAAAAAGATAGACGTAGATTAGAGTATTTTGAGAGGCAAAGTGTGAAGATGGAAGGAAAAAGTAAAATCGGCGAAAAGGAGAACCAATGAGGAAGTGTTGGTTGGATGGTGAGGGAGCAGAAAAGGTTTTTGGGAGAAATCCAAAGGAAAAAGAAAAAGTGGATGCAGAGTATTTTGATTGGTGATGGACCATTGAAGACTGTGATATACTTGTACAGGGGAGAATATAATGCAAACACTGCAGAGAGAGGAAAAGTATAGGGATGTTGTACGAGGTAAATGGAGGTAGAATCTACACTGAATTGAAGGATTTACTGTTGTAGTGAAATGTGTCACGTTCTGTCGGGTTAGGTGAGGCTTAGAAGTCAAGCGGTAATTATTCAGTGTGTTCAACCAAAATCTACATTAACAGTAGATTATCATTAAAAAATAAACCAGCCTTATTGTATGCTTGCTCTCGCATACTTTTTCTGTTTACATCATTCACTGAAGGTGGGAACTTGGTTCATTTGCTTTGATTACTGGTGTCGGGGTTTAATATACGTCACCACCGGGTCAGCTCATTTCTTGAGGATCTTATCTATTTATCTACATATACGTCTTTGTTGACTCCTAGCGCTTTGAACTTTTTAACGTGTATATTGAATCAAGTGCTAATTCCGCCATCGTTGATGTTGCAATAAACTTTAGAGTAAGGAAAGCATTTCTTTTTAATAACTCGCAGAGATTCACTGACCAGTTTAGAACTGCATCTTGAATCATTACATAGTGTACTAGCGTACTTTCTGCCGTCTACCAAATGATTAATAAACGCTGGAGAGCCTCCAGGTTTTGCTGTTTTTGCGATTATGGAGTGAAATTTGCGACAAATCGACGATTTAAAGCTTAAAATATTTTAGTTATATTTCAAATTTGAGAATAAAAGTGCGATTTAGATGGATTACGTGTATCTATTAAACGTTGACGTATTGACCACCCGGTGGAAATGGACGACATTTTACAGGGAGAGATTATTGTACAGGTAAAATGTGCCGAGGCCCAAGAACAGTGCTTTGAAGAATTTTAAGTGTTTGTGCAAATCTGTTCAAAAAATCACATAAAAAAATAATTGCATTATCTTTGGAACGCACCCTTTATTCGCACTGTGTAATTTTGGAATGTTTTAGTGTTGTGTCGAGTTCAACCCAATGTTCTCGATATGTTCGTCAGGTATCCTCATAATGTCTATTAAGAAATTGATGCTGGAAATGCAAATGAAACTCGACAGCATTGCAATTAAATCAACTTTCATATGTTGCAGTCAGTACGCAATGAGTATATATTGTAGTGTAAACGTTAGGCATCTATGAGAGAAAAAAAGATTTGCCTTCGTATAATTGAGTTTTAATTTTCAGTTGTAATATTTTTGTAACGAACATTTTTCTGCTATCCATATGCCTTCTATTTTGGCACCTCGCCTCACCTCTACTATTGCGATTTTTCCCACGGGCTCATGTGTCCCACTTACCCTTTTCTCGCCTCCTGATTCGGCACAAGTCTGTTAGTGGGGCATGGCTGTTGTGATTTTGGTTCATGTGTCGCGAACTTGTGAGAATTCTCAAAAGTTGCCCTTCTGCGAAAAGTCATATAAAATGTTTTATTTTCACTGCCAAACTTTCGCATTCTCGGTTCAGAAATAAAGAAGCTCATCTGCGCCGCCGTGATGATGCTGCAGGAGAGGTTTTTTTAATGACGGGTCGGAATCCGGCGTAAAACTGTGCTGTAGTTTTTTTAGGCGGTCAGCGAATCCGACCTTCGCTACTCTCAATGATGCAAAAATTCTCGTTGTAAACAGGATGTCGTATTTTGAAGGGAAACGGGTGCTTATTTTCCGGAGGTGACTTTTAAAGTTTCTTCAGGTAAACGCGTGGCCATAACCATTGCCCGCGGAGGCAATGATTTGCAAGATAAATGACCCGAGAATGACATGAGTTTCTGCGGATACCACGCGCCAAACGTCGCATAGGAAGGTGACCCGGACTTTCAAAATGGACATGGGAAGAGGGGACAATGCGACGACGGGGGAAGACTTTCCATTTTTCAGTCGTTACTGCCAAACCCACGCTTGGTTAACCTCTCTTGCGATAACATATCGTCATGTCCTTCCCCGCTTACGTCGCGGGGTTTTGGAGTTCGGGTTGACAGCCGCGTAATATCCATGGCATGAAATATTTCCGTGCATGCTCGAATTTCTATATGTATAAAAAATACACACACACACATATGTGCGTGGGTCGCGGTAGTCGTAGTAGTAGAGCGTTGTACTACCGGAGGGTCCCGGGTTCGATTCCCAGGCAAGGCACTCTGGGCTCCGCCAAGCTATGTGATTTTTCGGGTACCAGATCTTCCTGGGAAACCATAACCGGCACAGGGAAAGGAAATGGCCTTCTCACCCTGATGTGTGAATATCACACGCCGTCGGGCTTAGTACATGGGTGAGCTCTACCATCACCTACTAAACCGACCTTAGGGGTTGATTACTGTGTTTATGCTTTTTTTATATGTGTGATGTGTTTACATGCATCTGTGATCAATTTGAATGCGTCATCCGGTAATCACAGATTACTATTGAGTGCAGACATCTGTACGAAAATAATCACGTTACCGAGTGAGCGAAAAATATTTTTAAAAATAAATCATTTCCCACGAATGCCAAATTTATTACAGGCGAGTGAAATTTTCCTTCCTAGCGGAACCCAAAAATATACGAGATCTTTGCAGCATCTTTCTCGGAATTTATTTATTACGACAGCGGTGTGGGGAAGTGAAAAACCCTACGGTATATCCGAATCCGCGGTATAACCGGCAGCGTAATAACCACGGAGCGGTGTAAACGAGGCGACAGCTTCACCGCTTCACGCACTCCGTATGAAATTGCAAATCGTAAATTATAAATAAATGTGGGTTCAAGAGCTCCACTACCATGTGCTTAAGTGCGAGAACTCGGCGAAAGGTTGTTCTTAAAAGCTCATAGGAGAAATTGACCTCGGTCCCCCTTTCTTTCGTGCAATAGTCGCACCTTCAAGACGGTTCGTTCACTGGGCAACTGGTTCAATAAGGTAAGGAGGGGAAGGGGTGGGGGGTAACGAGCGGTATCTCGCGTAGTTTTTAATTTATTTTTCGCCGGGTTCAATGAACTTGGGTTTTCCACGGTGGCCTCGCAGGACGATTAGAGCGATGTGCTCGAGAAAGTAAAGCCATCATCCATTTATGCCAAGATTTATTTGTCCTGGATCCTTCAGCGTACGTCATTACCCGGGGATAGTCTCATACCAAAATGGATATATCGCGGAATAGCAAAGAAAACGAAATCCCGTGATCTGAAAATATTACCTCATCAGACGCTATCATATGGGGGCTGGATTGACGCAGATGGCGAGGGAGTCTTGAGCCTTTCGGGGAGTGCTCGTGACCATCTCCGCCCATAAATGATATGTTGTTCGCTGGAGGATTTTTTGGGGAGCCGGGCACTTTCGTCAAACCATATTAATCGACGCGGTGTGCGGATCCCCCCAGTCTCATTTTCTTCGGTCCACGAAAGTCCCGGATCTGCCATCATATGATCGGGGTCTCGTAACAGTAATGCCCCCCGGGACGCCTCCATTCCTTCGGCGAGTCAGAATGTGGTCAAAAAGCTGAAAATTCCCACCGAACGTGCCTCCAGGCCCCTCCCTGGATAAGAGTCTTCCCCGCTCCTTATTCTCCTCCCCTTCCCCAGCTCTCCCACATCGCGGGTCCGTAAGACGATGGCATGCGGTTTTAATGCGTTTCCGGCCCTCAGGGGGCGAGGGGAGGAGAAAAGAACACGTTTGCGAGCCGTGCGCTCCCTTCGCCCAGTCCGTCTACCTCTTATTTCCTCCTTCCTCGACACCCTTCCTCACTTTTTGTCCTCCCCCGCCTTCCCTTCGGCCGTAACCCACCAGAAAAGCCCTCGTAGGGAGTGAGCTGGGTGTTCGAGTTTCAACAACGCAGTTATGTAATGTAAATCAGGTATATTTAAAGTGTCGGAGCTGCGACATAACGTAGCCAATCACCGAATGGCATTGACCTCATCCCAATATCTCACCGCTGCTGTGGAAATTTGTAGATATTTCACAGGTTTTCGATTTCCCCATGGCACACCCTGCACATTTGGGTGATGAAAGTTCTGGTGCTTCCCCGTCCTATCTTCGGGATGAATTACTGTCGCGTCTTCCAGCGGTTCAAATTGTCTCCGCCGAAGTTTCGATCCAAGACTCGCTCATCTTTGGCCACGACTTCAGGTGTGAAGCACTGAAGAAGATGAGCGAGTGGTTCATCTAAACGTCAGCGGAGAAGGAGAACCCGATCCGGTGGAAGATCAGATAATTCATTCACACTTCATACGATGCCAATAATGTTTTCGAACCGAGGTTTTATCATCCTCTAACCGCATTATTCAGCTTTAAAGGTTTGTTTTATGGCCGAGGGTAGGGTCCGCCTCGTTGTTGAGTCTCGCGACCTATCGCCGAGTGTGAAATTCACACAAGGGGGGGGGAGGGACGAGTATTTCCCTATCCTCCAGTAGAACTGCTCCCGTAAAAATGAAATGTAGGCACTCACATTCGCTTGGATTTATACACGGGACTTCCTGTTAGTAGGCGAAAGCTCTGCCCGCTAAGCGATAACGTCCTCGATATTTCTGTGTTGATCGGGATGACGCGGTGGCTAACATATTGGCTTCCCACCTATAGGGCCCGGGTTAAAATCCCGGCGGCGGTGTATATTTTTCAGTGGTATCCCGATCCCTACTTGAGGTGCTTTGTGGTGGGCACTTGCAATTAGTACGCCGTCCCTCGGATGAGACGTTAACCTGCGGACCCCTTGGTGTCATTCGTTAAGAGTAGGCTAATGCCGACACCGGGTTTCTCTCCACCCGTCATCCTTTCCTATCTATCCTCTATGATGCAAATGACCTTAACTAAACTACTCCCTAAAAACTACTACGATAGTTCTGTAACTATGACGATATACATCTGTCTATTTTTAAGGGAAATACCTCGATCACCGCGTTTACGTGGCATTGTGATATATCCTTGTATGGAGTTGTCGAGCGACTTCCGATATCACGTGAGCAATGCAGTATCTCACAGCCGCGGTCGAAAGGACGCTCGGATCCAGCAGCCTCCGCCTGTTTCTCGGTCAGGATTCCAGAGAAACGAGAAACGCTTCTGTCTGTCTGAGAGCGCGTGAGACGTCCTACTTTACATGACGGTGCAGTTTCCCACCCCTCTCCTTCTCTACCTCCCCCCTCTTAGCCCTCGACCCTCACGGTCACGCCTCCCCAGCCCTTACATCCCCGCGATCCACCCCGCCATCGCGTATGGGATTTTCTTCCGTCCCTTTCCATCGGGTTTGTTATCGGTGACCGGAAGGACGGGCGGATTGAAATATATAAGATGGCTGGACCAACCATGTCACCCGCATCTTCATTTGTATCCTACTCGTAGTGGTTACAAATTGGCGAATGGGTCTGGACTCGGGAGGCACCCAAAATTTAATTCTAAACGATCCATAACTTAGAAATATTTTGTGAGATAGTTTCAATTTCGTAAACAATCATGTCTGCAATCATAATTACGTTAGATATATTTTATTTTGATTAATATTTTATAGTTTTTTTTCGGATCATGCCCCACCAACGCCTTCGAGGTAAAATACTTAGTAATTAGACTTATCTCAATAAATATTACCGACAGTGGTTTTTTTCTCTATCGTTAACGAGACGATTAAGTATTAGACGAGTATTGTCTAATTGCCCTCCAAAATATTCAAACGGCTCTCTTTTGGGATGCTGCCTCATATTTTTATCCACCGAATTAGAGATGAATCAATTGATTAAGTTAAACTAAATAAGCGATAATGGCCCCATTTTATTTTATGTCAAAATGGTGAAGTTGAATCTCATTCATTCAAGATTAAAACCTCTTATTGCCCGATTATAAACGTTAAAACACTTCATGGGGGAATATATAGTACGTGTCACATGTAATTAGGCTTAGTATATTTTAGCTCTGGATTTTTATTGCATGTTTTAATTTTCTGGAAGGAGAGTCGAAAAATTCCCACCTTTGTATCTTGGTCTGCGATTTTGGAACCGTCGCTCTATTACTTGGGAGACTCGCAAGACAATTTGTCTATTATTAGAGCTTTCCGAGTTATCCTTTAGTGCCTCCTAATCCGTTTTTTATTCATGAAGTGTCACGTTGAAACGTTGCTCTTCATCACTACGCGTAATTAAGAATAACTAGGTTCCCACGGAAGCTGGTAGACGGAACTCATCAGAATGGGTATGTCTAGGTCGCTGAATTAGCTCCCGATTACAATTTGATGTGATACCCGTAAAGCTGAACGGAATCCACTCCTGGAAACGCATGGCGATTGATAGAAATGCGGAAAGCGTTTTATAAAAAGTGAGTTGATTTAGCCTCTTTGACTATCACATTTAAAACCTAAAATGTCTCTTTTACGTAGAATAAAATTTGAAATGTGATAGCTATAAAAGGCGTCCCATATTGTTTGGAATAGGTCGGCTTATCCGTCTAGTGCCCAGGGCCATCCCTTCATCCAAAGGTCCCGAGTTGAAATCCGATTAACCCCTTTGAAACAGCCCTTCCTTACTTTTACCCGGGGCTCTGTGATTTTTCCCGGTGACTTATGTAGGCAAATGGGTAACCGCTAGCCGTGGAGAGAAAGTAATCGCTCCCTTCCTCCTCTCCCACCACCCATCGCATGAATACGTGATTCATCCTGCCGAAGGGCTGAGTAACACCGTATTAATTAGTTAATTTACACCTCGGCTTTTTGTTCCTCCTGTCACGGTTATAAAGAAGGCGTTGCATTGAATTGTGCTTCCAGGTTCTGAGGGGTTTAATTTCCAACAGCTTCATTTTCAAGTTGGTCTACTTTTCTCTCTAATCGTGGCCTACAGTAGGTGACGACCGTACTGTTCTAATTCCAAAATCTTACGTGATAGCATTGCTCATGAATTAGGTCTCACAAAAATTGGAAAAGATAAAGAGACGTGTTATGGCACACGAATTTTGTTTTTTTTTAAATAATTAATACACTATCCTAATCCTGAAATCTTCCGCCATTTGTGAAGGTTTAATTATTCTTCCGGAAGGTACCATTGCTTCATCGCGAGAACCTACGGGATGGAAACTTTCAGAAGAAGGATTAAGCCGTCTCCCAATGTATCGTTACGTTTATGGTCCCCTGAATCTTATAATATCGTGAGAATATCTCTTGTGTAATACTAATATATTTATTGTGTAATACTAGTATATTTAATTGCTACGCGTATTGAATTCTTTTCCTTTACAACTTTCGTCGCCATTCGTACTACGTAGTCCGTACTGATAATCATTAAAACTTTATTTATTGGATATAACTTCACCAATTCTTATTCGTGCTGGAGTTACCCAGGTCGAAGTGAATGTCATGCGAGCAACGAATTGTATCGTCATTGTCTCGATTTCTCCCTCTTCAAACAGAAGTCAAAGGAGTCTTATTCTTCTTTTGTTCTACTATAGCCTTTCATTCTTGAAATGATGTCCCCGTTGGTGCGGTGGAAACGCGCATTCTCCGGCGAATGTGACCAGAAGTTTAATGCCCGAGTGGTTTTTGTGCCAAAGTCTGAAGGTAAAATGCCGAGCCCACATTAGGAGACCAAGGATTAGCCGAGACTGGGCGGATAAGTTGATAATAGTGCTACGCGGTCAATTTTTCATCATATGCGTTCGATTTTTCTTTTAATTTCGCACGTTTCTGAAGACTACTGAAATTCACGATTGGGAATGAGACTTCATCCCAATTTCCCTGCGTAGCCCATTGGAAAGTACATTGATCAACTCGAATGACTGAATTGATTCGTGAAATCTAATTCTGCGCTAAAATCAAGGGGGGTTGTGAATTCGTACTTTCCGGGAAGGCGGGTCCACTTCTCTTCTCTGAACCCTCTGCCGTCTCCCGGAAAATTTTGTACCCAGAAGATCACGGGGCCACCGTGTAGTTGGTGATCTCCAGAGGTATCACCCTGATTTGAATCCGGAATCCCCAGTCCTTAGCCGAAAGCGCTCAACTTTTTTGCTATCTTAGTACCAGATGATATTGGATGCGTATTTAATGTTGTACTTCTGGCTCCCCATTAAATGTCGTGTCAATTAGTCTGAAGGGAGAATCATAGCCAATCATAGGGCGTGTGGTGGGGGGGTCATACATAAGATTGAATTTCAAATAAAACAGAAAACACATACACGCATACGTTACATTTTGTACGATATGTATCATACAATAATCGGTGTGTTTGACTAAATCATTAAATTTTAGTCTTTGAGTTCGGGCACTTTGGGTCGATTTTATAATGATTGCGTATCGTGCGAGGGAAGAATGTGTACTTGAATATGCCAATTTTAATTAATCATGATATTCCACCATATCACGCCTGAAACGTCATTTTTAGCCATTGTTATTTTAGTCATTGTAGCCATTGTTTAGCCATTGACGGTGTTTCTCTTATTTTATGCCGGTGGTCAAATCTACCAATTTTAAGTAGCGTCATAATTCCGAAGTCGAAAGAAAACTCGGGTGTCGTATGTGGGGTGCATTATGAATGATCGCGGACAAGAGTGAAAAACATGAATTCTTGTTGGACTGCTCTAATCCATGCTGGCAACATCCACTACAGATATATATTGTGACTAAAAATTAAAAGAGCTATGTAATTTGTTGTTGTATTCTTGGTGTGTAATCATACCCTGCCGTACACCATAGCGGTGGCTTCCGGGGTATCATGTAGTAGCAGAAGTGTAGAATTAATGAGACCAGACTGGAATGAGAAATATTCTTTTTATGTAGTGTACGATTGAAATATCCGCACCCAACTGCCGTAATACCTCTTAGAGATTTAGCATAATTCACCATAATCGATTAGTGTAAATTGTGCCATTCGACAGAAATCCTCATTATTCCTCCAAATAGTTGTTTGAAGAATAAATGTCACTTTTTTAAATTGCTTCAGTTAATGATCAAATAATGGCCCTTTTCTACTGTACTAGATAAAAATGTATTACCGACCAGGTTGCGATATATTATATCATCTTCGGGTGAGTACCTACCTTAAGATGATATAGTAAGTCGAAACCTGGATGGTTCTACATTTTCATCTCGTGGAAAAGTGCTATTATTTGGTCGTTATGTTCCATTTACACCAAATCACGCCTGACTGTACGCAATTCTTGTGTAGCGAGTAATGTTTTTGCACATAGAAGTTTATGGTGGAGAGTTTCTTCTTGGATCTCGTTGGAACTTTCCCTTGTCACCGGATTTCCCAGTGACGGATCGCATTACACGACACTCTTCTCTCATTGGGGTGTCAAACTTGCGGTCCTGGCGTTGTCATGCCGACGCTTAAGAGTTCCAAACACCCCTAATTCTGGGAATAATTGAAGCCTCGTTTACATCTTGAAGCAAATAGTCCATTTTTTTTGTTCAAAAGTGATCGGATTTAACGAGATGCTCCAGTTTCCGAGGAAGTCACCCTGTGACATGATCGTTAATGGTTTATTAAATGTGTTCTCTATTGAGATTGTGTTGATAACGGCTAAAATTTCAGTAGATCGAACTGTTGAAGGGTATCATTCATGGATGGCGATCCCTCCCTCCTTTCGGCAATCAAGACGCTTCTGGACAATTTCGTATCGCGATTTCCTAGTTTTCACCCTCCTAACCTTGCCTGTCCTTGGTCACGGAACCATGTTGGGATGCATGATGGGAAGAATAAGAATGGAGAACATTCAGGACGTGATCACGGCGACTAACGATGTTAACATGGCAGCTTCGGCTAAACAATGGAATCGTTCCGAAATCCCCACGTCCACCGCTTTGAGAGAAGAAAAAATGACGGTCATTTTTTGTTCGTTTAATTTTTTTTGCTCTCTTTCTACCTTTCTGAGATAAGTTTCTTGGTTTTGAAGGAATGGATGATTCCATATCTAATTGGGGGTTTGCCATGGTTTGCCTCCTACGAGGAGGGTTAGATGTTCTATTGTGTGGTTGGCCATGAGAACCGTGTTAGTCCACTGTACTGTTACGTCGTTAACTGCGATTTTGCATGCAGGAGATGCTCCCCAACGCCGCGAGGTATTAGGTATTCTGTGATGATGGGTTTGGGGGTGGAGCTGTTGGCCGCAAATGAAGGTTGGCAGTCCGGATTCCTTCCGCTTTTAATGGATCGCATAACCCTCCAAAATGCCTCTTTCTCGCATGCATACCTAATTGGGTCGTCGGGGGAAAATGATCCCCCACTCATTTCCTTCTTCGTTTGCTGCTATCCGCGGTGCATTCCTCTGTAACAGAGGAGTAGCTATTAATGGGGAGATTCACACGATTAGGTTTTGGAAAGGAGGGGAAAATAACGCTTCATTACGAACATGTTTGTCCTTGCCCTCCTTTCTGATACTTATCTCACGTGACTCCTTCACATTCTCTCTTTAATTCGTCCATCACAGTCTCCTTCGGGAAAATTCAGTATCCTCAGTCAGGAAATGCAATTAGTATTGTTTACTTTTGCACATTATTTCCGCAACAGAAGTTATTCACTTGTTCTCTTACAAGAGGATTGATTATATCTTTCTTCAAATTTTAACAAATTTAACTTTCCGACAGGCCCTTTCATAAAAATATTTTTTTCTGCTTAAAGAGTAATCTTTAAGGGGGAAAAGCTAGTGGCGTGAATAGTATGAGTTAATGGGCATCCTGAAAAAGTTGCAAAGCATGTAAAGATAACTAAAGTAAACAAGATTGAAACTGTCGCTTGCGGAAATTACCCTATGGTTCAACAAAATATTGTAGTGCATTGTTTTGTGGTTGTTCCGAAGTTTTCGTTAATATTTGTCCAAGTAGATAGGAAAGTTTTTTTGGGGGAAGTTTTATTATTAGTACGAATCGAAAGATTAATAGAAACGAAAACATTCAATAAGTTATGGATTTTTCATAGACGGAGAAACTTGGCCTCCCACAAAAGCCTTCGACATGCACGAACCCGGGTCGTGCGTGTGAAAATATTTCCGCGGAATACGAGTTTTCTTCGTTGATTTCCATGGAGGATAAGTGTCTCCCAATGACGCCGTGCGCCAATTAAGTTTATTAGATCCAGTGACGAAATCAGTAGTCCATAAATCCTTACGTGTAGGTTCCACTTTGCATGCATCCATGCATGCATGTAATTGTCGCACTCGAGTTTCGGGTTACAAATTCAAACTTTGTTTGATTTGTCTGTCTAGTCTTTCCGAAATATGGAAATTAAGGATATTATCCCACGAGATTTGATCATTTCCGTCGGAGTGTGGTATGAATGTCCTCGTCTTTTATATACTTTCGGACATTTAAAAAACGGATGAATTGATTAAAACATTTTTTTTAAATTTTTTACAGCGGCAAATACATTTTGCATTTTGATTTGAATCGAAGTACTGGAAATTGTCGAACTTCAATATGTTCCGAATTTCTCTTGAGTAACTTACCATAAAAGTCCTACATCGAAATTAGTGCATCGGCAGGCTGTTTTGTTTAACGACGTATCAATCATTCAATCAAACCTTTAACACCAACAAAATGGTGATTGTTTACGAGAGAGTATTGAATATATATTGTATTTAAAACACACAGTAGCATTTACGGCTTGCCCAACTTTCTTTGCTAGGCACCACCGTCAACCATAGGTCGGTAAACCGGCGTAGGGCGTTAAGTCACGAAGGACGCCCAATTTGCATTATAAAAGGTTGGCAGATACGTATTGACGTCATATTTAAATTTTCATTTGAAGTATGAATAACCAGTTTCCTCTATGTTAAGAAATTACATATACCTGGTCCTCTCCTCCAACTCCAACCCCTATTTTTTGTCATAATCAGCTGTTATCTTGCAACAATACAAAGATCATCCAAATGTACAAGTTAGTTGTCTCTTAGGGAAGAACTGTTTGAATTGATATTTGCATACCAATTTTGCTTACGCTGGGACCTCTTATCAAAATAATCGTAAAATACCAAGTATTACAGAGGCCGCTAGGCTTACTACTTGGCAAAGGAATAGTTGGAGTAAAATATATCCTCGACTGATGTTTTGGCTTTAAGAGTAATCTTTAAGTGTCGGGCTGATTACTTGCGTCTTCAACCGACAGGGCAATTATAATCATGAGTGAGTCACAAGAAATGCCTTGCTAACGTGAGAATAACCGAATAATTACTATAGATATTTTTAAAAGAATTGAAATTCATCCAATAACGTCAAAATTATTTGGAAGGTAAGTACACCTATTAGGCTCTTGTTTCTTCCCGTTTGTGTGAAGATGCTCGTAGTGGAAGGGGCAAAACGTTGAATTTTGATAAATTATCGTATAAAACGTAATAGAATCATACGATAACGACTTTAGAATTTTTGGTGTATCGTAAGAATAAGCTTTGATAGGATAAAGCACAATATCTTATCAAGTCTGGGATATTTCTATTGAAAATCAAGTTAAATGGGGAAATCTGTAGTTTATTATATGCATATTAATCTGGAAAAACCTGAAAGTCCAGATAGAATTGCTGAAAATCCTTTCAAATTCTCAATTTTTTCGAGGATATTTAAAAAAAATGTCCTGTATATAATGATTTGAAAATGTTTAAGTTGCCGATTGCTTTCGTGAAAATGATAAATCATGTAATCCTGCACGTTGAAAATTTGTAATTCAACTAGTTCCGCAGCATGGCTGTAGTGGGGTGGTTTTCACTTAAGTACCGCGCGCTCTCGGTATGTAAGTGACAAATGAGTCGACCTAATTGGAATTGTAATTTGGAAAAGTTGAAAAATTGTGTCTTGTGGGACTGAGTGAGGGAATGCCATAGATCCAAAAGCGTAAAATCCGGGGTGAAGGTCCATTTAAGTAACTCCAGGCGTTCATATTTTTGCTGATGGAAAATTGAGGTGTATTAAATGAGTGGTTCCGAAAATTTTAGCGGTGTTTTCCGGGCATATCGTCTCAGACCGACGAAACCAAAACTTCACATGCGATATCCGACCAACCCCACTCCCTCTCCCCTGTTGTCGTGGGAAAATAATCATCCTTCGTGCATGCGCACTTTGTGCCACCACGCCTCGCCCTTCTGAGGATCCGGCCGGAGGTCCTCCTTCCTGGCCTCCGGACATGTCTGCGCGAGGTGCCGCGCTGGCGATTCATTCATTCACTCAAATTGCGATGGAGTCTCGGACTTCCGCCATTCCAATTTTCCGACCAGCCATTAACTTGGCTGATTCCGAGTGTGAGAAATGCCCTCGCTGTGGAACGTTTATTTTTTTTGTTGAAAATTACTTCAAAGATCATTGAGACGGTGGGACGGACATCCTAGAACATAGGAATGATCGTCAAAATCTTTCGGGTCGTAATATTCTATTGTTGCTGTTCGATTAACCATGTTGTGACGTTGTATGTTTTGTTTAATTTACTTTGATTTCAGAGGACTTGGGAACTCGGAAAGCAACTTTGTGAACGGCATAATTCGTGGGAGAAACCGTAACGGATTTTTCAATGATATTATTCCCTTTTGTTTTATAAGCAGAGAATTAATTTCATTCCTTGTTACAAGGAATATGGTTGTCCTTGTGTAGTGCTTTAAGGTCCCGGGTTCGATTGCGGTTGTCGACTCTTAAACTCCCTCAGCCTCACCCAAGCTGTGTGATTTTTAGGTTACGGAATGCTCTTTGGAAACCGCAGACGGCAGAATGAATTATGAATTTTATTAATTTCAAACGCCATATAGGGCTTAGAATTGTGTGATCTCTACCCTAACCAAATCAATTGATCCCGGTTGATTTCTGTGTTTTTTAATGTTAAAAATCACTCGTTTCTCCCTTCAGATAGAAAAAAATTCTAGCAGCTACACTATTTTGGCCTCTGCAGGTTTGTAACTCTCCATTTACGGGTTGAAATAAATGACTGGACGTTCGCATTTCAATTCAAGATCACTTGTGATGGCCCCTCGTAAAAGGTTTCCCCTTCTTCATGAAATTCTGCCGCAAAATGATTAAAACGCCTCCTCAATGCAGTTTCTGAAGTCTCGCTTCAGTATAGATCTGTGGCAACACTTAAGTTTTGTTTCAATCTTGGGCCTTTACGATTGGATGACGTACATATGTGTTGAGGATTTTAAACACGTAGCGTTGCGGTCACATCCCGATTGAATTTCTAGATTACGAAGTGTTGTTTGCATAGTAGACGACTCCATTGCCGACCTACTAGTAAAGTGCTTTTATCAGTGATGTTTTCGTCACTCTGAAATCCTTGAGCCAATATCTCAATTTAACTGATCGCGATGAATATATAAACCAGCGAGTTTTTCTTTAATTTAAAAATGCCGGCAACTATGAAAAAATTAGTCCGACGATGATGTCACGCGTAATTATGACCGTACTTGGCATAATAGGGATATAATGCGGTGAAAATAAAACCCAAGCCTCTACAAATTCGCTCTCTTTCGAGATTTACGCCATCCGCAAGGTCATCGAAAGGCCGTTCGTTGCTTTTGCCTAGTCGTCCGTCCTCCGTGTCCCGACTGCTACTCTCGACTGGTCTCGTCCTGATAGCATGTCTCGCTGCATCGGCCGTCTGTCTCTTGCTGCTTGTTGACTTATCCCACCGCAGGGGAGGGTCGTCATGTCGGCTTGGGGTTATACTTTCCCACAACGAAGGTTCGTGGGGTGGATGGATGGGAAATGGGTGGGGAGAAGGCTGAAATCGAATCCGCAAGTGAGGAAAGAGCCAGGCTCGTTTATGTCGCGACGGCTATTCGGGGGGGTGGGTTGCTCTCAGCTTGCCTGGGTGGTCCGAGCCAACCCAGAGGTTCAACCGTCATATCTCCCTCTCTTCGATTCTCGTGTTTGCATACCAGAGGGAAAACAAACCACCCCGCAAGGTTCCCCGAAATGAAAATGCGGAATTACCTCGAGTGGCGAGCATGCTGTCTTAAAATGACTGTTTGTCCGGAGGACACAGCAGCTTTATCAGATGGCCTTAATGCTATACGTACAACACTGGTACGACACTTGGCAATTAGAATTAAACTTACATACTGTAAGTGCGTAGTGATGAATTTTTGGAAAAAGAGCAATTCCCTCTTGAACGCCTACTGCATCGGAATCTCCGAAATGGAATGTGTAGGCTCGATGAAATACCTAGGCGTTACCCTCACTCACTACATCTCCTTGGGGAAACATATACGGGGAATACTAGTATGTGGACAAGCTAACAAAAAATTAGGATTTATTAGAAGATTACTGGGTAAATCTGATGGAAAGGTGAAATATGTTTTCTTTCGCTGGTTAGACCTCATTTAGAATATGCTGCTAGTATATGGGATCCTCGCGAAGTTGGTTTAATTGCCAAATTGGATCACGTGCAGCGTAGAGGAGCTAGATTTGTAAGAAACTCATGAAAAACTTTTATGATAAACTTAGTTGCGTATCCAAAATATTAGAGCAGTTAGGCTAGGAATCACTCACGGAGCGAAGCTCAAATTACAAATTAAAACTTGCATAAATCAAATACAATAAAAAAAAACATAAATAGGAAGGAGGTCTCTTAGGCAGTGATGTTGAAAATGTATTATTAACCCCATCGTACTACGGTAGAAGGGATCATGTCAATAAAATTAGAGAGATTAAGTGTAGAATAGATGGATTTAAGATGTCATTTTTTCACGAACGATAAGGGATTAGGATAACATGGTCCGATCGCGGTTGGGGCAAAAATATTCAGTACAAAATTAGTCTGGTGTGTATTCACCCCCTGCCAAAGACTAGCGGTGGCTTGCTGGGTACTAAAAAATTTTTAGTTGGAACTAAGGGTTCGTTTTGTGACTCTTCCGCGTTTTGGCGCTTTCACTAACTAGTGGCGAGGATATACTTTTTTTTTGGTCCGTGCAGTTCTTGTCTACTTTTGGCATTCGCTTTCCTCACGTTTTCACGCGTGCATCCAACTGCCCTACCGGTGGCGAGATTGGTTCCTCATCACGGATGAAGTGTGCGGTGGGATTCGTTGTTGAAGTAGTCAACATTACGGAAATGGAGTTTTCGTTTTCAAAATTGCAACGGTCTTCTCACGAAATTTTTATTGAAACTCAAAAAGAAGAGAATCGTGTTCCCTGAGCGGGTGGGATAGGTGCTGTAACTTCACACGGTCTCCAGGGCCGCGTTGGTGAATTTTCACGCCCGCGTGTGCATTCGTTATTTACGCAATAGGTGAATAGTATCGTTGCCAATTAAATTTTTGGTTTCAAAACGTACGTTAGATGAATCCTGAAGGTACCTGAAATCATTGGTGATAGGTCGGTAGGATCCATAGTCACTGGATGTGCTACAGAGGAAATAATATTAAGGATATCGAAGCTATCGTATTATCATATTTTCAGGATTTTTCACGGTAATTGATATTTCTAATTTTTTGTTGGTAAATCACTTATAAGTATTCTACTGTTAGTCTGTGTGCTGCTTGTTGAAGTGGAAGGATTGTTGATCTCAAAAATTTCTTTTACTTGTTTGAGTATACTCCTTTAAGGAAAAAATAAGAATAGGAGAATCTTTGAGATATACACGAATAAAGGTTTGGCTTCGAGAGACTTCTCGAGTTCTCTTTCATCGGAATATGTAGTCTTTTTAGAATTCCTCATTTACACAAATCCGTTGCCCTGAAATTACGTTAAATCTAACGGAAAGGCTTAGTTTTCAGAGCCTATGAAGTTGTACTATGTTGTGTGTAAAAGTCAAGTGTTGATCGTGCGGTGTACAATTCTCAGCATACTTTAGACGTATCCGTATTATTTTCTATATTTCCCTCTTGACGTTATCTGTTCTACTTTTTTGAAAATTTCGCAATGAAACAGATATGCGTTCGAGATTCATATTTCGGGATGAAAACTAAACAGGAAAATCGGGAAGGTCTTGGAATGGCTCGGATTTCGTCAGATATTCACGGAAAAAGTGGCAGTTATTTTGAGAATTTTGTGCGAGCCTCGGGTCTTCGATCTCCCTCACCAGTCGTGCTTGATCAGCTTTTGCATGAATGGACTAGTAGTATTTTTCGCGGCATCCCCTCTTCACTCTCTCCACTCCCCAATCCTCAGTCAGCTTCCCGTGGCTTCCCGCTCTCCTCCCCGGCAAACCCCGACCTCCGCACTCCCGCGCCCCTAGTTTACCAGCCGTGATCTCCCCATTCGCGAACACTCCCGTTCCTTCCTGTTCGCCTTCGCCGCCGATGACGAACCGCCTAGATTGACACTCATGTGTTACCTCCGGCAAAATCCTCGATTTTTCCCTTTGAGTAAACATCCTCTTCTCTGAGTCAAACATGCCGCATTTAAACGCCCGCCGATTGGTCACTATCGCGCCTATCGCATCTGTGACCCCGCCCTCTCCCTCATAAATAGCTTCCCACTTGAGATCCTGCTTTTATACGAGTCTGTGACATCGTTTTACTTGGGTCAAGTGTGCGGGGTTTCGTTTTTTTCGAAAATGATAGAAAAAATGCGACGACCCGGGTAACTATGATCTCTGAGCCACATTGGCACCCTGGGAACGCGTTTCTGTTTGGCTCGGCTATGGATTCAACACTGATCATCTAAAGTTATTTTTTTAATCCGTTGTAATGTAAATCTTCTATCTCGATTATGTTTCCAAATTATTAGACTACACTTTGACACCCTAGGCAATCGTCTGTCCACCCCAAAGGGCCTTTGAAGAAATTTCTTGGCGACCGGCCGCCCTTACAGGTAACTGTTGACAGGTTAACTGTCTTTTTCATAGATTTTTTTAATGTGTATACATTTGTAAATTTTATACATGCTAAAATATGTTTTATATACTCTTAAAGACTCGTTTCTATGCGTAGGAAAGCAATACTTTATTTTTGATTATAGTTTCCGTTCTTTAAGGATTTAAACTACAAGTATGCAATATCATGGTGGAATAATATGTAATGATTGCACTCTTCGTGTCAGAAATATTATTAAAAGATGCATCTATTCTTACAAATCGTTATATCGATTAATCAATCGTTTATTTGGTCGGGTTCCTATTTTATTTTCAAATTTCGTGCGGATTCACTTGAGTCTAAAGAACTTTTAATGAATCCAGCAGTATAATACTCTTTTATGTCTATAAATCGCAAGGCATGTAGGATCTCGCATTTATGTTGAAATACGCGTATATGGTTTATTTTAAACCAGCTCTCAATGTGTAACAATTACCACCACTAAAAAGAGACGTTTCAGGCGTGATATGGTGGAATATCATGATTAATAAAAATTGGCAATTTTCCACAAAATAAATTTTTAATACGACCGGTTTCGATGTAACTACATCATCTTCTACACCAGAAGATGATGTAGTTACATCGAAACCGGTCGTATTAAAATTTTATTTTGTGGTAAATTGCCAATTTTTATTAATTAAAATTATTTAATTAAAATTATTTTTAATAACTACGATCAAATCGAAGGCAGAAACTATGATTTTGCTCACGTCTGAACATTTTCGGATCCTACTTCCTGCGTTCCTTAATCCCCATCGTTTTCAATTCCCCCCCAACCATGTTCGCAGCCGTTTCCTACAATTTCCAACCGTCTTACGCTCCCATCACACACACACGCACCTCATGGGCGGGCGAGGATAGGTGGGAGTCCTTATACGTCGTGTCTCTTCTTTGCCTTTCCCATCCCGTCTCCGTCTCGCACTATCCTCCCTTGGAATGCGAGATCGACTGCCGCCGATGTGGGAAACACTTGAGGTCCTCCACCTTGAGACCGTCGCGGGCGCCCCACTCCCTCCCTTCAGCCTTTGCCGCCCGACCGACCGGCCGCAGTCCCCGCCACCTGTTGCGTGTGACTTCCCTTCCCTCCTCGCCTCATTCCCCGAAACCGCGGGAGGGGGAGCGAGCGATCGCCGCGCCGTGCTTGCGTGTGGAAGTCAACCCGCGGCCTTCCCCGGGAGGTAGGAATTCCTTTTTTTTTTGAGGCCACCGCGACGGAACAGGTCGTTCTTCAACCTCAAATATTGGTTTTTGACTCTTCACCGTGGAGTGAATGGCTCCCTGGGAACCGTCGGGGAGAAAGAGTGGTGGGTGGTTGGTGGGTTGTCGTCGTCAAGAGGTCAAGGTTTTTGTTTCCAGGAGCGGATTTGGGCCTCTCGGTGAAACAAAAAAAATACTGCGAGTCACCCTAGCCAGGGCAACCCGGCATTAAGATCTGATACAATTGGTCATATTAACACCACGTTTCTGTCACGTTCCCCCCCCCTCCATGTCCAACAATATCCATTAAATACGAGATGACGTCGGTGGTTATTGGTCCTCCTAAATTGATGATCGGGCGTTGTGATCAACCCATCCCGTCTTGTCGATTTCATATTGCGGTCCTCCATTGACGTCACTCGTATAAAAAGGCTGGGTTTTTATTCATAGCCTTCAGAAGGGGCTCATTAGTCGGGGCAACAGATTCGAGAGAAGACCAAATTTGCATAGCGAAGTCCTCCCCTATAATATATAATGTAATAGGTCCCTATAATAGGTTGAAATTTTAACTTTGGAGTAGGCGGAACGATTGCCATCGTAAATAGGCTGGAAGTTGATGCAGAGAAAACAATACACGTAATGTCAAGTTATACGGACTATTCGCAAAGGTTTTAATGTTTTAAATGCGAAATAGTAATTTTATATGCCAATGAACTGGGCAGGAATTAAAGGAGAAACATGACGACAGTAACGTTAATTAATTAAGTCCGACGGATCTTTATTCAAATAGTCTTTGAATATATTATAGCAAAACGCAAACCAAATCAACTACGCACCTGTAAGGGAACGAGAAAAGACAAATGAAGGCAGCATTGACGTAAGAACACGATGGAAGCATTGTTGTACTATGTTTCTAACGTGGTTGTTAACTTGTTTTCCGCGGTAATATTATTTTTGTAACTCAAAACAAATGTGACAAGTTGAATATACTTGGTGAACTAATTGTAAAGAATTGCTAAAAAATATCTGGACATAAAATTCCAAATACTAATACTATTTCTGGTAAGGCAAATTAAACGTGAAAGCAATAGGAAGGCCCAGGTGAGCCCTAATTCTGATCCAAGTTAAGTGATAGCCTACTTTTTAAAAATTTATTTCAATCATCGGGTGCTTTCAAGAAGACTTCACTTAATAGTCATGTATCTGTTCGCAGATTAAGGTTAGATATCCGCTTCACTGTTTTCAGTAATTGTCATATATTCAAAGAATCTGCGGGGGATACCGAGGCAGTAAATTTTCATGGAGCATTAAAATGCAACAGTTTCTAAGTGTAATGAACTAAAAAATATTTTGATCTATGTAGTCATGGGCGATAGCCTCGTCAACACAACATCAGGGACAAGCATATCATTTGAAATACTCCATAGGCTGTCGAATGCGTGCCGAGAATTGGGGTAAGGTGATGCATTTGTTAAGTTGGCATCCTCTGGATGGCAGGCACTTGGGTGGGGATAATTTGACTTCGTTCTGAGAGGTCGGAGTGCCCGCCAGCCATCGAATTAAAACATGACGAAAATGTCAACCTTTCCCTCTCGCCGCGCCGATGACCGTCCACAGACTTTTGGAAATGATTGCATGCTCAGTGAGCATTGCTCACGCTAATCTCGGTGCACGGTGGGGTCACTTATTAATCTCCCATTTCTGGACTCACCCCCTATCGTACTGCGGTTTGACTTAAAATCTTGAGTTGATTTTTGAAATACCGATGGATGTGTGAGTTCTTATATGACCGGAACGTCGACCTCGGCGTATTGCAATACCCCGCACCCCAACGCGCGCGTTCTCAAGTCCCACACGCGTCCTCAGCGTGTCCTCTCAGACCGGCGAAGGCACTCCAGTGAATTTCCGCCGTCCCGCGGTGTAAACAGACTCGGGATGATGGGAAAAGCCAACTTCCTCTGCGGTATGTTGTGTCGCTCCCCCCGTCCCTCGCGGCTCTCTCTCTCATGGGGACGCAGGCAACCGCAGAATGGTTTATTAGTTTTTCTTGCTTCCTTCTCTCGCGAGCCATCCTCGCATCCGTCGTGCTAGTCCTGCGTAAGTAGGTCGTCTTCCAATCCCAACGATTCAGCGAAGGGTGTCATTTTCTTATCGTACAGTTTTGAAGGTGGAAGAAGGAGAAAGGCTAAGATTTTTTTTTTAATATCAAGACTGAAGTGAGAGAAAGCCTGTTATTAAATGATGCCATTGGCATGCATTATGTTAACCTATTTGGTGGCCGCGTTTGGATTTCGCCCACGATACATTAATCCCTCGGAGGTAATTCAAACCGCGAGGAGATCGAAGTCCCGAACATTCTGATTTATTGCCAGTAGAATGTGTTTCATTATAAACATCCGTTCATGACGTTACTTTTTAAATAATGCTTTAGGGTGTTTGCACGAGGCCATGTCTAATGAATATGAATATAAGTGAAGCATGAAACTCTAAATTAGGTATCGAATTTTTTATTAAGTTGGAAGTGGTCGGTTAAAAGTACAGAACAAAATTCGAGTTCACGAACGCTTTCAGTTGGTGATCGCCGGTGGTAAGCGTGCCATTAACCTATGCCATTTTCATACTGGGAGCTCGTGAGAAATTATTGCCACCGCAGAATTAAACATAAGTTGCAAATGATGTCACCAAATTCTCCAATGGTAATATTTTTCTGATTTATTTCGTTAGTTCGCTTAAGTAAGTGTGGTTTAAAAATCGTTAGTGGTTGCCTTCTTCAAACTTAATGATTGTTTACGTTTTCTCATTTTTTCTTGATCTTTTTTGAATGGAAAGGGTTATAGGCGTTGCGATGTGTAGCCCCAGAGAAGAGTTTTAGTGTGAATAATATCCTCATATTTCCCGAAAGATATTGTGACCTTAAAAAAGAAAAAAGCTTTACCGTCGGCCATATTTCGTCCCAAAGCGAAATCATCTTATTATTTTTTTCCTAAGGTGAAAAAGCCCTCGCATGAAATACATGCGTCAGAGAAGTAGGCCGGTCTTCTTTCGCCAGGGAAATCTAATGCCGATACCCCACTCCCTATGACAATGCCTAATTTGCCCCTCGGATGTGAGCCGTGAGGTGCTCACAGCGAAGGAAACGCCAGTATTTCGGCGGCCCGTTAAGAAAAAAAATCCCCCGACATGAACATTCGAAAACATGGCCAGATTCGGATTCACGTAATTTGTCACCCGTGTTTGTAACCTCCGCTCATTTCCTTTTTCACGTGGGAACGCGCACCTGAGCCGGCCGCGTACACGCAGCGTTAGGTCACCGGTTGTTGAATTCCCCATGCTAAGAGCTTTGGAAGTAGGTGCTTCCGGCCGGTCGTCCTTGCTAGTACTCTTTTGCTTTCCGTCTAGACGCAAAATGCGGTTGAAATGCCACTTTCGGGAGAGAAGGCTGTCTCTTCGACCGCAATTAGAACCGATGCAACGGCTCAAGCTTGCGAGGTAAAGATTTGTTGGGAACGAATGCAACATTTTTAGGGGCATAGTTTTGCTGAATTATTACTTCTGTAAATTTTTTGTCAACAGTAGTAAAGGATACATTCCCAAAGTCATGCAATTATTATTTTTTTTTCTGTATGTCCGCAGATTTACGTCACCATTACCTTCCGTCTTGTTTTCCATTTCCGATACTTATGTAACATTAGTTATTAGGAGAGGTGACAGACAGCTGAGGTCATTTGCAGCGTAGGTAGAGGTAGGTTTATGAGGGAATGGAGGGGGCGGTTGGAGAGAGAACCGGCGTCGACATTAGTCTGCTCTAAACTTGAGGCTCCCGAGGGGTCCACAGTTACACGTTCCAACCGACGGATGGGGTACTCGCACTTGGTGTGCTCTGCGCATCGCAACCAATTAGGGATCCGGGCACTACCGGAAAATTCTGCAACGGTCGTGATTCGAACCTGGGCCCTCGGTGTACGAAGCCTGTAGTACACTAGCCGACTTTCCAATCTTTCTTCCCGAAAATTTTATTGTGGGCAAAATTCATTTCAGTTCATCATGGATTTGACCATACAGAGGCGAGATTGTTTATTCACCTTCGTAAAACATCTTTCCTTGATTTTGTTCTCCCCAGTTACTGGTTTTTGTTGCATCTCCAATTTGTATTATTATTTATTATTACATAAATCTCGTTGCAATTTGGTAATTTTCCTCGTGGCAAAGGTCAAGTCTGGCTAACGGTCATTCTTACATGTACAGTGCACATACATACATACATACACAAGAAGAACAGATATGGGACGAAATGCTCTAGTATACAATGACACTTTTAGATTACCAACCGCACAAGGGCTGGGTTCACACCATTCGTACAGCGCTCCGGAATTTGATTTGTTCGGAATTATTATTTCCAGTACCGTTTGTTTACATCGCAGAGACCACGGCATGAGTGTCATATAAAATACTAAATGTGCCAAATAGATTTTACAACAAGTGATGTTCTTTTTTTGTGTTTTAAATGGTATTGAATAAAACCAATGTTAATCTATTGGCCGTAACTGCCTAGAAGGCTGTTACATTATGAATTATTTCTGAAGGAAAATTAAAGTGTAGTCACAATTAAGTATATACCACAAATTTGGTGTAGTTACTGATTTATGGAAATAGTAATACCGGTTTAGGTTAGGTTTTTGATGAAATTTGGCAAAACTCATTTCTGCACTCCTAAATTCTCTTTAATATGACAAAATATCCTGAAACCCTATATTACACATTGCAACAACACATACTACATGTTACAATACACATTCTCGTCTCGCTCGGGAATTTGTTCGGAATTATTATTTTTACCCATCGTCGTTTGTTCTGGATGCAAGGCGTATTGAGCGGTAGTGGAATGTTGAAGAAAGTAATAGAGGGGAGAATGTTGGGCGAGGAAAGCAGGAACAGGATGGGGATGGTGGACGGGATGAAGGGAGGAAAGAAGTACACAGAGATGAAGAGGGACCTGATGTAGATTAGGTTGCTGGATTGGGTTTTGTTTGGAGTTACAAAATGTTTATTTGATAGTTGTGTCCATCCAAAAACCTACCTTAACCGGTAGGTTACCTAATAATAATGTCGTTTGTTCACACGGCAGAGACCACGGCATGCATTTCTTTTGCTTTTGTGTTCATTGCAATCGCCGTGAGGAGATTTTTTAAACCTCCTCGATAAGTGCGTGTTGCCATCGTAGAAAATGTTTCATATCGGTATAACCTGTCGTCGTTTGGTGAAAGGAGAACGGCTTGCGTGGGTGGGCTCGAGAGTGGAGGATGGGAAACGAGAATGGGGTGCCATATACGTACGTATAAAAAAAGGCTTTTCTTCCCGTGACATTTTTACTATGGGCCATGATGATAGAGGATAGCATAATACTTCGATGACTGTCGGTCTACCTAAACGACCAATTGTCAAAGATGGATATCGAAACTGAAGAACATTGAAACCACCATTTTATCAAATCCATCGGGAACACTTAGGCCTAAGATTTCGTTCACGACCATTAGTCAAATTAATGATTTACTCTATGCTCGCATATTTTTGAAGTAGTTTCATCGTAGCTAATAAAAAAAACCATAAACACAGTAATCAATCCGAAGGTCGGTTTTGGCAGGTGATGGTGAAGTTCACCAAGTACTAAGCCTGATGGCGTGTGAAATTCACACATCAGGGTAGGGGGCCAGTTCCTTTCCCGGTGCCGGTTATGGTTTCCCAGTAAGAGTTGCTACCCGAAAAATCACATAGCTTGGGTGGAGCTGCAGGTGTCCATGGAGGTTTGCCCGGGAATCGAACTCGGGGCCTCCAGTCAGGAATCAAACGCACTACCCCTGGGCTACTGCTGTCTATTCGTTGCTAACACCACAGTAATATTGCCAACAATATATTTGGAGTTGTGACACTATTTATTGTTGAGTCGGCTTGGTTCTCTATTGTATACAAATCGATTAGTTTCTAATCAATCACTGTGTGTGTCTGGGGGTTAAGATTCACCGATAAATTTCAATATTCGATTTTCGATCGTGTCGTGAATGGGCTGTTGATTTCTCTCCTCGAGTGGTAATCATTGATGACGCGAGATCAGTTGTTGGTTTACCAAAGGCGAATCGTAAGTTAGTCGTTGAGAAGTGATTGTCGATCAATTGACTGCATATCTGGAATATCTAGGCCATTATTCGCCTTGGTCGACCAGCATTTAAATCTATTATGGTAGCGTTGAACATAAGCTTCTAAAAAAATAGTCCGATCGGATTCGAGAGATCAATACCTTTGAACAATCAGTCCCGCGTTTAAGCTCACCTCTTGAAGAAAAATATCGATATCAATTCGATTCTTCGCATCGTAGAACCTTCAGTGTGAATATCCCACTCGAAAAAAAATTTCAATGGAAATTTGATGAGTCGAACGATCGAAGAGTCATGTCCCACGCGTAAGCATCCCTTCCTTCCACGCCCTGGCAGCCGTTGGTTGCATTCTCGGCGGTGGAGGTGAGAAGTGGGTTTAAGAAGTAGAGAGGGAGGGATGGTGTGTGCGAGGGGTGGGGGAATCTGCGTGGGAGTCCTCTCTCTCTCTCTTACTGCCTCCTCCCTCCCTCTCCACCCCCGTTCTCGCACCCTCCCACCGCGATCCCCGGAGGGGGGTTGGCTTTGGGTTGGCCGGCGTGTCGGAAGGCGGGCGCGGGGCGTCCACTGGCCCCACCACCAACACGACGGCGGCGGGCGAAACCGGTCGGCCTCGGAAAGAAGGGTGTTTGCGGCGTTGCCACGCATCTCTCTCGATCGTGCCTTCTGCCCCGGAGGAAGAAATTAATTTTTTTTTATTTCCTCTAGTCTCTCGTCGTCCCTCCCTCCCCCTGCCACTCTCCTCGGTTTTCACGTCTTTCAATTTTTCAGCGGAAAGGGTGGCAACGCACTCACGCGTGCTTCAGTTGAGCCGTGAGTGGCCGCCTGTCCATCCCGCTCCAACCACCCCGTGGATATAACATGTATTCGCGGTGCTGCCTCTAGTGTAAATGAGTAAAACCTCTCTGATATCCAACGTACCATTTATTCCTCCGACCGTGGATTCGACGTCGTCATAGACCCGGAATAGACAGGTGGAATGTTGAATATTTTGCATTCGTTCAAATCTTGGGTCGATTCCGCTAGCTTTTGTTTGGTGTGGCGCAGTATCCCTGCATCAAATTCGTCCTCGGGCACCACGTGGGATCCCTTAGTTGTTTCACAACTGCTCGCAGCGTGGCTGTTTTTATGGAATATTTTTTTCGTGTTCTGAACGATCGCGTATGATAGACGTAGGCGTCTTAGACTTTTCCTCCCCGTCTCCTAACACTTGGATCGCTTCTGTTTATTGTCCTAATTTATCTGTGACGTAACGTGCTGTCACGTTTTGTATTCCGAAAAGTGGTAATTTCGTTTCCCGGAAACGGGAAATTAAGATGTTTCATTGATGTTGACGAATGTGTTTGCTAAAAAGGGTGTCATACTATGCTAGTGGTGGAAAAATGGGCAGGGGGGTCGTTCTTTTGTCTGGAAGTTACTCTCATGACATTTTCTCCTTGAGACGCCGACTGTAATTACGTTATATTTCAATGTGGTCTTATTTCTTGTCGGTGTATCTGTCGATTGTTTCGGTGCGAATGGCAAAACTTTGGCGGGGATCAATCATATATTTTTCGATTCATGGTTTTTAGATAATTGGGTTACGTACGAGTGGAACTTAGACTCCGATACTACTTGGGCGATTGAGGAATAGTATCTCGTAATGGAAAGTTGAATAGGTAAGAAATGTTTGGTTTGAATACCCCCAAAAACATTTGTCCTAATTCCCGAAGCACTATAACCTTTCTTCAGCCATCTATTTTAAAACGAGATTCTGCCATCCTGATAACTTTATTTTTAGTATGAATATATTGTTTAGTACGTTATAAAACATATGTCAAAATGAAACCTCAAACCGACCCCAAAAGACTTCGGTGTCCAAGGTTCGCACCAACGCAATTCTCTGCGTTTTCCTTTGATTTTCCGGATGTATAAGATTGGGAATCACAATTTTTTCTATGATTTTCCCAGTTACTCCATTATTCTTTTTCTTCCTTCATCAACTCCGTGTGATACGTCAAGTTCTTCCTCTTTAAGTGATAAAATGAGTTGAAAATGAAACGGACCACCATTTTCCATTTTAAATTCTCAAATTTGGATGAGCATGCTCCTCGATTATCGATAAATTTCAGCCCCTTTTGAATGATTATTCGTGTTCACTTTTTAGTTCGCTGCAGAGTAAAATGTTTCTGTTATATATCAAAGATCCCTCCGGTCGTTTCGTAACGAAAATTCTTATCTCCTTCCTCAGGCACACGGTCACATCCTGTTCGCCCTATGAGCTCTTCAAATTTTGGTAGTGAAATGTCTGCTTATCACTAACAGAAATGGATATCAATGTTATGATTTCGTTGGCAGTAGGACTCCAGAGCTCTCTACTCTCAGAACTCATTCTACTCTCCCGTGTAGCCCCTTGCGCTGATGCCTACCAGCTCATTCTTCCCTGGCCTTCATCTTTAGTTATTACCTTACTTGGTTCCTTTCTATTCAGTTCCCTCCGGTCTTCGGTTAACTATTGTGGTTTGAATGTGCTGTTTTACTCCACTATTTTTCACTTTCCATTCACCAACTTCCTTCGTCATTCTCCCTTTGAAGAACATCTCATTGTTGGGCTTCCTGAATGCTTCATGCATCATTCTACCATAATTAGATTTCTGTGAAGTACCATATTTCCGTCTCTTTTAATGCTCGTTTCTCAGTTACTGCCCCTGGCGATGTGTCCCCGAGATAATCGAATCATCCTCATATGCGCATTGGAATGCAACAATTCCAAATGGTTAACCCAAACTCTTGGTGTCCGGAAATACAAGGGTGGTCTGAAAAGTTTCCGACCTAAGAAAGATACAAGACATTTTTTCTGAAATTTTCTGAGTCGGAAACTTTTCAGACCACCCTTATATTTATAATGTAAAATTAGCACTAGTAGACAAAGACAAAAAATCACTCCTTCCAAGTTCTGTCCTTCCTTCTCTTGAGAAAGGTGGTTTAGACCACCGAAAATTCGATACTTAGCGAGTTTCTCTTTTTTGTGTGTTTCTGTGTTTTTGTCTTTGTCTACTAGTGCTAATTCCATTTACATTATTATTCACGTCCGTGAGACTTTCACAAAAGTGTTTGTATATATTATATATATATGTATGTATGCATGTGTGTGTGTGTATATATATATATATATATATATATATGTGTGTGTGTGTGTGTGTGTGTGTGTGTGTGTGTGTGTGTGTGTGTGTGTGTATAAATATATACACACATATATAAAACATTTGGGCGGCACAATAGAACACAGAATAAAATAGATAACGCGTAAAAGAACACTCACATTGTAGATTGTTTGAGCTTTCGGCCTACTCCGAGACTTTCTTCAGGTCAGACTTCTGGTCAGCAGTAAATATATATGTATATTTGTTTATTTGTATTTATTTATTTGTTTATTTATTTATTAATGAATCGTTGTCTAAGGTCCGGGGTATTAATCTTTGTAGTTGGTAGCTGTTGACTTTTGTGCCGCTTTCAACGAGCTTTTTTTTTCAGCAAGGAAAAATGTATTGACTTGAAAGAGCTCCACCGTGGCTTTGATAATATCAGCCACAGACAGTCTCCTATTTTCTTAATTTTTTTATGAGTTCTCATCGTGTGTCCACCATTTCGAGGGAGTGCTTTGTTACCCACCGCCCCTAACAAGCCGAAGTAACAAACAACGAGTGTCCCTAGGGGGTCCGCATTCTGGTCGGTCGCACCCATCGCTCGGAGGGCTGGACCAGTTCGCCTTTCTTTCCGTCCCGCCCTCTCTCCTCCCCTTTTCCGCCGGCTTCTCTCACTCCCACACTCCTTCTAATCCTCCCGTCCCCCGCGTTGTTTTCATTTCCACACGCCCGGTATTCCGCCGCTCATCCTCGGCGTCTTTTTCTGGGTCCACGGTATCCAGTCACTTCGTGTACGCCGGTCTTTGGGAGCCGAATTGGATTATTTCAATCGAATCGCGGATTTTCAAATCGGTAATTTTGTAACGATTCCATATGGTTTATTTCCGATTCGACAGTGTAACAATATTTCTTCCCTGGAATGAACTTTGTCCTCCTATCATGTACATGAATACATCGTATTTATTTAAACACAGAACTATAACAGAAAATCAGGAAAAAAGTAAGGCATTGCTCAATTTATTCGAATATTCATGAAATGTTGGAAGGAGCTGAATGTTTTGAAAATATCGGGAATTTTATATGCGGTGTGGGAATCAGGAATTCCTGTTGGCAACGACGTTACTTATGGTTTAAATGTCAGTTAATGTTTTCCGAAGGTCTAGCGCACTGAAAAATGCCGAAATTATAGTCCTGGGCGGTACCAGTGACATGCTAAGCAATGAGAGGTAATTCACGAAGAAATTCGTAATCAAATTCCGAATACTCGGGTGAAAAATCGGGATAAGGGACGACATTGTTCGTCGGAAAAAGTCAGGAACGGGAACAGGCGCTGACATGCGAATAATTTCCTCCAATTGTATGGAAAATATTTTTACATTTAATCCACTACATTTACTAATTCGTGTGTGCTAATCGATTCATTTGATTGGGGGCTATCAGCGTCCATTGCACATTTCGCGGTTGTTGCTGCACATTTAGAATGTGCGCCCAGTATTGTCTGGAATCATTCTGAACACGTTTTCAATTTAGAGAGGGATGCAGTGGGATGAAGAACAGCTAAATTGGGGAAATTAGTTACAGTAAGGAAGCAAAAAAACACAAGTGAAACACCCCAAAATACGTGATTCATGCTAATGCTCGTCGTCATCTGCCCTGAACTTTCACAAGTACTCTAGAAAGTGAAATTATGACTCCACAAGTATGAGCGTATTTATTATCAATGCCTGTTGCTCTCACACCTTCTGCCACACGTCTGGCAAGGCGATGGCTGTATGTGGCTAAATTGCGTGTTTGCATCCTTCCCCTCCTGCGATACCCTCCGGCTGTCAAGTCTCTTGGATTCCAGTTTCCTCGCACCGAATCCCGGTCGTTATAATCTCCCCGGCCATATTCCTCGCACGCCAGTCCTGTTCCCCGGTTTAACGGATCGTGGTCATAGTTAAGAGGTTACCCTTGTGATGTCGTGTTCCCGTTTTTCTTTTGTCTCCCGATGGGAGGTTCCCCAGCGGCATCTTTGGGGACCTCCTTTTTTTCTGGGGATGTCTCACCTTATTTCGGCCTCCCACGTGAGCAACTGGAGCACTTTTGATTTCTTCCAGGTTTCCGCTGGGCGCAAACGCGCCAGAAGCCTGTGAAATTTCTCAGGATTCACACCTGATGAAGCCCACCTTGGTTTCCCCAACGAATTCCTTCTGCTCTTCGAGTGAAGATTCTCTCACCCGTCGACGTTTATAGAGAAGTGAATTGCCAGTTTACTCTGGCGAGTCTTGTGAGCATGCTTATAAACTCACCAAGTCTCATTCTTCATGCCGTGATCATGGTCATTACCTGAGTAATGATTTGCCATTTTTTTCCGTGTATGATTTAGCAGAGACGGCCCTTGGCCATTTTTATAATTTAATGTTTTTTTTGTAAATTGATATGGATCCGTTATTTCTTACTGGTGGAGAAGTTTCGTTTCCATACAGGGCCGATCGAATCGAATCCCGATCGAATGAAATAATTGTTTTTAAGGTGAATTTCCACACGAAAGTTAACGGGTAACTCGTTCATAATATCCTTTTTTGGGCTCTCCTCCATATTCTGAAATTAAATATCTTCGATGATCACTTCAGTGAAATATTACGTTGTTTTTCGGCTAGCTGAATTAGCGTGAAATGAAATCTGTCTACATTAGCCCTTCTTTGTCTCAAATCTCAGATCGACCTACATTTGGGACCGGTGATTAAAACATTTCCATTGTAATGGATGTACATTACATACACATAGATTAATTAAGATAAGTGAATCCGAATTAAAAAATCCAACGACCATCGGGGGAATTGGATGTAAAACATTATTCACTAAAAGATTAGCATTTTTTTTAGATATTTCCATTGAAAATCTCATGGTTTTTACCACAAAATATTGCTCATCAGTTGGGAACAGAATAAAAATCGGAGTTACATTTGCATCATTATGTGTACATACGATTATATTGATTGGTTATGACCATTAGGATTTGTATAAATTAGTGTTAAGTCATAGTAATCTTTGGTGTGTGGTCAATATGCACCCTTACGGGCATATATAAACATCATCGAAGAGATATGGCTGCGTAGATTTTCGCGGCGGTGGCTTGAAGAATTCTGCATGTCCGGGTTTTCACCGCGTTGTTGTTTGAAGCCGACAACAGTTTCGCCGAAGTTTCATCCGGCGTCTTCAGGTCGAAGAGCTGAACTCTTCGAACTCTTCGACCTGAAGACGCCGGATGAAACTTCGGCGAAACTGTTGTCGGCTTCAAACAACAACGCGGTGAAAACCCGGACATGCAGAATTCTTCATCATCGAAGAGAGACGATGTTCAATTATTTTTCTGGACGTCGACCTGACGTAATGATTTTATTTCAGTTTTCAAGCATTTTAATTTTTAAAACAATAACCGCCAATTAAAATTGTAAGAAGCCGCTCAACCTTTTAAGCAGACAAGAGCTTTACAACTAAAATGCATTCTTCTCTATAACGGGATGAGCAGCAGTGACTTCTCTCGATTTCCTTTCTTCTTCTGGATTCCTATTCCCGCTTTGTGCTTGCCACATTTTCCTTCGCGCAGTCTCGAGATCATCTGTTAACTACCGGGTCCGTATCTAAAATAACAAGTGAAATAAACATTAAACTCTGAATCGAATCGGTACGAAAATCTATGTTGAATAGGCACCAAAATGAGTGTGATTTTGTTATGTAGGCACTGTATTTGTTTAAATGTAATGTTTGTGGAAATTTTATCTTGAGCTATTTATACATCTAAAAACATAGGGGCAAGTTAATTTGCCCTTCCTGGTATGTGATGGATGAAATAGAATAAAACACTGGATAAACGCAAAACGAGCGCTCATCGTTGCATAGCAACAGTCCGTCAATAAGTAGACGTATTATTTTTGAAAATATATTTCATGCTTTCAGAGCGATCATCCACGTAAAACCGTGCGTAAAATATACAATGGATTAAACCCGGAGAGTTGATATTATTAAAGTTCATCACCAATGGTTCGGTACCCTTGCAAGAAGCTATTATCAGCCCGATCACTTGTGGTATGCTCTTCCAAATCCTATTAACGACATTAAATCTGTCTGATGCGTTTTCACAGGATGTGGCTTTGAAGAGCGAACCCCGAGAGGAATCAGGATGATACCTTGCAATCTTCTTGAAACTCTTGGTTGGTCCTCCAACTGGCTCCCGACGGCCAGGCCGTGAGCATTATGGCGATACCTACCACTTGCTCCCGCCCAGTCTCACTGCGTTGCCACCAGAGCCCGGATACATATAGTATGCCTTTAACAAAAAGAAAAAAAAGGAGTATCCGAAAAAAATCTCGCCACCAACCTTCCCCAGGAACTCGCTACGCCCACCGTTTTTTAAACCGCCCCAGTCTTCCCCCATACCTCTACACCACACCCCCCCCTCTTTCCTTCACCCATTTCAAGTCTTCCCCCCTCCCGGTATCTTTTTTCCTACTATCGCTTGGAGGGATCTGAATTCCGTCCGATTTTTCCGCTTCTTTCCCAATGAGAAGAAGCCTTGGATGCTCATCTCCTAATGGTTGGACTCCAGTACACCTAGCGATTGAGTCTGTTAACCTCTTGTGACTAAGGTGTGTGGATCCGGTGTAGCAGTGATAGAGGCAACACTCTGGCAACACTCGAGCAAGGTTTTTGAATGCCTCCAATTATAATGACTGAATTTGAACAAAACAAGAACATTAAATTTGAACACACTACCGAATGGCACTCTGACCTTGGCTGCCTTTAACCCATAGATCGCTTCAATTAGTAAATATTTTGACATTTCAGAATGCCCTCGTCAGTCTTGTATGTATTTAACTCGAAGTAGTTCCCGAATATTTCCGTGTAATGTTGTCAACATTAATGGCTTTGTTGTTTGAATGTGGAGTTGTTTACGAAAATGTAAATAATTCTAATCTTTTATTATTAAAGGTAAACCGATGACTTATATTCCTTCTATAAAATCGTAATTTTATTTAGCAGACGAAAGCTATGTAATTTTCTTATGAATGCAACAGTTTGAGTGTAAAAATCATTCGCCTTGACCGGGATTCGTACCCGGATCCCTCGGATGTCCGGCCGGGTGCTTTAGCCAGTTAAGCTATCGAGGCGTTATCTTAAGCTATGAAATTTCGATCGAGAGATCCGGGTTCGAATCCCGGTCAAGGGGAATGATTTTTACACTCTGAAATTGTTGTATTGAAATGCACATAATCGGATGGCTCCGTTAAAAGTTACTGTGGCGGTATATCCCGCAGTTTCTTGGATTTTTGTTTGGCTTCAGTAAATCTTCTGGAAAATTAATATCCCAGAATGATCACGTAAGAATGAACCAAAAATCATTGATAGATATTATGTGATCCATGGTAGACCCAACTCATATAGCCTTTGCTCCTGGGTCTTCTTGGCCCAGGAAATGCATTGGCGGTGGTGGGAACGGTTGCAGCCGCTAATGGCAGCCCCGCGTGGTACCTTTTCAATTCTGAATTTGCGATCCGGGAGGTGAAAGTGTGCCTTGGTGCCCGTGTCCTCTAATCTGGCCGTGCATCGAGAAGGAGTTCGACTTCCTGCACTTGGGTTGTCGGATGGGCGTGTCCCTCTAAGGGAAGCGGTGAAGGTAGGTTGGTAGGTAGGCAGGTAGGTAGCTGCACTGGTGCCCTCGCGGATTCCCGGAGGTTGAAAGGTAGTAGGCGCAGAACAGAATTGCGTAATCCACATAAACGGGTGATATGGGCAGGCAGGCCATTTTTCCCCTCTCCTCATTTCCGCCAAGGTAAACGTTTTCAGGTCTCATGTTTTGATCCGAAAGCTAATGGGTGCGAGTGAGATATGGAACGGTCTTCGACGATTCTTTCGATGCGGTCGTTCGTTAATGATGTACACAACCTGAGGCTTGTCGTTGAGGGTAGTCACTTCGAATAATTTATGTTGATGATAGATAACGATTTCACTGGAGTGATTTTATGGGAGTTACGTCACCGAGCGTGGAAATGCAAGTAATCCACCGTCGAAATCCTTTGCAAGAAACGGTAAGGTTGAATCACGTTTGATCATATTGAGAGTGATTTGGTAAATTTGAAGTTACAGAATGTCTATGCCCCTTCATATTTACCAAGTACGCGTAAATTATGACTATGCGGGGGAGTAATTAATTGGGATTATAAGCCCCATCTTACTATGGCACGAGATTCATGGCAGTGACATCGGAGATATCAAGTGTGGAACTGATGAATTTAAGATGTCATCTTTCCTACGATCGACGAGGGATCAGATTATCGTTAGCGAACACGCCAGAGGCAAAAAATCTTTTTCATTTTAAATAGCCTAGCATGTTGTTATTATTTCATCTGGCCTTATTTATGTGTCCTTCTAGTTCATAGCAGCTCGTCTCTAATGTGTATAGAAGTAGTTCACGCTTAAATACCGCAATTAATGTTGCCATAGTTAACATTATCTTAATCATTCGAATTTTTTTACCTATTTATTGTTACTAGCAAATTGCAAAAAACTTAATTTATTATGTATACCTGGTTTTGAATCACCTCCTGCCACATATCCTGACGGTGAAACATGTACTATATATTGTTAATAATTTTTATATGAATATATATATATATATCAAATACGTTAATTATACATTTAATAAAAATGTATATATTTATATTAAATACGTTAAGAATAATATATATATAAATATTAAATAAGTTAATAATGATAATTTTTTATGTATAGTGTTGTTTCAGTTTCTATCTTCTATCTTCTCTTCAGTTTCTATCTTTCTATCATATCTCGTTTAATGAACCCACCCCTGATCACAATTTTGAGATTAAAATTATTTCTGTCACAAATTTGTCCTATTTATTACTACTGGTAGTTATTTGGTAGGTTCCCGACGGTTGAGGCCATTTTCTCCGGCGTCAGTTGGTGGATAGGGAAGTAAAAGGCAAGCGTTTCAAAGGAATGAGAGAAACCCGGCGTTGACATTTGTCTTTAGCATGAGAAACAAAGAGCTCCAAGGGATCCTCAGCTCATACTTATTTGACGAAAATTGCCCTTTTTTGAAAAAATATCTTATCATCGTGCATAGAAAAAAGAGATTTAAGGCATGTTGATTGAGAATGGGACATTGAGGACTGTGATGGAGGGGAGAATGTTGGGAAAACGAGGAAGTGACAGGAAAAGTTTAGGGATTTTGGACGGGATGAAGGGAGGAAGAAAGTTTACGCAGAGGAAG
Organism: Hetaerina titia; assembly: GCA_037158775.1. Classification (NCBI taxonomy): domain Eukaryota; kingdom Metazoa; phylum Arthropoda; class Insecta; order Odonata; family Calopterygidae; genus Hetaerina; species Hetaerina titia. The sequence continues at coordinate 27,172,341 of CM073776.1, read as the reverse complement.
AGCTCGACTTTTTTGTAGAGTAAGATAATGTTGGGTTTTGTTTTGTTGGGAAAGACTAGATAAATATTTGATTGTTGTGTCCATCCAAAACCTACCTCTACCGGTAGATTACCTATAACAAAAATAAAAATCATATTGCATAGTACTCACTTCCTGTGAATTTTATTATCGTGCAATCATCACCCACCCCTCTTACGGATACTTAAAATTTCTCTCTCCTTATCACTTAATTAGCAACCATGGTTGTCTGCTAAGTAGAGCATTCGACTACTGGCTGAAGGGTCCCGGTTTGAAACCCGGATGAGGTTAATTCGATAGTCCCCGCTAAATCCAATCTGCGTGATCTTCTATGAGTTAGAACTTTCTGGGACTCATTACAGGGTAGGCAATCAGACTGAGGTTTGATTGCTGTGGGTTTGTAACCCGCAGTCAAACTCCGGTATCCTAAAAGACCTTACCACACTCCCCCAAGTGACTGCTCGCGGGGTATTGCCTAGACGTAGAGGGGTTAAGGATAAAAATGGTGCATTCCACTCACGAGCCATGTACGTAAGCTATCCGTGTATGAAAGTTATTTATTGAAGTCCACTCCGAGCACCCACATTCTTTCTGAAAGATTTCTTTTTCCTCCTAGTTTACCCCGGCACTAAAGACCGATTTTCTCTCCATAAAGAAAGTCAGTAGGCAACTGACCGCGTTCATTACTGGTTTCCGTAAAAGGAAAAAAATATATCTTCAGGTCCGGGGCGTTGGTCGGCGTCCGGGTTTGTCTTGATTTGGTGTCTTTTGGCCGTCATACGGAGGGAGACATAACGTCTTTGACGTGGACATTGACCAGGACTTCGAGAAAATTTTACGTCAATCGATTGGTAGTCGTTGATCGAGAGTGATCTCTGAAAGACCCATTTCCCGATTCTGCTCTTTCGTCCAGCAGATAGCTTGAGTTTTCCATTTATAAATCAATTACAAACATCTAATCTATGTGTAATTATAAAGTTTCTCTTTTCATTATGTTAAGTCGATTCCATGAAGTCACGCCCGAGACAACGAATTATATCTTATCCAGATCTGGACATTTGAAATGAATTGTAAACATTCGGTTTCGAAGTCGAGCGTGGTTTTTTGCTTCGGAGAAGAAAATCTATTCATGCTTTCGTATTTTTTCCTATTTTTGTTAATTTTCGAAATCCCTAACGATGTAGTGTATTGAAAATTAATAATCATTGGCAATAGCTTCATTCATAACCGTTTTGGAGGCTCTCTGTTCAAAAAGAAAGATTTTTGAAGGATCTCAGGAAGATTTTTCATCGAGAGACTTCACCACCTGATATGGTAATGAGGTCAAATTAGCAATTTGGTTTAAGCTCTCGAGCAGTCATTAGCGCAGTCTGCCCGTTTCCACGCTTTTAAAATTTCATTACATTCAGCCATAATTCGTAATTAAAAGAGGTACCTTTTTTGTTCACTAATTTGTTAAGTAATAAGCTAAGAAGTTTCGTGTGCTATTTTTCATTCAGTGGCCATTTTAGCGAATGGGTCGTGAAATATTTTACATTAATAGCATACTGTTTTATATGCATTAATTAAAGGTATGTCTATTCGGGTATATCGTGCCTCTACTCCTTGATACTTTTTAGTTCAAGCCAATCGACTCGGAGAGTACGCTGTCATTCAGAAAACTACGTCACGCTGAAAACCAAAGGTTTTTATGATTTCTACGTTTAACTTTTTATAAATATTGAAGCACAACAACAAATATTCAGACGTTTAGTTTTTTTATTGACAGTTTCTCCACAGATGCATCAATTCGGAATGTGTTGTTCGTGATATTTAAGAAAAATCTTCTGATGGACTCTACTCACACGGAGAAGAACTTAGCCAATCGTAAGCTTGAGATTTTTTACCTGAATCTCCGTGGAAGTTATTTTTTTTTAATCTCAATAAAATATTCACGTTGACAGGATCTCGCAAATGGCAAGTTGCTCGCGAAGATTAATGTTAAGGATAGTGGCGTTACAGGAAAGGGATCGGATACTCTTTCTCTCACCTGGCACGTTCAGGTAATGCGTTCAGCCGCTAGTGTTGAAGTCTCCAGTTCCCACACTTCTTGTCGAAGGATCTTCGCCGAGCACAATCCGAAATGACTGCCAGCCCCTCATTCGAAGCGCGCCCTTTCGTTCGTCCCGAACGCATTTTCGCACAAAGCGCGATTCCCGAGTAAGTGTAGTGAGCGAACCTTGGGGTGCTCGATGAAGAGGAAGTATGGAAGAGATCACAGTCGTAAGGAAATTGATCCCCGTTCAAATTTCACCTCGGCCGTTCCCAGAGTGGGGTGGACGTTTCCCGGAAAGGGCTTATCTTGTGGCACGAAGATTTAACGAGGAAATTCGACAATCGATTTCCCCCCGTCCGCCAGATTGGGGTGATTTGGATCAAATTTGGCCCTGTAACGTCCGGAGGAGTGAGTAGGGATTTGCTTCTTGTTTGCAAGAAATTGTGCAAAGTCCTGTATTCTTTCCTTGCATTTTCCATCGCGGATAAATCGTTCGTGTCATGTGTGCATTCTAAGAGTTATCTTAATGTATATGGCATGCATGCAAAGCATATTGTTTGGCGGTGGAATGTTGAAGACTGTGATATAGGAGAGAATGTTAGTAAAACGAGGAAGGGCTGGAATAGGATAGGGGTGTTAAACGGGATGATGGAGGAAGTACACTAGAGATGAAGAGGGACTTAGTTGTACAGTAGGTTGCTGGATTGTGTTTTGTTATGGGAGACAAGATATTTAATTGGTAGTTGTGTCCATCCATAACCTACCTTAACCGGTTAAATACGTAAAAAGAAAATCTGTATGAAATAAATTGTATTTTAGAATGCTTCGTCAGTTTAATGTCGGACACTATGGACTTAATCTTCTCACATAATTATCCACCTCCGTGTTTGCTAGTTTTTTGCTGATATTTTCTGTTTTCAATCTATAATCCTGGAAGTTTGTGAATGTTGACGCACAGATGCATATATTTTCGAGGCAGGCACCGTGATGGACTAAAATTCTCTGATCGTCAAGATTCCAAATATACTGAATACAATACTGATTCCTAATTTACTGGAAATCAACCAAAAGATACAAGCCATCAGGTAATATTTCTAATCCTGTCTTTTGCCCCCTTCAGTTTCCGATATGCTTTGTGAACAAACTTACTGTCTGAAACATTATAACACCAAGGCGCATCATTGGAAATGAAATAATGTCCCACAAACAGCTGCCAACTCCTTCCTTTTGTTCACATCAATTCACTGTCGACGAGGTAACTATTTTGATTTCGCTGCGTTGTTGATCACTGAGATCGTGTTGGGTTTAATTGTTTCCAAACGTGTGCAGGGATGGGTAGTCGTTGGAAGTGGTCCCTTCGTCATTATCGTGTGGCAACCCTTAGGATCCTCGTCCAATTATAAATTCCTCACCCCCAACCCGAATCGTCCGTCCTCTGAAGACATGATAGGCTTCGCCTTCCCTCACCGGTACGTGAATTACAAGCGAGCACGCGCGGGACCGCGTGGCTCGGGGCGCCTCCCGGCCCGAACCCCCGTTATTCCATCTCGCGACCCACTTGCGCGGGTTCTTTAGTGGGGGGGACCCCGCCGCGTCCTCCCTCCGTCACCGTCTTCCTCCCGCCTCTCCATCTCCCTTCCGTCTCTTCACACCCCCCCTCCCCCCAACTCCCACTTTTACAATCTTTTAATCTCCCACCCACCCCCTCCCTTTTTCAAAGGTTCCTTTTAACAGTGGGTCGCCTCGCTCACCTGTTGGGGATGGGGAGATGGAAATTCGAGACCTTTTCCTCTCCCAATTCCTTCCCGTCGGCCCAATGCCCGAAATCCTGTACCGAACGGGCGCCTCACTCCCTCTCCTCCGCCGTTCGACGACTCTCCCATGCATCTTTTTTCCTTTGCGAGTTCCGCCTGGACCCATATGAAGAATGGACCCGATTTTTAAATTATCTCGCCACGTCTTCGGAATGTTTAGAAAATGAGTGCATTTGTTCCCGCTGGGATAATGTTGATTGTTTTGTGTGAGGAATAAATTCCTGATTTACCTTTTCATTCATTGATTAGGGTGGATTTTAAAGGAGGATTGTCGAAGGAAAGTTATAGCAATGAATTCATGAAAAGATATTAGTCACAAACACATATGAAAGTGCGATTACGTTTAGTAAATGATTCGATATGATTATTTAAATTAACACGTCGATTTTATTTACGTCTCTTGGAGTTTATGATATATTTACCAGAACATTTTGTTTCATCTGAGTGGTCTAAGATTTGTCGCTGGATAATATTTACTTTATGCGTCTTATTACTGTAGTTTTATTTTATTTGCACCCTCCTGCTTCTGTAAGGGATGTCACTTCCTCTTCATTGCAGCTTTCTTATCCTCTTAAGCATTTCCGCAATTGCACTTTTCACTTCGCCATTTTTTTCTGTTTTCAGTGAAACTGAATCCATTATTTCTGCCCAGTTTAACTGTCAAGAATTCAACCACTACGTGCATGTAATTAATGGGTGTTAAGCTAATTGATTTTGATGGTACTAAATGAGGTCAGGATTGTGTCCAGAACTTTGTAAGACGTGATGCTAAAAACAAGTTTGCTAATGAGGTAGAAATTTTTATTTGTTCGTGTGAGAGTTCCAGCCTCCTTCGTGGCTCTTAAGGACTCGCCGTACCGCTGAGATTCATATTTGCCGAATAAGCTTTTCAAATTATTTTTCAGTTTATTTAGACGCACGTAGGAACGAAAAATCTTAATAACTTAGCGTAGGTACACCGATATAATGGGAAGACACATCCGTGATTGATATGCCTTGTTTTTGTCGGATGTGAAAGATTCGTTGACTGCATTTCATTTTACAAAACAAGGTTGGTCATAGATTAGTTAGTGAAAATTGGCAGCTATTGTTCGAGCATCGATAGTATGTTATAAAAGTCAAATGTGCTCAGAAGATTCTCATCTAATGACCATCGGTGGAGATAGAATCACATCTCTGGGTTGCTAAGCCAAAGGACAGTTACGGTAGCTCTTGTAATTTAATCATTCCACGAGATTTCAAATGTTTCATAGAGTGAAAGGTCAAATTCACTGTCTGTAATATCATCTAGCTAACTACTATCCATTTTTAGATGTGGTGCTCGTGACATCCTCCACTCCGAGGCTTTTTTAAGCTATTTATTCCCGGAAAAAGGACTTCTGTTCTAATGTTACTGTCCTTACTAACATTTGAGAAAATCGGGGACCATTGAATATTGTCTATCCACGAAAATTATAAGAAAAAATTTACTGGCCCCATTTCCATCTCCCATTCGGTAATTGTACGCGTTTAATGATGTGGGTTGTTTCCGCTAGTCAATAGGAGAAGATAACTATGGGCATAGACAGACGGAAAATTAAAATCGTAGGTTATCTCCATCGTGTGAACGTAAGCTCAATCCACTTCAATGTCTTCCAAAATACCATTCAATTAATCTTTCTGCCACATGTTATGTTCTCCGACCAACTCTTTCCTCGTCTTCTTCCAGTGGTGAACTTTAGGTCGTTATGACCAGTCTCGATATTGGAATTGGTGTGGTGACGCAGTCTAGACGACTTAATTTCACTCGCTTTGGGTTACCTTCCCAGTTCCGACGATAATTGAGGTTTGCGACCGCAGCTGTACCTCCGCCCCACTCGCCTCGCCCCTCGTATCAAGATCCAAAATGAAGGTCGCCACTCATTGTTGAATTTCTTTTTGGACGGGGTCGACTTCGATTGATCAGAGAGCGGACATGTCTACGTGAACGTCGCCCGTGGCATGGTCGTGTGACGATCCCGCATACCTTTCTTCGCCGTCAAGACGATGGGTGTCCGGTGGAAAAAAAAAGATTCGATGCCCGGGATACGTGCTCCCGTCCGGAAAAGTGTATATTATTTCGGAGTGCTGCTCCCGGGGGAGATGTGCCTCGCAGCTGTTTTCATACCCGCCATAGGAGGGCTTTTTAAGTCCCGCTCTTCCGCCACACCCCTCTCCCCTCCGGGTTCAATACCTATCATCCCCCTCGTCGTCTTCCCCCACCCCACTCCCCTCATCCCCACCTCCCTGCATCGAGAGCCGCAGCTTCTCTCTGTCCCCCTTTCCGCGCCCCCTCCTCCTTCCCTCGTAGCATCCCCGGAAGACGGTCACGGGGTTTTTCTCCGCCTCCCGTCCACCGGCACTGGAATGCGATAACCCCACTTCCCTCCCTCCCCCGTCCGCGGCCATCCACCCAGCGCCGACCACCTCGGGGGGTCGTCCCTCCCATTTCATTTGCATCATGGCCTCGCCTTCTCCACCCACCTCACCCCGCCTCCCCTTCCCCCTTCGTGAAACTCGCCCCGTCATCCCATCCCATTAGTCCCATTAACTGGACCCGTGGATGATCTATTATTGAACGATATATTCCGCGTTGATATATCGCTCCGCAAGCCACCGCCGCCGCCGCAGAGGCGTGTGGCAGGGGAGGTGAGGGGGGAGGGTTAGGCCAGGCGACTTGCGATTTTATCGTGACATTTGGAACGGAATCGGGAGTTTTATTTATTTTTTCAGGATTTTGAGTGGTTGTGCCTGTAATTTTTTTTGTAACTGTTTTGGTTACGAGTTATACGAGAGAAAAGGGATTCATTATGTGGGTTCATTGTTTGCATTTCGCATGCAGCAGAATTTTTTTATTTAGACTGTCAGATTAAGATATTGGTCATGGTTTTTTTTGTTGAATTATTGGAGCGTGTTGGAAAATGACGAAGTTGTATTAGCGTAAATATATAACTTAGTTGTCGAACTATTCGAGAGATAGACGAGGCCGAGACTGTGGAATTAATTTATGATGGGAAAGTAATACAGGCTTCGTAGCGTATATTTATTGATCAACTATGGTCACTAAACTTTGGTATTTAGGAACGCTAGCAACACTGTGGCTTGAACACTACTATTCGTCCATGGGATGTGAATGGCAGGAATGTTATCAGCCTGGCTCAAAGGGCCCATCTGTCCGGATCAAGGTATTAGGTACACAAATTAAATCCCTTTTCTTGCGCGAAACCATAAGTAATGTGCCAATAATATGTTTAACAAGACTTCGCGGGAAGTAATTCCATCCATGCGGCAAATATTTCAGATAAGATTGGTAGGCTGAGGAAAGGCGTTATCATTGATGACTTTTGGTAGAGTTGGGGTGAATGGAATTGACTGGCGACTGAGGACGACAATTGGCTCGGTCATTAACGTAGTCATCAGCTCCCTCTGATGGCCACGTTCAAATATAAGATCGGATTTGTTATGTTGTCCATAAATTGGTTTTCATTTTAAAAGTTTAAGGAGGGACATGACCTCGACCTCGAGGGAACAATCAAGTTATTACCCTTAAACCCTAGTTTTAATAAGATCATAAATGAAACCGCCGTCCTGTATCCTGGCTGTTCCAGTGCCCCTCAATAATTTTTTCTCTGGTGTGGACCTATTCAGAAAGGAACACTGTACTTGGCCTATCTAGGTCAGTAGCATAGCTGTGGAGAGCAGGAGGAGCGGTTGACCCCCGTCCGGCTGGTCACGACAGGATTATCCTAAACCGACGCAATTTCTTTTAATTCATTGGCTGGTTAGCAGTGCACAACTACAACAAGACCCTGGTGTTAGGGGGTGTTTAAAAAGTAACGGGAATTTCGTTATTCCGCGTAGTTAGTAGTGCACCATGAGTTTCTGCCGCAAGGTCAAACGATCAATAAAGGGTACCACTTGCAAGTTCAACGCCGTTTGCGAGAAAAAATACGAAAAAACGCCCGTATTTGGTTGGTCTTTCGCACCACCATGATAATGTACCTGCTCGTAAATTTTTGGCCAAAAACAGCACCTCAGTGATGTCCCAGCCTCCCATATTCGCCAGATATGCCTCCGTGTGACTTTTTTCTGTTCTCAAAAATAAATAGAACCCAAAAGGAACGTCGTTTTACTGGTATAGATGAGATTAAAAACGAATCGCGGAGAGAGCTAAAAGCTTTACCAAAGATCGAGTTCGAAAAGTGTTTCGAGGATAGGAAAAAGCGCTAATACGTATAAGTTTATAAAATATAATGGGTAGTACTTCAAAAGAGATAACATTGATAGAGACGAATAAATGCAATTATTTCCAAAAAACTCACATTCCCGTTGTTTATTGAACATACTTAGTATGCTCCCTTTTGGACGGCCGGGTGGATGACATTAATATCTTAATACTAGCCAATGGGACGGAAATTATTGAAGGTTTACGTTAAGCAATTTCAAAGAAACCCGTCGAGTACTTTTGTATCGATAACAATTGATCAACCAGTTAATTTGATTTTGATGTTATTCTTATATTCCATGGCTACAGGCAAGATGTATTTGGAAATCAGTTCAATTTGGGAATTTCGAACGATACTTGTACTGAAGTCGTGGGTTTTTTCTGTGGTAGATTTTGTTTTCTTTCCGATTGTGATAAATTTGTACAATTATTTGCCTTTCGTAAAACCTCGTGCGTATAGCGGCAAGGTATTATTAGATTAGATATATTATTAAATGTTCATTTGACCTATTTTGGTTCATATTTTTATTTCCTCATCCATATTTGCATATTTAATAGCTCGCCCACTTAAGATGCGCCCTCCGTCTCTCCTCGTGCAGTGCATCAAGAGCTCCGCTCTCTCTTCATGCAAATTATCTCTTACGAACTCGACGTGATATTTGAAGGCCCCGTGATGGCACCTAACTACCTTGAACTTCGATCGGATAACCAATTTTGATTCATTGCAGCAGTTAAACATTACGGGTCAGTATCAAACGGTAAACTTCGTCCGGAGTAATTAAGCATCGGCCGTTCGTTGTTTTCAGTAAAAGCGTCAATGGTGGATGCATAAAAAAAGCTCTGTTACATTAGTGACCGCCGTAATCGTTCACTGCTTGCCGCTGATTGCCGTTTAACCGTTCACCGGGGGGAGGGGTTGGGGTGGTGGCGGATAGAGGTTATGCCTCCCACGGCGATTGCCTCCAGAGGAATGTAGGGGTTTATTGTTCGTATTTGTGTACCTAATACGGAATCGGAGCATACCCAAGTGTTGCGTGTGAGGAAACAACCCAACATATGACAATCGATGGCGCGTGCCCCTCCATTGGCGCTACTATTTAACATTTTTTTTAATACTTTCTATCTCTCCGAAGATACTGGAAATGGGATGTGTAAGTAGTGCCGCCGACATCAGCGTAACTGATCAGGAATTACATCAACGTCAAACATTTCGCACCATGTTTTCATTCCCCCAATAATCATCGATTTCGGATCGAAGTTGTTTTTCCTTAATTGGAGAAGACTACGTAAAAACGGAGAATTGTGCATCATCTACTAATTGTGAATTTTAGTTGATTGAATCGGATCGTAGACTTAGAAGAGAAGATCTTCAGTAGTATGGAAGCGAAACGTTGAGCCTTAACAAATGTCGACACTGGATCACCTTGGAATAATTATCAGTCGTCGTCATGTCGCTAAAGTCGATATTCTTCAGATACATACGTATGTCGTATGCCAGGATATGTTAGTAGTAAAAGGCTCTTCAAAACTTAGATATGGAGCGTGGTTTCTACGGTGCGGATACATGGTCATTGACGCAGGATGATAGGCGTAGATTGGAGGTTTTTGAAGTATGGGAGTGGAGAAGGATGGAGAAGGTGAAGTGGACAGAAAGGAAGACAAACGAGGAAGTGATAGGCACGGTGGGGAGAGGGGACTGTTGGGAAAAATTATTAGGAGACAGGAAAAATGGATGTAAAGCAAATTGATTGGCAATGGAATTTTGAAGACTGAGAGAGGGAGAATGTTAGGCAAACGAGGAAGGAACAGGAATACGTAGGATAGGGATGTTGGGAGGAAGGAAGTATGCGGAATTGAAGAGGGGCTTATTGTACTGGTGATATCAGGGTTTCTTTTGTTAAGAGAGGCAATGGAATTGTTGTTGTACCGTTTGGTAGCTTGTGTTCATCCAAAAACTACCTTAGCCGAGTTTAAACGTTCGTGCTTACTGGTTTAACCGAGGAACAATGTAGCCTCCAACTAACATTGGCAGGTTGGATCACCAGAATAACATAGAGAGATAAATACCATCAATAACAGATTGAAGTGGTCGTTCTTCCCTCGCAACGATGTACGTGTACATTCGCAAAATGATCATGCATAGCAAAGTCAGAACTATGCAACCCTAATAAATAAATAGTTAAGCTAAGTTACCTGCGTAACTTAGCGGAACCTATTCATTAAGAATATTAAAACGCTTGGTAATTCCACATAAAAATGGAATTTCAAGTTCCGGTTTTATGTTTGTTTACCTGTTTTTCAATTTTCAAACTTAGCACTACATTTTTACCCTTGCATTTTCATTAAAAAAGTGTAATTAAAAGCTTTGATTGAACGCATTATGTACGTCCATTGCCCATATCACGACCCACCAATTGTGGTCTGATGTAGATAGCCATGTGTGTTTGTAAGTACGTGTTCTTTGTTATGTCTATATATGTTATCATATATTCATGTACAATGTGGTTGTGGAGAAGAATGGAGAAGGTGAAATGGACCGAAAGGAAAACAAATGAGGAAGTTCTAGGGATGGTGGGCGAGGAGAGGGGTTTGTTGGGAGAAATCCTATTGATGTAGGAAAAATGGATGAAAGGCGTATTGAGCGGCAGTGGGATGTTGAAAGGGGTAATAGAGGGGAGAATTTTAGGCAAACGAGGAAAGGGCAGGAACAGGATAGGGATGTTGGACGGGATGAAGGGAAGAAGGAAGTACACAGAGATGAAGAGAGACCTCATGTAGAGTAGGTTGCTGGATTGTGTTTTGTTAGGAGTCACAAAATATTTATGTAGTAGTTATGTCCATCCAAAAACCTACCTTAACCAGTAGATTATCTTATAAAAATGATATTCATGTACATATTACGCTCTTTTAACCATTACTCGGTGAAATTTCTCCATTGAATAGATAAAAGAAACACAGCAATTCCGCAATTAATATTTATTGACTACGTGGCCTCACCAATAAGTGGTATATGTTTGGTACCATCACCTGATAGTGCCTCCCAGTGGTGAAACGATAGTCGTTAATACATATTAATTGTGGAATTGCTGTGTCTGTTACCTATTTAAGTACATATTTGCGCATGTATGGCCGATGCCTTAACACCCACCGCCACACGCCGCTGCGGCAGCTTGCGGGGTATTTTGTGGACGTAGACGAACCCTTACTTCCACCACCAAGAGTGGGGGGCGACACTCGGTGGGTGCTTTGCGGCGCTCCTTTCCTTTATATATAGCCAACAAGGCCGCCGCACCCTGCCGACCCCAGCTACCGCCGACTAATAAATCCAGCGAACAGACCTCGCGACGGCGAAGGAGTGACTGCAGATGAACGAACGATAGGGATCCGAACCCCAAGGAACGCTCTCGCACAAGCCCTCTCAAACAAGCGCGTTTGTCTTTCGCAGTCTTCTATTCTTTAGCGGGCATGCCTTCCTCCGGTAATGTACGATGGTGGGTACCTTTTCTCTAATTAGTCGCAGCGAGTAAATCAAGAGTACGAAATGGAAGAGCGATGTTCCGTTGCTAAAAAGATTTATTCCCGTCGTTCAATCAACTCTGCTCCTCCCTAAGAAAAGGCCCAGATTGAAGTTTCCTGTTTAATTTAACGTGTTAATTGTCCTGGTGATTTTGAAATGTGGGCGTGTAGTCTTACACTCCCATGCCCTGTGTTTGCTCTAAGCTTGGGGAGAGCTAAAGTTGATTTTGTCCTTTATTTTTTAATTAATTTAGGCAGATTTGTAAAAAAAATCCTCCTTTGTGTCTATTCATCCTTGTGATTTAAGTCGTTTGACCCTGTTTACAACCACCGTTGGATTCAGTGTCCTGGAGCATTATAAAATCCGTAACACAGTTTCAGAGTTGATATTGACTTTGCTTGGGAGAAATCCTACTGCTGAAATATATCATAAAATCGAGGTGAACGAGATGTTTCCAATTCAATAAAAAATTGAGCTATTAGTTCATACTTTGAGAATTACGAAGACCGTAGTCGAGTTCACTCTGTGGAATGGTGACGAGTTGTAAATGAATTACTTTGTAATCTTCTGCACTTTTTATTTCATACTATACCCGTACCCCGACCGGTTTCAACGTAAAGACCTCATTTCAACGAAAAACGTGTCTTTAAAATGGCGTTAGTACGTTGGATCGGGTAGAGGTATGGTAGTTAATAATAAGTGTTGAATATTACAAAATGATTCACTTAAAGAATATATTATTTATTAATATTTAGAAGCAAGGAAAGTTGTAACGAAACATCTCGGCGGTATCTTGTTAGAGTTACCGTCGCGTTTTAAAACCTATTTTGATATTTTAATACCCTGCAAACCACCGTTAGGGTGTGTGATAGGTAGTGATTTTTACCCGAATATGACCCTACCGCTGTCGGACAGTTTTACTCTGATCCCTTATTGTTCGTGGAAAAAAAATAACATTTTAAATCTATCTGTTCTACACTTAATCTCTCTAATTTTATTGACATGGTCTCTTCTACCATAGAACGATGGGGGTAATGATACATTTTCAACATCACCGCTAAAGAGACCTTCTAATTAATGCAAGAGCTTCAATCTGTAATTTAACCTTCGCTCCGTGAGTGATTTCAAATCTAGCTTCTCTAATATTTTGGATACGCTACTAAGTTTATCATAACTACGTTTTACAAATCTAGCTCCTCTACGCTGCAGGCGATCCAATTCGACAATCAATCCAACTTCGTGAAGGTCCCATATACTAGCAACATATCTGTGGTGATGCCCTTAAATATGACTATAACTATGGTGACGCCCTTAAATTTGTAAAAAAAAGTAATTTTGCTTGTAGTAATTTGGGGAGAGCATAGTCCGGTAGACTGCTAGAAAGAGCGCGGACAGTCTTTCTACTCTGTCATCTATTTGGCATCATTTCTACTGAAAAGTGATATCTCTTTCGCTGTTTGGCCATGTTGATGAGTTGACTGCATTCGTGTCTACGGAAATGAGGACATTGTATTTTGGATGGCGGGTCAGTTGGACTTCGTCTTTGAACGGCATCTTAATGAGTCTCGGAATTTCAATGGAGCTGATTCCGACACGAAATATTTTTTACTTCTTCCCAGCCAATGTCTTTGTCCGTCGTTAAGAAGATCCAGTTCCAACCCTCGAATTTCTCCTCGCGGAATCGTTTTAATTGAATTACTACATTTGATCAGAATTGTCACTGCTTTCAGATTTCACCGAGTGGAATAAGTACCGAGAGATATATTTCGCTTTTCCTGTCTACTTTGTCTGCTTTCCCGAAAGCATTCTTTTAGCGTACTTAATTTTTGGCAGGGTTCTCATCTGTGGATCGCTTGACCTCGCTCGCCTCGTGTCCAATGGCTAACAGGGCCACGTGGTTTGACAGCCACGTCCCGACGCCGATCAACCTGCAAATCTCGGGTCGGATAGCAGGACAACCTCGCTACGCCTTCGGTGACTGGACACGTCAGCGAATGCGCCAACGTTATCTACCGGAGAATGAATTGTGGTTTGGTCTCGTTCCACCGCAGGGAAAGAGGTCATCATGTCCCCTGCCAGCGGCAGGCCATGCGTAAAATATTGTCATTTTCTCTTATAGACAGGAAATTGAACCCGGACGCTCAATCGACGCTTTTAAATGACCCGAATGAATTTCGAGAGTTTTTCCTAGCAGATGTGCTCGCAAAATCGACTGACGAAATGTGAAGTAATTTGAGGGTTAAAATAAAATGTAGATTGGGGCCAAATATCCTTTTATTACCCCACTTTCGAATTTTTAAAAATCCGTTGACGCGTGAATTCAGTGGTGAAACACGGCAGGGGGAAGTTCGTTTTGTCACCTGTAAAATATTGGGCATCATTTAAAAATTTTCTTTCCAGATATTTGAAAAAATTATTGACAGTATAGTTATGGTTTTTAAAAAATCTCCGCCACTTAATAATTTGCATTGCTGAGAGAAAACATTGCATTCGAATCAACATGTCTGGAACAAGCGGAAATTTCATGGTTATTTGGCGAGCACTTTGGCTACCGAGAAGGTAAATCATTGCTGGGAATGAAAATAATGAGTCGAATACGTAGAGGGCGTGTCACTCCCAGCGGTGAAACTTCTTTGACTCGTAAACAATCAAATGTGCCCCGTCGGCCTCACAAAATATTCTGAATAAACCAACCGTTAAGTTGGTATTTCGAAGCGGTAAGAAGTAATTTAGATTAAACGCACGGTACGATAATAGAGCAGGAAATGTTTTCTAGATTGGAATAAGGACGCAAGTGCTGTTAAGGCTTCGTAGTATATCTTAAGAGTTCCCTATCAAACTCGCTTTCCTCCTTCGATTTGGAAATAAATCAAGTTTTCAGAAAAGTAAACATTCTCCTATTTTTTTCGAGTCTTCCTTTCAACTTGGAAATGTTTGAAAAGCAACTCAGTTCTTCTCACTGTAACGTGTTTTCTCATTCTCGAGAGACCTTTTGGACCTTAGGGTGGTATGGGGAGTGAGTGGTCTCACCACCCCTTGTATGAAAAATTTTAAGAATTTTTCATTTCTTCGTCACACCGCACTGGCTACAAAGGAATGCACTTTTCAGCTGGCGTGGCACACATTTAAATTAAATTGCATTTCGAAACGCGTATTGGTATGGGGAAAAGGTTTGTTCCTTTCCAAGAATGATTTTTTCCAATGTGGGAATCCGAAATAGCGTAATGAAAATTCGATGCTATATTTTTTCGGTGCCCGTAAATATTCGTTCATTTTTCGCTGTATTTTTTATGATTCTCTACTCAACAGCACCTCTAATAATTTTTCGTGTCGGATTCGAGATGGCAGCGTAAGCACATTTATCACAATGTTCTCTTTTTGGTTGTACTACGTAAAATATACTCTTTAATTGTTCATCCTGCCCATTCGATCTCTATTGAATGTACTGTAACGAAGTAAAATTATTTTTAAAAAGTACGAAGAACAGACAGGGTCTTTGATGAACAAAATTGACCGTGGTTCCGACACAATTTTCTGGAAAGGTTGAGTGAATGACTTGGCTAACATTTAGTATAGCTTTTCGTGAAGATTTCAAGTTACTATTACTATTCATTATTTTTTATGGGTGAACATAAAAAAAACGAATCTCCTGGATCAGTATCTGAACAGTAAATTTTTGTTTTTCGAATTCAAAGAAACTGCGGGAAATGCCGCAACAGTTACTTCAACAGAGTCATGCGATAATGCGCATCACAGTGCAAAAATTTCAAAGTGTAATTTTTTTCGGTTATAGAAGTCGTAAAGTATTGAGAATACCTTCTTAGCTCAACCAGTATGCTCATTTTTATTTCTGATTGAGCATGCAGACACCACTCCAAGAGCCTCTGGAGGTGACAATCTTGTCATGGATGCAACCGACGCTTTGTTCGACCGTGAGCTGACTAATATTCGACCTGATAGCTGCCTCTTCAGTATAAATAGCATTTAGCTGTCGACATTGATAGTTCGAAATATTTTTTTATTAATTTTGTGGTTAGTCTTGGAGACGACCGTACCTGCGACGCGTCATCTCCAGCCAACTGCTCAGGAATAAAACTTTAAATTCGAATATCCTATTTATAATTTCTTAGTTAAATTTCATCCGGATCAAATTTTTAAGTGCAAATTTCCTCTTTTTAATTCCATAGTTTACGTGATAGAGAGATTTTAAGAGCGCCCACTCCCGAGCTTCTGAACCATTCCGCTTCCTTTATCGGCACCAGACAGAGACCAGACGAAAAAAAAAGGAAGAGTGGAAACAGAAAGAGAGATTAGTTTGAGTCCCCTCTTCCGACTTCCTCTTACGTCTTGTCTCCCCCATGGGGCTCATCTTCGCCGCCACCCTCGTGGGACCGACTCTCCCCAACCCCCCTCCCCCTTCACCGCCCCATGCCAATGGCAACCATATCCTCTCCACCCGGCCCGTTTCTATCAGCCCTCTCACGTCAATTCTTTTCCCCTACAGTCATTCAAGATGCGATCCATTTTGTCGAGTCGACAGTCTTGGGGAGAGCGAAGTTCATCCTCTCCACCCACCCTCTTGGCGTTCCAAGCGCGCCGTTGTCTTCGGCACTCCCTTGTCCCTCGGTGCGCGTCTTGGACCGAAGTGCACCACGTAAGTGCAGCAGTGGTTTGACTACCGTATGCAGTTATTTAGTCGTGTCTGTTATTTATTTACGGCTGTTGCGCGAGGGAGAGAGAGTCGCAGTGGCGCATTGAGGGGGTTTCTTTTCTTCCCGAGGGGAGAGGCTAATTTTACGCCCCGCAGTTGAAAGCGTCTCCAGAGCGTGCTTGCTAATTTGAAGTAGTTCTCCCGCCACCTACGACGTATATTGAAAGGGAAACTGCGTCATTTTTTTGGATGAAGCGGTCGTGAAAAGTGCGAGCAAAGTTTTTCATTCATGAGATCATCCTGGATCAAAAAATTATATTGTTCTTAAAGTTTAACCGAGCTCTCCACCGACTTCAAGTGAAAATTACTCAAAAAATCTGTTTCTATTCATTCATTCGGCTTTCGATTCAGAGATCATCATCCAGAGTGGCTTGCGCGTAGAATTCGATCTTTTATTTCATCGGGTATATTCATGTAATAGTCAAATTGGTTTTATCGTTCAAGATGGAGAATCAGTTCTTTAGATTCTTGGTTAATCCTTTCGTATTTGGGATGCTAGCACGCGCGTTCATTTTCCCTTCTCTCTCCCTGCTCCCGCCCAACATCTCTTGAACCTGATTTCAAGTCGTCCCCGACCTTTAAATTGTCTCCACCTTAATGTGGGATACTACCAAGATCCTCTCTCTTTCCCGAATCGGGTGATAGGATCATTCCTCCGAGTAAGTGTATGGGTATGTGAATCCTGCAAAGTGTTGTTTCCAGAAGCTTGTTCATTCCCGTATCTCCACTTCATGGCAAACGAGGACCCATTTTCGTTGCTTTTCGCGTTTGCGGTTCCCGACCACTCGCTTTTTTAGAATCTCAAACTGGTGGAAAAATATAATAATAATACAGCTTCCGACTAATTGAAATTATATGTAAAAGATGTCTAATACAGCTTTTTCTTATTTTTATTTTTCTCATGTCTATTTTATTTTCTTATGCCTGTATTTGTTCATGCTTAAACATTCATCAAAAGTTTTTAATTAATGATTGTTTAGTGTTTTTCTCAAGAGCTGGACTCGTAGTTCCATTGCAATCGAGGGATATTACGATATAGTTGCAGTTCGTAGCCAATTTAGGGAGCTGTTTTCCTCCTCGCATCTCAATTTTACACCCTGGTACCGATATTAACTCTAGTACCGATATTAACAATAATGGGTTAGACTAACTTAATTGAATCTGACGTGACATGGTGGGGATTGTTAATGTTATACTTGCAGGTAGTCTGCCTTTTAAGGCAGGATTTGGATGAACCCTGACTTGTTAGAAAATTAGAAATTATTTTTCAGTCGTGGGAGTCAAAAGCCACTGGAAATACATTCTTAGCACAACCACTAGCTATTCTTTTCACTCCGAATGACCACGTGCCCACCGCTTCAAGACCGAAGGCGGTTAAACTTGACGCGAATGCAACTGACGCTTTTCTCGATCCTTAGTTGGCTAATATTCGTCCTACTAGTTACCACGTAGTGTTTCAACATGAATATATAGTAATATGTTATGATGTAGTATTTGTTTGGCATCCATAATTAAAACAACTACTTTGTAGTTTCCATACGTATGCAAGTGCGGAAACTGTACCGTTTTTGTGGTACATTTGGACTTAGACCTGGTTTCAATTTACTATATTTCCATTAGCAGCGTGAGTTTTATAGCTTAGTGCTTCTTGATAATCAAAAGTCAAAACATTAAATCCAATAAATATTTTGTTTTTTTTCGTTCCTAATTGATAATAAATTTTCTCATGAAATTAGTCACCGAGTGTTATGATACTAAAATTGAGTGGATTACAAATTGGTTTTCTCTACCGTACGGTCACGTATATAGCGTTAATGCAATGATTGTAGTTAATATAGGTATTTATCGATTGGTTTTTATTTTCAATCAAAGGTTGTGGTTACCCTAAGTTTGAACCAAACACGACCTAACAATGTATTTTTCTCGAATTGGAGTTCGAAGCTACGACCTCCGCGCTGGGTGAATAACGGACTGATGGAGATCACTGGCATATTCATGAGGTTTTATTTAACTGACTTTTCCGTCATTCCCATAACTTTAACACCTCCACCAAGGAGAGCCTGACTGGTCTATTTCCGATGCCTTAAAAATGTCGGCATTTCATCTTTAGGGCTTGACGACAGTGCTCGTTTCCCTGGGGTTGTTCCCCGAGTCAAGATTCTCCACCGTCAAAATTTGTCCGTCGTATTAAAAGTTTGAAAAAAATATCCTTGGGCGTGAGTAAAGGGACTCTCCCTAGTGGGATAGCAAGAGATTTGACGGGATGAATAAGGGCCTTTTCCGCTTCATAAAGAAGGGGTCTCCCCGGAAATACCCCTGGGCTCACGCAAGGCTCGGAAAAAAAATTCTCATTCATTCTCTCTACCGCTCCAAGGCACGGGGGCTATATTTTCCATCCGCCGTCGAATTACGTTGGATTCTTGTTTTATAGGACTGAAACACGAAATGAATGAGCAAAGTTGCCACGTGACAGCATCGCTGAAGAAGACAGAAAGAGTATGGCTAGGGATTTTGTGGTGATCAGTTTTGACGCTCGTCAAAAAGTGTCGATATATCGGCTATGCGCTTTGATTGGCTCATTTGAATTTCAAATTTCAAGCAGTATTTGTATTAGTACTTTGTTATTGTTAGGAGATGTTCGGTTAGGCTTCCTCCTTTCCTCCACATGGTCGTCATGTATAAGTATGTATTGCAAGTGAACTCAGTCGTCGGGGCACCTAAAAATTAAAAGACTGTTCACGTATGCTTATACCACCTATAGCTATTACAATATGATGACATCTCTCTAGCTAAGGGGAAGAACTGTTACTGGTTGGATAGCGATGGGATTAGATATAATACAGTCCCATATTATTCGTAGCTGCTGAAGGAAATGTCTTCCGCTCATTCCTGAACGTGTTATGCAGATTTAAGTCAAAAGCTGTAGTTTTATTATTTTAATCTAATAACAATAGAATCTAAGAGCTTAAATGATAGTGTCGGATGGCCTATGATTAAAAGAAATTTGAAGAGTATGAACTAGAAAAAATGGCGCTTATCCGTTTATCGTCACAAAATTGCTTAAAGTAAACAGCAGGATGTAACAATGTGTATATATTGTTAATACCTGAAGTGATGGTGAATGAAAAATATTGATGATAAATATGATAAATATAAATGAGGAAGTACTGGAGATGGTGGGTGAGGAGAGGGGTTTGTTGAGAGAAATCCTATGGAGGCAGGAAAAATGGATGAAAGGCGTATTGAGCGGTAGTGGAATGTTGAAGAAGGTAATAGAGGGGAGAATGTTGGGGAAGCGAGGAAAGGGTAGGAACAGGATAGGAATGTTGGATGGGATGAAGGGAGGAAAGAAGTACACAGAGATGAAGAGGGACCTGACATAGAGTAGGTTGCTGGATGGGGTTTTGTTTGGGGTTGCAGAATATTTGTTTGATGGTTGTGTCCATCCAAAAACCTACCTTAACCGGTAGATTACCTAACAATAATGATAAATATAAGCATCCAGTAGTACGCAGTAGTGCAGTTTCGAATGAAAATTCGTGAGCCGAATGAATTGTCAAAAGAATGTAAAAAGATCCGTTCGCGTGGACGAAGGACGGCTTGCGCCATCCGCCATATTACTCCGTCTGTCACGCACCGACGATTCCGGGCTGTTAGAGGGAGGTTGGGATAGAGAGGCGGCGACGTTTTTGGGGATGTTCTCCACGAGTGTTTACAGTCTCTCGGCTGGTTGGGGAAAAAAATGAAAAATAAAAGTCCTCGGAAAGGCACGAGATCATTGGGCCCCCCTCGGGAAAAAGCGCCAAGGGTGAGGTGTTGTAACAGGTGATTATTTTTGGCACGAATCCTTTTGATCTTGCGGAATGTTGATATCCCTCGCGATTTCTGTGGATCAGGCCGGGAAATATTTGTCGCGTTTCGATCGCCTTGGGGTCTCTTTGGCATGACTCAAACTCTGCCAAACATTTCAGACTTCATACACTTTTCTGAGTTTAGAAATCGGTTGTAATTTTTAATCTATATTATTCTGCGTATAAGAATTCTGCTGTTGCCAAAGAGAAAAATCTATTCTGGGCTTTATTGGTTTTTTAATCTATCAATTGTCACAATATTCCAGAGCAAATTGTGTCACTTGGCAAGTTTAAAATGGGCTTTGATATTGTTGTAAGCATTCATCTACAAAAGCCTATTCTCATATGAGTTTGATATTCACTGTTCTGGTATTGTTACATTTTCGTTCTCTCGTATACTTGATACTAATGACATTTACCGATCAATTTTGTGTTACAGTTTGTGCCCATGCCCGATCTAGTCCTCCTCGATCCAGTTGCCTCTTCGAAGGGGACTTTTGAAATGGTTACCGTCAGAAATGGAAGGATTTCCTGACATTTGTAATCCGTTTTTTTACTGGAAGTTAGGTAATCAAGCCACATACATTCTTGTAGACTTTAAAAGGCATAAAATAATTCAACATGAAAATTTCAACACATATACGCAATTATGATGAACGTGATCGTCCTTTGGTTAAAGAATCTACGCACTGTGCCTGTTCGTTTCGTGAGTAATCTGCCTTAGTCGTTATTAAGGTGTACTTAGTCATGATATTCCTAGCTTATAAATTGTTTCTACTCTCATATTCCTTAAACTCCTAACTCGGATCCTCTCCATCAGTACAGTAACTTAATCCTTCGGCATCATAGCTGAAAGCAAAAAAAAATTAATAATTTTCTTTTTAATATTTAATATTCGTGTATCGACAACTTCATTCGTCTGATGTAAATTACTTGCACGTACTTCTACGCAGTCGCGTGGCTGGATGAAATCAGGGGAATATTTTCCAAATATGGTGTCTATTCATCTAAATTTGTAGACGCCTTTTCTTTCAGTTACATTTGGCACTTTAGAAATAAATATTTCCTCTCGTTTAAAATGTTTACATTGCTTGAGGATTTGTTTTCCTAAAATTCTTAACATAAAATTATTAATTTCTAAGATTGGCATGGGAAAGTCATTCGCTTCATGTATTCAAATTTTATCACGGAAACTGTTGTCCGCATATGCCCACTCAGAACGTTATTTAGTAAACTGTAAGTAATATCATGAATGAAAATAACAGTACACACCTTATGTACATGTATGATTTAAGGGCTTAGAGAAATTAAGCTGTGTGTCTCCATCGTAGTCATCTAAGGGATAGTAGTAGGGAACTATACTAAAATATTGGCGAAAGGAATGTTAGATATTGGCATATATATCGTAAAATCGGTAATTTACTTATTTTATATGATATTCGATACTTTAGGTGGTACCGTTTCTTATTTGTTCCAGCCCCACATTATTGCTGTTTAGTTACTCTACTGCTTCTTGAGACGTTTTTATGTTGTCCAAAATACTATCTTGTCCCTTTTTTCATAGGTTAATAATGTGCTTAAAAAATAATTTTGTAAAAAACATGCAGATTCATGCCTTGTTTTCGGCAATTATAGCCCTTGAAATTATAGTTGATGTAAAAACTAAAATCCGGTTGGATTTTTCATGAAATAAGTTATTGATGTACGAAAGAACTGATAAGTAATTTTTTTAACCCTCATAGACGCATTACGGCCTTAACTTAAAGATCGTCGATTTCAGCTGCGGGAGTTGGAAATGAAATAATTGTGAGGCTGTGTAGAATTCCTGCAATTAAAATCATTTGAGTCGTTAGCAAAGTGGAGCGTTGGAGTGGTATTGTTTACTTAATTGGCGTTAAAGATGAGTTCAGCATCGCTTTCCATTAATATAGGATACGATTCGAAAGTGCTAATTTGTCCTCGCGGTCTTCATGGGCGAGTATTGAATTGAAGTACGGAAATGTGTTTTGAAGGACTCGTGGGCATTAGGAGGATCGGTGCACTTCCTCATATAAAACCTTCTGCGTCGCACATTCCCCGTCTGTGTCCCATCCCTCTCCACGCTTCACTTAATCGGGGAAGAGTTACGAAACCAACGTAATTCGCGTTTAGCAGAGGACGCAGGCCTCTTTTCGCTCTGGTTCACGCACGACCGAGCACACCCCAAAGCTCACTTCATTTTACTCCCGGAAAGATAGTACCGGCTTCATTCCGAGTAACGCGATTTATTCCGAGATCTTTTTTTATGTACTGCTGCTCAAGATAATTTACAATACGCATATTACCTATAATAACGTAAAAAAATATTTATTTGATAGTTGTGTCCATCCCAAAATCTACGTTAACCGGTAGATTACCTTAAAGAAAAACTCGCAAAAATAAAAAAATAATGGAGTCAATGAGTTTTGGTGCTCTCCTGAAAAGGAGAGAACCGTCATGCAAAGGAAATTCATTGCAATTTTAATACAATGCGGTCAAAACGTTTTCAGTGACATTAACTTGTGATTTTTTTGTATATAGCCATTCTAGGCCATTTAAAAATAAACGAAGTGTATTCTTTATGTCTTCAGGTAATATATTATGTATTTAGGCATCTTGCAAAGTAATAATGGAGCATATTTTATGCGTGCTGTTATTTGTGAAGGCGTAAGAGCGTAATGCACGTTTCGAACATTGTTACAAACGTAAACGGATGGCATTTTGATTTTTGCATAAAATGGTTCTTGGTAGGTATAGCTCGTTGAGCAGTGTCCTCGCCTGCGTATCCAAAGGTCGCGCGTTAAAAGCCCCCGCTTTTGTCATAGCCAAGTTTTTTGAATAAAGAAATCTGCGAGCGATGCCAATGGTGCGTTGCATAATATGCTTCAGAGAAAAGTGTAACCACCTTTAACATGTTGCAACACAAGGCGACCATTTTAATTTTTTTCTCCCCTCGAGTCAAGTTTCCTTAAAGGGTGCGTGGAACCACTTTCTCGAGTTATTGGAGAAGACCCAAAAGCTTCTCCAGCTAAGTCATCTCACTCCAAACTCCTCCGCAGGGGTCACCTCACACTCGCATGTCTTGATTCCGGCCCAGACAAATTCGAATTTTCTCGAATTATGAAAAGAAAGAAGTTTCACGCCCATGTTGTCGGATACTAATACATACATAGTAAGTACTCTCTGTGCCACATAATAAGTCCTCTCTAATGCGAAGTTCCGAATATCGTTTAAATAACACAGGCCTACAAAAAAAAATTTTTTTTGGTGCCGGGAATCTTTGTGATGATTTTAACTATATTTGTAGAGCTGAATCCAAATATGAAATCCGTTTTTATTTAACAGCTCTACTTTTTTTAGATATGGCACATCTTACGATTAGTTGTTTTAATATTTGATATATTCCGGAAAATAATTTTCAAAGTTAAATAAATCTATAAGTATACTAATTTATAACCACTCTGCGGTGTTCCTTTTATTTTCAATAAACTGTCAATAAGTTTTATGTATATTTCTATATTGTAGGCCAATGAGATAATTATTAATATAATATTCCCATATCATCATGTAGAAGATTTTTTTACGTAAGTAACAACATATCTATATCTTGAAAACTATAGCTGATAGGAAAATTAGTGTCATAATTGGATTCAGCACCCCAATTGTTCTTTAAATCAGCATTAAAAGCTCCGGCACCAAAACCACTGTTGGCCTGTGTAATTGCTCCTTCATTCCCGGTGATGTGTACACTCCTTTCATCGTTGTCCTGGGTCGTGCCATTCGCTAAAATCTCTGCATCCGGTGCCCTCGGCGATGGCCCCTCGCCCCGGGCTGGGCGTGCCCCCCTTTTTCGGTCGCCCCCTAGCCTAACCCCCTTCTCCCCCTCGACCCCTTTCCTCTCCCTCTCTCACTCCCGGGAGGTCATCGTCGTGACTGTCTGGAAGGGGCAGGATCCTCGCTAACTCCCCCCCCTTCCCGCTTGCCTTTGTCCGCGCCCCGATGAATGATTGAGAATTTCCTCCTACCCTCCCGCCGGGCTACGTGGCTATTCCATTGAAATGTTGGAGCCGGGCATCATCCTATTAACGCGTGCCCACTTGAGACTTTTTTGTTCATCTCCTAGTCCGTTCGGAAGTGTTCCGATGCAAGCTTCGTGCCCTCTCGCCATCCACCGGTCTTGACGTCCGTTCAAACGTTAATAAAAACCCTTGCATTGATAATAGCATAAAATGGGTATTCAATGATATTAAAACCCCAAGGGACTGGGAGTGTTAATCCAGGTCCCCATTCTGGGCCACGAATTGAAAACGAGAATTAAATGCATAGATCAATCAAAGTGCTTCTTTAAATGCGAAAACTTTGTTCTCAGAGTGTCAGAGACAACAAATAGAGAGCAAAATATGACCAAACAAACGTTAGCCCTGCTTGAAAGATAGGCGACGTGCCCACTCGCACCATAACATTGCTTATAGTTTTCCTCATTTCATCCAAACCCGGGTCGAGGTCACTGCACTCGCGACTTATGTCTGGGAAAATTCCACTGCACGACGCAGAATCCATATGAGGACATTTGATGGGAGAACGGGCGATAATTGCCAATTCGAGTTTGTTTTAAGTAGATCTGATATCATTCTTATAATTTTGACATCTGTTAATACCTGGTTCGTCCTGCTGCCTGTTTGGAAGTTTATTCCAATCTTCCACATTGACCTTTTCAGTGTTCACCATCTTTATTTGCATATTCCCCTGCATCTAGTGCCTTTATTCATCCGTGATCGCGTCCACTTGCCAATCTACGCCCATCGTATTTCCTAAAAAAATGTTTTCGAGCGATGTCATGCGATACTCGATATTAATTTTTATTAACCTACCTTTAGGTATGTCCTTTAAGGCTTTACGATATACCAGTTCCCTCATCTTCTTTGTTTCCTTTGATTGACGTAACTCTTCTACTCTCCTTCCTACTGGTGTCCATTTTCATTCAATATAATGTCAACCCATTTGAATGATTCCAACTTATTTACTAATCCCCGCGTACTGTAATTTGTCACCTGCAATTAGCTATTTTACCCTCGGAGAAGATCATTACTTCAGTTTAAATACCTATAATAACACACGTCTCGCGTACATATGCATTGATATCTAATATGTTCACAAATAGCTTTATTCTTGACTAACCATCATATAGCCAATGTTGTTATTTAAACCCTCCTCGTTTCATTCTTGACTAAACTTCGTCGTTCCAAATCTAAATGGAATAAAACGTTCGCCTATTTAAAACTCAGAATCTTTCTGTGACTCTACTAATTCTTCTCGTGTTTATTATAAATATTTAATTTTTTGAGTTTTTGACTGGAGATGTAAGCATAGGTTGATTGTGATAGGTTCGGAATAGAATTTTTGAGAATAGGAAGCAGTAAAGGTCCCGCTCCGCCCTTTGGTCGTAGTATTTGTTTCAAAGTCACTACGAACAAACTGATGTTAAGTTGGGGTCAAGTAGACGTTTTCGTTGGGCGAGCGTTTGCGTGGTGTCTCAGAGAGCCATGCGTGATTTGGAACGGGTTGCAGTCCCGCACCCCGCACATGAGTCTGTGACCGTGAATGAGTGAGTGATGTGACCTTTTTCCACGGGTGCTTTGACCTTCGCCCGAGGCGATGAAGAAGGGTGACCGGTCACTCCACCGTGAAGTGCCGTCAGGCAGATAATAGTGAGGGGTGTAGACTAACTAGACTGTAGTTCGCCATGAATTGCCACATGCGTAGCGGGGTACTAGACCTCTCTTTTTCATCTATTTTCCCTTGAGTTCATAAAACGAAATCAAATTGTGCAGTGTCGGCATTTCTTCGTCAATAACTTGTGGTAGAAAGTATATATGGGAGTTAGATAATTTCTTACATTATTTTAATCCATATGTGATATTAAATTCGTGTTTGCCATTAGTAAGCGACGGCGCAGGGTAAATTGGAAAAGGACGAGACTGCCAAAACAAATAACATTCATATCCCATGTTTCAGTGATAATTTGTTCAAATTCATAATTACTCATGGTAGTGAATCATGTTTCATAGTGGCGCCATTTCTCTTTCACTCCTCTCCTGTGTATGGTAGTAAGTTTCAAGAAATGAGTGTATTCGCGTCACTTGAGGCGTCTACAACTTTTAAATGCATCGCAAGAAATTGTGATTTTCAATAAAAGTACTTTGGATAAACCTTCAAAATTTCGTGTACAGACATTACCGCTGTCTACTTAATAAGTTACCTTTTGATCCGTCATCATGATCTAAATCCTTCTTTTCCTTGACCATGCTTTCAAAATCCTTCTGTGCTTTCACGCTGTTGAGTTTTTTACTAGGACACAATTTGCTATTTTATGTAAAGAACATGATTATAACCTTCGTTAAATTCATTTGAAGGAGAAACAGCATTTCTATAATTATTACTTTTCCAGTTGCCTATCTATAGAATGCAACGCTACATAGAATAATTACATTATGCTTCTAGCTTCACTAAGTCTCAGATCCATTGTGAAGAAAACCATAGGCCTAAATTTTAACAGCTGCAGCCTATAGAATGAGGATGTTGACCGAGTACAGGCGTTGGGATTTGATTTCCCCGAAATAATTGACTCCCTCCTGCTGTTTAGTCTATGACGGTATCCTCCATGTCAATTGTATTCCAGATAGAGATCGACAGCTGGAATCCTTTTCAACGCCGGATGCTATCTATCCTTGGAGAGCCTAATCCTTCGGTATGATCGTCGACGAAGAGATGTTGGAGGAGGCTCTCACGGACAGTAGTGGATAGATGGGATCTCATCGGTTAGCCCTGGCCTATCTCGGGATCGAATTGCTGTCTTGTTTCGATGTGTTGAGTGAGCTATTGGTTTTCTGCATGGTTCGAGATGGCTTCATACACCGGATCACGTTAAAAACATACTATCAATTCAGACCGGAACTCCGTTTTCCGTAATGGGGAACTGAAACTTTCAGGCTTATTTTCTAATTTGAAATAATTTCGCCAATGAACGCAGTTAATTTTTCAAGAGTGCTCCATTGACAATTGTAAACGGTGGAGAAAGCATCCGTTACACTCGTTAGGGAAATGCCATATCGCGGTATTTTCGATTCGAAGAGGGCAATTTATTCTTTCTTTATCAATTAATGCAATCTTATGTTTTTTTCGACGGAGTCATATCAAGCGGATTTAGACAAATAGAAATTGTTCATATTGGAATGAAAAGACATAATACGCTGCGTCTCAAATTAGTTCCTAAAATTTCTATGCATGAGATTGCTTCCGAGACGTCCAGTCGACACAATCCCGGGTAATTAACTAAACTCACGTGCGCGAATTTTAAACAGCTTCATCCATGAGCTCACCCTCACCCCAACAGCATTCAAATCAAGTTGAATCCAAAGTTCGACTCATTAACATGTTTATTTTCGTCTTGTGGTTTTATTTTCGGATCAAAAATCTCTCTCGGGCGCTTTCATAGTTACAGGTGAGCTGTCCTCTTCACTTGTTGTCGCTCTCTCGCGCCCGGCGAGCTCGCAGTCGGCATGGAAAATAACCGCCCCCCTTCCTTTCCAGCCCCCGTGCTGGAGACAGCCGGGGGCACGCGTTGTGAACGTTGCCCGTGAGGTTGTGGTCAGCAGCGATGAGTCACCGGCGTCTTCCTCTTTCGCTTGCTATTCATGGCGATCCACCCCGCCGCCGTAATCGCTGCCGGCCTCCCCTCACCCACCACCACCACCACCCCCCACGCGCCATCCTCCGCCCGTGAACCACCACGCTGTCATAACTCTCGCGAAGGTTCGAATCCCGAAGGCATAGTGCTGCGTGGAGACTCGCTCCTCTTGCCGTATTAGCATTGACGCCTGCGGTCGAGGCGAGTTTTGGACGAGTGAGGGGAGTTGATGGGCGCAATGAATCTTGAAACCCCTCTCCGTCATCAGGAAACCCCGAAAAAGTCATTAACCATGCCTTATGCTGTTTTCATTGTTACTTTGACACTTTTGATGTATTGGTCTCGAAACTTTCGTTTGAATACGACCCACGCACGTGGCTACTCGGCAGTGAAATGCTTAAGGGTCGCGATGTGGTGGCGTTATTTTGATTACATCAATTTTTTTTCTCTAAAACCTGCCTTTTTAAGTTTTAATGTTTGTGTAGGTAGTTTTCCCTTTCCTTTTTAACGAGACGTGTGACAGTGCGTCGTACATTTTCTTGCTCTTAGGATGATATTTTAGAAATGTATGCTATTAACCCTAATAATTATTACCGATGAGAAATAATGATTTTGAAGTGTCACTACTCTCCCAGCTTTTTGGAATCTCGTTCTATTAATTCGCCTACGTAAATCTGTGGTAATTGAAGAAAAATGGTCAGTTGCTTAATATTTTCTTGGTAATCTTTCTGTTTCCAATGGGATGTCTTGCGGATAACACTTTGAACATACTTAGTACCTCAAGAATCAAATAATCCTTAAGGCGTGATCTCTCCACCTCTCAATGCTTAAGTTGCATCAAGAAATAACCCATCAAATGTTTTAATGCTGCCTCTGATCTCCGGCAGTTTTGCTATTCTACCGGTAACCACATGATTAAAGTAGAATTTTCAAGTAGCATTTGCAAATCGAAATCGTCCCCAGTCATCTCTCCAATCGACTTTACATTCTGGAGAGCCTGTCGCGACTTTCGTGATAACCACTGAGTTATTCTCTCACTCTTTCCTGTTAACTCCTCGTTGAGAGCTATGCGATAGAAATGTATAAACGTGGTATCCCAAGTGTCCATACATGAATTTCATATTGCAGCATCCAATCATATCGCGCGCACTGGGCATTTCGAATTAACTTTAGGTTCGTTTAAATGAAAATTAAAGTTGCTTGAATTTGCTCACGCACACAGCATTCCTCGACTTGGAGTGGGCGGTATCGATAAGAATATAATTGCACATTACATTTGATCGTTTGCATTTTGATGGTCCAGATCTACACCATACCATGCCAGTCAATGTAAAGGCACGAGCCTTTTATGTATAAATGTGTACTTTTATTCAAATATAAATATATATGTGCGCATACACGTAAATACACATCCACTTACACCCCCACGCGTCTATGAATCGTAGTGCAATTATGGTAGTGTCCGAGCGAAGTTGTAAATAAAGTTTTTTCAATTAATAATACAGGAATGGTTACGTTTGATTTTGCTATGATATTAGACCCATGTGTGATGTCACGTGAACATGTCACATCGTCTAGTTGATACATAATATTATCGCGCAGTCCCTCTCATCGGTCCCTCGACACTCCCTTCCCCTTTTCCCCTCGTCCTCCATCTTCCGGCCCGCATACTGTGTCCAATCCTTGGACCCTTAAACTAAAATAGACGTTCCATTGTTGTCAATGGGAGGATTTCGGCCCCCCTCTCGGAAGGGAAGCCTCTCAAAAAGCTCTTTTGTCGTCGTAATCAAGAGCTTCTGCCTGTTGAACCGCTCGCATGCTACACTCGAAAGAGTGCTGCGGGCGGA
This sequence comes from Hetaerina titia, assembly GCA_037158775.1. Lineage (NCBI taxonomy): Eukaryota > Metazoa > Arthropoda > Insecta > Odonata > Calopterygidae > Hetaerina > Hetaerina titia. Next base: position 27,142,600 of record CM073776.1, on the reverse strand, counting down.
CCATTTACGGCTTCCGTACTGTGGTTTTTGGGAGGCCGTTTTTCCCATCGAATGGCGAGGTTTAGGCCCTACACTGAGGTCTGGTACCAGGTTAATACGCAAGCATTTTGTATTTACTCTTTTAATTATCTGGACAGAATCCCTCTTCTTTGAGTTGTTAGTGTAGTTTCGATCGATCGGATGAAATGGTGTTAGTTCTCGTCGCATATCCGCATTGAAAACTGGTAAAATTCTCAAGCCCAAGGCCGTTCGGCGCGAAATTTGACAGTACAATCTCCCTATCCTCCCGAATAGTACATACTCACAAAGTTCCACATGAGAATCTTACGGTTGTTTTAGAAAGGTACAGAAAACAGACTTATCGCCGGAATATTTATTTATTTATCATCAGTCCGAAAACAGCACATTTTAGCCTTTACATCGGACTGTTATCAATGATAACATTCACAAACACCCAATCCCTAGGTGGAGGAAAACCCACCAAGGCGGGAATCGAACCCCCTACCCTTGGAATAGCAGACGAGGACGTAGCCCCGCCGCCACCGGGGTCGGCGAAAATAAAATGACTCCCTCGCTGGGGATACGTGATATTAATTTCCCATTGTAGTCGTCAATATGGAATAAATATCGACGTGAAAACGATGTATTTAAGCGGCGATAATCATCGATTACATCGAGAATGATCAATAATATTGTCTTTACTAATCGTGTATGCTGTAGAGATGTACAAAAATGTACGGATAACGTCTTCGTCGTCCTCGTAAAGATTGCCATACCTCTGTTCTTTGCGCATCCGGGATATAGCCCGAATTGTCAATGTCTATTCTTGATATCTTCGATATCATCCATCTTCCCTGCTGGAAAATCCCCGGCACAAATTTCGTAGGGAAAGTTAAAATTTAATTGGAAATATTTTATCTCCCAAGGAAATAATGCCTTAGTCTATTTATTAATCTAATTTTATCTATTTATTACTCTAACCTTAGTCTATTTCGATAAAATTCTATTGATAGATAATAGAATTAAGTGAATCTATGCAATTGTATCGATTCGATATTTCACATCGGCTATATTTATCTTCTTTCGATGCATCGGTTCTTAAAGTTATCCGTGCCGACTTCATCGGTGGAAAAGTATCGAAATGGCGTCAATATAACATCATATGGCCCAGCCATACCTCAGACCACCATGCTCCGTCAGAGGTGAGGGTTGGGAGAGGCGTAGTTGCTCTCAGGGTTGGATGACGTGACTTAAATGGTCTGTCCCAAAAATAAGTTGAATAAATCTGGGAAAAAATTATTGCAGATGAATACGCAAATGATATAATTTTTCAAATAACACTCTTGTGAATCGGCACACTGATGCCAGCGCCTCTGCCAGGCGGACCTGGAAGGCGTCGACGGGAACCTCGTTCAGGGACCTCGTCACGGTCTCTTTGACGTTATCCAGCGTTCCAAAATGGTTTCCTTACAAGTTCCTTTTTATTCGTGGGAAAAAGAAGAAGTCCGGCGGTGCCCCATTAAGGTAGTAGGGTGCCGTTGCCACCTTCTGATTGGCCAGGTACTCTGTCGCAACATAGGCGGTGTGGGACGGCGCGTTGCCATGGTGTGCAGCCTCCAGTTGGCAAAGATCTCCTTCCTGAAATGTTGCAATCTTCCCACAGACTTTCAAGGACTTCCACGTGAAACTTAGTTCTGTCCTCGAGGCACGAACCCTTAGTGGAAAAGTTCGTTTGGATCGAAAAAGACGAAGAGAAAAATACTACTTATCTTCGGGACAGACCCTGTATCTTATTGGTGCTTGGATCATGAACCACCATGATGAATTTCCTCGACTCCTTATTGTTAATCGGTGCCAATTCTCAAGTCCTGTAATCTCAGAGTGACACATTCCTTCCGTTAATGCAAGTAACTTTTAACGATAAGTGTGCCAGGGAGACAAAAAATAAGAAGCGATGGAAAGCTGGGAACGACAGAAGCCTTCATTCATAAGAGAGGAATCATGTGAAGGAGGATTGACAGTGATAATATTAATGTGAAAATGTTCGTTAAAAAGAGCAAACGAAATATGTGAGTTATAAAACTACTGGTCTGGGGCATCTCGAAGTACAAATGCCTAGATTTGCAATGCAATGATTTGAAAAATTCCAACGTCACTAAAACGACTCTTTTCCTCTGATCGGTAATATTGAGGCCAAAGGTTACGGAGGAGAATTTGGTCAAACTTCCCGTTACGTGGATTCAAATTTGAAAGATATCCCAAAAAGTGAGGTAGGCTTCTGTGACCGTGAGGAGTAATTCATTTTTCATGCGGAAAACTTCCTTGCAATATTTTATGAAAATTCCGCCATGAAACGATTTTTAATGCGAGAAAAAAAATGGCAATGTGGATTATCGTCTTTTGATAAGTTTTTCGGAACCCAATAAACAAAACCATATTGTGGTTTATGAAAACAGTACCATATTGTGCTACTTGTTGTTTTTTTTAACTTCTCCTGAGGCTGGACACTAAACTGTTGTCGCTGCAATATGCCACGTCGAAGGCTCACTCACCGCTCGGGATTGTTTACCAGGAAATGTCCTTTCTCTATCCAAAGATGCAACTCGGCGATTTTTCCGAAGATGAATCATGGAGGTGGACTTTCAGCTCCCAGCGAGATATAACTATCTATTGACTCATTGGAATTCAGCTTGAAGAAAAGCAAAGTAAGCCCATTTCTACCAAGATGGGTCGTACCGTTTGCCGCCTAAAATGATAACGAAGGAGGTGAAAGGAAATATAATATTAAATATATACACACACTCATTCAAAAACGAAGTCCCGCCATATGGCGAACAAATATTCATTCACACGGTAATAGATATCAGGAAAAAGGATAGGAACACAAATAAAGGACGAACACAGGAGAGGTGGGGAAGACTGAATCGAGCAGATCACAAGTACAAAAATATTTCCTAGACCGGGACTTGAACACCGGATCTTTCGACTTAGCCCCCTGACGCCATCTCTTGGCCAAAGAATCGGGGCACTTGGTTGAATAAAGACCCGCAGATCTCAGTGTAAATTACGATAGCTCAAGTGGTTAGAGCATCGGACCGGCAAGTCAGCTTTCTGGAGGAGTTTTGAGTGTATAATCAAACTCCCTTTTGCCACGTTAATCTACGATAAGTGGCGTGAAGAAGAGGTCAGGCAATTGCTTTTATATGGGGTTGGTCCTGCTAGTGCCATCATTTAAGCGGACAATAACTAGATAATCATTAACTGTAATCTACTGATCGAAGTAGAGTAATAATAGTTTGATTACCCGAGGTCTGCTACGCATACAACGCTAATTGTTTACTAAGTATTAATAACAAATAAAGCGCTTTAATAAGACGTCAACAAGCCATTTTTCAAATCTTCATACACCCGCAATTTTTTCGCAAATTTTTGCTATTGGATGCTGCGACCAAATGGGCGACTTTTAAGAGCTGCAGTAGGTAGTTGTTAGATTGAAGAAGGTGCTGAAGTCATTTCCATTAGAAAATTACTGGTGGAATTACGAGTGTTTATTATGAAGTAGCGGGTCGCGGTGGTCTAGTGGGTAGAGCGTTGGACTACTGACCGGAGGGTCCCGGGTTCGATTCCCGGGCACCTGCAGCTCCACCCAAGTTAGTTGATTTTTCGGGTACCAGATCTTCCTGGGAAACCATAACCGGCACAGGGAAAGGAACTGGCCCCCCTACCCTGATGTGTGAATATTCACACGCCGTCGGGCTTGGTACATGGGTGAGCTCTACCATCACCTACTAAACCGACCTTCGGGTTGATTACTGTGTTTTATTATGAAGTAAAAACAACATCTATCATGTATAACGACGTGTTAAGTAAGCTCGTCGAAAGGAAATAGACCATTGCCCTGAGCAAGCCTTTGAAGCTGATGGGACGAGTGCATTTTAGAAAAGAATGCCACCATGAGCATCTATTTTGAAAGACTGAGGAAGGAGAAGGTGAAAACCTGACAAGCCATGTCAATTTATTTTTCTTGTTTTAAGATGTAATTTGAAATTACTTAGTAAAAATTTCGTTGAATTAACATTCGGTTTTTGAGTGTTTAGATGTCGATTGGCGATTTAGAGTTGTAATTTTTCTCATCCTGAAAAGTCAGAATTAGGGACTTAACACATAAGCACTCCTAGGGGTAGATAAGCATACCCACTTCCACCATGTGGAATATTGTTTGGCTTTCATGCAATACAGAATTGTTATTGCTCGATAATAATGCCCGGCACTATTTTGTTGCATCTTTTGTTGCTCGAGTATAGTATTATCTACAGCAGAATATGTGGCGGTCTCTAAGATTAGTATGGTTTATTTCCAATGTAACATGATTTTCAGCCTTTACAATAGGGAAAAGGTAGTAAAAAACTGGATGTGATACGAGGCTGATGACATCGTCGGCCATCGTGTGCTTTACTCGCTCACTGGCCGGCCCGACCCGAACAGTTTGCTCATTCCCGTGTCATCGTTCGTGAGAGTAAAATCCCTGTGAATCCTTCCTCAAGAACCCTCGTGCTCAAATACTACAGTCTACTAATATTATGTGCATGCTGTTGCTTTCGAAAATGGAGATGCTCATTTGTTTAGCGCCATCCATATGAGGGATGTCTGTTTTCTGCCAACTATTTTCTATCGAGAGTAGAGTCGCATTAAAATGTTTCTGTATTGTCGTATTTCCATCAGAATGGTTCAGTTTCCATGGCATACGCCGCATCTTCTCTAAATCTTAGTGCAGTTCGCAAAGCAAAGTTTAATTTGGAGATTCTTCTCGACTTGTGCCTCTCTTTCTCGTCGGAGTAAATCAGTGAATTTAATGAAAAAATCTTCAGCGTCACTCGAAAGTCGCGACGCGCAAGAGTGCAGTTATTCGCGTAGAGTCCAAGATATATTCCATGTATGAAATATTGGGTAGCGCTTCGACTAGGAGAACTATTGTGCCCCAAAGTTTCGCAAACGATTTTTTGAGAACCAGTTTTCCAGATCAGTCAACGCAAGGTTCTCATTCACCTAATGAGTTCCCCGAGCGGAGGTTTTTTTTTAGTTTTGATGTCCGTTCTCCGAAGGAACTTCCCGTCACCGCACCGTCTGGACCTCCTATAAAACCTTCAATGGCTCGAAGGGAGCCCTCGACTTAATGAATGGCATCCTGGTCTCCACTTCATGTGTGGCATCACCGCTCGGAAGCGAATACTTGTAGAAGTATTCGCCCTATTTAAAGGGCGAGGGTTGGACGAGGTGAAGAGCCTCCCACTCCTGTTACTCCCTCACTCTCTTCTCTCCAACCTCCACCCCCATAAGTTCCGTTGTAAAGCCTTGGCCAACTGCTTTACGGGGATGTTTAAAATAGTTGGGGAAAATTTACGGTTTTGTTGTTCGATCTCATTTGCCTCGTTCAACGCCCTTTGCTTTGAGAAAGCGTCTACGCCCAAAAGTAAACAATTTGGAGAGACAAAATTTGGTCTTGTTGAATTATTTTAGCAGTTTCTGTCGCTATTTACTTTGATTAAAATGGGCAATCCAAATTTTGGGTGTTTGAAAGATATGACCTACCTAAATCTACCTACGTACAATTAATTGATTTTGTTTGTAATGAATGTCAAAATAGCGGAATCGTACGTGATGTAGCGCTTAAATATTTATTAATGGATGGATTGATATTTTTATTTTTGAAACTTGAAAGATAAACCGATACATCTACTAAGCATGAATAATATTTTGGACGATTTATATTTGTTAGGTGCTGTAATATCACCGTTTCCGACGTAGGTTCGGACAAATTTATTCTGAAAAGAAAACTAAAACGTAAAGGTACTTATCTTTGTTTCCATTCAGCATTTTAAGTACTTTAATTACCTCTATAAGGCCTTCCTCTCAAAAGGTTTGTGGAACCCTCGTTGATGTCGAGCGGAGAGTGAGCGTAGAAAAGATATCTCTCTGGGACAAAGAAAAACCCGCATTCCGTGGCGGAAGTTGTGCCCGGCATTCGGGATACCGCAGATTTTGCCGGGGGCGATGTAATTTTTTTCTTCTACGGCCCTTCATTTTATCCGTTGTGTGATTAATGGGAGTGACCTTAAAAGTGGACTGGGAAATTTCGTCGAATCCGAGCTCATCCTATTTACATCTCTCTCGAATTGATTGTTGAGTCCGGAAAAAAAATTTAAGACCGGTGAATATTCGGAGAATTTCTGCCGGAAAAACGTGAAGGAATTTAAAAACCGTGGAAGTGTTTCATAAGTCAAGTTATCAGACTTCTTTTTTTGGATCTACCAGTCCTATTTTGATCACTTGAAATGTATTTCACAAGCATGCCAATCGAATCTTTCTCATATTCACCCCTGGTCGATTGGTTTGAGAAAACGTTTGAGGTGAAAGAACAAAGGTATATTTTTATGGATCGTGCAGATGGAAAAATATGTCTGAATGAATTTTCGTAGTTTACAGTCAAGTATTTAGGGTAGTCGAACAAATGAAATGAAACACAGCTATTCCACAATTAATATTGAAGAAGTGATTTGTTAGGCTTATGCATTACTTCTTCAACCCCTCTCAATCCTCCACCCTCCCCTTCTTCCTGATGGTTATAAATACTCAGCGATCTACCCTCACTTGGTGGTGTCACGCATTGGTGAAACCATTGTTATTTAGATAAATATTAATTGTAGAATTTCTGTTTCATTTTATTTGGGCAATGGAAAATTACAACAAGTCACGAACAAAATAGTTTCATATGTAGGATAGTGTGGAATGATTTCTATTCACTCTTTATCTGTACAAGTCCGGCTGAAGTACGTTTATTTCTCATTGTTCAAGGATGAGTAAGGAAATTCATGCAGAGGTAGAGAAATTACCAATGAATTAGATTAGTTGAAGTTGTAAACTACAGTATAAGCAGTTATACGTATACAGTTATAGATATATTATATATTATTGTTGAGTAAACAGTTCAGTTTGTTAAGAATGCTTTTTGAAAAGATTAAAATCTTTTTACTCATTGTTTATTCCTCTTCAGATGTAAGATTACATACAAATCTTAGAGATTCATAGTTAGTTCAATTCAAAGTTAGGTAATATGATAGAAAAGCAGTTTAAATTGGCAACATTATACGTTTTGAAAATTAAATAAGTTAATAAAATATTTTCAATGAAATCATTTTGCCAAGTTTCGACTTTACCATGGTATCTAATAAACGAAGCTTGAATGGAAAGGTACTTAAAAGTGTGAAACCCATTTTGTCCACTGTGAAATTACTGTTTATTCTAGTAAAATGCTTCAAATTGAAAGTAAGTTCTTCACATTATCTCTGTGGCTATTGTATTCGCCTTTTGCTCTCAGTGGTGTACATATGAGGTCTCATTTCCATTTTCAAACTTCGCTTTTTAATCATATTCCAATATTAATTGCAGTGAATATTACTTATCCAGTTTTGTGAGATATCACTGTGAGTATTTAAAATGTACATTTCCACAAACCTCTCCTCATATATTTTAGTAATGGGCTTCTTTGGGAAACTTGGAGAGCCTTAAGTGAATCTTGTCTCTTTTCAAAGTAGTTGTGTGTGTGCGCATTTAATGCCTTGACTGCTCATGTGATGCTAGAAGTTGATGTAGAGCTCTTGTAAAGAGTAGCATGAGAGAATAAATGTTAATTAGGTTGTAACCATTTTTCCTTTTCTTTTCGGAATCCATTAGTCAGCCCACGAGGAGCGACACCCCAGAGTACTCCTATGAGGTGATGGTGGTGCCCTGAGGGGCAGGTTCATCTAGGACCTCTTCCTGGAAATCACCCAGGTTGGTGGATATGGCTGCTCCAGCGCTCTGCCGTGCATTTTCCCAGAATGCCTGGAGACGAGACCTCTGCTCAAACTGCTTCCGGTCTAAGGATGAGCACAAGGCTGCTGCGGCCGCAAGGCAGAAGACGCCATCGGATGCCGCTCGCTTGGCTGCCACAGCCGCGGTGAAGGTTGGTACAGTGTGATGCTTGCACGTTATATGTATAGGATGCTGTGTTTTAGGAGTGCATCAGGAGAGGAAAAAAAGATTGTAATACTTGAAAATCTTCCAACTAACTAACTTGTAGCCATGCTGTTTAGGTACATATTTTGGCGAACTGGCTTGTTACCTGGAGTGGTGAAAAGACTGGTAATGAAGCCTAATGTTATCTGAAAATGGGCTTAGTAGTATTTTCTTATCAAATGTTTTTGTTTTGACCCTGTTATGAATTTTGGAAAATTAGAATGATTTTTAATATTTTTAATTTAAATATGTTCCTCATCTGTAAAGGAACTTTAAAATATCAATTTCCTCTACGTATATACTTTTTCATTGTCCTCAGGTTAGAATCCTCCCAGATCCTTTGGTTATAATTGGGTGAATAAATGTGGTAAAATTGAATTTATTAAAAAACTGTTTTAATATAATTTGTAAGCAATAAAATTCATAATTACGTACAAATTGAAATGTAATGTATATTTTTCAAACATTTATTCAGACAACTTTTCATTTTATTATGCTGAGTCACATACATACATGTATTTTGCAAAGAAAATTACCTGAAGGTAAATTGCTTGTTTTCAGTTTAATTTTGATGCACATAATTTTTTTCTATGTAATGATTGTTAATTGATAGCAGTTCTTTTTGATAATTTATGAGTTCCCTTCCGATTATGAAATGATTTGCTCCATGCTATTTATTTATTATCAAGGTTTTTATTGTTCTTTGGATGTGTACTCAAATTGTATAGTATGTCAGCCAAAGTTTTCAAAACTACTGTACAACTTTTTTCAGAGCATCCTGAAAGGGTCTTCAAAATCATCCAACAGTTCAGGGAAGAAGGGTCGTGGTGGTGTCAGTTTCCACAAAGAAGAATCCCAAGTTATTGGGTATGGTGGTGATGATGAAATCCACTCAGAAGATGAGGGAAATGACCCTGAATTGGTGGAAACACCATCGGAAGGAGGTATGTTCAATGATTTATTCACCAAACTGTTGATTTGGTCTTTGAGCTACCCACAGAATACCTGTAGCAGTATAATTTTTAACTAATAGACTATCCATCTACAAGATATTTACAGCCAAAATAGAACTGTAGGTAAACATAGATCAATTAAGATTGCATCCTAGAATTTGATAATTATTTCCAGGATTAGGGTTGTGCTCTAATTAATTTATCCTGAATGTAACACGTTGTAGGAGTTATGTTCAATAAAACCACTTTGAACTGTGATAATTCAGGGTCTATTAGTATTTGAATACATATGTAGTGTAATAAAATATTTCAATATATAATAGTTAACATATGAATGAAAACAGTCTAACAAAAATAAGTTCATAATATTCTGAAAAATGCATAGATATTTAAAAACATTGAGCCATGTATTTCATTTAATAATAAAATTTTTAGGATTTTTTATGTCCTTGTGTGGTGCATATTGGCTCTTGAGAGTCACATGGACTTCAAGCTTTAAACACAGGTATACAAATAAGTGAATGCTATAAAAATCAATTTATCAAGTTAATTGTAGTTAAAGTAATCAAATCTCCATTATTAATTAAACTGAGTGTACCAAAATTTCATGCCAGATATTCCAGGCATTTTAGACCAATTAATTTTCTGCGTGTAATCTTTGAGTGCAGAAAATGTTAATGCTGCATATAAATGTAAAAAAGCATAATGAATTGAGCTTGAAAATGCCCCATTAGTGGGGAGGTTTCACTAAATAACATGTCATTTTTCCATGCCTGGTCTCACCATTCCACTTTTCTGGATGATCATTTTGTACCCCAGGGAGTGTTATTGAATAAATTAAACTTAATTTTTTTTTTCAGATCTTGAGAGAGAAAAGGCTGAACAGCAGGAACTTGAACGTCTAACCAAAGCGAACACAGACTTTAACTCTGTGGTAGCCAACCTTCAGTTGGAGAGTATTACTCAGGAAAAGCAAGCTGCCGTGAAGAGTGGTGCCTCAGGTATACCAGTGCCTGGTGGGCGTTCTCCCTATACAGGTCCCCTCCGCCTTGGTCTCGGATCTAAGGATGGTGATGGGAACAAAAAGACTCTTCTTGTGTCAGTTCGTCCCTTTGGCAGCGAGGGGGAGGAAGTCAGTAAGCCTGTGGTCAAAACTAAAATTTTAGTGACAAATGGATATGGAAATGGCACCAATTCCACTGGAAGTGCTAGGGAATCCAAAGACAGCGTGAAGCCGCTGGTCAACGGAACAATAACAAATGGCATTGGACATTCTTCAAGCAATGTTTCAAAAGAGGCATCCGTGAAAGTGAATGTGCCACCGTCAAATGGGAATGAGTCCAAGTCTGTGGCAACAAATGGTGTTAATCTCATTGGTAAAGGTTCAAACATTGCCAGAGCGACGGGGAAATCTGATGCCGCTAAGGTAAACGACAGCAACGTCAATGGCAAATGTGACCAGAATGGATCCAGAGAGAGTGAGGAGGGGAAGGGGGCAGTCCTTTCTTCAGTTAATGGGCAGGACGTTTCAGGTGAAAGTGCGACCCCAAGTGTCAGTTCCAATGCAGTGACATTGTCCAGCAATGTTTCAGCACCAGTTCCTGCAAACAGATCATTTAATCAGCAGCAACAACACTCAAATGGTGGTGCTTCAGTTGTTCTGAAGAACGAAAATGAGAAAATGGATGAGGAAAAGTCAACGGGTGATGGAAAAATTGTCAATGGTTATGATTCAAACCCCCATTCAAAAAACACAAATCCTGAAGAAGTTGGTGTAGGCATCATGCCACCATCTAAGGAGAGTTTGAATGGTAACAACAAACAGAAGGCATCCCTTGTTGGACCCTCATCAAATATCCCCCTGGTATCGACACCCAAAGAAGGAATTAGACCTGGTACTGATGTCAGTGAAGTAGTTCGACAAGTTCCAATCCCAGCTGAAAGAAAGATTTCACTTGCCAAGCCAGAAACACCATTGGAAGAGAGTGCTCAATCATTAAGTGAAGCAGTTGTGAGCAGTAAAGCAAATGGTTTGGTTGAACAAGAGAAGCAGCTCAAGGAAAAATTGCCAGTAGAAACATCAAATAGAAGCCCTCTTGAAAGTTTGGAGAAGTCCTCTACTGTGGGAGTCATTTCCAGAGAGATAGAAGAAGTCTCCACGGCTGTCAATGAAAAGATATGCGACTCTCTTGTTGAAGAAAAAGCCATCAGATCAAGCATTCTACCAGTTTCCCAATTGCCTTCAAGCCAACCTTTGAAAAAAGCTCCTTTGTCTAAAAACGTTTTGCTCAAGCAGGAATCCCAGGAAAGTCAGAAAAAATCCGAAGAACCATCTACGGGCAAAATGCCATCGAGTACCAAGGCACCAAATAATACAGTTGCCACCACTCCTCAGAAACCTGCCCTTCTCTCTAAGCGTCCTGCACCATCAATATTAAAAATGGGTGTACCTGCAGGCTGGCACTCGAAAAACGCCTCCCAGAAGAACTCGCCACTAATTCACCCAGCTAAGGATTCAAATGAAGAGAAAACCATGAGTGAAAGAGCTAATGTTGTCAATGGCGTCGTCAAAAACCAACAGTCAACAGGTGCAACTGTTGGACAAGAGAAGCCATTGAAACCAGTGAACACGATTGCTAAGTTGAGGGCAAATTTTGTCAACAACAACCTGAAAATTATTGCAGAGAGTGCTGCCAAAATAGTGAATGGCACGAGATATGGAACCAAAAATGCAGTGGCCGATGAAATACCTATGTCAAAATCAAGTGTAATGAACCTGAGTATGAGGCCCATATCCACAAACAGCAGGACGAGTGGAAAGTCTTTTCATGCCGATGACTACGAACTGAAAGACCAAAGGATCAAAGGACTGAGTAACATGGATAAAGTTTCAAATAGTTTCCCATCCATCCGTGCAAAAGGAAGTGGTCCTGATATTCGTGAGCTGCTTCGAACTCCAGAGAAAGAGAATGAAAACATTGAATTTCAAGTGCACACAATCAACCAAAAGAGTCCTGTTGAGCCTGGAGTTTTAAGTGCCAAGAAAATTGGGTCACTGGATGCTGAAAATATTGTGAAACCAATGCTGTATTGTGATGAAAAGGGAGTTCAAAAAGAAGGTGATAAGAAGACACTTACAAAGGAGCTGGAATGTCATGAGGAATTAAGCAATGGAAGGAATGAAGTTCTTTCAGAGTCGAGTGAAAAGTCAGGTGTTACTGCTGGAGAAAATCTTATTCCTGGGAGTCAGAGCGTTCAGCTTGACTTGAAGCAGACTTCTCCTCCAAATAATGTTGAAAGTAATAAATGCAGTGTTCAATGTGAAGAGAAATCAGACAGCCCAAAAATCAGCAACGTATCTGGAGGAGGTTCAAGCTCACAACCATCTCCCAACGGTGCAGAAGACCCGATGAAGGCTGAAAGTCCAGCCAAAGTTGAAAATGGACTTGATAAAACACCACCTGGTGAGAAGAACCGCAAAAAGGGGATTGTCCGCCGGATACTGTTCAAAGGTGGGAATGAAATTTATCGTAAGGCAGGAGAGATGGTGAGGTCTGTTAGAAGAAGTAATGAGTCAAAGGATGATACAGAAAGCACGAGAGAGGCAGAGGCTAAGGAAACCAAAGACCTTGTATTAATCAGTAAGAAGTCACTCAACTCAAAAGCACAGGGCGAATCTGTTATTACGGCAGAAGTAGCTGCAAACCCTGAAGTTAGTGTTCCATTTTCAGCTGAAATAGAGGAAGCAGTCAATCCTATGGTGATGGGCATAGGAGGGGGTCTAAATGAAATGCCTATGGTTAACCAAGAAAATAAATCCATTGAAACTTTGCCTGCTGAGGAAAGTGTTAAAGAAGAATCTGAACCCATCATGCAAGTAGAAGTAGACGAAGGTAAAGGAGGCCCAACTGTGAGAGAGGAAGGTCTGGAAAATGCAAACAGTGCAGCAAAATCCACTGCTGAAATTTTAGAATCCTCCCATCCCCCTTTAATGTCACCTCGTCCGTCTTTCCTTCATGGCAAATCCTTTGCCGCCCAGCCTTGGTCTTTACCATCACCTTCTCGCAATTCAACTGGGAATTCCTCAGCCCACAGCACACCAGGAATGAGGACAGAGCGAGCTGCCTCAGTGTCAGCTGTGTTGTCAAATCATGGAGTGGCCACTCCCAGTGGGCAGAGAGGTAGACTTGCTTCATTGCCTGCATTGGAATCCGAGGGGAAGAGCTTGTCTACCAACCATAGTGCACAAGGAATACAGGTCACCTTAAGGAAGCCTGGTCCAATCATCAGCGGTATGAAGCCAGCCATCCCTGCGAAGCCAAGCAAAATACTGGAGGCATCCTCTGTGAGGCAGGGAGCGAATCAGCAACTGAGCAAACCAATGGGAGAAAGAAAAGGATCCACCTCAATGGTATGAAAATGTTTGAAGTATTCTAATTTAATAAATATGAACAATAATATTTTGGCCATTAATCCAAAATTTACTTTTGGTTCACTTTTTTGGTTTTATAAAAACTTCAATCCCATGCTTGCATAGATTCATGGATCCCATTTATTAGTTTCTTGATTTCATTAAAATAATCAATTTCAATTAACATAATCTGCTGGAAAGTTTTTTGTTCTAATGCTACTTACTGGGAAAATGATCAACTTTTCACATTAAGTCAAAGAATCAACTCAGATTCTTCTATCTGCTTGCTATTTAGCTTGTTAGTTAAGGTTTAGAACCCTGCGTAAGGCATGGGTGTTGCGCTATCATTTAAGTCATTTTTTTTCTGTAGCTATAAGTTTATATTTGATATGCATTCTGTTATTTTTTGGCATGTTCAAATCTCCACAAGTACTTATTTTTTTTATTTTTTTTGTACTAATGCACGGAAATGGTTACTGGAACCAAATGGAAATTACTATACGCACAATTTTTGGTAAAAAAAATTAACTCTCTAACCCTTTAATTCTCTGCCCACTGTTTCTAACTCCAGGCCATTCAAAATGAAATTATATTTTGATGTTAGTTTGGCATAGACAATCACTTTTTCATGCCATGCTCTTCTATTGATCACATACGAAATATTCTTCATATTACATATTAACAGTTGGTACTTTGAAACGGAAATCATATTTCTTTTTGTTACTCCATAAGGATCAAGAAGTTATTATAAAAGCCTCATTGCTTTAGGCACAAAGATTTACTTTATCTTTGTACTTTTGTACTTTCTCTCTCTTTTTGGACTTTGTACTTTTCTCTCTTTCTCTGGACATAGGTTGTGATGTGTCAAGTAACATATAATTTATTTGAAGAAGAAAGTGGTCAAGAGAAAGCTTTTCATAATTGTCATATCTTTTTCGCATTGCTTGCCATAATCAAGTAAGATTTTCTATCTTTTTGATTGCTGTTTTCATTTTCCCTTGTTCTGCGTAAAAACATCAAATGGGTTAAGAAATATGAGTATCCATTACTAACAAGGTATATGCAGTTAGTTTCATGCTAACTTAGGATTAGTTAATGTTTATAATCTAGATTTTCTCATATATTCTCCATAAAAAATGTTCTACTTCATTTTTCTTGTGTATATTATCCATGAAGAATGCTAGCATTGTTGTTAATTATCAGGGTTAAACAATGATAAACAACAATCACTCTCATGTATTTTTGATTATTAATGAAATTTTACTTATTTACTGAATTTTGATTGTATTGTTTGACCTGTAGCAGAGTACGCCTGGCTCAGTGGGAAGGAGTGCTGGGAAAAGGCAGGCCCCAAAACCTCCAGGAATGGATGCATCTCAAAAGAGAAAATGTGATCCCAGTGAGATAGGAGACTGCCCCAAGGAGATTATTTCTAGCAGTAATGGCAGTGGCATATGTGATGTCACGCTGCCTTCGAAAAATGTTGGCAACCCACCAGATGCAAGTCAGAGTGAGCAGCTAATGGATAAGGGTGCTGAAACTTATATCGATATTGCTGCTGAGGACAGAATAGAAGGTATGCCATGCATTTTTGTATTTATTGTAATAATTATCATCACATGATATTTGGATAAATATTGGTAGGTTGTAGAAACAAATTATCAGCTAGGTACATACATTTTTGAAAGTGATAGCAAAGTAGACAAGTGATGCTATGAATATGGAGATTATTATTATTCATTATTCTTGTCTCTACTTGTGTACCCCTTTTCACCTGTAATGTATATTGACAGCAAGAAAGTGTTACTAAAACTTGATGTGATTTGGTTAATTAGAAGGGAAACTATATTAATGCCTGTTTAAGTACTATTCAGAACTCTTTAAGTACACATTGCCAACTCAATACAAAAGTTTTCTTGCTTAACATTTGCAGACATACTAAATTGTGCATTTCACATCAAAGTGATAACTCAGAATGATAGAGTTCATATCTTTAAACATTGCTGTTGAATGAAGACAGTCGTTTTATGGCAACTTCGAAGATTCATAAATTTTCTCCTGTTGAACCCTGCCAATATGTTGTGGTTAGGTTAGGTAGACATTGAAATGAATACAATTGGAATAAAGTTTTTCACTGGAGTTTAAAAATCATTATGAAAAAATATAGCTTGAATATATCATGTTTGGTGTGAAAATCTTTTTGAATATGGGACTCATGTAATCATGCTGAATCATATTTTTTTGCTTTTATGTCTTTAAGAGAGCAAAAGGGAGCGTTTGGTGAGCCTTAGTGATGGAACACCCGAGGAAGGAATTGAAGGCTACTCACTGAACCAAACTAGTCAACTCACGAACTTTTCAAACAGTGGAGAGGAAGAGATAACAGACGATTCAGCCTTGGCTCCTCGTGGGACTCATTTTGTCAAAAACCAGGCATTGAACGCATCCAAATCAAGTTCACGGGTGGCAAGAGAGACGGAAAGGCGACAGATGTTGATTCAGTTGCAGTCCACCAACAACCGTGGCCCTGTACCACTACCTGATGGTTCCGGGGAAGTTCCCAGTGCCATTGGGCAAGCGACCTCGAATGCGGCACTGAGTGCACGGCAGAGGTCAGCCTCATTGGGGCGTGGGGTTGGTGTGGCAAGCCCCCGACCACCCCTGCCAGGTGGGAGCCTTGGTAGATTTGCTGGAGAAGGGGCTGCCCTCACCATTGTTACCTCAACCGATGGGGAGAACCCTCCTGATGCCAGTGCCGAGATGGGAAATCATGAAGATGTCCTCAGTCACTCAACATCTCCAGTCACCTTGCCAATTGCTCACGACCCATTGAACATTGGAGAAAATGCTCAACAAGTTGCCGCTTCTCCTATCCGAAGCCGTTCAGAGGGATCTCTAGCCGTGCGTCTGCCAATGACACCCAGTGACGACGGAAAGCTTGCACTGGGTGCTATGATTTTTGAAACGCCCGGAGGTGTTTCTGGGATGGCAAAGGGTGAAGAGGTAATATACGACTCTCCCTCTGGTTTGAGCTCGAAGAAGAAGAGGCACACGGTGCGTGGTTTCCTGAAGTTTCTCCGAAGGGGTTCTCTCAGAGATGACCCCAGTGGAACTGCATTTGAGAACAGGGATGAGGTGCCAATGGACAGTGAACCCAAAACAAGGCCAGTTATTGTGCACCCAATGGAATTGGATGGCGCTTGCGTGGAGGTGGTCAAGGGTGGAGGGATTGATGTGCGTCGGAGATTGGAGGAGGAAAATGCTATGGAAACGACCAAGAGTGGTGCTGGTGGATGCTCTGCTTCCAATGACCAGGTTGGCATTAATCACATAAATAAAGTTTTGGATTATTTTCCTTTGGCTTAAAATAATTTGGTCTCGAGCATTTTGAATAAGTTTCAGTTGATCACCTGATGTGCATACATAACTTGTACAATCAGAGGTGGTTAGTGAAAATAATATGGATCACATTCAATCAGTTCATTTCAAAGATGAACAAGAATGAAAAATATTGCACAGTCCAATTTCCTTTGTAGGGTAAAACTGAAATCACTTCAAAGTAGAGAAAGTGTTTTTGAAACCTATCAAGTGTTTTGGTGTCCAAGTAGGCACCAAATGTAAACTTGATAAAGGGATTAGCATGTTTGTTAATAAGCCAATGTTAAGGGCTTAGGACCACCAGAAATTAAAAAAAATATATTTTATAATTTTTTAAATTCAAAATTAGCAGATTGCATGTGTTCATTTATGTTCTTCTTAAAAATGCACTAATACCATATTAGCAAAATACCTTGCAAAAACACACTATGTATCTTGAATCTTGTTAAACTAGAAATTCAAAATAAACTCATTCCAAGTTGGGTGAATCCAAATTAGCCTCCTTGGATGTTGTTCTTCAAATCCAGATTAATGCTTGTTAGGAAATTTGGCCATCAATATCTGCAGTTGTGGTATTTCTTTCTCAATTATTACAATGAGATGTTGTTCTTGTGCCATCTCTGCCAGTAGTGACTGCTTCACTTAAAAGTCATTTCTCAAATTTCAGTTGCAGAGTTCACCTCGTCGACCCACCTCCATTTCTATTGCTCCTCCGAGGCCTCCTCCCGTGATGCATTCTCCATCCTCGCCTTCCCTCTCATCATCATCATCCTCCTCATCTGGCTCCACTCCCATTCGTCCACGACCTCCCCCACCACCTCGAGGTCTGGCCCCGGTGCCACCATCGCCAGGAGGATCCGGGCAAAAACCAGCTCGCCCACCTCCTCCAAAACCTGCCCACTTGATGCGCCTCGGGCTCATAGACCGAGAAGTTCCAGGAGGATCGGCTAAGAACAGCGGTGATGGAATTTATGCAAATCTTGGTGAGCCTTCTTGATTCTTGGTTGTAAATAAGCATTGGCATGTTATCACTTAAGGTAAATGGTAAAAGGCAACAGTTGAGTACCCCTTCCAGCAGAATATTTAGTTACAAGTTGGTTGAGGAAAGATAGAAATGAAAGGAAAATGATATGGACTCTATTTTTGTTTGATAACCAAAACCAAATAGTGAAATTTTATTATTTTTGGGGTCAATATGTGAGGATTGGGTGGAGTATCCATTAGATCCCCTGGTAACCCATTATTTTAGCATCTTCCTTTGAACCCCATCTTCAAATTCTTCCTCTGCCTTCTTATGTGTGTCTTACACTGCACAGTTTTTTTAAAAAGGAAATCCTTCTCTGTTCTCAATAAATAGTACTTTCCATTGACTTGACATCAGACAGTGCTATGGTACTGACGTCTTCTTGCTGTCAAGCCCATACCTCTCCCCATTGATGGTCATCAGCTGACTGAAATAATGTTATCGAAGCTTTCTAAAGTTTCTTATAATTGGTTATAGGAATTTACTTAACTTCACAGTACTTTCTATAATTACATAACCCAC
Source organism: Hetaerina titia (assembly GCA_037158775.1). Classification (NCBI taxonomy): domain Eukaryota; kingdom Metazoa; phylum Arthropoda; class Insecta; order Odonata; family Calopterygidae; genus Hetaerina; species Hetaerina titia. The sequence goes on along the minus strand of CM073776.1, from coordinate 27,124,257 downwards.
AGCAGAGAAAATATGCATCTAAGATATAACCTCTTCCATGCAAGGCCCTGACGATTCGGCTTCCAAAATGTACAGTGGTGTAAACTTCCGAAATCAATTGAATCTATTATATCCCCCACTACTTTAAAAATGAAAATTTGTAAAGTATTACGAAGCAAGTTTTATGATAGTGTGAATGAATTCTTTGAAGACCAACTCAAAATGTGACTCTTTAGCTATCAGTATCTGTTATACTACTATCTCCTTGTGTATGTGTTTATTTTCCTATTACTTTGTTTTTTCCCCTATGCCTATGCAAATAGTCCAATACTGATGGTCTTTGGACCATTTTGAAAGAATACTATTAAATAAATGTCTCTAATTAATGATAGTTGGCAAAGATTAAAATAAATTTGATTCTATCAATTCAAACATTGTTTTGGAGGCTGATAATTTTTTAACTCGAGTACCAGTAGTTTTATTAGTATAATGGATTCCTGGACTGATTGCATTAATTATATTTGTGTTGGTTTGGGTGTGTTGTGGTTGTATTTTTGTATCATATTAATTGTATAGAGTATGATGCACCTGATATTGATCTAATACATAATGCTATTTTATTTTTGATGTTTGTTAACTTAAAAGTTAGTGTTATCCAACCACCCACATTTCTATCCTAATACTGCATCATTTCTTCCGCACTCACCAATATATTATGTAAAATATAGTACATAATAAACTAGAAGTTTTGCATATTTAAATTGCACTTTAGGAGTTCACTGTAGATTCAATAGACATAAAAATGGGAGTTAAACATTTTCTTCTCAGCTGTTACAATCAACCCAAAGACCAGTAAGGATATATAATTGCATGTTTTTGCATGAAATATGCCAAAAAAATGAAAGAAAAAAATCAAACAATATTCTCCATAATTAGCGTAACCATTGTCGGTATAACATTTGGAATCCGGAACGGATTCTTACATGATGAAATTTTTTTATGAAAGTGATTAACTTAGTAAAAGTTTATTTTTCAAAATGCTTTGCACTAATATAAACACCAGGAAAAAATCTAATTGTAGAGTAATTAATTTTTGAACACTAATAAAACTCTGCATAGTAAAATCCTGGCCACGGACTCAGTTATTACGGAGTCCTGCTTGTCTTTTCCAGGTGAGGTCAGAGCAACGCTCGCCCCCTGCAAGCCCCAGAGGACTGCAAGCATGCGAGAAGTCTTGGGTAGCACTTCTGGGAAGGCTAATGGTGAAGCACCAACACCAAGGGTCATTCCTCGCAATGCCACGACCAGCGGCAGCAGCACAGAAACCCCATCCCCTGACCCTTCTGGCCAGTCACCCGAGCTGAAAACAGCAGCCTCCAGCAGTGATGCCATCGAGAGCACTGCGGCATCCATCCAAGAGGTCAGGGTTCCCTCATTGGATGCCGGGAATGAAAGCGTTAAACTTGTGGATACTGTTGAGACATCGAAAAGTGACAAGCTTTCCTGGAATGTTGGTGCTGAAGTGTCACTTACACCCACGTCGGGGATGTCTGGTGCCATTGGGAAGGTGGATGTAAGCGCAGACAGCAGTTCTGAGGAAGAGAATTCAATGGCACCCCCCTTGCCCCTAGCACCACCACCTTCTCTCCCACCCCCACTTCCCCTCCACCCACCACCCTCCCCCCCGTCTCATGCCACCTCATCGTCATCGTCCTCCTCCATCGGGAATGCTCTCATCCTCCCGGAAGACAGTGGCTATGAGTCAGTTGAATTCCACGGGGCACATGACAGTGAAGTGAACGCAGGACGTTGGTGGGCTGAGAGTGGTATCACAGCATCTCGAGCATCTGTAGTGACCACGACCGCAGATAGTCTAGAGGAGAGTTATGAGGCTGTTGTTGGTGCCAATCACCGGGCCCTAGCAGATGTCTTAGCACAGGTTAGTGGCATCATGTTTTCATTGATTTTGGAGGGAAATTCATGAGAATTCAAGGCTTCATGAACTGGATTCAATGAAAAATTTGATGCTTTGTTCACCGAGTTAGATTCTGGTTGGCTTTCTTTTAAGTTTTAAAATGGCATCTCCAAATCAGGGAAAGAAATCAAAGCCTAATATGTAAAACTATAGGTATATGCTATGTTAATGTGTGTTCTATGTAGCGCAGTCAGTAAAAGATATATAAAGTTATTTTTTCCCAAATGCATCTCTGGAAAATCCACTTGTGTCAAGTGTAATTTAAGCCATGGATATTTTTATTGCTTTAATCACAACTGGCATTATTTTGGCATTATCATTATTGGTAATGAGCAATCCAAGAATCAATTTATTCTCTTTCTCCATTCCATTTAAATTAGTTACCTGACTTACCGTGATATGTGATGATGTGGTCAAATGATAATTCATATTTATTCATTAATGCAATAATACTTCTTTAAATAGGTGTGCCAGCCAAATCCAGAGGAGTTTGGCACAAATACAACACTGCGATGGTCAGATTTCCTGGTAGAAGGACCAAAGGGTGGTGTTTTACGTTCGGTGGGTCCAATTTCCTTTCACCGTGCTGCACTTAAAGGCAGGGCATCAACTAGTGGAAGAGATTCATGGAGGCGGGTCACCCTGGGAATATCAGCATCTTCCATGTCTGAGCTTCCTCAGTATTTCAGGGGCTGCATGTGCCATGATGGAAACAGTGCTCCCATTAGTAGGTGTATGCCATCGTTGAGACCCATGTGCACATTCCAGGATGAGATACCCAATAGATTCTTCTCATCTGACACTGCAAGTGATTCAGCTACAGTTGCTGACCTTATTGAAGGTAAGTTTTCCTGAATCTGAAAAGATTTAATTCTGAAAGAAGTTTTTTGGAGTATTTTGATATCTCGGGCTTGTTTCACTATTAATTATGCACACTAAGAGACCATGAATTAAGTTAAAATGTCCACGTGGGTTCTATATAACCTAAAAGTATGATGTCGTTTGCAAAGTTATTTATGCTTAGAGTTGTCTCGGATCTAATTTGTCTGCTGGATGCAGAGGATTGTACTCAGTACCTATTCTAAGGGCATATTTGCTGAAACTAAAAAATAGAATTAGGATTACTAAAATAGAATAGGAAAACTAGAAAATAAAACAGGATTAGACTAAATTTAAAGCCATATCAGATAAATGTAACCTTTTATTAAATTCATTGTCAATTAACCTAACATGCTAATTCTAAATGCAAAGTCTGTTTTACATAGTCTGAATACAAAGTCTGAATATTATAGGTTACATGCTCTAGATTTTTGTTGTGGCACTGTACAACATTTAGTTTGCCATTTCCAAGTTGCAACACATTTCTTAATTGTTGTTCTCTTCAAAGAATAATTAATGGTAAGGGGTCTAGAAGAGTACTTCAATGTGACTCCGTGCCATAGATCACCATAATGTAAGAATCTGTGAAGCCAAGGTAATAAAGAGTAGGTACATGACTAAATGGTCTTTGGATATTTTTGATTAGATCAAATGGTTTTGGGGAATGTAGGAAAATTATTATATCTAAAGACTGAAGTTACCTTCTACTATAACTAAGGTATTGTTTAAAATTTTTAAGTTTTTTACAGTCATTGGTTTTGCTACTTCAAAGACTTGTGGCTCTGTCCTCCTAAGTATTGATTTTTGTTAATAATTACTTATCTAAATAATGTAATTACTAAATTGCTGCAGACACAGGGAACGGTTTGTGGGATTTAAAAATTGTTTGAAGCTGAAAAAAAATGAGAAGACAAAAGTATTCGCTAAGCCTTAGTCTTTTAATGGGAAGCACCCAGAGACAGAGAGCTTTGATAGGTACCAGTTTCACACACTCCTAGAATATGCCGGTTTTATAAAAAAAATCCAATTGAAAGTACGTTGTGATATTATGCATAATGTAGCATGCAATTATAATTTTTTAAAGTGGACCTTTGGTTAGATTGAATAAATTAATATTTTAAATTAAGTTGTTTGCCAATTTAAATAATGGATTATAATGACAAAAGCTACACAGATATTGAAATAAGTTATACAGTAAACTCTCAAAAGAGGACAGAATATAGCCACACCTATGCTTGGATTTCTATCATTGAACAATCAATAGTTCCAGTCATTGTGTGACATATGACAAATGTAGATTCTCTATGCAATAATGTATAGATTGTAGGCTAATAGCCAGTATAATTTAAACAGGTGACCTCTCATGGGAACAAACAAACATGGGAATTAAACAAACTCTCATGGGAATTTGATGTTCATTTTTTTATATCTGATACCTTTAAAAAATTCCCTGCACATGGGGAAAATCATGGAATACATTTATATCACTTCCCAAAGTTTTTCTTTCTGTCATAATGATTTTGACCCAGAGAAAATTTTGGACATTATACCAGTGTCTTATAGATTCAGGCTTAGGCTTAAACCAACATCCTTTGCCATTTACTCTTTTCATCTTCCTTTTTCATTATGGTTATTTATAATGACTTAAATTAATTTTTGGAAAACATAATTAATTTTTGTCATTGATTGTTTCTTCTATGATTATGGTGACATATGAACTCTTTTTGTATTCTTTCAAAAGCATTAATGATGCAGATCTCCCATAGACATAAGGGTGTTTTCAGTTTATAAGTGCCCATTGTACTCAATTTTAAGCCTACTGAGTGTTGTTGTTTTTACTCAAAGATTGTTACTCTTTGTTTCTCTGCAGCCACTGTCATGGTCTTCAATCCTCTCCACTTCTACTCCCTGAAGACTTACTTGATGGAGTTGATAACAGAGAGGAAGTCTGGTCAGAGTTTTCCACCCCTTCCGGAGGAGAGTAACTGGTGCAATCGCGCATGCCTTTTCTTGTTGGTCTTCCTCGATACCCTCTGCTCTCTCGAATGTAATGGCAGTGAGGATGCTCTTTGTGTCATCCGGGAGGAGGCCAAACCCAGTCCAGTGGTGGCAGCAGTGGATGGCCAGCTGGGTGATGGATCCCACCTGAGTTGCCCGCTCCCTCGCCTCTGTGTGCTCCCCAATGAAAACTCCCCGAAAGCAAACAGCAGCCCTTCCTCCCCCATGCAGTGCTTCCAAAATGTCGTGACGCAGATAGCCGAGACGACAGGTGGAGATTCTGGCATGGACTCGTTTGCTCACGTGCTTAATTGCATCCTGGGACTCCTTCAGGGCACTGACGACGCCCTTGCACGGTCAAGGGCGGCCCTGGAGTTATGGTTCTTTGGCCCGCCAATCTTCCAGAGCATTGCTCTTCATTCACCCGGAGACAAAGCAATGCACGAGGAAGTCATGGACGTGAGAGATGCCGCGAGGTGGGCTCTCAAGAGTCCAATCCTGTCGGCTGGTGAAGCAGAGCCATTGTCGGTGGAAGGAGAACTTTTGCACGCCACCCCCAGGCGTTGGCTGGATTTGGAGAGAGCCGGAGCCTTGCGGTCGCTTGCAGTCAGTGCTTTGCACAGGGGGAGTAGAATTCCCTCTCCGCTGGAGTCGGGACTTGAAAGCTCAAGTGCAGAGGAGGGCGGAGGAGTGGTTGGTAAGTGCTGCAGAGGTTGGAGGGTTGGTGAAATAGGTGGGCACCCAACATTGCCCACGTGCGAAGAGGTCCGACTGAGGTTTCTTGTTGGGACTAGTGGCTCTGAGGTGGCCGAATCATGGGAATTGCTTGCCCGAAATGAGCTGTCATCACCGACGTCTGTTGTCAGCCTAGGAAGAACTTATGTGGACACCCCCATGAGGAAACTCACCTCCTGGACCATTTCAAGTGGCCCAGTGATTGGGGAGGCTCAGTGCTAGTGATTCTGCTATTGCATATTGGTGCTAGTTTTCCTGTATAAAGTGAACAAATCTAACATTCTTAGCTCATTTTAATAGCTTCATATGACTGAAATTTGTCAGAGGTACCTGTCAGCACTTGGAAGATACATATATTTTTTTAAACTACTTGTAAAAAAAGCACAATCAGCAATGTATTGTCTTCGGGGTTGTGCCTTTTCTCTTGTCTAAAATCTTTAAATCTCCCTGTTAATTATTTTTCTTCAGGACTCCAATGAGAAATATATGTTTGTCATGGTGTTTCAAAATTGGAAAGTGGGGTAAGTTGGTGTGTATTGTGTTTTTAAAATACTCATTTTTTTAATAATTTCGACAAAGAATTACATTGATGTGTCTGTTCAAGTTTGAATCAAATGAATTTTTCTACTACATTTTATTTAGGGTTTTTAACTTTATTGATCTTATAATAAGTACACTGTGAATTAAATTTGGCAGCTTCTAATTAAATTTTATTGTTAATTGTATAAGTCAATATCAGGAGAATCATTTTATATCCATTGTACATACAGTCAATATTTTGGCTTTAAAAGACAGAATGAGGATGATACCCCAGTATACATTCATTCCACAAGTCTTTTAAGGGGATGTAATGTCTCATTAGAAGTGGGCAGGGTATAACAGGGTCGAAGTGCTTGAGTTGAGCAGTTTTTTGATGAATTATTCAGTTGCATGTAATGTTTAAACAATGTCATATTTTATATTGAATGATTTTGATTGTTCATCAATGTGGCAAGAGTTTAAACACTATTTTCTGAAAATTAAGCAGTATTCTACATGAACTGTCTACAGCTAAATCTTTCTTTAGTTGTTTCATAAGTTGAAAAAATATTTGTCCAATGTGATTTATATTCTGCTTTTAAAAATCTAAACCCTTTATTTTTCCTTTTCAATGACTTCCTTAATGCTGAATATGTAGTTATGTAAATTTTGGGGTAATAGGACTTTGTTAATGATAACGAAAAGAGAATGTGGTGGCCACTATTGGTAAAAAGTAATTCATTAAGCTTGATAATGCTTGGAATGAATTTTTAGACTCTTCCTCATACTATTTTAAATTTGTATGACCAAAAAGCTTTTTTTAATTAGTATGTAGGTACCTGCACATTAAATGTGCATTGTGAATTATTGACATATATTGCAGTACGTATAAACTTGAGAATGATACATAAAATGCATTTTGGTCATATGTGACAGATCTGCGTCATTCACTTATAAAATAATGATCTTGATTTGTATACTTATTTAAACTGTCAAATTGTAAATATTATCCAGACATCGAATTAGATTGAATGGTAAATAATTTTTTTACTCTTTTAAAAATATTTTGGAGTGAAATGGCAATTTGTTTTGTAAAATGGTATAATTGATACCACCCTGGGATCATTCAAATAATGCTGACAAACATTTAGTTTACGTCAGGTTTTTTTTTTAAATTTTCGCACATACCATGACACTTTTTATCATTCATATTAATTGATGCCTTTTTTTTCTCCTAATGCTGAACTTCAATTAGTAACTATGGTCAGCCATTCTACCGAGGCAATGAAAAAAGGTCAGCATATTTTCCAGTATTAATTTTATATCTCTTACTGCAAAAAATAAGTGATTAAGGAAGGAATTTACATTTCATTGTCATTGGACCATGGCTAGTACTTATTTGAATGGGCCAATTATTGTAAGATTTGTAAAGGGCTATTTTTTAAATCTTCATATAAATTGGAATTAATACTCTTATAGACTAACATCATCATGAGGGTAAGTTTCCATGTGCTACATTTTGTGCCTTTGAACTTTATTTGTCAGACTAATCATTTTGGATATGTCCCTGTGGTCCTTAAAACTTGATAAAAGTGAAAAATTTTGGTGATAATTCATCAGAATATTTATTATATGTTTTATAACACTTTTAATAGAGTTTAAAAACAAATAGGTGCTACTTGCATAACTGATATGCCAGCTTCATAAAATGATTGCACTTTCATTTGGATTTACTACTCAAAAGTAACTGAAATATATGGCGAGGTAAATTCAATCAGTTCCTCAGTTCTGAAATGACAAATTATATGGATAAATTTATTTGTAGGTAATTGTTTATTTAATGATATGTTGTTTAAAGTTGTTAATACTGTATTTATGCTTTTTTTTCTCCCAAAAAGGATTTGAATATATCATGAAGCCATTGTGATTCTTTCACTTCATTTTTCCATGTAATGTATTAATGTTTATTCTTTTTGGTGCCATTAGAAATATAAATATTTTCAAAGAAACTTTAAAATGAGTAGTGATTTGTAAATATTTTGGAGTTCAATAACCTAATAATAGCTTACAATGGTTGTAAGTTTGTGTGTCCCTGCCTAGCGTGTACCTACTTCTATTCAGTGTTTATTCAAGCATCACCTATGCACCAAAGCCTGCTCAATTGATCTGAAGGTAAGTTTGACAGGTGAGATGCACATTTTCATGATTGAGGGTTAAGGTCGTTTCTCTGTGCCTTATTTCAATATTATGGGTAGATTCTGAAAATTGCCATAGTTTGTTTGGAGTGGGGCTTGTCCATCTGAATTAGTCAGATAAGGCTAACCACTGCTGCATTTTCAAAGCTAATATGATGCAATGTATTATTGCAGTCAACACTGCACTAAACTCTTCTTCAAATCTACACACTATGTCATTCTTTACAATATGTCCAATTTTGCCCTCCATTGATCTTTACCCAATGTTACCTACTCCATCAACTCCCTCTTTTCAACAATCAATTGTCATGCAATCAATATTCCCTTACCTCATATTTTCCTGCTGCCTAAGAATTCTCACCAATAATTCTCTCTCCTCTTTTTCCATGCCCAACACTTCAGTATTTGTTTTTCTTTCAATCAATTTCAATTTTTAGATCCTTCTTCATTATACATCTTGAATGACCCCTGCAGTCAACTATGGCGATGATTTTCAGCATTTGGATTTCTTCACTTAGCATTGGGGCAACAAATTGCTTCCAGGCATCACATGTAATGCCTCAGGTTATAGGGAATAAAACTTTACATTTTGATTGCTGGAGAATGAGAAGACTTAATATTTACTGGCAAAAGATTGACTAGGGGCAAGAGGATACATCATCACTATTGATGAAAGATTGAAAGCTGGAATGTAGTTGAAGTGGGAGGAAGTGCTTTGACATGACCTGCAGCTAAAGGTAAGTAATACTCAATCTTTCATGTAACCATTTTTTGTACGTTCCATGTATAATGGGATGGGTACATCATTGATGACCTTATTCATTTGGAGATGAAGAATTGAACTTGCATATTCCTGGAAAGTCTCCTGAGAAGAAAGATAAAAAGCCTTGAGAGCATGCATTTCAAAATGAAATTTTTCAAAAGCTCTTAGAATTAGGCATTATTTATTATGGCAAGCTACTGCAATCAACTAATCAGGAACTTTTCAATCAGCATGATTGAAAGATTATTTATGCTTTCTATACACTTTCTATACATTTCAAAGATGCTTTTGGAAGAAGTGTGTTAGGTCGTAAAATAAAATGAATGACATCATCATAAGGGTTTGCTCCCCATTGGATACCGCTTTGTGGATGCATTATGGATGCATCTCACTGCAATCTCGCAATGAATGAGTCTCTCATTTGTGAAGAAACAAACCCCTCCATGAGATGAAATATCCTAAATGAAAACCTTGGTTCTCCGGTAAGTAATCTTAACATGGAATTTTATTATATGAAATGTATGAAGGAGCTTCAAATGGATACTAGTGAAATTTCATCTTGAAAAATGGAAAGTTTGTAAGACCCACAGTCATATGTACCTTGGAGCAGAATAGAAATTGAGATTGGTGCGCAAATCTTACACAAAGATTGAATGTACTTGATAACGGCTCACTATAGCAACAAAATTGTTCTCTCTAACCCACTTCTGAAAAATTTCTTTTGATTGCTTTGATAATTTTCTGACTCTCTCATTATTATGGAAGCAAACAAGATTTCAATTTGAAATATTAGCCAGTGAAATAAAATGCCACTGACTGTAGTTCTGCTCTGCTGCATGCCCAGGCATTCATAGTATTATAAAAATATTTAACCAGTTTTTCACTGGAATTTTAGCAGCAGCCTTTGAAGTATGTTTTTATTTGTTCGAGGTCCTTTGGGAATATCTGCAGGATTGTATGGCTCATAAATCATTGAAAATATTATAATTTGTTCAGAAATAATTCGATATGGAATGTATATTGTTTTCTAATATCAATGCATTCAACCCTTTTACTGCTGTGAATCTACCTTTTCACCTTTTCTGTGGTGTGCTATCATACTTTGAAATTTTATTAAAATTATATTCATCAAAATAATATACTGATAAACAATTGCCGTTAAATAAACAGCGAATCTAGATTATTTACATCTTTTTATTATTTCAGGGATAATAATGGTTATAGAAAGACAATTACCTCCCTTTTAATCGCATGTGAGGTTTTTGGAGAGTGAGCTTCAGCGAAAGAAAGGGTTAATAAGTATTAAGAGTACTGCATTTGAAGTGGATTTATGTTGGCCATCATATTTAATGAAGATTTCACTGATGCTTTTACAATAAAAATTTTACTGCATGGGATTCAATTGATGGGACATAAAAATTTAGAGAGCTGCAGTAGGCCTTCACCTTTTGGTAAAAAACGTACTAAGATTTGAGAGTTTGTGAAACTGTCTGCAACTTGCCACCCAGAGTTAACTTATATGTCAAGTGTAACCTGAGGCTAATTTCATATGAAGAGAGCTCCAGACTCCTGAAAGGTAAGCATTCTTCTTTATCTTTCTCTATTTTTCTGAAACTACTTTTGTTAGGATCAAATCTCCAGGATCCCCTTCTGCCATGTGAATGAAAATCAAAAGGTATGTGCAACTTTTTACCTTCTACCAATGTCTTCTCTTTTGTGACTAGATGCTCAAAATTGATGAGCCAGTAATGGGAGCTGTACATGATCTTCAGGAATTGGACTATGGAAGACAGCAAAAAATGGTGTGGATAGTTACTGTTAAAAATACCCATTTCGTACCATCTCATCATCATTGCAGAATAAATGTATGAACTACAGTGTGCAGCAGAAAAGGCAAAAACTTTCTATCCTTTAAAGCTTAAAATATTTCTTGTGAGTTTTTTAAGCCTGGATTTTTCAAAAGATAAACCTCTTGTCTAATTTGGATTCTGCCCTACACGATATGATTGAAAATTCATAATTAACATGAAAGGAGATGGCTAGAAGCATTGTTCAGAATAGAAAATATGAATAAACAAAATAATTTTGTTACAGCTACAGCTCTAGAGTTGCACCAAAAGAAAACTGAACAGGTTTTTTAACAGCCTGATTATTCACTAGGTGGGAAATCAACTTAAGTTTTAAATTCTCATATATGATTTTTTTTAAATGAACCACGACTCATTCTGAGTGAAATAAAATTAGTAAAGATGTTCCAGATGGTTATATATATACATATATATATATATATATATATATATATATATATATATATATATATACACACACACACACACACACATTCAAATACGAAGTCCCGCCATACGGCACACAAATATTCATTCAAACATAGAAATAGGTATAAGGAAAGGGGATAGGAAATCACATAAAAGGCGGACACGGGACATGTGGGGAAGGCGGTTTTTGAGCAGATCACGAAAGTAAAAATATTATATATATATATATATATTTATATATATATTTCCTGATCTATAAGAAGTACTCTGATTTTTTTGGGCTATAAATTACAAAAATGCTAGGATCAGATAAAGGATCAAAGCATTTTAATGTTTACACATATTACAAAGAAAATGGAATAGTTGTTAAAAAAATTAGCAGCTAATCAATTTTAATTCATTGCAAAATCCTGGAAATTTGTCATCACAGCTGCTAAATCATTTCCATGATTATTTCTCCGAGGTCACTTTCCTCGTATGCAATATCATCTTCCCTTCCATCGAACACTACTAATTTTCCAGTTTAAAAAAGTCATCATGCTAGTCTCACTTTTAACTTTCCACCTGGACTTTTTCAACCATTCATAAATGCTAGAAATTGTTTTGGGTACTCTTCCCATTGTTGTGACGCCATGAAATGGTGCCTTATTACTTTTTTATTATTAAATTGGGTTTTTGAGCCATTGAAGTTCTAGTACATTGATCCATTCTTCCTTTGATTTTTTCCAGTTATTAACATGCTCCTCAAGCTTTGGCCATTTAGGAGCACATGAAAGTTACTTTTTTTCTCCTCTCTGCATTTACTAAATACATTTTCCTCCATTGTCATATCATCTTTCTTGTCGGAAGTGGGCCAAAATGCTTTTCAGCTGCCCTATTTCCATGTTCTGAAGCATAATTCACAACTTCCAAATTTATATACAAATTGGTACCTCGCAAGCCACCACTAGGGTGTGTGGCAGGGAATGTTAACACACCAGACTACTTTTGTGGGAAATATGACGTCTTTAATCTGTTATAAACTTAATCTCTCTCATTTTATTTACATGACCTCTCCTATCAAAGTACGGTGGGACTAATAGTATATTTTCAAAATCATGGCTAAAGAGATATCCTTTCAATTTATTCAGGAGATTTAACCTGTAATTAACCTTTGCTCCATGAGTGACTCCAAATCTATATATGTAGCTCCTGTAATAAGTTAGATACACTGCTCCTTAAATTCAGTACTGTTTGACAATTTTCTCTCTAGAGGGCGAATGAGGTTATAATTCAACTTTTTATGCAACAGTTTCATTTATTATTTAATTTATTTAATATTTAAACTTAGTTTCAGTTATTATTTTGTAATTATCAAAATTTATATTAAAGGGAACAATTTTCTATGCCATTACTATTACACTCACACTAGTTAAGGTTGAGTGGCTGTAGACTAAGAGTTTATCGGGAGAGATGATATAATTTATTAGCAGAGGGGTGACATCCCTATTATCCCAATGCTCATTAGTTTCACAGCACCACATGTGAGATGTAACTAAATTTGTTCATTGTATACATTTGTGAATTTTTTAGGAGGTACTTTCAAGGAAATATAATAACTCTATTGCTTACTACTGGCTCAAAAGTGTTCTTATCAAAATTTGTAATAAATGCAACTATTTTCTATGCCTGATGCAGGAAAAAAATTAGTATTAAATATTTTTTCCTGCATATTGGCTTGCATCTTATAGTTTGAAGTTATACCTATATACCCTTGGTCCATAAGGTGCAGACTGATTTTTAGAGCACATATAGGAGTTAAAAAGTGAATCTTATGGGCCGGGAAATAAGGTACTTCTTTATTATTCCACAGTAACTGGTGAACTGAGGACAATTTCACTTAATGTTTTCACTCAAAACACTAATCTCTAAAGTCTTCAGTTGATTAAATCTTTTGAATCAGTCCAAAATTATGTAGGTCAATTAGTACACAATAAATTATATGGAAAATCAAAAATATATTTAATATTTTTGACAGAAAATACATGGAATATATACTGTACAAATTTGGCATATTTACAAAGTAGAAATTAGGCTTTTTTCTGTAAGGAAAACACCCAAGTTTTTCCCAATAATTTAAAAACTTTTGTTCATTTTTACATGGCTGAGAAAATTTTATAAAAAAATATTTTGAATACAATTATGGCAATCAATGTTAAAAATCAATATGTCCCACATTCAGCAAAAAGCCTTTTTGACCAGCACCATTGCCCTAAATAAGCTATTGATTTGGCTGATTTTGGCATGTTTCACGCTTAAAATATCACAGTTAGGTTGTCTTGGATGGATAGTTGGATTGTTCTGGATGGATGGCCATGGTGACCTGATGGAATTATAGGGCAGGCATTTTTTTAATCCTGACAAAATTATGGCCTAAGTAGTTAAATTTTCAGGATGTAGTAACTTCAGAGATTGTTGATAGCTTTTAAGTTCTGTATGCAGGCCATTTTGCCACTTTCGCATTCCAATCCAATCCCTGGCTCCAGTTGCTGCTAATGATACCCCTGATAAAAATATGATAAGCAGGTACACAGAGCAGGCTATAGCATTGATTAAATATAATAATCGTCATTCACTTGAAGAGAATGGCATGTGACATTGTTTTAAAGTAATCGATGACATTTTTAGGAATTGCAGCACATAACAAAATCACTGATTTAACAGCACAATAAAATTAAATTCATTAAAAAAATGAACAACTTAATTGCAATAATTTTATGTAAATTTTATATGTGCTATGCTATATATATATAATTTTATTTGTATGTGTTATGTGAAAAAAGTATATTTACAAATTAGGTATCATTTTTACAATGAGTAAATCCAAGATCCTAATATGTATAAAAGTCCCAAGGGAATTTCAATGCAACAATTCAACAAACAATGTTAGCGGATGACTCTGTTAAAAGTTATTGTTGGGGCATCTCCCGCAGTTTCTTGAAATTTGTCCCGAGGGAAGTTTTAAATTATCCATTTGGTAAAAATGAAGGAATTCTTAAATATTCATAGTGTCCACAAATATCTAAAACCTGACAACCAGGCGAACTCAGAATGAAAACTCAAGAAAGTTATTTAAGATGAATATGAATGAACGCAAAATAAAATAAGTTTTAGAGGATGAAGTTCACAATTGAAAATTTCATATTTATAACACATGAATTGAAGTTGATGTTAGTTGTGACATGACAAGCCTTGAAAGTAATTATTTGGATCATTCTGGTGCTAATCAAATCAACTTTTGGTTACTAATGCTAACAATGTTCGCAAAAACAAAAGAATTCAGACCGTGATATTTTTACGTTGGAAAACTATTCCTGTTTGAACAAGGAAAAATTGAAGGACTTTAATAAAAATACAAAAGCTAACTGAATACATAATGAAGAAAATCAATAAATAATAACTGGTAGGAGTTAACATGAAAAATTAAGGTCACATGCCAGTCTTAACTCATTTAGCATTATTACAGCTCATTAAAATATTTTATAGAATGTGAAGACATGTAGATTAAAAAAATCCAGGATGTGAATGTTGGAGAAGACATCTTCTGCAGGTGGTGCGCAATGCACTGCAGGCTCTGGGAGAGACAAGTGGACAATCTCTGATGTCTAAGTGTCTCAGTCCTAAGCACCGCACAGCAAGCAAGGAAACTCCTCTGTCACTAACCTGCAATGGATATGAAATAAATCTTTAGTTGATTTTTTTAGGATTGTAACTGTATGAATGATAACTGTATAAACAATATGATCAAATGAAAACCTGATATTTTAGATTAAATTTATGCTCTGCACAAGACTACTGGGAGAAAGAGGGGTTGGAGATTTGGTCATTCCTGAGGATGGAATGGGGAGGACAGAAGAGTGTGATATTGATAAGGATGAGGAGGTATTCATTAGTGTATTTAATTTACTTTCATAGCATTTGTAGTATAAATTTCAATAAAAAGGTATGAATGCTAACAATCACCTCATTTATATTTTAAATGAGGATAAAGGAATGAAAACAGAAGCAAAAATATTAAAAGAGGAAAAACAGAGCACCAGAGAAAATGATAGAATTGTAGGCACAAAAAGAATCAGAATTTTTATTGTATTCCAGGGGAGAAGGCACAGAAAATTAACTAATGAGACCATGGGAGTGTAACAAAAATGCTGGAAAGAGTTTTATGATAGCACAAGGAAATTCAAATGAGACAAATGAACTTGAATGCAATAGTTAGTACGCAAGGTGAAATAATTGACAATACAAAAGAGAAGACAGGACATTTATCAAGCTAATATAAATTCAGAATAAGGTGGAGAGATTAGGGACTTCACAAAAAAATATTAGGCAAATACAAAAATGGAATAAGACATTGTGACAATACACTGGCCGAGGAATACTACATAATATGTAGAAAAAGCACTATGGGAAATTTAAGGGAACAAAGCAGTTAGAATAGATAATATCCCAAATGAATCACTTAAGGAGTTTGGGCAAAATGCTTTCGGGATGGCCACAGACTCCCTCATTGAGTTTTCATACTTTCCCATATTACACATATGATGAAAAACCTCCATTACTAAAAAAGTGCATTAGCCAAATAGGAATTCAATTGTAAAATTTACCCTGGGTTTGGTTTGCCATAGTTTAGCAGTTTTCACCTGTGAGTTAAAAAATTAGCCAAATTGCATTTAATTACTACTAAAGAAACACGAGTTTATTTTTTCTCTGGGCAAGATTTTACAGTGACCAAACATGAAGAAACACAGCTTTATTGAATATAGTAAAGCACCGAAAGAAGGCATTATATCATTTGCTAGCTAAAATTTACATGATGCATGCTGAAGCAAGAAAAATAATTTTTCCTTAAAACCAGTCTACCTCTCATTACCAAGCAAGAGTGACTTTGACAAATAATACCCATAAAACTCTCCAGCAAAGTTATTGAAACTTTATTGGAATTAATTAACGGAGGTTAAAATATTAAAGTAATTAAAACTCTAGTGGACTTATTTAATGAAGGAGGTAAACCTCACAAAGGCAGATTGACAAACCTCACCTGTTTACACCCTTTAAGACCCAATCTTCTGAGCTTTGGTGCCATTGGTGCATGACTCAGAGTGGCAAGGCCTTCATCGGTGATGCCACAGCCACCCACGTCAAGTCGCCTCAAGCGAGGGCAGGCAAGGGAGAGTGCAACAATGAGTCCATCACCCACACCATCCCCACACCCACGGGCATTGAGGTACCTCAGAGGGTGTGGTGCCAAAAGACCCCTGTCTGGGGGCCAGGGATCTCTCCGACTGTTCTTTACCCAGCTGAAGTTCTCCTCCTGGTCCCAGCAGAAAGACTCCTCAGGTTGACCCCAGCCCTCCCGCCTCCTCCTTCCACCATCAAGTTCATCACCACTTGACCTATCACTACTTCCATGCTGGTGCAGACACTGCCAATCACCTCCATCTGAGTAATGAACCCTTGACGCACAGTTGGCTCCTGCCCTAGACTCCATGTAAGGCTGCCAATTGAGACTGTCTCCAACACCATCCACCCCTCCTTCTTCTATCCATTCCTCCTCCACTTCTTCCTCCAGGAAGCCATTGCCTGTGTCCCTGGACACTGATTTCATTGTAGAGAGGGGAAAACCATTTATTCTATCAGTAAATGTCAATGTAATGACCTCTACTGTCAAGTGAGAGTCAATCAAAACAATCTAAAACATAATGTATAATAGAAAAATTCTTCAATGGCAAGACATGTTCAAAAATATTTTTTCACCAATTTGTTCATTTATTCCATAAGTGCCTTAGACTTCAGGATATAGTATTCAATTAATGCATTAGGAAACCACTGTTCTTATTTTAGAAATTTCAAGTACGTAAACATTAAGAATTTCCAGCCTGCAGTTAGACTAGTTGCCTCTGAGAAAGCTTTAAACTTTGATATTTTATATTTCTCAAAAGACTATAGGTCCAGACATTCAAAGTCGCAAAATATTAGTCCAAAGAGAAAACTTCAAATAAACTTTTAACTTCCAAAAAGTTAAGTATGAATTGGTCGCGTTTTTTATGACAGGTGAACATAATATCCATGTAACAAAAGATAAAATAAGAGGAGCTCACCAGAAACACAATTATGATGCCACCTGTCTTCTGTGTGCCACGTGACATCATTAAAGCTATGAGTTTCTGAGATGCGAAGACGCTCTCCAATCAATTGCTGCCAATCAGGCTGAAAAAAGATAGAATTTTTGCATACTTTATTATAAGAAAGCATTAATAGTATTTAGCAGATTCCATCTTTCTTAGTGCACTCTTAGTTCGAACATGTTATACAATGTTCAGGGTAAAAATTATTTGTAAAAGAAACCAAGGGTTGGTTCCTAAGGCATGGAAATTAAGTACTGGACATTGAAAAAGGGATCACAGGCATTAATAATCTTATACACTTTAGTTCCAATATACCCAGACTGGGAATCAAATGTACTGAGGTAGAGGCATGGGAAAATTCTTGGGACAGCAAATCAAACAATCTTGCACTGAGAAACCAATTTTGAGAAGGAAAAAGCTGCTTTATTCCACAACACTTGCAGCTAGGTAATTTTCAGTTGGCTTATTGTGATCTTCTTGAATCTGTATGATAAATGCATGCAAGACCTAAAAATCAGTGTGCAAAAAATGGGTAGTAACATATTTTTCACAATCTACATGATTCAACTTTGAAAATGATTGATATATTTGTTGGGGCCTAATTATTGCATATTTAATACAAATTGGTTCCACATTCTTCCATTTGCCCAAAACAGTTGGACAGTCATGAAAACATTTCATTGCCAAAAATAGTTTAAATTACCACAAATATATACGTGAACTGTGAGAAATTCAAAAGAAGCAGGAAAATTGATGCAGAGTATTTTAGTTGACTATGGGATTTTTAAGACTGTGATAGAGGAGAGAACGCTAGGCAAATGAGGAAGGGGCAGGAATAGGATAGGCATGTTTGATGGAGTGAAGGGAGGAAAGAGGAGTGTGGAATTAAAGAGGAACTTACCATAATGTTAGGATGTCAAGTTGTGTTTTGTTTGGGAATGTGTCATTGTATAGTCCAAGTCTATCCAAAACCTACCTTAACCGGTAGTAATACCAATAATAAATAAATATGTACAAAGGGCCGTAAATGCTGGCGAAATAGGAATAAGATTACATAGATGGGTTTTCAATGGTCAACAATACCATTATCATTTTTCAAAGTTATCTTCATAATCTTATTTGCATATACACATAATTAAACATGCATTATATGTATCTATCACCAATTTTCTCAATAAAAAAATGAACAATTTTCACAAAATATTAATTTATGCAGACAAAATCAGTCATTGATCTATGTATACAGTGAACCCCTGAATATGCCCATTGTTTTCCATCAAATAAAGATTCTTCCACTTTGGACTCTCTATTGATTTCATAAAAATGTTCATACCTGCAGACTGAATCTGAAGATATAATTGGCTACATTGTTTTGTAATTAAATTTGGGAAAATTCTCTTCATAGTACTTCTTTGTAGTTTAAACCTGGAGCCAACTCTAATTAAACAAGTGATGTATGAATTTTGCACCATCAAAAATAAAAGTGGTGGCTTCATTAGGACCTACCTAGACAAGTGAATAAAGAAATTAGGAAATAACACATGTTTGTGCATGTATTGTTTACTGGAAATGGTCGATAAAGTAGTTTTCAGTGAGACTACCGGAGAGTATATCAGCAAATCTCATCAACATAGGCGTTCAGATTATTTGATATTCAGCTGATAGAAAGGTTTTCCTTATTCTAAATACTAAGTGAATATGTGAATGCACTTGATCGTTGTGTAAGCCTGCACCACTTAGCAGTTCATCAAAACAATGAGTAACTTCAGTTTTCATTTTAAGGTATTTATGCATCATTTTAATAATATATATAAATGCATCATGCTATTTAAACTTGTAAATACGTTAAAATGTGTGGTGATTGTTTTAGAGAGTTCTACTGCCTTATTTGGAATCAAAAATTGGTGCCTGCCCATCATCCACAGGATGGACTAATTTTTTGGAAAAAGCGGATGTTATATCCAAGTAAAAAGTAATGAAATGTGGAGCAAAATAAATTTGAGAATAAGTTAACAAATATGTTCTGCTGCAATCATTCGTAGTGTGATACCTCTGAGGGCACTAGAAGATAAACATTTACTAACCTTGTTCAAGGTAAGTGATGAGGAGGAAGTGAGATAGATATTAATTATTAGGTGATATAATTAGGGTCACAAATGCTAGAATGGCATTTCGTAGCTAATATCAATGTTTTAAATTACGATGTTGAAGTTGCTAATTAGCACTTGATGAAAGCTGATACATAAAATTACATAATTTGACTGGCAGTTTCTGATGATGGCATTACAAAGAAGTGAAGTAAGGGAAAAAAAATTAATGATAATGACCTCTTTCTTGTAATATAAGGATGCAAAGGGGGAGCTAATGTGTACCTATAAAAGGCAATAGAAATAAGGAGTTATTTATGAAATTCACCATTTAGCTATAACAGGGTGCCCTGAACTTTATAATGAGAGACAACTGAAGTTCAGTAATGGTTCAGTGTTCTTGATAGTTACTTAGCTCATTCATGTCATGCATAAAGGACTTCACATTATGGTGCCGTGCCAAATGCAGGGAAGCAAAAAATAAATTTAAAGGATTAGTGGATCCAGGTGTTTCTCAGATATGGAAACTTGATTGCATATTCTAAATTATATGTTTTTTTTAAATTTTTGGTCATAGAATGCTTTTATAAGAGTCATATGTTAAAAAAAAATAGATTTGAAAATTCTATTGGAGGTTAGTCTAATATAATTATTTCTTAAATAATGAGCTGTCTATGAGTTAAGAGGCTATTATCCGAAGAGATTGTATTTTTTTTCTGCTTTTACAAGGAATTTCAAACAAAAACCACCGTTATTATTCTAGCCTTTTAATGCAAACAGGACACCAAATTCACTTTGTACATATAAAAAATGTGGCCTGAAGGCTTCAATGCTACCATTTATACATAGTATTTATATCATTGCTCAGAATATTTAACTGACTATAAATATCTGCAATATCACAACAGACTCTTACTTAAATGACAAATAGAAAAACTGTGTGATACACTTAAGGTATTTTATAGGGAAAAACTATGATTCATTAACTTTGTGTTGCTACTGATCTTTTTGCATATTTTTATGTGAGTAAAATGCTATTACTTTCAAAACATGGGCTGGCACATGGTTGAATATTGTCCTTGAAATCAGATGCCCCAAGGTCCTACCTTTAGCAATTTCATGATTGCACTTTGCCAACAACATAAGAATATTTAACAATGGTATTTATGGTACTGGTTCAAGATTATGGGATCTTACAGGGTAATATCTGACCCCAGGGGTATGAGAGACTTCCTTAATCTAGACATGTGAGGAACCCTTCCAGTTCTACATATCTGCTTCTTTGTGATTTTACTTTGCCCTATTAATTAATTGACAACTCATATGCATCATCTTATCCTTTGATTGAGTTGCTTCCTAAAATGAAAAAGTATGGCAGTTAGAAGTAGTTACTGTACTGAAAGTGAAACAGAAATTTGAATTAATTTGAGAGGGGGGAGGAGAAGTGGGAAATTGAGACAAAACAGTCCAAAGTTAATGGTAAAGGAATTCAAATGATGCATGATATAGGAAATTAAAACCATGTAAGCTGGCATTTTCGACCTTTGTAGTTAAGGGGAATGACCATGCTGATGCAGCAATTTTATTAGTGCTAATTAAAATGTGATGGAGTGGCTTAAACTTAAAACTGGCTAGATACACAAGATAGTCAAAACCGAGTTGTTTTGGAGTAGTTTGCCATCAAGAACTCATTTTTGTGTGAGAAAAGCATGCTTCTGTTCATGAAGATTTGACGGTATGATGGTTGAGGCTGTACTTTGGAAATGCTTCTGAGAAACATAAAATGAATTGAAATCAAAAAGGCATAATCATTTAAGAGCACTGGAGTAGGCACAAACCTCTCTGTGGATACAGCAAAAAACACCAGGGATGGACTACACGTTTATGAAAATAGGCTCTGGATTTAGCTTGCTCTCAAGTTTGTTCTATTCTGAAAGACCAAGAAAGACCTCAGAAACCAATGAGGCTATTTGGCAATGCACATTCCCATCCAAATTAGAGAACATTCATCCAATGATGGTTTAGCTCTCACTTCTCAAGTTTTTATCATCATATGTCACTTCCATAATTAAACTATTGGATTAGGGCACCATTATATCAACGGAGAGGTATTATGAGAGTTTTGTATGCAGTTTTTCTGTGTGGAACTGTTATCAGCAGTATTAAATTAATGAAATGCATGTTTGTCATATTGTAATTAGAGATTTTGATCTCCTACCTCATTGCATATTAGACTACCCATAATTTCCACAGATGATTCCATACCCTGTTCAGTCATTTTTATAAAGAATGATAATTGGTCACATTGATTTATTTGACACTTTCCATTTTTCAAATTATAATTATATGTGATGTCATGAATTATGTTTCTGAAGTACAAATATTTTCTCCCATGAATTTAATGCTCGGTGTTTTAGGAGTAATGCAATTATGGCTGATTTATTGGGATGAAATTAGTAACACCATTAACTTTCACTTTGCAAACTTCCAACATTTTATAGCCATATGTATGTTAAAATTTATTCATTACACATTGATCCAATGAATATTCCTTTATAGTTTTCCATTCCACATCAAAGAATTTACATTCTATTATTCATTCCCTCAAAACTGTTAAATTTGTGAAATCATGCCAACTTTTCTGGTATATCCACCTCCTCATGAATTTCCATATTTACCTTCCTCTAATCCAGTTGCTCATTCAATTCATTCATATCCCCAGGACCTTTATAGGAAAGGGAAATCATGGAAAAATACTTGTGATCTAAACAGAAAATTACATTCATCTCCAGGTCCAAAATCCCTAAATTTGGTAGCTGATCTAATTTCAATTACAATATAATGCACCTATTATTATATTGTATGTTCCTATCTACCTCCATATATAGCTTGTTTTTTTACAGAGGTGATTATTGTTAAGATATGATATTACTGATTAAATATTGCTGAGTATTTCAAGTGTTTTTAAATATCCTATTTTCCGTTGTAAATCCCATTTCTAAGAACTCTTGCCTTAAAATAATCATATCATTAAAAAATCTTAGATATGTGTTGGTTCTTTCTAATTTGTATTGCAAACAACATAATTGTTCATTGTCCATGTGATACCCAAAGAGTAAGAGTTCGGATATGGATTCCTGAATCTTTAGATCATCTCAGGCCAGTAAAGAATGGGTAGCAAAGGGAACCTTCAATCAATATTACTAAGATGAAGGTGTAAATTAAGCTTGATCATCACTTGAAAATGGACACTAAAACTAACGTTTACACAATTCTCTCATTTCATTCATAAAAAATTGGGTGCATGTATTACATCTATGAATGTATCAACTCACTTGTTGCTCATCATGTTGGTGACAATGTTCATGAGATGAACCTTCCACAGGATAGACAAGGCGAGATCTCTCCTCGGACAGGCCATCGATGGGGGTTGACCTTCCCTTCCGATGGGGCCGAGAAGATTTCCCGGGGTGACTCCGTTCAGGAGTGAGTTCTTCGGAGTACCTGTCATGGAGGGACCTTGCTGATGTCATCTTACGCTGGGCCCTCGTGGGGGATGGAATGCAGCGAGGGAGGCCGGGGGGCTTTGGGGGTGGGGGTGGTGGGGGGTGGGACCTGAATGCGGGGGCACGACTTGGAGGGGGTGGCGGCTGAGGAGGCCGAGAAGATAAGGAGGGCAGAAGAAGTGTGCGAAGTCCTGCATCTGTTATGCATCTACACTTGGAGACGGAAAGGTACCTTAACCCTGGTCTGGGTCCATTTTCATGAGAGTGATGGCTGGGGGAAAGGTACTGTAGGCCATGATCAGTGACATGAATACAGTCTGAGATGCTCAACTCCTGTAGCCGTGGGCAAAGCTCACCAATAGACTGAAGCGCTGCATCTGAAATGTTTGACAAAATTATATCAGCAATAAATTTCATGCTTGAATTGTGTAATATTTTTATTTCAGAGCATTTATGCTGTCAAAAGTTGCCATTTTCCCAAATATGTATATGTATGTACTTTTATATATTTACAATTTTTACTACAAAAGAATATTTACCGACTGACTGTCGGAACTGTCTGAGCCAACTGCAAATACACACTGACATACATATTTCATTGTATGAAAACTGAAAACATTTCAAATGAAGTTAATCGTAGAAATTCCATGAGTATTCTTGTTCTTTTAAATTCCTTAACGAACAACTGAATATCTTCGAGTACCACATCAAGCCACTATAATGCCTGTTGGCTCGATAGACATGGCAAGAGTAGAAGTTACTATGTCATGAACCTGTATTACATCATGCATCACGAGTGTGGTCGTTTATATATTCTATTTATTCCAAATAAATCTACTGTAGTAATCAGTAAACTAACAGAGTTTAGAAAAAATGTGTCAAGTGGCAACTCCTGAATTTTTTCTGAGGATCCCCTGGAGATGGAAACTCGAGAACTCAGCTAAATATTGTTTGAGTAGAATATAACAGCATAATTGTGTACTACCATTCTTAAATTCTAGGAGAATAACACTTTTCAGGCAGCATTTTGAAAAGCCATAAGATTAACATTTGACTGATTAAGTTGGAGTTGCACTTCTTTTACAATGGAATAAATTCAGATACATTTAGAGGCATATTAATGTAACCGTAGCAATTGGATGTTTAAAGTTCTCCAACAGAAAGGGTTATAACACATTATAAGCTCGTGATGATTGGAACCCATTGCATGACAACATATTATGAGATTCAAATCCTTGATGTTTGATCTCATTAACCACTAGATCTAATCTTAACCTCCAAAATCTGTTAATCGATTGTGCATGAAAAAGTTATCACAGTGTGCAATTCAAAATTCTAATTCTGTTATAAATAAAAAATATGGGAGCATATAGAATTAATTTTCCATAGAAACCACTGATCAAAATCTTTTTAGCACCTCTTCTGTTTAAACACCACAGTATAATGAATAGGTTTGGTGAATAGCCAGGAGTATTCAATTGTCACATATACTTGATTGATATCAGTATTGAATTTGGGTAATGATGCTACTTGTAGGCAATAAGTACAAGGGGGAAACACTATGCAACAGAGGGGTACTTGTTAAGCCTAATGGTACAGGTGTCAGTTCTGTAGTGCTTCTTGAGACAATTTCCCTAATTTAGATTTACTCTCTGTGGCAAATACCTCCAGAAAACCTGAATGTGGAGCATTGAAAAAATCTATACAGGTAAGTTTAATCCATCATGGTAAGTTTAATATGCTAACCTGTTATCTGGTGACATCTTCTAAGGAAAAGAGAAGTTAGAAGTGGACAAGATGCAGCCAGCAATGCAATTCCAGAATCTCTGACCAGTGGACACTCTGAGAGATCAATGTGCATCAGCAGCAAAGGAGGGCCTTCAGCTCTTCCTATTGAACCCACTCCAGAGCAACCTGGAAATATCATAATTGAAATTATTATATTTGAGAAAGAATCACTACACTCTAGCACAGGGGAAAAATAATTAAATGAATAATACAAGGATAAAACAAAAATGCAATGTTAACTGTGAAAATATTTATAAATATAATAGTCTATATTAATAAAAATGCCATTTTCCATAAAAAATTAAGTTTCACATTGGGAAATCAGGCTCTTGCAATGAGTGAAATATCACATTTCATATGTTTGAATTTAAGCACAGTATATGGTAAAACAAATTGATTAATTTGAATTTATCAATTGGGAGATTAAATAGAGAACAAGGAGGGAAAAACACTCACAGTACTACCTTAACATAATTTTTAAGATACGTTATTTTTCTATACACTTTAATTGATTATGCAAGACCAACCGTTTAAACTTTCCAAGAATTATTGCTGGAAGAATATGATACATACATTGGAAGAAGCATTTGACAAGGAAAGGGAATAAAATGATCAACAAAAAAGCTTAATTTGTTTTTTTGGCTCTTCCACTTTAGCCTCCACTTGCACTGACATTTCGACTGGCTACATTATGACTTAACCAAGGAGTTTGAATTATGATGTGAAATGAGTAAATTTATAAACTTAAGAAACATTTAGGCAAAAGTGAAGCTACAGGGTATCACATGATATGTCAACACAGAAAATGTGCAATGCCCATCGTTATGGCATATCTTAATTATTAAGTTTATAATATAATCTTTGGTTGGTGAGTTTATAAAGTCTTCATAGTGCACGGCCTCTCGTTTAAAACCCCGTACCTTTCGTCTTTGAACATCAACCCTAACACGAAATATTTGCACTCTTGGTTTTTAATTAAAATATTAATCTAAAAAATAGTAATGAAATTGGGAGTCCAGAGGCATCAACTAATATAATTTGTAACTCATCCAACAACACTGATAGAGACGCAACAATTGAACCACTACGTTCAATAGAAAACGAATTCCCTGCCACTCATCCATTCAGAAATAGCGCTGAGTCGGTTGCCGCGATCACAACGCCTTTTCGATGTTCACTTGTCGTAGGAAGAAACCGAACTAATTCAAGGTCATGTTGAGCCGTTTTTGCTATCATAGAAAATTTTCGCAAAAGTGAGACCACCAAAATCGGGAGGGAAATGGCTCTTGAAGGTCACTTGAAGGTGAAAGCGTGGGAAAATGCCGTACGCGGACCTCACTGAAGGTCATCTTCCGACGCGGTGACCGCAAGGGTGCGTCAAAAGGAGTAAGGAGAAAATTTAAAGGGGAAAACAAGTGAAGTGAGAGAATACATTTTTGGCATCCTACGAGAGAAAATCCTTGAGTTCACTGAACGTAGAGATATCCTTTGAACGTCATTAAACACGTTAAGAATGGTGATATTTATTGGCAACCATACTTCGCAGATTGTACCCTCCTTCCATAATTAAGAGCTAATTTTTACACTTAAAACCATGAATGCGCATTATTGACTACTGCCGATCCCGAGGTGAAGCCTCTGAGCGTAGAGGCGAGGGGCGCGGGGGGGTTTCGTCGCCGAGCGGGCGAGAAGAGAAAGTTTCCTGCCGGCATACCTTGGTAGCATGGCCACGAGAACTAATATTAATAGCAAATACTATATTGCTAGCATTATTCAACCCTGTCATAGAATAATATTTAAGAAAACGAGTAAAGATGCATTATCAACAAAAGAAAATCCAATACATTTATTAACATTCCTATGAGCGAATATTTAATAATGTAGGTAGGTACCTGTCTATAAAGTCTTTTAAATACGTTAAACAAACGCTCGACTCGTCGGGGAAACGCATGTGTATTTATAATATGTTAAAATATAATTGAAGGTACCAATGATACTTTTAAGCTTTCGCCAGTGAGAATGAAGTTTCAAACGGATATTTTTACCATTATAACACGGGTAAGAATTATCTTAAGACGAAGAGCATGGGGGAAAAATTTGTGACAGATCGTGAAATTACAATATGAATGCGTTAAAATCGGTTTAGACAAGATGTGTCCTGTAGGTTTAGTCAATGACTAACCATGCGACGGTGGTACCCACACATTTTCCCGATGAATACGCCCTAATAAGTCTTGAAAACAAGGTACATTACACACAATTACTCTTAAACCTATCGCACATAAGGAGACACCTCAATAGTTTCTGTAAAAGTAGTTTACAAATGACAAAACAGTCGATTCCATGCCAGTTTCCGCGCGGAGTGGCGAGGGGGTGCGGGGAGCTTAGGGAGTGAAAAGAGACAGCCGACCTTGGCAAGACCTGAGCGCATGCTTCTCGGTGCTTCTTTATTTTCTGGGTAGTTTATTAAATACATTAATGAGCAAACCTAGGAGTGAATATTTAATCTTGAAGATTAATTATCATTAATCGTTATGCGTATATCTTTACAACCTTTCAAACACGTTTAAAAAATACCTGACTCGTCGGGGAAAACCATGCATATTAACAATATGTTAAAACCTAATTGAAGTAAATAACTACACGTTTACACTCTCGTCAGTCAAAATTAATGTTTCAAACGGACACGATTACCGTTGTAACACGAGTACGAATAATGTTGAGACAAAGCGCACGGAAGCAACATTTGTGACAGATGGTGATGTTGCATTATGCATGCAATAATATCAGTTAGCCAAGGAGTGTTCCGAAAACATTCCCATTTACAGCTTCCGATGATTTAAGGCATCATGCGTGCGGTAGTACCTGCACATTTTCCCGAATAATATGGCCAAATCCTTTAAAGCAACGTGAATTACACATAATTAGTTTTTCATCCATCTTACAAAAAGAAACAACTCAATGGTTTCTGCAAAATTAGTTAACAAAAGACAAAACAGTCGGTTCCATGCCAGTGTCCGCGCGCATAGGCGAGGGGCGGCGGGGAGCCGAGGGAGTGAAAAGAGAAAGCTGACCTTGACATGACTGGAGCGCATACTCTTTGAGTGCTTCTTGTTTATTTTATTTATTCTTAACTTAAAAAAGTCATGAGCATTCCAATGAGTGAATATTTAATCTTGAAGGAACCTGTCTTGACAACCTTTCAAATACGTTCAACAAAAGCCTGACTCGTAGGAAAAACATGCCTATTTATAATATGTCATAACGTAATTGAAGTCACCAAATGACACTTTCAGGCTCTCGTCGGTCAGAATGAAAGTTTCAAGCAGACGTTTTTCACCATTATACCACGAGTACGAATAATTTAGAGACGAAGAGCACAGAGGTAAACATTTGTGACAGATCGTGATATTACAGTATGAATGCATTAAAATCGTTTTAGTCAAGGTGCGTCCTATTTAGGTTTAGTCACCATGCGACGGTAGTATCAACACATTTTCCCGATTAATACGCCCTAATAAGTCTTGAAAACAACGTACATTACACACAATTAGTCTAACACCTATCGTACATAAAGAAACAACTCAATGTTCTCTGTTGTAATAGTATTGTAACACAAATACGAATAATATTGAAGCGAAGCGCAATGAGATAAAATTTGTATGAGATGGTGATATTACATTATGCACGCCATAAAATCATTTATTCACGGTGTGTTCTCAAGATATCCCCACTTAAAGGTTCCGAATACGCAAGACTTAACCAAACGTACGGTAGTACCTACACATTTTCCCAAACATAATTAGACACAAATAGTTTTTCCACCTATCGTGCACAAAGAACCAATTCAATAATTTCTGCTAGAGTAGTTCACAAATGACAATGTAGTCGGTTCCATGCCGGTTTCCGCGCGCATAGGTGAGGGGAGGCGGGGAGCCGAAGGGGTATGAAGAGAAAGCTGGGACCTTGACAAGACCGGAGCGCATGCTCAAGTTCTTCCTTGCGTTGATGAACCTAAAAATCATTGCTGTAAGAGGAATGCAGGTATATGGACGATTTACATGGAAAAACTTTCATCATAATAAGACAATACTTCTTATTATTCCGAAGAAGTGGAAGTATATAGCCGGCAAGCGAAGATAAAATGAAAGCTTACAACATTGTTAAATATTCACGAGCTGTAAAGAATAAATACTACTGTGGGTATTAATAATGGGCGAATAATGTGTTTTTACTAATTTAATGACAATATTCTGCCTAACTTGTAATGCCATCAATGACGCTGATTCACAAATGCATGTAGTAAATATGCTTAGAGACTAAAAAGGGAATTGCAAGGGCCATAGGCCTTTACTTCGACATTTTTACTTCTCACCATTTATGCTCATTAATCAATTAACATATCGTTTTATGCAAAACGTATGAGAAGTCAAAAGTTAGGCGACAATTAGGCCATGCGTCTTTTGAATTGAGCTGCAGTGATGTTTATAAACACCGACAGTTTGGAGAAATCAATGAACACGACGATTATCTGACATTGGTGGCCTTTGAAATAGTTTATCTAACGCACTTAGAGAAATTAATGGGGAAATTTCTTTACTTAAACATTAGAGTTAGCATTTAATGAAAGCATTTTAGATGGACGTAGGCCTGACAACTAACGATGAATTTACAACCACACACAGGAATAGAAGGGCGAAATATAGTACATCAAAACAATCCCTAAATGCTTCAATCGGCACAAATGAATTTTCCAGCTTTTCAATAAGAATGAGGAGGAATCGAAAAGAAAATCTTGTTAAATATAGTGACTGCCTTTGATATATTTAGAGGCTCCCGAGTTGCAGCTGACAATTATTGCATCGACCAAAAACCTTTACCTAATTTCATTTTTTGGTAAATGATAGGTTAACGCTCCCTTGAACAGCTGTCAAGAATATCTTTCGCAAGTGCTGTTAGTTCTCGAGGCATGTCGACGGGTAACTTTCTCTTTTTGCCCGCACAGCGCAGTGGATCCCCGCGCCCCCTCGCCTTAACGCTCTCGCCTCCCTCGGAATCCATAGTAGTTTGACGCGCATGCGTACTTTTATTATTTTTCTTGGCAGGTATGGAGTGTGTTCTATAAGAACCGAGAATTGCTTTTATGACTAAAATATAATGTAACTCCAAGATAACGTCCCATCATCCTGCGGGCACTCATCTAATTCGCGGTTTTTACCACAATTCTACTCCACATATGAAACATTCCTTGTCACGAAAGTAACTTATTTTGTTGGTTACCGTGTTTTAATTTTGTGGGAATCCAACATATTTGCCATAATTGAACCACTTCGAAGATCTGAAACATATGCAATTCCACGTAGGAAATGATTTTTATTAGTCGGATTTCTTAACATGGAATCTTTATGATATCCCAAACGAGACATTTAACGGCCGTACCATATACGCTACTGTTTATGAGAGCAGAAAACCTTACATTCATTCGGGAAAGAGTAAATCAATTATTATCTCCCTGAACAATTTTCCTTCTCTCGGTAGGAGCTAAAAATCACACCGATGTTTAATAATTAATACGCAAATTAACCGAACGCAAGAACCCAAAGATAAATTGAATGTAAATTTTATACACTCAACCCAAACGTGGGTAAATGTACATATCAAATACTTAAAAAAAGGTCATCCTCCTGAATCAATGACCACGATATGATATTGCCCTGCCATATCCTATATGATATTGAACTGCCATCGATATCTATTTTTTATATGTTATCCATTTCATTCAATCTGACACGACCGCAACGGTTCACATTTTATTCGCATCAATAGTTAATAAAAACCGAGTGATAATAATTTCAATGTATCACATGCGTTTCATTCAAACGTTCATCTCCTTGCCAAAGCCAAATCCAAGAAGTTTTGTATCTGGATGGTCCTAGTGTCACGTAACGGAAGTTTTTGACCCTTGTTTAGGCATTTCCCGTTAGCGACCGGCCACGAAAAGATCTTTGATTCAGTGACGACACTCACAGTTTCTCTTTTAATACAAATCTTGAGAGAAGATACAGAAATAACCAATAATACGCTGATAATAAAGTCTTTCAGAAGTTAATTATATTTTCGTAAACTTATTGTCTGTATCTCAACGAAGGAATGAAATTTTAAGCATCGAGAGCAACGAAATGTGAAAAAAAGAGATTTCTCCGCTGAGGAAAGCGCAGGCATCTGCAATCTCATTTTCATTTCAATTATTAATAATGAAGTAGGGGTTTCAGTACTGATAATTTCACATTAAGAAGAATACGCCTTGCTTATTGAATTGAACCTTTAAGAATAGCGTGTCACAAAGATTGATTGCGCGCCTTGTTTAATAATTAATCAATTTCGATGATTTTATCGACAATCTCGTAAAGCCGTCGCATATTGAAGACTAATTGAAGCACTAACCTATTATTTTTAAGTAACAGATCAGGAAATGTGATATAACCATTTGGATAATGCATGACGCACTGAATTCATTATCGCTGTCATACCTACGTATGTACGTGAATTCATCAGTGAAGAACAATGCATCAAGTACAGATTGTGCTCCGATCAGCTTTCACAGGCGCCTCTGTATGTCCAGTTCTACTGGCTCAATCGAACGTTGCATTAGCCCAATACAATTAACTTTGAGAAAAACCAACAAAATCACGAATATTAACAAGAGTCAATGTTTAATTGTTTTTGTATACGCACACATAAATATTCCCTTTAGAGTCCACAGAAAATGCCGTATTTAGCAATTGTCATTACAATTATCCATCATATCTTAATTGCAATCAATAATAAGAATTTCCAGCTGGAATATAACCACCAGAATAAATGATCCCAAATTGATATTTTTTGCCATTGTAGTAAGTTTATACAGTTGTATTAAACTTGGAGGCAAAGTACAAAGTGGCATACAGAGGTAAAATATAGGAGCATCCATATTACAAGTAAGAAGTTTTGATGCACAGTTATATTAAACTTGGAGGCAAAGTACAAAGTGGCATACAGAGGTAAAATATAGGAGCATCCATATTACAAGTAAGAAGTTTTGATGCACTATATGTTTAGCTAAGGAGTGATATATCCTCCTTCCATAACTCCCCTAAGCGACATTCTGTCTTAAATGATGGACTCAGGTACTGATCAATTGCCCACTTAGGTACTTCAGAGATTCTTAGGAATAAAGTTGTCAGCAGCAAATAATTAATTTTTCACCACACTCGTTGTGTGGCAGCAATAATATACACACAAACTAGGAAATGGAACAAGTGTCATACTTAAACCTGGACAGGATGATACGACTATTAATTGGACCTAATTTGAAGAAGGATTGACATTTTTACATAAGCCGTTATGCCAAGCAAAATTCCTGACCCAAAAAGATTATACTTCTTTAGAGTAGGTAATGAAGAAATTAAAACAATGTATCATCTCACATAGAAAGTGAATGCTTGAGCGACATTTTCTTCAAATGCAAGCAACAATCTCAAATATCAGTTTAACAATATGCAGTAATTTCGAGATATATTAGTGTATCTTGTGAATTAAGTGCAGTGTTAGAAATTCTTGTAAAAGATATATTTAAAAAAGAAATCATAATGTTGATGCAAAAGTAATTCTATTGAGAAAACCAGATTTTAATAGGATCAGCAGCTTCAATAAGCCAAATCAAGCATCTTAAAACTTCCAGATCGGAAAATCTGCAAGTAAAGTCAGAAGATATGACACTAATGGTAATACAATGTCAAGCTAGTAAAAAACCTTTTCAAAATGATGACAAGTGATAAAAATGGAAGATGAAAGGATGGGAGAGTAATAATGAAAAAATTCAGAAAGACTGATTTCATTAGTGTCACCACAGGAGTGGCAGTGCACACCAACAATTTTATCAAGGTCAAAAAATTCATGCCATAAAAGAATCACATGATGATGAATGGATTCTTGAATCAGAGAATTAGAATGTAAATTCAATGGAAAGTCCTGTGAATGCAATAATATGCCAAGATGAATGTAAACTGTCACCAAATAGTTTTTACAAATGACACAGGTTCACGAATGGATGTAATATCAGAGAAATATTAATGAGATATATTAAAGAGATGTATGGAGTTCAATTAGAATTCGAGTTGTGATAAAATCCGAAGAGAGAATAGATGACTGTCATTACAGCAACCCAAACAAGTATCTAGGATTATCATTCGGTGCAAACCAGAGCACAAGCAATAAAGCATGGAATCAAATCATTCATTTATTCATTCACAGTATTCTAAATATTAAAGATAGATTTTGGACAGTCTCTAATGACTATTTAATACTACATATCATGATGAATTACTCTGTCTTTGCCCTAAATTATTTCCTTCTTCATTTCTTCTCAAATTCTGCCTGCCCTTTGGCCGTCTAGAAAGCCTCCTCTCCCCACCTACCCAATATTCTCCCTTCTATACAGCCCTTCAATTTCTCACTACATTCCCATATATCCTTAATTCACTTCCTCTGCCTTTTTGGACTTTCTCATTAATTTCCTCTCTTTGCCCACCCAGTTCAGCTTTGTCTTCCTCTCCGTCCAAATTTTCCCTCCATTCTCTACCACATCCTCATCTCAAAAGCCTTCAATCTATGTTCCTCTTCTAATCATACATCCAAAAAGTTTTATGCTTCAGATTCAGGAATTTAGTTTCCCAGCTACCTGGGAAACGGGAGCGGATGTGGACTCTGACAAAATTTAGTTGTTATGAAATGTAGCATCCGTTTCAAAAAGATAAGACAGAGTTGGAAAATTGAATGTAGAAGCAAAAAATGGATTAGCAAGGAAGGAAAATCAGCTGGAAGTAGAGATAATCATGGATGATGATAAAGAGCTGAGTAATATTGAAGAAAAACGGGAATGTATCAAGAAAGGGATATTGAAAGCCACAAAAGATACTATAGGAACCGTTACCGGGAAAAGGATAAAGAACCCATGGATTATGGATGAGACGATTACAAAGATAGATGAGAGAAGAAAATGAGGGAATGTAAACACACGAGTTAGGTAAAATGAAGTACAAAGAGTTAAACAATAAATTGAGATGGGCCACAAATAAAGCAAAAGAAGCATGGTGAAAAACGTGAGTGAGGATATGGAAAGTTTACAGAAGAGAGGTGAAATTGGTGCACTCTACAGCAATTTTAAATCACTAACGGGAAGTAAGAAGAGAAGATCTGGGCTAACAGTTAGAGATAAGTGGGGTAAGATAATAGTTGACACAGAAGTGATCCAAGAGAGATTGAAGGAATATATAGAAGCACTGTATGGTAGAGAACTTGAGGCAACCAAGTTAGACATAGAAAAGGAACATGACGTAGAAGAAGATAGCTTAGGTCCAGGCATACTCGACAATGAAATAGAAAGGGCATTAAAGGAGATGAAAGCAAATAAGGCTGTGGGGGTGGACAATATTCCTGTAGAAATGTTGAAATGGTTAGGGAAAGGTGGGAAGAAGGCCATATATGGACTGATTCATAGTACCTATGAGTAAGAAATCTGACTGGAAGACTGAGGTCGGTGTTAGTCCCTATTCTGAAGAAGGTAAAGGCTACATCATGTGAGGACTACAGAACAATAAGTTTGATATCCTACGCAGCTAAAGTTATTCTCAGGATCATCAACATAAGGATAGAGAGTAAGGCAAATGATTACTTAGGGGATGATCAGTTTGGGTTTAGGAAGGGAAGAGGTACGCGTGATGCCATTGCAGTAATGAGATCACTAATTGAGAGGAATATAGAATACAACCAGGACGTTTTTGCCTGTTTTGTAGATTTCGAAAAAGCGTTTGATAGAGTGAATTGGGGAAGACAAATGAGTATATTGCAGAAAATAGGAATAGATTGGAGGGACAGGAGACTGATCCGCAACCTGTACATGTCTCAGACTGCTCAGGTGCAAGTGGAGAACGGAGAGTCCAAATGGACTGTGCTCGAGAGAGGTGTAAAGCAGGGTTGCCCATTGTCACTGGTTTTGTTCAATGCATATGCGAAGGGAATGATTAAAGAGGCATGGGAAGAACTGGCAGTAGGAATGAAAATCGGAGGGAAATTAGTAAAATCAGTTAGTTTGCTGATGACCAAGCATTAGTTGCTCAGTCAGCCAAGGGGTTGCAAGCATTGCTAAGTGAATTGGAAATTCAGTTCGGTAGATATTGGATAAGAATCACTATTAGTAAAACAAAGGTTATGTGATTTTCCAGATAGAAAAAGGCTAAGCTCAGCATTAAAATAGGAGGGGTACAAATAGAGCAGGTAGAACAGTTTACATATCTCGTAAGTGTTTTGGACCATCACGGTCAAAGTAGTAGGGATGTAAGGAGAAGAATTGCACTAGGCAAGGAGGCTTTCTCAAGGAGGAGGGAGTTGATGATGGGGACGTTGAGTAGGGATGTTAAGACAAGACTCGTAAAAACTCTGATGGAGCGTAGCTATGTACGGCGAGGAAATGTGGTCATTGAAGCAGGATGATAGAAGTAGAATGGAGGTTTTTGAAATATGGGTGTGTAGAAGAAAGGAGAAGGTGAAATGGACCAAAAGGAAAACAAATGAGGAAGTACCTGGTATGGTGGGTGAGAAGAGGGGTCCATTGGAAGGAATTGTATGGAGGCAAGAAAAATGGATGAAGGGCATATTGAGCGGCAGTGGGATGTTGAAGACTGTAATGGAAGGAAGAATGTTAGGCATGCGAGGAAAGGGCAGGAACAGGATAGGGATGTTGGATGGGATGAAGGGAGGAAGAAAGTACACAGAGATGAAGAGGGACCTGATATAGAGTAGGTTGCTGGATTGTGTTTTGTTAAGAGTGACAAAATATTTATTTGGTAGATATGTCCATCAAACTTACCTTAACTGTTATATTACCTTATAATAAAATAACAGGTATTTATGTCTTCACTAACCTTTCCTTCAGTTCTTTACCTAGCGTGCCCTCATCAGTTCCCTTCCTTTTGCAAATACCGTCATCCATGATTCTCTCTACAGCTGGCTGATACTCCTTCCTTAGCAATCCATGTAATGCTTCTACATTCCATTTCCTAACCCACCGCCCCTGTCTTATCTTTTCGAAACAGATGCTACACTTTATAACAACTCAATTGTGGTCAGAGTCCGCATCCGCTCCCAGGAAGCTATGTGAATTGATCACACAGTTCCTGAATCTGTGCCTAACCATAATATAATCTGATACCTTTCTGAGTCACCTGGCATTTTCCATGTATACCTTCACCTTTTGTGGTTTCTAAACCAAGTGTTGGTCATGACTAATCTCTGTCTCCTATGGAACTCAACTGCTTTCTCCCTGTGGTCATTCCTTGTATCAAAACCATAGTACCCCACCTCATCCATCACCATCTCTTCCTTTGCCTACCATTGCATTCCAATCCCCCATCACTATTAAATGTTTTTCTGCAGGAACACATGCCATTATGTCCTCCAAGTTGTGATTATTTTGACCTATTTTCTATCTCACCAGGATCGATTTAAAAAATGTTATTAAAAATACCTGAACAATTTTAGAATGCTAATTATTGCTGTGTGGATATATGTAAATGTCAATAAGTTGTCCCTAATGCCCATTGTGTAAATTTTCTTAACTCATGCCACAAGGTCTATTTATTGACTACTACCAACATTTATCATTTTGTACCAACATCTGGTCTGTAACAAATACTATATTTTTATGTTCTGTTTCCATTTTTAAAATTTTGAATATTATTTAATATTGATTTTTTGTTTACATTAATTAAAATAACTAGGTATATATGCATACCTGCATGTATCTGAAAATGTCTTTCATGCATTGCAAATCAAGATTCTCCTTAAATTCTAAAATTTTAATTCTCAATAATGAGTATGTATATTCATGTAATTTGTACCCGTAAGTAAATTTTTTTTATAATTTTGGAACTAATCTATGTTTTTGCCTTTCTTTTTTTACATTACAAATATTTACGTTTACAAATATTCTCAGGAGACTTTAGAGCCATCTGTTCATCATTTTCATTCATTTCACCCTCCAGAGGATGATTTGCAAGAAACTCATTTATTTTCAGAGATTTTTCCATTTAACTCTCAATCATAAAATAATCTTATTTTCCATTGGGATCTTTGGCTAAAATAACTAAAAGCAAGGAGGAAAAAACTATTGTGGCTCTACTGGTTCCCATATCTCCTTTGTTATCAATCAAGCTGGTGAGAATGTTTACTGAGGCAGGCTTTGCTGAAACAAAAACCCTCTGAGAACCCCTGCCTATAAGGGTAAGACCAAGTTTAAGAGAGGAGAGATTTCAGGGCATACAAGAAAGGAAGGTGGTCAAGTTGAAAGAACAATAGCACTTTCAAAAACTCCTAAAATATAGTAACTTTACTGAGGGACAAAAAAATTGTTAATTTCCTTCAAAACCTCATGAGATAGAGAACTTCTGACTTGATTATTCCAGCGAGCATATGAGAATTATTTAATACAAAAAAGTCAAATATTCTACAAGGCAGCAGGTTTGTACAAAGTGGGGATGTTTAAATGTGTGCTTCTCAACTCAGTTGTGCATGGTGATGATGTGAGGTCAATGCCATCTCCTATGACATCATCACCATGGACTCTAGATAGACTGGAAATATGTGTTCATATTTCTCCTACAGCTATGTACGGCGAGGAAACGTGGTCACTGAAGCAGGAGGATAGACGTACATTGGAGGCTTTTGAAATGTGGATGTGGAGAAGAATGGAGAAGGTGAAATGGACCAAAAGGAAAACAAATGAGGAAGTATTGGAGATGGTGGGGGAGGAGAGGGGTTTGTTGAGAGAAATCCTATGGAGGCAGGAAAAATGGATAAAAGGCATATTGAGTGGTAATGGAATGTTGAAGAAGGTAATAGAGGGGAGAATGTTGGGCAAGCGAGGAAAGGGCAGGAACAGGATAGGGATGTTGGACGGGATGAAGGGAGGAAAGAAGTACACAGAGATGAAGAGGGACCTGATGTAGATTAGGTTGCTGGATTGGGTTTTGTTTGGAGCTACAAAATGTTTATTTGATAGTTGTGTCCATCCAAAAACCTACCTTAACCGGTAGATTACCTAATAAATAAATAAAATTTCTCTTACAGTTCTCATGGAACTCTCTTGTTTATTTTTTGATAACTCTAATGAAAAGATCTGGCTTAAATTTTAAATTTCTATACCAAAATATGTAGTCTCCAACAAATTATTAGCTCAAACGTCTGTCAGAAGTTAATTGATGAAATGTCTTGAATACCTCCCAAGTTTTTAGGGACCAGTATATATCAACTTCTTTGAAATATTTGTCATTCTGTCATGCACAGTGGCCATTATATGGAGGAGTGAACATGCGTTAGGGATTGCAGTGCATGATTCATAGTGTCTTTATGTTTTTTGTAGTGACTCTTTAGGAACAATCACAAAAACTTGCTTTTACATAACTATTAAATTAAATACAAATAAAAGCTCTTTTCAATTATACATTACTTGGTCTACATTGCTACATTACATGCTATTGTATGATGTTTCTACAGGGTGTTACTGTAAGACTCAGGAATCCCAAGTTGAGTATCATTTTGATAGTGACAGTAGTTCTGTGCCTTCCCAATTCCACCAACTCCAACTCCCCACAAGGCCTCTCCTAGTTAGTCAGTTTTGTTGGGGAGGTGACCGACAGCTAATGTCATTTGCGCCATTAGGGATGGGTGGGAAAGAAAGGGTGGAGAGAAACCCGGCATCGTTATTAGCCTACTCTTGTCGAAAGGCACTAAGGGGTCCGCAGTTTTTTAACGTCTCATCCGACAGACGTTGTACTCACTCAAAATGCTCTCCACAAAGCACCTCAAGTAGGGATCGGGTTACCACTGAAAAATATTTGTTGTCTCCAGGATTTGAACCTGGGCCCTTGCGATGGAAAACCTGGACGTTAGCCTCCACACCATCCTGACCCCCAAGGTTTCTCCTGAATTAAGGTAAGACAGATGCTCAAGGCTTTAAACAGTGACTTAAAACTGTGCTCACCTGTGACATCAACGTGTCTTAATCTTGGGCATCTCCTGAATGCTTCAGCAACTCCTGCATCGGTGACTGCTGGGAAGCCTCTGAGTGTGAGCTGGATGAGCGAAGGACATCTTCTAGCGATAACACTAACCCCAGCATCACTCATTCCACTACCACCACGCACAGATGTTGACATGGACCTCAACTCCACTTCTTCCTCAGGATCTGCATCCACAGCACCCGCGGCTATCCAGACTTTTTCAACACCGACTGAGTTACTCCCTAATTTCCTCAGGATCCCCGACAAGAAAGTTTCGACCCCCCTCGGGCAACCCTCTGGGGTTGCCAACAATGTTATTGATCTCCATAGTCTTGGACTCCACGCAACACGACGCCACTGTTTGCATGTCCTGGCGCATGCACAAAGGTCTGCTGAGGTGGGCAGGAAGGAGAAGGCACGAAGGAGCACCGATTCAGGCAGGCTCTCCCATGAGGGGCCTGGATGAGCTGGTAATGTGTGGTAGCCCAGGTCAGGGGGTGAGGCCCGGCCGTGGATTTTGTCAATGTGGCCATCTTCAAGGGGGTGATAGCCATGCTTTCCACCACCAATAACCTTCTTCTTCCTCCTTCCTGGCCTCAGTCCAAGGCGCCGCAGTCCGGTGCCAGGAGGGGGGGTAGGGGCTGGCCTGCAGCCCTTTTGAAAATTGCTGCCTGTAAGACAAAAAGAAGTAAAATTGAATGGGATTTCTACTGAAGCCTAAGTAGAAAGTAGTGACGTTTGATGTGATGCCTAAGATAAACATTAGATGAAAAATACAAGTCAAAGGAAGTATAGGAGATTAATCAATAAAAAATAAATTTACTGTTCAAATATAACAAGCTGAAAGGAATAGCTAGTATTACCTAGAAGTTAGGTAGATAGATAGAGGACTTTATTTGGGCGAAATTGAGACCGAATGGTCCCTTCTTCCATTTAACCCATTGTCATATACATATTATATAAGGTTTAAAATTTATAAAATATATGCATATATACACATAAATACATATAGACAGACAAAAATTCATTTTGTACAAATTTTTACATCGAAAAGTAAAGGAAAAGGAAAGAAAAAAATACATATACAAACATACACATACATAGATTAAGGATACACACACACACAAGTAAAAGACAGTGATTAGAGAGAAACACTAGGATAAGAAGTTATATACGTATGTAACCAAGTGAATTATTCTCTTACCACATACACTGCTTTTTTTGCTAAAATTAATAATGTTTTAACATTATAAATAATTAGGTAAAGCATTTTGAACACTATATTTCATCATTCATCATGTTTTCCCAAAGGTTACTTATTCTGAGATTATTATGTGACAATCAAAGAAGATTGATATTAGCTACCATTTCACTAAAAATTTACATCTGCCAACAGAGTTAGGTTGATGAGCCATTTAGCCATCCATATGGAGCCACAGCTCTTTCATGAATTAAACACCTTCTGTTGCAAGAGTTGTGTCAATTATAATTTGAATGAAAACAGCCCCATTATCCAGGCAATTGTCCTACCACTTGTTGCTATGTTTTATTTTACTCAGCCACTAACATTTAATAATACACCTTCTGCCCTAAATGAAAATATATTCCAAACAAATTTGTAAAAAAATATGAATTAAAGCTGGAATAATAATGGAAAAATATCACATTACAGATGAAGCTCCAAAAGTTTAGCATGAAAAATATGGAGAAAACTTCATTTCAGCTGTACATATATGCAAGAATCAAATAAAAACCAATGTAGCAATTCTATTTCTCATGGGATAGAATTTATATAAGAAAGATGGACTGCACACAAGGTCAAAACTGGAAAAAGAGAAAAGGCAGAGTCTTGTAATTACTAAGTGAGCAAGACTAACAGTGTGTTTATGGAAGAATGTTTATAAATTTTTGTAGAGAGTTGAATGACCTTAGATTGATTGGTTGCCATAGATGACTGAAACGTAATACTTCAGAAAGGAAGAAAATAAAAGATGAAATACAACCTACACCATAGAGCAGGGTCATGAAATCTAATTAAATTCTTGTGCATGGATGTTTCACTGGATGCATAAATCACAGGGTAACCTAACGCCACCTATTATGGAAACAGCATTTTATGTAAACTACCAGTTAAGGTAGGTTTTGGATGGACACAACTATCAATTAAATAGCTTATCTCTCCTAACAAAACAGAACCCAACATCCTACTACACAACAATCTCCTCTTCATCTCCACATACTTCCTTCCTCCTATCATCCCACACAACATCCCTATCCTATTTCTGCCCCTCCCTCACTTTCCTATCATTCTCTCCTTTATCACAGCCTTCAACATCTCATTGCCAATCAAAAGGTTTTGCATCAAGTTCTTGTATCCTTAGGCTTTCTTCTAGCAATCCTCTCTCCTCCCCACCATAATTAGCACCTCATCATTTGTTTTCCTTTCTGTCTACTTAAACTTCTCCATTATTATCCAAACATTTCAAAAACCTCCAATCTATGCCTATCATTCTGCTTCAATTTCCATGTTTCCATGCCATACATAAGCTCCATATCAAAGTTTTAACAAGCCTTTTCTTAAAATCCTTACTCAGTCTCTATCATCAACTCCTTCCACCTTGTGAAAGCTTCTTTGCCTAATACAATTCTCCTCATTGTCTCTATTACTTTGACCATTTTGGTTCAAAACACTCCCAGTGAGATTTTTTTTAGAACCTTGTATACAGAATTAAAGAATGGATGCTAGAATATAATTCAAAGTTACACTAACCCCAGAGAAGAAAAGTTAAATGTAACAATTAGTGAAAATATAACATGCTTTCAAGATGACTTCTGCACACCCAATTTCATCCCATATCCTCTTTAAATGTTATCCAGAAGAAAGAATACCACTCGTAATTACAAACAATGGTAGTATTAGGTGGTATTTTCCATACTACTAATCCTGGGTCCCCAGAAGTTTGCTGGCAAGGTAGGCAACTCATAGTAATCTGCAATTGGTCTATCTAAAAATATAGTGACTAATACTAATAGTGACTAAGACTAGTGACACCCTAATGGGTGACCATCACATTCATGTAATGTCTTCTCTTATTCTCTAAACAAGAGCCTTACTCAGAAATCATTTTCCTTGTGTAGGTTACCATAACTGCTTACTTTCTGGATTAATAAATTGCCATATTTCCAAAAGTTCCCAGGCTAAAATTTCGATTTTTTCATGGGACAGTTTCAGCAAAAGAAATTGAATGAAGTGAAAATTAGCTTCCAATATTAGAAATTAGTAGTTTTATGGCATTGAAAAACTGATTTCACTCAGCCATACTTTCAACTTCATGGAAGTACGATGGGCTTTTTGATTAATGATGCATCAATCAGTTCCAGTGTTGTAACTTTACAAACAAATATTTCATTTAACAATATAACACCAACAATGGTCCTTTAATTAAAAAAAATGACAAATTTTCTGTTAATGATGTTCTAGATATAGCAAACAGTCATGAAGTTGACCTACTGGAAGGTTCAAAAGACTGTCTTACAAGCCATAGCTATTGATGATTCTCTTATGCAAGTTATTGATCCTCATTAGCTTCTACCCTTTAGATCATTCCATTGTGTATGTCTAACAGATGTTCTCAACTGATGGCCTAGGTATTGGACTTGCCTAGCATGGCCCATTTGCATATTCAGCACAGGCTCTTATACTCAGATCCCTTTTGGTAAAATATGTGCTAGGTTAGGTAATGTTCAGGAAAACTCTTCCTTACCTCTGGCCACATTGGCCTAGCTAGGTTTTTGTGTGCTCTGCCCATTTGCTACCTCTGAAGCACTCAAGATAACTCATGTCCAGGTCTTCCCTCTCTCTCTGACCAACCACATAGGTAGCCTTATAAGTGTGAAGGAATTACATGAATGACTGAAATCATCTTTCCCATTCATATTTGGTATAAGATATGATTTCTAAACTGATTTCAAATTATTTTAAGGATTATTAGAGAGAGAGGAAAGCAGTTCCAAATTCCTTCTTCAACCACAAACAATGAAAGTTGTGTTACAACACGACTGAAAACAACTTATGACTTTTATAACTGAAAAATGAAGAATTTTACATTTCATGAATTTCTTAGACTTTTAATAGCATCATATTCTACAAATTATCCTCTGCAATATATTAGAAATTTCTGTTGCCATATTTTAGGCAAGAAATTTTTCCATTAGATATTGTATACCCATTGTTTCACTATGAATTTTTCCTAAAACTGTTATTGAAAGTATCTTAAATGCTACGATTTATCAATTTAAATTCATGTTAAGATGACAGTGCTGATGTACGATACTGAATTATGCACAAATCACTTTGAAAATTTGTTTAAATTTGGATTTTGTTCTTTCATCAAAAAATATTATTCAAAATAAATGATAAAGTGAAAAAGATGACTGATTTTTCTGAACTTTCCGTGGAACCCTGGGAAGTGATCTCATCTTTTTTATGCAAATTTTTTTACACATAATGGAGTTTTTCCTCCACAGCACATTTTACAATCAACAGATCTAGGAACCCAGATCTGATGACCCATGGCAGTAGCGTGGTTTTTATCATTATTGATTCTGTAGTGTAGAATTTGAAGAACTGATATCATTTTCATAAGCATTATGTTAATTATGCCAATGATAGCAGGTATATACA
This sequence comes from Hetaerina titia, assembly GCA_037158775.1. Lineage (NCBI taxonomy): Eukaryota > Metazoa > Arthropoda > Insecta > Odonata > Calopterygidae > Hetaerina > Hetaerina titia. The sequence continues at coordinate 27,080,613 of CM073776.1, read as the reverse complement.
GTATATATTGGGAGGACCAATGAATTTTGTCCCTCCCCAATTGGAAGCTAGAATGAATTTCAAAGAACAAACGTACCACTGGGATCAGAGGAAGATGTGTCATCATCATCAACATTTGGTGGGTGGCTTTGGCAGAGTGTGTTCTCGTAGTCTACAGATGGTTGGTAAGCTTGCTGTAGGGCCCTCTGCGGGCGGCGCCTGCGCCGACCATAAGAGGCTGCGGTGAGGGGAGGTGGGGTAATGTGAGGCGGCAATCTCATTAACCCATCTTCATCAGGTGGGCCACGGCCCAGGTGGGCTAGGGGGCACGAAGGGGCCTGTGCCATTGATGGAAATTATGTTGTGTCCAGGTACTTCTATAAAGAAGAGAAAATAATATATTAAAAACACTTGTTGGTCAAAAGAGCCAGGCACAGCCATAAACCTCGTCAGTTCATGTATATTTTACACAAAGCATTAGTATGTACAAATAGATATCCTGCCAAAATAGTTTTCTCCATCAGAAGCTCTCGAATAAAACTTTACAAAAACAATGTCATTTTGAAGAAATTTTTGACATCAATTTCACTGGTTCGTTGGATAACTTGTCTTTTAGAATATCTATTTTTTTGGTGGAGAGAACTCAAAGATTGAAAATAGAGAGAGAAGAGGAATGTCACGATGGTGCCACAGAATTTTATCATGGCACTTTTTTATTCAACCAGTAGGGACATTGAATTCATCTCTGTGCAATGTACTCATTTTCTGTGAATTGTACGTCTCCAACTTTCTCCCGACCCCGATTCACTAGCTATGGAACGTAGAAAATATTTTCATTTGCAACACCCCATTGCACCAATGTAAATTGAGCTAATGCATCGGTTTTTAAATTAGATGAATGATTACGTGCGACCTGTACAACTGAGGAGTACTTTTTCTTCATAGATCTCGCTTGAATTTATGAATGGACGGAGGGTAAATACTTCTTTAGGTTTTCTAATTCAATGCTACTAACCTATTCATGTATATTAAAGCACCCTATCCCTCTTTTTTATAAATATAATGATCCCCTTATTCAGCACCTTCCATCTCCGTTCACGCATTAAATTCAGCTCAAATTTGTCCCTGTGCCACCGACCTTACTGATAATTTTATCGACTTCAAATAATGAATTAATGTCGACATTACTAATGGGGCGTGTTTAATTTTCCATTGAATTTTAGTGACTAATAAGTTACTGCCGAGAAAACGGATTGTGAAGTATCAAACGGAGACAACATTGCACGAAAAATGTAACCAGTTATAAAAATCGAAAACAAATTTCACTTTTTACGGCAATATTTTCCCATGATGTTCCTGGCTTTCATCAGGCGACGGCATTTCTCTTAAAATTTATCAACATAGTATTTTTATCAATTCAAAAGTACGACTGAGAAAATAACACAGAATCGGCATGGGGAATTCAGATATATTTAAAGATTCTACGCTAAGAAAAAAAGCATCAAGCCACCCATCAAACATCAAGCACGTCAATGGCAAATTTAGACATGGGTTCATTTCATGAATGCTCGCCAACTGACCGAAATGCGATAATATATCTTTGCATAGTGTTAATAAAAAATGGCATTTTCCACAAAATACAATATTTTGTGGAAAATTGCCAATTTTTATTAATCATGATATTCCACCATATCACGCCTGAAACGTCTCTTTTTATTTGCATAGTGTGACCTGCCGAATCAAACATGAGGTTGGACCAAGAGTTTGCCTGCAATGTGAATTTTCATATTCTAACGTGGTCCTTGTAAGAACTAAGAGAAGTGACGTACAATTTGCCAATTTTTAAAAATAATTTACGAGATACATACTCTGAATTAAAAATCACTGGAAGATACATAATTTTCTTTCGATATGGCCGAATTTTAATACAGCCTTCTAAATGAAGAAAACATATACGTTTTCTATAATCTACTCCTTAATAAATATGTTAGTTGCCTATATTTACATTTCAAGAAGAATGGATAAGCTTATCAAAATCGATCTGAGACACGATGGCTGGCCGGAGTCAGCTGCGGAAGACGTGAACGGGAAAAACACAGGATAGAATCTCTGAGAAGATAACATTAAAACGGAACAAATATTGTCCAACGTAAAATTAAAGAAATTGTAACAATTACATGAAGGGGCTGACCAATAAGAGGATTGACGGGAGGAGGTGCGTCCAATTAAATCCGGGATTTATGACCATTGATACTGGTCAACATTTTAAAACAAATATAATTTTAATAGACACAAGAAACACAGCAATTCCACAATTGATACTTATTTCCGATTTCGCCACCGTGTGGCATCATCAGATGTCGAAACATCACACAGTGGCGAAACCATGGCCGGCAATAAATATTAATTGTGAAATTGCCGTGTTTCTTTTCTCTATACAATGGAGGAATTTCACCTAGTAACAGCGAAAACAGTGTCATAACCAAATATGAACTAAAAATTTCTGCGCACACTAAGTATAATAATAAAAGTTCTCCTGAGAGCCCAACAATTGATGAAAAGAATAAAATGTTATACAATTTAATAAAATATAACCTCAAACAGGGTGAAACTCCAATGTCCTGTCACTCGGTATCAGAGAAGTTAATATACAGATGTACGATTTGTATCGGGAAGGGCGGTCCATGAAGATTCTTTCAAGACTCGGAGCACATATATATAAAAAAAATCATAGCGTCTGCAGACTTTTCCAACATACCTATTGCTAATGTCCCACCTTACACATCCATCCCATCCTTCTAGCCTTTTGAAGCATACGGTGCCCATTTCCCGGAACATTTTCGAATCTTTGTTTTGATTGCTGGTTGTTTGACAGCACGGTTATTTACGGCCCGCTCTGCCGGAAGGCAGCGTGCCCATCTCCGCCTCGAAACAACCAATTTACTCGCGAATGCTGAATGCGGAGCCGGGGAGGCTGATGGCCGCGCCAAGATTGAGGGCATCACGTCCCAGAAAATTTAAGAGGAGGACGCAGTGCCGCCAGCAGTCATTCCGGAGCCTCCCCTAGCACCGCGACTCCTCCGGCAATGCGTCTAAATGATGACGGAAGTGGAAGTTCGACTCGAATTGAAAGTAGGGCCCTACCATAAACATCGAAAACTAATTCAGCATCTGTCGATGTAACCCTGGAGGATTTGCGTCATATCGGCCAACGACAACCCCGATATGCTGTCATAGACACCATTTGATATTCATGACCATTCCATGGCCACTCGACTTATTCCATATCCACTGATGATGTCAATATATGTGTACGTCATTATTCCGGGTTCAACCACGAATCAAAATCCTTCCACACATCGAAATCAACATTTTGATACTTGGGTCGATCAATGATTCCTTCGAAAATACAAGAAATGACGCTCGTCAGAAAAGGTTTGCTTTTAGTAAGTTTCATTTCTCAATAGCCTCCTGTTTAAGTTTCACCTATATTCATGAGGTGGTTCCATTTTCATAGTCGATTGAAGCAACAAAATTTCGTTTATTTTGAAAAATGTAAAAAATGAGTTTCGTGCGATGATTAAACACTTCAGCTTGAAATACTCAACACCGAAAGCGATCAAAACCGAGTTGAACGAAGTTCATGATACACCTAATCCCGTGTTTACGACTGTTTACACCTGGGTGAATGAGTTTAAACGTGGCCGTACATCCACTTATGAATAACATCGTTCGGGACGTCCAGTGGAAGTGACTTCCTCCGAAATTATTGACAAAAGTCACGATATGGTTTTTGGTGATCAACGGATCGAAGTTCGCGAAAAAGTCGAGGTCAAAGGCAGATAACAAGGTTCAGTGTTTTCAGTTGTGCACGAAAAATTGGGTGTGAAAAATTTTTCGGAAAGTTGGGTACCGCGTTTGCTCTTAGTGGAGAATAAACGCAATCGTGTGGTTGATTCGGAGGCTGATTTAACCCTTGACCTTCGCAATCCTGACAACTTCTTTCAGCGACACATAACTATAGAGGAAACACGGATACACTTCTACACTCCACTCATAAAGGAACAGTCGAGACAGTGGGTTTCTAAAGCTTATCTGGCTCCGACTAAGAAGAAGACGGTGAAATCGGCCGACAAGGTGATAGCCACGGTTTTTCGGGATGCAAACGGAATCAAGCACTGCAGAGACAAGGAACTGTCGAGACAGTTAGTTCTTAAAGCCGATCCGGCTGCGAATAAGACAAAGACGGTGAAATTTGCCGAAAAGGTGATGTTTTTTTGGGATGTTCGCAGAATCAGTTGCATCCAGTAGTTGAAAAAAACGAAACGGAAAACGAAAACGGATAGTATTAAGCGTCGCCATTGCACCGAATGAGAGAAGATATCAACAAAAACATCCTCATTTGGCAAAGGGAAAAATTCTCTTCCTTCACACCTGTCCAGCTTCCATGACGTAAATCATGAAATTGAAGTTATCGCAAAATCCACAGAATTCCAGAATACCAGATTTGACTCGCGGTGACTTTTTTATTTCCAAACTTGAAAAAAATACTCGGCGGAAAATGATATACGTCGAACGAGGAGGTCGTTGCCAACACACCTGCCTATTTTGAGAACCTCCCAAAATCCTGCTTTTTGGTAGGCATAAAAGGAGAAACGCTGGGATAAGTGTATCGAGCCAAAAGAAACTTATGTTGAAAAACCTTTTGAAATGCACCCCAAATAATTTGTTTTTGTACTTTTTCTTAAGAGACTAACTGAGCGACCCACGCATCATATTGGTATCAATTCTATATGCATCGTGAAAAAAAGTTTTTTTCCAGGCTTGAAATCAAAATTCAATCAATGTACACGTAACCAAAGCAACAAGCCTTTAAATCTCACTAACAGCAAATTATTTTAAGTTTGACCAAAATTGTTATATTCATTCAGTATGATAAGGTTTGATCACAAAAAATGGATGCCAATACGTGCATAATTTTTACGTTGATGTTGGTTTGTCGTCTGAATGGCGGAAATATCGATATGGTATTGGGGAATGTGTGGTTTAGTATGGTGTGTAAATCACCCCCTGCCACACACCCTAGCGGTGGCTTGCAGGGTATTAAAATAAATAATAACTAGAGCAACTATTGAATGTTGTCTTCTGCGGCATAATTTTAGCTTTTCCGTTTACAGATACGTTGGCACTATTTTTGTAGGCACGCAAGTTCGAACAACTACATAGATTTAATTCAAGGAACGTAGCTACGGTCGCGAATCAATGTAAACAAAAGTTATGCCGCGGAAGACAATATTCAATAGTCAACTACATAGTTGTTCTAAATATGTACGGGGATAGTTACCTTTTCTGGTATATTCGTTGCTAACAAATGAAGAATATTATCGCCCCTAGTTGGTGAAGTGACAAGTTGATTAAGGATTGCAACGCAAAAGAATTCAATAGCGATTCGCAGATATCTTATTGTCTTTACCCTCTGTTTCAAAACTGTATGTGCTCCAGTCAATAGATGGGACATTGAAATCTCAACCGATTACAACGTCGCGATCATTTTGTTGGTATTAAGTTAGACGGACCAGAAATTTCTTCAAAGTAATGAGTAAATTAATGTTTTGGGCCAGTACCAACGTGAAAAATATCCGATTCCGACAAAGTTTTCCTGAAATTTAGTTGACATTTCCTTAAAAAATCACTGGCTACGTCACATCCAACCGAAAGACTTTCCTTTTGTGCGTAAAAGTAATTTTGGAAAGTAATTTATTCAGAATAAATACAATTGCAATTCAGTTGATGAACTGGTACCGAGATATTCACATTTCATTCGGATGAACTTTATTCTGTATTTTTGGAAAAGAGTGAGTTGTATCCTGAAGTTTCGACCACCACCTTGGCGTGACTTCAAAACTTACATTATATTTCTTGGCACGCCTTATGTACAATTGATGTGCAACCGTTCGCTGTATTGTACGTTTTCACCGAGTCATTCGACAGAGGTCCGCTAAAAACAGGATTTAGCCTGAACGAACGCTCGCAGGCGATTGGCGCTTGGATCACGTTGAAGGTCAAACCCCTCACGACCAAGCCTGCGCGGTGTGAGCGCGCTGTGACGTGCAATCACGTCAGGAAAAATTGTTTTAGATACTTTTAAAACATACTATGCAAGGTTACTCAGTTCGTTAGAAGACGCTGCCGAGTAACAAGCGGCTATTCTGTCTATCCATGAAACTACTGATTATCGTACCAGAAGTTTGGGTATAATTCCGCTGCAAATAACGGAAAATCACATGTTAGACTTAAAATATATGCTGATAAAACTGATGCAGGTCCATGGTAAAAGGGCTTTTCACATAAATTTTGACAAGATAAAATATAATATCTTGTTTGCTGGAGAAACTGGAAGGAAGCTAAACAAAGGTAGGAATGTCAGGATAAATTTGTGAAGATGTATGTAGATGAATTTAAATACCTGAGGACATCATGATCAAATGAGGGCAACAGTGAGAAAGGAATAACCAGTAGAATGCATACGGCACGAAAATCTACAAAAAATTAAACCTACTGTTTTGCTCGAAACATATACAAACAGAAACCCTAAACGAATATGTAGGTACATCAATCATTGTAGTGATGGATAGGTGAGACACTGACAGTCATATATATCAAATGGAACGAAAACATGAGAACCCACAAAGGAAAACAGAAATGGACGAAAAGATCAATTTCCACCGTCTGGACTCTGTTAAATAACTAAACCTACAAATAACAATTTAGAAAGAAGCTCTTGGATATACAGTCGAGATTATGAAATGAATCTGGTATGTAATCACCCCTTGCTACTTATCCCCAAAAGGTGCTACGTAATAAAATAATAACGGATGTTCCAAAAAATAAGCAGAATGATTTAACGATGAGTAGAATGATTTAGACGTAATCCACAAGGAGTTTGTACCTCAGGAACTAAGAGTGAATAGTAAGTTTTACGTGGAAGTCCTCGAAAGACTGAGGAGAAGAGTGCACCGCGCCAGGAAGGAGATCTTGCCAACTGGAGGCTGCACCACGATTACCCGCTGTCCCATTCCGCCTTCCTCGTGATCGAGTACCTGGCCAAGCACAAGATGGCAAAGCTGTCCCAGACGCCCTACACCGCCGGGCTTTCTTTGTTCTCAAGAATAAAAAGGAGCTTGAAGGGCAACCATTTTGGAATCCTGAATAGCGTCAAAGAAGCCATGACGTACAGTCAGGTCCGCCAATTCAGATTTAGGTACACGTACCCGATGATGCCGAAAGTCGGTGAAATGCATTGAATCTTTGAATAAAGTCCGAGGAAAAGTACAACATTCTTTAATATTGATTACAAAAAGTTCTAAGAAGTGAAGCCTAAAACCGTAGAGTACAGGGTGCGTTTATAAAGTAATGCAATTGAAATTTCAATTGCAAGTTACAGGCGCAGGGGAAGAAACGTAGGTGTCAAAACCTAATATCAACGTGGAGGTTGTCAAAATACGTTTTTCCTCTAAGAGCGTATTCAGAAAGCAGCATCATCAGCGATGGAGAAGGCAAGAAGGTCATAGCAAACCGGAAAGGCATTCCATGATAATAAAAACCTCATGGCAACAAAAATCAAGTCTTGAAATTAGAAAAAATCCAAATCGAAGTATATACTTGGAGTAATATATAGGGAAAGGACGATAGGAGGCAATTTTAAGTTGGGTCCCACGGGAGAAAGATCAAATTAACAGATGGAGTGAATAACGAAGAAGATAGATTGGGGGAACGAAGAATAAAGCCTTCGAAAAATACTCTTTTAAATTCCGCTTGGCGTCTCCCTGCAATACTTTCTTGATCTGTATCATCCAAACAGTGTTCGTTACTCTTTATTTTTGGTCACCGAAAAACACCCGAGCAAATATTTGCATACGCATTCACATGGTATTTCCTTATCTAGACTACGACAAGGTCATGAAAATCTTCCGAGTGTTACGCAATCGATTGGTGCGTTTGTGACAAATGCTCAATCATGAAGTGCAAAGTCGTGGAAAATCTATTTTCCATTCTGCAATATCGTAATGCCATTCATATTTAGTATTTGGGTCGCAGCTTTTTTGGCAATAACAATTATATTTGCGTAGATCTTGCAACAGAGTAGGCATTCAAATATTTCTGAGAAACATAAAAGCCGTAAAGGGTTCCTCAACTCCTAGAAAAAAAATATGGGAGCATGGGATGTTTACATTTATTCACAAAAGCACTTATAAAGTATTCATACGTAAAAATCTAGTTCCCTAAAAAAAAACCCGGTAACACGCCCTAGCGGTGTCTCGTGGGAAATTAATCCATCTTACAACCAATAATAGGAAAGGGAAAGAGAGGATTTAGGGTAATTTCTTTCATAGGTAACTTATAGGTAATTATACTTGTAGGCTGAGAGCATGTTGATTCTTCAGATAGTGCTTATGCTTCATTTTCCTGGGCCGAAGGGCAGCCCAGAAGGAATAGGACAAGTATGGCATTTACTATGGTTATCTAACTTCCGTTAGGTGGTGCGTTCTCTCTGAGAGTCCTGAATTTTAATTTTTGAGGTGAAACCTAGATCTATCCAAATAAAATGTAGGCGGGGTCTCTTTCCCGACGCGAGAACGTGGTGGGAATTGCGAAATGGTGCAGGAAAAGAACTGGCCCCCATATCCTGAATACTGAAATCCGCAAGCCTTTAGAGGAGCTGGAAACAAGAGGATCGCTACCCTCCCTGATCTAAACCAACCTTCGGGTTGATGACTGAGATTGGAATAATAAAGAAAAATCTCCATGGTGGGAACACGGTTGGCACGAAATCTCCCCAGGGCGAAACAAAATCATACACCCCAGCAGCAATGAGTAATGAAATATTCATGGGAATGGGCTGTTAACGCGAACTTTTTTTTTAGCACGAGCGAAAGATTTCATGGTTCCTTCCCATTCACGCTAACGAGGTTTTGTTTTATTTCGATTTTGCCCGCCGATACGTTTCCCCTCCTCAGTAGGGTCTTAGGGGCTCAATTTTCATTGGACACATGTCGTTGCGGTGGTGTTTGTCTGCCCGCGTTGGTGTGTGCGCTGGTGTGGACAACGAGCGTGATCGTCTGGAGATGGACCGTGGAGAGGAGGAAGGGGAGGTAAGGTGAGGGATTTCTTGGGCGACTTGATGGATATTCATCATCGCAAGGGAGTGAAGAAATTCTAGAAAAAAATGTGTTTCCTAAGAGTTACGGGTAAGTGTTTCGTGGCTGGCAGCTTTGATGGACAGAGACTATACTAGATGCACAGAACAACCAAGTTTTTCTAGTGACACCTGGGGAATTATTGTGAACCACATCCCGATCGAGGAGAATGATTTTGACGCTTTGAAATTACTGTAATTCGATAATACCTTGACAGATAGAACCATATAGAAAGATTAAGTAGTGAAAGACAGATTGAGACTAGCACTGACAGATGCAAGTACTCGTTCTTCCTTCTCACGATATGTTACGATTAAAATACCAAACGAAACGTAACCGCTCCTACTTCCTTAGCTCAAAAATCAAAACTGACCACCATTATCGGCCACCCCCATCATGACATTATTTAAATAGGCATGAATGAGTGTGTGTGTATAATGAATGTGCAAATGTAAATGAACACTCTAAACACAAACCATAAAATTAATTACATAAACAGAGGAGGATGCCTCTGGGCACCTTCAGCTTCACCCAAAATGTGTCATTGTTCGGGTAACAGGTCTTGTGGGGAAACCTTAGCCGGTACAGTGAAAGGAACCGGCCCCATCATCCTGATGTGTGAATTTCTCACGCCGTAGGGCTCCGTATTAAGTCAGTATGACCTCACCTAAAAAACCGAACTTGCTGTTGAAAACTAAGATTGGGCATGCGTCCAATAAATACAGACACATTTAGTGCGTGAAAACACCTACTACAGTTTGCTAGTCCAAGGCATGCGGAGTAGAAATCTACAGTAGAGAGAAACAGTTTTCTTTCATGTACTATTCTACATCTACATAAGTACCCTGCGAGCCACCAAAAAGGTATGTGGCAGGGGGTGTAGCACCATGAGGGAAGGGTAAGGGTTGAGGGGGTTCTATTGATGACACAGGAACGCCATCGGTATCATAGACTTTTGATCAAAAATTATTTCGCAGAGGTTCAGGTTCTATCTCGAAAGATTTGTGCCATACTCAGAAAATGGTGAATTTAATGAAGATGTGTGTTAACTTTAAGGTAATAAGAAGATTCAAACCTTGATTATTGTGGAAACAAACAAGCAATTCTTTAGTAACTGACAGCTGCTTTTCATTTAACTGCTGTGCTGCCGTTTTGTATTTTTTTTTAAGGCGACCGACATCTAAGGTTATTTGCGCCATTAGAGATGGATGAGAAAGGAAGGGTGAAGAGAAACCCGGCGTCGGCATTAGCGTACTCGAAAGGCGCCAAGGGGTCCGCAGTTGAACGTCCCATCCGACGGACGTCGTACTCACTCTAAGTGCTCTCCAAAGCATCTAAAGTAGGGATTGGGATACCACTGAAAAATATTTGTTGTCTCCAGGATTTAAGCCCGAACCTTCTCGGTGGGAAGCCAACGCTGCCGGAACCCCGAAACTAAGGAGTTTAAGCATCTTAGCAAGAGAGATTGCAATAATCTACCATCCTTCAAAGGATTTAATGTGACTTTTCTAACACCTTTCGTATTTATGTGCAAATGAAAAATATATAAAGATATATGTACATATGTGTATATATACACACATAAACGCACAAAGAAAGGACAAATACATCTGACATTTCAATGGGATGGCAAGGCCGCCATCTTCAAAATCTAAGGAGATTTAGGCATCTGAAAATGGCGGACTTGCCATCGAGCGTCAAATATATTTTTATATTATAAAAAAATATAAAATTAAATTCTTTTTTTATTTGACGTTTTGACGCTCGACGGCAAGTCCGTATATATATACACCAAGTCATATCTTATCTTCCGAAGAAGACTGAGTTCGAGTCCGTCGAAATTATCAAGATTTTATTGTGAGTGTTCTTTTTATGTGTTCTCGTGCTGTGTGTTGTTGTCTAAGTTTTTTATAAATATATATTTGAAAAAAATACACACACACATATATTTATATAGATAGGGGATATGAATGATATATAGAGAAGGGAATAACGAAAAGGGATATCGTCATCATCAGAATCGGCCGTGCCGTCGAAGCGTCCAAACCACATATGTGATTGTCCTTTCTTTATGTTTCTGTGTTTTAAATACCTATGTCAATGTTTTCATGTATTTCTGCGTCGCCCAAGAGCGTTCTATTTCGAAGATATACTATATATGCCCGCTAAGACGGGTGTCCTAACAATTCCCACCACTCGCCTTTGCAGCGTATGATGTAAATGTAGACTTGACTAGTGCCTGGCATTAGCGATAACGTTACTCGGTAATCTCCGATGTCACCATCCAGAGCAAGTATCGGATACTTCCTCCGAGCCAGGCCAAACGACATGCCACAATTTCACAATGATCTTTTCTGGGCCTGGCGTTAGGAAGGCCTAGGAGGAAACGGAGGAAAAAGGGGAATGGTTCGACGCACCGTTATTGGCCAAGGGGATTATCGAGAGGTCGGTTCCAGAATGACGGCAGATGATGTGGTGGAGGGGGGGAATGGAGTGGAGGGACCGGAGGAGAGGGGGAGGATTCGGAGGGATGTATGCATAAGAATGTGTCAGAGAATGTGATTATCTCCATTTCCACCTCCCATCTCCCCACCCCACATCCCCACGCTCATTCTCCTTTTCCGAAGGAAAGTCATAGGATTTGGAACGGGGAAGTGTGAGAGAGAGAGAGGTACTCAGGAATGAAGGGAGTGGCCGACCTTTTTATTTATTTTTTTCTACGGAAAAGGACAAGGGACGTCGCCGCCTTGCCGAGAGCTCAGAAGCCGACGCCGCGAGAAGATTTTTTCCCTCAAAAGGATTTGTGTTATTTTTTTTCGAAATGCGGACCAGTTGTCGAGTTTTGCATGCCGATTTGAGTTTGCCACGGGCGGCGCCGGGGTCTTCAGGTATCGCGGACGACCACCCGACGCAACCGAATCGTTAAAAAAAAGTTTCGGGCGTGCTCTGAATTTTCCCTCTTTTAAATGAATTGGCCGATACGTTTCCGGATGAGCGGTCATTGTTCGATAATCACAGAACCAAAGGCCGACGCAACGATCCCAATGAAGCAAAACAATTCCTGCGCCGTGTTGATTTGCCTTATCATGCTCCAGATTTTTGTTTCAAATCATTAGAAAAGAATTTGATAGACACCAGTGCTGTACACCTTTAGGTAAAAAGTTAATGGATTTGATGAACATGAATATGACAAAAGCTGAATAAACATGAGGCAATAAGTCTTAATTCAACCACAATTGTCCAGGCTGAAATTGCGCACATGTTGAACAATTAATAAATGTCACTGTGCCAATTTCTGACGCTCCACATTAAATTAACGATTGAAATGTTTATATTTTTTAAATGGTGGATGAATGGATGGACTGTTTTCAGATTTTAATAGTAGATCTAATCAAGTACACCTGCTTATCTCTTTGCTTGTGGAGAGAACTCAAAAATGTTCCACGCGAAGTGTACACTCGAGTACCAAGTCTATTCAGTTTCTTAGCAGAAGAGTAAAATATGGTTGTCCATTGTCACATTAAGTTAAATTTTCGGATGATCGAGCTTTGATTAGACAGTCTACCTACCTCGCAATCATTGCTGGGCCCATGACAGAAACTGTGATAGCCATCGGATGAGAATTGATTACATGAAAATGAAGGTCATAAAAGTTTCAAGATATGTAGGAGTTTAAGATAAGAGTTGCGTCAGGTAGACATTTAGGAGCGAGGTAGTTACAGGGACATTATTTACAATACTGTAAAGAAAATATAAGTGAACATTTTGACGAACAGGCTGTATGCTTGCAAGGCTCTGAAGTCGTATATGCAAAGAGGGGAGAAATTAAACGAAATGATAGGAAAACTATAAAATATAGGATACAAATAGGTTCCAAAAAATATCAAGCTAGAGGGGAAGAGAGGTTTCCAAGAAAAATTCACAAAAGGTATCAGACACGGACGAGAGGAAATGGGATATTGACGATATATACGAGAAGAAAGAATGTTGGTAAAGTAGTTCGTGGAATGAAGAGTCCGTATTTTGAATTGTATCAGAGGTGATGGAAAGTTAGCGTAGCTGGATAATGGTATATTTTAATACAGACTATTACGGTGTTTGGCGTATTACTATTCGAGGCCGATAAGTGTTTCAGTGCTTAGGGCCCGTGTCCAACATGACACCCATTTGACCGGTAATAACATCCAATTCTGTTCGCTCTAATCGTAAGTTGAGAGTGATGCCACAGTGGACTTTTTTCCAAGAGTCATTAATTTTCTCCGACCTCTCTCTCTCTCTCTCTTTTAATTCATTGGAGGAAAAGAATGATGCCATCATAAATATCCATGACATCACTCTTAACGACTTCCTTAACGAGAACTTTGGCGACCCCAAGTCCCATTCAGGACTTCACAAAGTAGGCCAGATCATCGGAAAATTTGGCCAAAAATCCAGTTTTAATCTAATTTGCATGAAAATTCATGTTTTCGAAGGGCCGTGGTTGTACAAGACGTTCACATTTCCCGATTCAGTCGGCGGCGCCATCCGAACCTTCGGCGCTTCACAGTGCCTGAGCGCTCCTTAGGGTCTTTTTATTGCACAAACCACATCAAAACGAAGATGTTCCTCGAATTCTTCTTTTGTGGCCTTTAAATATCGTTGTCCGTGGATGTGCATCGGGATTCGTGAAGAAGACAGACACTTCCACAAGCGATACGGCTTACTATGCTATATTTAAAATGGATACAGCTTAGTGCGTAAAATTTTCCCTAAAACTTATATAGAAATACAGCACACAAATTTTTCCCGAGTCTTTTAAAAACGCGACGTTAAATGAATCTGGATCTGAAGCCCAGGTAGACGTAATTACTGCTTGAAACGTTTTCAAAAGGTAAGGCGCTCGATTTGTTGCCAATATGAATGGACGAACAGAAGAAATCACATCATTTTTGGCGACTAACAGGGGCGGGAACCGGTCGTGGCACAGATAATAGACGCAAGGAGAGGAATCAAGTATTACCATGGAACATTAGTCCCAGATTTTTTTAAATGCCCACCGTGCCTTCTTCATATCCGTTCACTTTCAAGTCTTCTTTTATTTTTTCACGGGAAAATTTGACACAACTAGTTCAAAATAATCAAATAAGTTCGGTATGGAAAAATAAATCGAAATCATACTTTTTCTCCAATGTTTGGCGTGTGGATATCCATAAAGAGAGATCTTGGGTTGTTAAAATCTATATGCACATGGAGAGGTTACACTGCAACCTCTTGAGAAGGTATGCTCCACAAAAATATAAGATATATCATCATACGAAAGGTAATTGGATCAATCTATCATCGAGATAAAAAATACGCCTGTAACAATCTACGAGTAAGTGAGATAAATGAGTTAAATGTTATGCCATCAATATTCTTTGTAGGTTCTTTCTCGTACTTTCGCTATTCCCAGAACCCATCATCTGATGAATAGAATGGTTTGAGGTGTCACTTGGTGGGAGCGATTCATATCGGAAAAGAAAATACTTAGTTATTCCACATATATTTTATTAAATACGACCACGGTTTCGACTCACGAAGTCATCATCCTGATTATGACTTCGTAAGTCGAAACCTAGGTCGTGTTTAATAAAATACACGTGGAATAACTAAGTATTTCTTTTCCGACCCTCATCTGATTACGTGCCCTCACTCTCGAGGGTTTGGCGAAATAATCCCAGGCACGATGCACTCGAAGAAGCAACAGTACTTTATTTCAAATCGTCATTTTCGATGCAATGAGTTGACTCCAAGACTCCAAGTTGAGTTTAGAGTGAGCATTATCACCTAATACAAAGAGACATTTCAGGCGTGATATGGTGGAATATCATGATTAATTAAAATTGGCAATTTTCCATACAAAAAGTAACATACATAATTTACACATAATTTATTATGTGGAAAATTGCCAATTTTAATTAATTATCACCTAATGCATCCCGCTGCTACAAGGGGTCGTCAATTTTGCAGAGATTGAGTCAAAAATCCTGTCTTTTTTTCCAATTCGTTCTGACCTCCCAAATGATATTTAGGCACGTTGCAATAATATTTACGCGCGTCACAACACGCCTAAATATTGTTACCACGTGCTTAATGTCAAAAACTAAGTCCACCACCTCAATATTAAATCAATCCCACCCATTTTCCCCAGTTGTTACATTATTATTAAGTTTATTCATCGTTCCTCCCATTGATTAAAGTATGAAATAAACTTAAGAAACGAGCACTGGCCTATGGTTTAGGCACGTAGTGCAAAATTCTGGCGCTTTAAGCAGCGGCGGCGTCATACCACCTGTAACCTTTCCATCGCCCCAGGATGCCACAATCCGCAGAGTTTTTTCCTGCCGCCATTTGGATGTGTGAAGATCTATGACTCATGGTACTTTTCTTACAAATGGAGGGCATGTCACATGGATCATCTACACGTTTCAAAATGTAAACCTGATTCTCAAGAATTCTCGAGAAAATGAACAGCAAGGTTCTGTGCTCCTCTTAAATTTAAAAAATAAACCAAAGCTAGACATTTAACACGTATCATGGCGAAGGGACTACTGGCTGCCACGTCGTATTTTCCAGGGCGAACATTTTCTTCCCACAACCGTAGACGCTAGAAATTCGGTGTCATAACTAGGAGAATGACGAAGATGAAACGGACGGGTCGACTAACTCTTTTGGTAGGGATTCTAAGAAATGTAGGAGGAGAAATAAATCACATGGAAATTCGAAAAAGAGGAAGGGATGGTTTTAACGAACAAATTTTTAGAGACCGGAATGATGGAGACGGTCACTAAGGGAAAATCGACCTTCGCCCTTAGAAGATATGCGTAAGTGGGCACCTGAGTCACATTAATGTTAAGACAGATGAACAACGAGGCTGAACCGTATTTCATTTCTTCGACATTTTCCTTCGCACTCCGCATTGCAGTAACCTCTATCGGTGACCCAAACGCCTGGCCCTCCCATCGCTACCATAAGCAGATTCTACGGGATCGATAGATGCACATACACACACACAAAACTCGTCACATAACGGGTAAGAAAACCCAATCGCTAGGGGCCGACAAATTGACCAATTGCCCAAATACTCATTCCTATTCAATTTCGGATGCCGTCTGAATCCCGAGGCGCCCATCCTCCTCCCGTCGTCTCGAAGCGCTCTCGAATGTATTCATAGCTAACGTGGCGGAACCAAGTCGGGAATTCTTCAAGCCCAAAAGCGCGAATCGACACGCGAGATAATCTTCGCCGAGCAAACCCTGTTTACCGCTCGAAGGAGCAACGGGGTCTCAAGCAGAAAGGCATGTGTACACTCTCACACCCCCCCTCCTCCTCCCTTTTCACTCACCCACAAACTCCTCCTCCCGCTCCCTCCCCACCCCCTGTCCAACACCCCGGGGACCATACAACAATCTCCATCATCACACGAATGGAACAAAAGGATGAGAGAACGTAACGGGAGAGAGGAGGGAAGGACTAGTGTGGATTGCAAGAGACAAAAATGAACCAGAGTAACAATAATATATATTTTAAAAAAGAGGTAATTTTAGCAAACTAGGATAAAGTACTTTTCTACAGATTTTACTTCGTTTGGCACAACTCGTTTGTGCCAAACGAAGTGAAATGAAATGCTTCGTGACAAATCAAATAAGTTCTGTGTATAAGTACGCTTTCTTTTTCATTTGATAGATATACAAAACTGCCACAAAGTGAAGCCTGGACCTATGAGGTTCATTCGTGCAACTATTAGTATTTTTACGATATTTTGTGTGGTTAGCGAGTGTGACTGTAATAGGAGGAAGAGTTTTGCGTGGGTGGAGGAAAAGAGAAATTTATGAAGACCTGAAGGGATGTAGAAAGTACGTGGATATTAAGATTGATTCAGCTTAACGCACTTACATTCGTGGTTAACGTATGCCTGAAAGTGCTCTGTATCTCACAAGGCCTCGGTATTGTGCAGCTAAGAGTTTTCGGTGCCATCCTAAACATTTATGATTGGTAGACTACTACAGAGCATTAGCTTAACATAAATGATGTAGGATTGGATGTAGCACTAATATCATTGCTATTCTGACATGTTTTAAAAGAATTGGCGAGACGTTATTCTGTTCCATGGAGTCATTGCCTTAATACGAGGAAAACTGACATAAGTAGTTGATGCTGTGTGAAAAAACTCGTAATACTTTATTACCAGGGAGTGGCTCAATACATCACTACCCCAGAAGTTTAAAGAGGGGGGAATCGCTATCTTTAAAAAGGAACTTTTCATTTTTATCACGGAAAATCTTTCAGCGCATTTGCACATTTGAGGGTCTTATTAAATAAGCGCGCATTTAATAGAAACGATTTGCAATGAATACATTTAAAACAAAATGTATAAGAATGATAATTTCATTTAAAAAAATAAACACATTTTATTTTTTAATAAAATATGCATGTCAATTTTAATGACCATTAATTGTGTTTCCACTATTTTTTATACCAGCATTCGTATTATACAAATCGTGTCCTCATCATTTCCATCTAAGAGAAAAGTATTCCTTTTTCTGTTTTGAAATCATTTTCGATCATTTTATTTTTCAATTTCAATTGGGATAGTACCCGTTAAGACTGATGACAAGGTAGAACTAAATGAATTTCACTAACAGTAGAAGAAGATAAGATTGTGTCCCTCATTGTGAGTCCACTGTGCGAGTACTTATGTATGGTAATACCCTACCAATCAACAATTTAAGTTTGTGACGGAATGTGTTGCAACATCATCCTTTCTTTACTTGTTTTTTAGACCCACATGCGAGAACGTTACCCCGCCGCCACCGTATAAATATTGCAAACGCAAATCGGATAAATATTGACCTTTTCTTGAATTTATATTACGTTCTAAAAAATTAGCATATTTTCTCGACCATACATATATTTTCTTCTATTTTTTGAGTTAATATCACCATCTTTATTTATAGCTGAAAATGGAACACTAATTACCAACATGAATTCAACTTTATCTTAAATCACATTGTATCCGTATATTATCTGATCTGGAGAGCTGCACAATAAGTTTCGAATTTCATAAATTCCCTGATAAGAAAATTTTAACGCCAATTAATGAAGCGACCTGCAATTTGGGAGCACCCGTGGTGAACGGAGCTATCAACATGGGCAATCAAACACACCTCATTCCATCACACCCTCTTCCAGAGACATCGACAGTCACCCACAAATCGAAAATAAGGGAAACTGTCCTACGGCGCGGCGGCTCGATTCGTTTCCTAGACCCACAACACCATTCAGGTGGCTTCTAATGCGTAGCTAAGCTGCGAGCGGGGGTACGGTGTCGTGGACGGCGAAGAGCGCCGCCCTCCCCGGCACTCACCCAAGGACTTCCGGGTGTGCGTCGGCGGATGTGGCGCCCGGCGTTGTGTCTTTTTTCTTTCCTTCGATTCAAAAGGTCACCACGCACACACACTGTCGCCGTCGCAAGGAATCAACCAGGGTGACGGCCTTGTCTGCGAAAGCACGCGGACAGCGCTGTGCTACTAGCAAACCTCAACTGCCCACACATTCGTGCGAATTCTATGCACGATGGACTTCATGCGGCGACCTCGGGAACGGTCCCATGGTCGATTAATGAGTAGTCAACATTCATAATATGTACGATTCCAGGGCTATGAATTAAGGATGTAACCTACACGTATGGTTATATATTTATGGAATAATAAAGTAACATACATGAAAATATTTCATTATTTTATAGTGTGGAGGTCAAGGTAGCTTTCAGGTGGAACTTATATTTATTGCTAAATTTCTTTGTCTCACCTAACACCACACTAAATATATGCATATGTAATATTGCAAATGCTCTTTCCGACTCGTACCTTGTGCTTCCCGTCATATTATCCAATATGCTTACTCCTTTCGTCTATCCACCTCGCTTACCCAGCATTCTCGCCCCAAGTAAAACATTCGTCAACACTCCATTGCCACTCAATATGCTACGCATCCATTTTTGCTGGATCCTTTGAATCCCTCCCAACTACTTTCGTTCTTCTTTCATGTTACGTATAACCAGACTTCAAGGCTAGTCTTCCTTTCGGTCTGTTTCAATATTTCCATTTTTATCCGTACCCACATCTCAAAACCTCCTATCAATGCTTCTCTTCTTGCCACAACGGCCACGTTTTCGAGCCATACAAAACGACATTCCGTATTTAAGTTTTCGCTAGTCTTTTCTTTGCATTTTACTCATGCTCCCACCCGTTAACTTCCTCTCCTTTACAAAAGCTTCATCACCAAACTTAATTACTCTTCTAATGTCCTGTCCCTAAAATTTTTCCAATTCCCGATTCACTTCTTCCATGAATGAATTGATAAACTGATGAATGGTCTGATGGCTTGTCTAGTTACTGTACCCCAACTTTAATATTTATCGTAGCCTTCTGAAGAACCTTATAACCTTAGTTATCAATCATTGCACTCACCCCAGACCTATCATACTGCTTTCTCTAAGCAATTCTTCCAATTCCCAATGAAAATACATAACTATATACTTTTTCTTATGATATACGTACTCTTACAAGGGAAGAAAGAAGTTAATAATATTATTATTAAGTGATCTACTGGTTAAGGTAGGTTTTGGATGGACACACCTATCAAATAAATATTTTGAGACTCCTAACAAAACAAAATCGAGCAGCATAATCTACATCAGGCCCCTCTTCATCTCTGTGTGCTTCCTTCCTCCCTTCATCCCGTCCAACATCCCTATCCTGTTCCTGCCCTTTCCTCGCTTGCCCAACATTCTCCCCTCTATTACCTTCTTCAACGCTTCACTACTGCTCAATACGCCTTTCATCCATTTTTCCTGTCTCCATAGGATTTCTCTCAATAAACCCCTCTCCTCACCCACCATCTCCTGTACTTCCTCATTTGTTTTCCTTTCGGTCCATTTTACCTTCTCCATTCTTCTCCACACCCACATTTCAAAAGCCTCAAATCTACGTCTATCCTCCTGCTTCAGTGACCACGTTTCCTCGCCGTACATAGCTACGCTCCATATCAGAGTTTTTACGAGTCTTGTCTTAACCTCCCTACTCAACTTCCCCGTCATCAACTCCCTCCTTGAGAAAGCCTCCTTGCCTAGCGCAATTCTTCTCCTTACGTCCCTACTACTTTGACCGTGTTGATCCAAAGCACTTCCGAGATAAGTAAACTGTTCTACCTGCTCTATTTTTCCCCCTCCTATTTTAATGTTTCGCTTAGCCTTTTTCTTTCTGGAAAATCGCATAACCTTTGTTTTATTAATATTGATTCTCAACCCATATCTATCACACTGAACCTCCAATTCACTCAGCAATGCTTGCAACCCCTTGGCTGACTGAGCAACTAATGCTTTGTCATCAGCAAACCTAACCGATTTTACGAATTCCCCTCCGACTTTCATTCCTACCTCCATGCCTCTTTAATTATTCCCTCTGCACATACATTGAACAACACCGGTGACAATGGACAACCCTGCCTTACCCCTCTTCCTAACACTGCCCATCGGGACTCTCCGTTCCCCACTCGCACCTGAGCAGTCTGAGACATGTACAGGTTGCGGATCAGTCTCCTGTCCCTCCAATCCATTCCTATTTTCTGCAATACACGCATTAATTTTTCCAAATTCACTCTAACAAACGCTTTTTCGAAATCTACAAATCAGGCAAATAGGTCCTGATTGTATTCTATATTCCTCTCGATTAGTGATCTCATTACTGCAATGGCATCATGCGTACCTCTCCCCTTCCTAAACCCAAACTGGTCATCCCCTAAGTAATCATTTGCCCTACTCTCAATCCTTTTTTTGATGATCCTGAGAATAACTTTAGCTACATGGGATATAAAATTTATTGTTCTGTAGTCCTCACATGATGTAGCATTTACCTTTATCGGAATAGGAACTAACACTGATCTCACGAAGTCTTCCAGCTAGATTCCTTCCTCAAAGATACAACGAATCAGCCCATATAGTCTTCTTACCGCATTTTCCTAAACATTTCAGTAGTTCCGCAGGAATATTGTCTACCCACGCAGCCCTATTTGGCTTCATTTCCCTTAATGCCCTTTCTATTTCATCGTCGAGTATGCCTGGACCTAAGCTATCTTCTTCTACGTCATGTTCCTTTTCTATGTCTAACCTTGTCGGCCTAAGTTCTTTAGCATACAGTGTTTCTATATGTTCCTTCCATGTCTCTTGGATTTTTCCTGGTTCAACTATTATCTTACCCCATTTATCTTTAACTGTTAGCACAGATCTTGCCTTCTTACTTCCCGATAATAACTTAACCTTGCTGTATAGAGCACCAATTTCACCCTTCTGTAAACTTTCCATATCCTCGCATTGCGTTTTCCACCATTCTTCTTTTGCTTTATTTGTGGCCCTTTTCAACTTATTTTTTGTACTCTTTGTACTTCATTTTGCCTAACTCTGTGTATACATTCTTCCATTTTTTCCCTCACCCATTTTTGTAGCTATCTTACCCATGATCCATGGTTTCCTTATCCTTTTCCCGTTAACGCTTCCTATGGTGTCCTTTGCGGCTTTCAATATCCCTTCCTTGATATATTCCAATTTTTTTCAATAGTACTCAGCCACATTTTATAGAAAAAAGAATTCCGAATTTTCCATTATCATTTATTTTCATTGATCAAAGAGTGAGTGAGGCACGTGAGGCCACTTGAGTGAGGCTTGTGGAATTCCGGCATTTCGTTTGGAAATTCCGCAACCTTCAATTTAAATGCCTACTTGCATAATTCACGATCCCAAAAGGATAAAAAAAACGAAAATTGGAAGAAGGATACTGTTCGAGGTCACGGGCACCGACCTCAAGCGTGGAAAATCGCCACGATGGACGCCTTTAACACCATCCATAAATGACGCCACCTCCTGGTGAGGACAAGAGTTTCGGTCATCAGTCACGTCATGGTGTGTCCGAGTAAATTAAATTAATCACCCGCGACCTCACGCCCTATTAACCAACCTTGACGTTGAAGCTCGAAGGTTGATACTTAATGACGGGTCACTAAAATCGGCTCGGTTCCTCGGCATGAGGCGACATTTGTTTTATTCTCCCCCTCCCCTTTCCCCACTAACAATTTTCCCTTGCGCGTTTTACATTCATTTCATTTATTTTTTACCGTGAGCGAACGCCGCGCAAAAGTCTCTCCGAAAGGAGAATCAATGCGAATTTCATTCATACAAAGAAGGCAAAAGATTTTCTGCGTCGTCCCAACGAGCAGAAGGAGGTTTATGAAAGTGAAGGCAAACAAAAATTTGAGTTTGGTGGCAAGAGCAATCACGAAACTGCAAAATCGAGCGAGAGGGTTAAAATGCTAAAAAAAAGTAAAAATGGGTGAAAAATCAGAGCTAAGTCATTTACGCAACGGTTTATTGGCTTATGAAAAGATGTTATGGACAAGGTAGCAGTACCACGACACTATTGGAAGGATTAGGACGGGAGCCACTAGTTGACCGTACGTTTGAATACAGGTTAAATTTACTGCGTAAATTTGAGGCAGGTTACTTACCTGAGGATTTTAAAGACATATTACGGGTTTCGAATTACTATGGTGGATCAAATCATGTACGTAAAATCAGGGAAATAGATAATAGAACGGATAGATTTAGAATGTCGTTTTTCTGTCGTGCCATTAGAGATCAAAATAGATATGACAAGCAGGCGCGAAGGAGCTAATTAGCATTGGTAGTTATTATATTTTGTCATTCCCCTGCATACATTTTTAATAGACCCATATATTTAACTGGGGAGCAGCATAACATGGGATGGAAGAAGTTCAACCGACATCAAGCGAAGAATTGGCCAAGCTTAGAACGCATTCATGAAGAAGAGGCAATTACTTAGTTCAAAGAACCTAAGGCTGGAAACAAGGAAGCAATACGTCGAGACTTACGTGTGGAACATGGCGGTCTACGGTTCCAAGACTTGGATCATCGGAAAAGTGGATCAGTGAAGAATAGAAACCTTTGAAACACGGTGCTGGAGGAGAATGCTGAAGATTAAATGGACAGACAAAGTGAGGAACGAGGAAGTATATAGAGGAGCAGAAGAGGCTAGAACCATATGGAGAACTCTACGGTAAAGAAGAAATAGATGGGTTGGACATACATTGAGGCACAATGGATTGACTAGGAATATAATAGAAGGAAAAATAGAAGGAAAGATTCCGTGAGGAAGACCAAAAGACATGTGCATAGGACAAATTAAGAAGGACGTATAACAGCGAAGGTATCAGAGATTGAGGGAATTGACATTGAATAGAGTAGAATGAAGGGCTGCAGTAAACCAATCCTTTGATTGAAATACTGATGATGATATTTAACAGTTCTACCACATGATTTGAATATACGTACGTATCCTGTCATTGACTATTGTTACATGTAAGTACCATCTTTCGAGTGATTAACTTTGTTCCAGTTCATGATCAAACAAATATTTGGGGAGAGGTGTCATGATCGGGATTGTGCATGCATGAGTAGTGACCCAACACACCCACCACACGCCCTTGCGGCGATTTGCGGGGTATTATGTAGATGTAGACGAAAGCCACTGGCAGAATCAAGCGTTCGTTTTCCCTTTGTGCAACACGCATTCATGACAAAATCATATCCAGGCACCCCTACATTTTTGGATTAAAAAATTCGCATTTAAAGTCTAACTTGAACACATTACTGCATGACGTTGGACAGCCATGCGTGTGTGTTTATTTTATTGTTCGTGCATATAAATATGTATGCGTGGATGCATACACATTCATGCAAAAAATGGTTTGCGTCGTAACACCACCCCGCCACACGCCCTTGCGAATTAATATGTACATGTAGAAAGGCAGCCAGGTCTTGGAACAGAAGTGAATACATCCTCCCGATACTTCTCACACGCACTTGATTTCAAGATTTTTGTCCCTTATAGTGCCTGAAAATTCTTCATCTTTGGGACAACATATTCTCTTTTTCCCGTATCGATCCGAAACTTGAAAGGAATGATGTCAAAAATAATATTCAAAGGTGGTTTAATGGTGAATGGCACCTTTTCTCTTCTCGACTTTAATTCGTCCTGAAAAATATCACCTCGCTTCAATCCAATACTTTTTTCCTTCCCAAAACCAGTCTCGTCCCAGATAATTCGTTGGTTTTCGGGACAGATTTCCCATCTCGCACCATAATCACTTTCGATGTCATAAAGATTTTCGTTCGAAGTACCTAACCGCCACGTAGGAGATAGATCTTCAAGTTCCGGACAAATCGACTCATCCTCCCACGGCGCGAATTGCCAATGTTTTAATCATATAATATCCATCGCCATTAATCTCAAACAAGAATTCTCAAATGTGAGTTTTAACACGTCATTTTGCTACACAAGATCCTTCTCTCCAAAATCTTTTTACTTTCGAATGCTACTTAAATTACTTGCATATATTAATCTCTTATCCGGTAATTATAACGCAAAGAATAATCTCATACCAAATCCACTCGTTCCAACAGTGCCTAGCAGGAAACGAAAATTACAGCAATAGATTTCAACGAATACGTGTCGAACAATGGCTAAGACAATAACGAACCCTCAGGGGCATCGGGTCATCGACCCTGTCAAACAAAAATAGTTTTGAGTCATGCAAAATAGTTTTTTTAGAGCACCAGTAAAAGAATTTCTTAGGTCTATCTTTGAAAGAAATGCCGGAATCAGTTTCATAGTTTCATTATGTATACCGTAAACCACCTCAATAATACTTTATTGCCCGATATTTGAATCAATTGCATTTATTACACTCAAATTTAAATCTAAAAAGAGCGCAATCATATTTCGGCATCAAATTATTCATGGGACGCTCAAGACCAGCATTGGCCTTGCGATAGGAAAAATTATGATCATTCGAATGGCTACGCAGGATATTTTCATATCGCTCATTGAAATCCCCTCGCAACTGGTTGTTGGAAGCTTTAATGATCGCGGAATAAAATTGTCTTACAACATCCAGAAATAAAACAACTTATCAATGTAATTTCCTCGCGATAAAAAAATGTGTGATGGATTGAAAAAAATGGTCTTGAATAACAATATTCATTTGCTTAATGGATAATTTCATGAAATAAAACGTATTCGTATGTGATCCTGATAAACAAGATTACATCTTTCCCTTTATTCAGGATTAATTGAATTCTTTCCTATCGATACTGTTGGTCATTTACGATATTTCTTTTAATTTGAAGGAGAGCAGAAGTACATCCAATGATTCATTATTAACACATTCGGAACAACTATAGCAGCTTTTTGTTAAGGGCAGTGTCTTTTGGTTAATAATTGGATACCATCGCCTGAAAAATGGGAAATACCTGATACCACTACTTGCACGATAACAACACCAGCATTGCATCTATAAAAAAGGCAAGCGAAAACATGAGAACATAACTTGAACCGTCCCACTAATCAACCTTACGATTAGTTGGATGCGTGGAGGGCAGAATCCGCTTAGTGTGCAGCCGGGCGTAATGTGAAATTCAACCATTCATGGTGAGGAGTGGGGGAGTCCTCTCCCTGTACTCCCTCTGCTTTCTCAGAAAGTTCTGTTGCCCGAAAAAAATCACACAGTTTGAGCCATTTGCAATTGACTCCCCAGTCCATCTGGTCGTCACTGAAATGACCTAACCGCTAGGCTACCACGCCCTCCACAACTCGCACGCAAGGACGAACTCTCAATCTTTTCTCTATTCTTGGCAAGAGGAAAATGGACAAACTGCCAATGATTAAACATTCACAGAATCTTTTAAATTGCATTGCTACTGCAAAAGGAAACATGCTTTGGGTAATAATCGTATTCATAAATCTGTAACTTAGCAAAGAAATGAGGAAAACTGGAGTGCTAGATTGAAACTAGAGATTATCATGATGCCAAAATGGTTAATCAATGCAGAGGAGGCATTGAAAAATACGTATTTCTTACAAATCACAAGTTTTCAAGATTTATGAATTCATCTAACTGCACCAATCTGGTATTTGAGTTAGACAGTTCAACAAACTTAACTTTTGCCATACATCAATGACCGCAGAAGTGTTATCTGTACAAGATGAACATGGCATAACTCTCCACAAAGCACCTCAAGATCGGGATGCCAATGAAAAATGTCTGCAGCTTCCGGGATTCGAACCCTCTAGGTGGGAAGCCAGTATGTTAGCCTCTGCACCATCCCAATACCCCGGAATAATGTACTATAAGGAACTATAAACTAAACGAAAGTGGGAATTGTATTTTTCCACTATTATTTTTCCAGCTAACTTACAAGTTGCGACCTTAGCATCGAATTGAAGCGTGGATAAATATCATCCTAAGGCATAACTGGCATATTAATGATTTTCATTGAGTACCTTAATAGTTTTTCATAGGAGGGGGGCTTACTACTTTTAATTTTAATATTTCAGTTTTATGATATCACAAACGACTGTCCCAGGATTCAATATGATGTAGAATCGAATGTAAGAGGAACCAATGATTTGGAGCAGCTGTTCTTCACAACAGAGAGGTGAATATTTGTGGAGGGTGGGCATAGGGCATGGGTGGTTAGGGGAACATTTTAAGGTCCTTCCGTCATCAGAGTGGATGACTCGTAAGGATTGTATGACACCCATGCCGACACGCGGTATGCATTAAATTGAGGGCAATGTGACGACCCGGTTATTTCGATGCAGTCGCTGACTAACCATCGGATCGCGGTTTTGAATCCCGCCGATATCGGGAAACGGGGTCGCATTTTTTCAGTATTGAGTAACTGCGGTTAAAAATAACCTCATCTGTGAAATTATAGTGCAGATGGGCTATTGGATACAAGTGCAATTAATCAAAGATAAATCTACGCGAATATATGTTTGGGAACACTCAAAATATCATTAGTATAACAGTCACCAGCTGGTCATCTTCAGTGAAAAAGTGTGCGGGTGAGAATACATTGTCACGATGGTCACCCAGTGATTTAAATGCCAGTATTTGGGTATTTCTATGGTTATTCTAGTGTAGGACTATCTTCGAGTCACACTTCATCAGTGGTGTATTAAAAAATTGAATACTAATAAATACAAGATTGAACCACCAGTCATCCTAAACGTGGTTACCCAATTACTCACTAGAAAGGAAGTTTACGTACATTTGACTACGGAAGAATAATAACATTCGTTCAAATGTATTGAAAAGGTTCCATAAGGCATACATGACCATGTAACAATTGTCCTTTGAATTATCCAAATATCCTTCTCCAAGATAACTAGAGGACAATCAGAGAAATATATACATTTTTCTGCCTATCTGCCTATTTCGTTTTCATTTATAATATGCACATCGCGATCTGACATGTAGACATGG
Organism: Hetaerina titia; assembly: GCA_037158775.1. Taxonomy (NCBI): domain Eukaryota; kingdom Metazoa; phylum Arthropoda; class Insecta; order Odonata; family Calopterygidae; genus Hetaerina; species Hetaerina titia. The sequence goes on along the minus strand of CM073776.1, from coordinate 27,053,017 downwards.
TGCGTTAACAGAAAAATACGAGTGAATAATGAATTAATGAAATGAAAAACCAGGATCGTTTGGTCCAAGGAGCCCTATTTTCAGAGACAAGAATATTCATCATTACTGCCATTACGTACTTTTGTTGTTCAAGTGAGGCGTCTTTCGAGATCATTGACATAGTGAGGAAACATGTATTAGCACTCATAATATGCGTTGACGTTAAGTTTGACTCGCACGCCATTTTGAACCAAGTTGCGCTCAGCCTTGTCGATAATCATGCGTGCATTAAACAAATTCAATTCAAGTTTCAAAATCTACGATGACCATATCAGTGGAATGTGAAAACTCGAAGGTATCTGTCGGCATATGTGCCACCGAAGTAATGCAGAAGGGCCATACATGTAACATTCTACATTGTTCATATGATGTTATTAGCCGGCCTAGATTGATGCACCTCTCCCCCCTTACGAAGCTTGTCCTCAACAATCTGCCATGAACTCAGGTTCAAGTCAGGAAAGATATTAACGGGGATCCTGTTAATCGTTAAGAATTCAAAAAATCCAACACATTTGGAGGACTTAAGAAATTTAAAGTCACTTTAAAACCCAGCTACCACGTTTTGATCTTTATTTGCAATTATAGCCTGGAGATGATGAGTGAGCGTTGGAAAACGAAATTTATTTAAAGCCTGAGAGAAGGAAAAACTCTGGCTAATATATAGAAGAGGAAGCAGATTACTACGCATTAAGTCTAACCCTATGTTGTAGGTTTGGTGACAAAATTTATTCGGATTGATTGAAACTGAGTTACCTCCTTCCACCCTGCCGGCTGGTGTCAGGGCATTGCTACTAAGTGCGCTTCAACGTGGGACTTTGGTTAATCTAAATGTTGCGATACATTGGAACAAATAGCCGACGAAATCGTAACCTGTAGTCAGCACCCGGCCAAGGCAAATAATTGCTTTTGAGCGCTAGGAAGACAGTAAGTTTCCTTCGAAATATGAATCTCAGAGAATGTTCCGCTTATTACGAGTAAAATAATGTTATTTAACGGGCAAACGGGGCTTAGAAAGAGGACAAACGCGGGCTCCTCACTCATAATAATTTCCTTTAAAGGTATTACATATACATCCGCCATAACCCCACGAGGTCGAGTGGGAGACTGTGCTGAGACAAAAGACTTTAATATGGTATTATGAGAACCTGTTAAGTGTTTGCAGAATGAATGGCAGATGGTAATACGATTATTGGAATGCTGTCGTTAGGGCGCCTGTGCTTTGTTGTGTTCGAGAGCACTTAAATCTGTCATTGTTGGAGCCAGTTTCTAGTCATTGAACAAAGTGGCTTATTCGGTGGGTAGTGTGCCGTACTAATGTTTCCCCGAGTCGCAGAGCCCTTTATCATTCCTTAAGTCATGGTCTCACTTGCTTTCTGCGTGTTTAGAAGAACGTTTATCCTAGTTCATCTAATTGCATTACCAAAGAAAATTTAAATCCATTATTGATCACGAAACGTGGTCGCTGAAGCAGGAGGATAGATGTAGATTGGAGGCTTTTGAAATGTGGGTGTGGAGAAGAATGGAGAAGGTGAAATGGACCAAAAGGAAAACAAATGAGGAAGTACTAGAGATGGTGGGTTAGGAGAGGGGTTTGTTGAGAGAAATCCTACGGAGGCAGGAAAAATGGATGACAGGCGTATTGAGCGGTAGTGGGATGTTGAAGACTGTAATAGAGGGGAGAATGTTAAGCAAACGAGTAAAGGGCAGGAACAGGAAAGGGATGTTGGACGGGATGAAGGGAGGAAAGAAGTACACAGATATGAAGAGGGACCTGATGTAGTTTAGGTTGCTGGATTGGGTTTTGTTTGGAGTTACGAAATATTTATTTTGATAGTTATGTCCATGCAAAAACCTACCTTAACCGGTAGATTACCTAATAATGATTGTTCACGAATCTAACAGACCTTTGAACTTCATCTAAATTTTTTAATTGAAACCTTTCCCTTACTTGTTCAAAACATTTTGAGACCAAGGCGCTTACTGAGTCTCATTGGCTGGTGGAAATTACCTCAAGTATTGGAATTGAATTATTCCGATTAACTTAATGCAATGCATAGTGGAGAACGATGACAATAAAAGGGGACGGAAGGGAACCTACGAAGTAGGTGAATAAATATTTCTCAAAAAGACTTTGAAAAGAAGGAATGACCTTTTTATTACCAAAGAAACTGAAACAGAACCAAATTTAAAAACCCACATGATCTGGAATTCTGTGCAACAAAGCTTTAACCTGGTGATGATACCACCGAGTTCAAACCTGGGTCATATGATTTTTAAGTGTGCCTCTGTAAAGGTTTTCCAACAATAAATTACATTTGAATTCCACCAAATTTCAAGGAACCGAGTGCTTTTATAGTGATCACCTCAACTGAAACTTTTTCAAGTAGCGCTACTAATGAGAAAAGTCACGTGAACTACACTGAAAGAGATTCACGGGGTACATTGAACCAATTCTGACATATGACAATGTGTGAGGATGAAATATGAGGTCACGGAAAGGCTTACAGATAACAGAATCGTGCGGGGAGCTGCATCAAACCAAACTCAGGAGTGATTTCTGTTTACATGTACATACTAAAAGTAGATTTTTTCAACTATCCCAACACCTATTTAATTCTACGTAAGAATTGTAATTGGTTCCGAATCAACTGCTTATGAACCTTGAGAGTTGCCTCAATACATTGTTGTTGACTTTCTCTTGGCGTATTCTTGTATTTGATTCACAACAAGCCTTGAGTGCAAGTCATTTATTTTATTCTCAATCAGATTTACTCTTTCTGCCATGGGATTTAATCACATTTGTATCATTTCAATCATTGAGTATAGATAACCTTTAAACCTTCAGGTTCATTAAAAGAGCTTTTCATTTCCACTTAGTTTTAATTGGCGATTCAACTTTAAACCCCGTAAATAATATTCAGTATTCTGATTAAATGGGCATCTATCACAATTTGGTAGTCAACCTACTTTAATAACGCAACGATGAATTCAATCCAGCCTATTTCGTATGCAATGCCATATTTCCCATTCCTGCCACCACATTATATGTAAGATAAACCTCAGGTTAGTTACCTGCCGCCCCTTAAGACGGGGATGGCGGCGTCAACAGCTGATCTTCAGCAGGCCCCTCGACGCCGGTGGCTGCGGCCGCCGCTGCCACGGCGGTGGAGGAGGGAGGGGCGAGACCGACGACCGCCCCCGGTTCGAATGAAACCTGCAGGAATGCCTCTTCGGCCCATGCCCCCGCCAAGCGGCTCCAGCCACAGCCTCCTTTGATCACCGCCCCTCTCTCTCCCTACCTCGCCCACCCCACTTCTCCTCCCGATGCCTTTTGAAGGCAAGTCAACCTCTCTCTTGCTCTCTCTCTCTCACACTCACTCCGGACTCCCCCCTCCTCCCTGACCCCTTCCAAACCAGAACCCTCCCCCCCCTGCGCTTATATCCCCCCACTCCCGCCGTAGTCCATTCCCCAAGGTCGCTCACAAGAAAACCCCGGGGGGAGGGGAAGGAGGAAGATGGTGCGAGGTGTGGGACTGACTGGCTCGGAGCGGGAGAGGCAATGGCAGAAGGGAGCGGATATGTAAGGTCTTTCTGGACAGGATCGGGCGCAGCTGCTGCACGTGGACGTCGGGGGGGCCACCTCCTGCGTCCCGATGGGGGACGGGAAACTCGGGACGTCTTTCGCCTTCTCTTAACCCTCCGAGTCTACCTTCGGTCGTGGAATTCCTCCCCGTTAAAACTCAGAGAAAGGAAACAAAAACACACTCCCACGCTCACGAAACCGACCGCACCACCAAAAGGAGGGAGGGAGAAGGGTTGTGTTGGGGAGGCCTTACGGAATCGCCACTGGAACGAGTCGATTTCCTGTGGGAGAAACGGGAAATACGAGGGTGGCACGAGTGGCCGTCGCGACCGGGAGGCGACGGGTGGCTAGCACGGGACGGGGTCGTGGGACGCCGACGCCCCGAAGGAGCGCCTCTCTCGCCCAGCACCACGGCTGGCGGAAGGGTCTCTCGTATCGCCAGGCCGTGGCGTCAGTACCGAGGCGGCAGCGTCCCTCAGTGCAGAGGCCAGTTGTCGACCAGTGGCCTCGTCGTCATTTCGGATTCCACCCACGACTGAATCGTCTGAAGAGTTCGGTTCCCTCTCGCCACTCCCTGGATTGGACGCCGCGTTCGCCGTCGGCACCGACGATTACTCGCAATCGTACCCGCTCCTCCCAAGGACGCAATTTGCGCACCGCCTTCGTCGAAACATCCGAACCGCAAGCGAGCGAGGACCAACTTTCTTCGCCCAGCTAATCGAACAACTGCACGCTTCACAAACCAGATTCCACGGACGAGAAACCAAAGGAAAAGAGAAATAAAAGAAACAGGAAGATTCACTTGTGTATCACAGCGGCGGAGAAACTTTCCCTTGCGTCGATCCCGTTCAATTTTCGGCACTCGCGGGATCCGTAAACATCCAGACACGAGGGTACCCCTTCACCCCCTCACGGTTGGTTCACCTGCGACCGTGGGCTCTTTATCCCCTTCGCTCAGAGGTGGGAGTGAGTACGCGCGACACCCTCCTCTCTCTTCCACCAGCCCGAATGAGAAACTGGAAAGACGGACGGACGATTCGCCCGACAGATACTTCACGTGAGGGGAGGGATGGAGGGGAAGAGAAAGGGAAGGAGGAGGTGAGAGGGCCGAGAGGTGGGTTCACGCTGATGCGGAGGATGTAGGAGAGCTGGCAGTGGGGTGGCCGCATGGGGGAACGGGAAGAGAAAGAGCGAGAGAGGAGGGAGCGGCTGGAGAGAAAAGGGGGGGCAAGGGTGTCCCCATAAGAGAAGCGGCAGTGAGGGAGACGGGCGGAAGAAGAATGAGCTGAAGGAGCAGGAGGAATTTCAGGAATGAAGTGGTGGGCGGGGAGGAGGGAGGAAGAAGAGAATGGTTTTGAAAAACCGAGAGACACCACCCAAGGGGGAGAGAGAGATGTGGGAGGGGGGCGCGTACGGTGTGGGCAAGGGGGAGGGTGGCATAACCCGATGTCTCTCCCTCCTGCCGACTGCCTCACCCCCCCCCCACTACAAGCCACCCCGACGTTTCCTCCTGAGGCATGGGAGATTCCAACGCTGGATAGGAGAAAATGAATCGTGCAGGGAGGTGGGGGTAATGACACGCCTACCCGGACCGAATTCCTCTGCGGACCGCCATGAGAGATGGGGAGGGATAGAGTGAGAGAGAGGGGTGTTATCCTCTGAGGGCGGGGGGGGGGGGCGGAGAAGTAGGAGGAGTGGTATTCGGGATGGGATGTGTTGAAGACCGGGGGGGTCGGACGGACGTGGGGAGGGTTCTCTCCCGAGTGTTGGACGGGCGATTTCCGCTAAATGATATGGATTGGCCGAGGAGGATGTGTTTCTGGAGACCACGTGGCCCGAGACGTTAAGTCTTTTCCAGCTCGATCTCCGGACGGGAGTCGGTGATGTGTAGTGTTGCGAAAAGAAGGAGCAATCACGAAATCACCTCCCTCCCTACCTCCGCTCGGCAATGATATCGGCGAGTGGGGAACTGTTTTGGAGATGTAACCCACGCACCTCCCCTTCCCTCCCCACGAACAACCTCCCTTGTGCGAATCGTGGAAAAATACGAGGAAACTCACTCCAATGCCGCCGCGAAATAGTAAGCTCGTCCCACGGCTCGTTGATATATGCGTCAGCCTCACGCAAAACTTAAACGAAAACAAAGGAAGAATTCCCAAGACTCGTTTTTCGGCTTTTTTTCACCGAGGTCTTTCACATGCCTCCCGTGTGGATTATATTATTCCCCACCCCACAGCATTCTCTAGGGGAGATGATCGGACTTGGTGGGGGGATCGCATGGACCTACGCGTGAAGATTTTTTCCACGCGCTTCTCCTCGCTGCGGAAGTTAAGGGCTTGCGGGAAGGGGTCCACCCACGGATGGAGAGAGAACGTTACGGCGGAGGTACGGCCTAGGAGCATGCGCACATACATTAGGACGGAGCCACACCTTTCGATAACCGAGTTTTTGCACTCGACGAACTTGCGTGGGGCACTTTTACATCAATGTCGGGCGGAGTGGGCCGTACGAAAGGGAGAAGGAACGAGCAACCAGGGGAGGGTGTGGGAGTAGTGTTTAAAGAGGCGGGAAATTAGCGTGTTCCAAAACGGAACGTTTTATTCGCAGGTTTATTACGGAAAACACGAAGGGAAAAACATTGCGCTTGGAACTCCCATCTCTTTATTCCACATGCCATGAGTCCGAGGGAATCTGTACTTCCATTGAGCGGGCATGAAGAACCCTCGTCCCCACGCAAACGATCCCGAACGAGTGGGAAGAGGACCATCTGCTCCCGGAATGCGACACCTCCCGTAAAAGCTGCTCCGCCTCGGTCAACCCGAACAATGTGCGTGGTCACGGCGGAATTATTTTTTTTCTTTCGGGGGATAAAATGGAAGGAAACATAAATAGAACGACGGCGAGGGATGAAGTTTGATGGGGCGGGGACGCAAGGGGATAAATGAGGGTGGAAGTCATTTCCCCGCAAGTCTTTCCGGAGCTCTCTTGTCTCCTTCCTCCGTCACGGCGCGTGAGGGGATTTAAGAAAAAAAAATTCTTTTTAAACAAGGGGAGCAGGTGGCGTCCGGCAATCCGCTCCAGTGGAATGCAAGGTGGGGGGGGACAGCCCAACCCCAGCGGGTGCTCTTCCCCCATCCCCCCTTCTTCGACGCCTCCGCCGGGGGGTCATCGCGACTCCGGGCCCCCCGGCGGGGGGGGGGGGGTTCTCGTTCGGAAACTTCCCCCTCATCGCGGGGGTTGACGAAAAAAATAAAAGAATAATGTTTCGGGAAAGAACCGAGGGTGCCGAAGGGAACGAGCGAAAGAGAGAGAGAAAAATAAAAACACCGGGAGAGGAAGCAAAAGAAGCCGACCGCGGTGAAATCTCCTTGGGACGCCGGCGACTTACCCACGACCCGGCCGGGAGGAAGGCGGCGGGCCCATCGGTGTGTGTGCGTGTTTGGGATGGTCTTTTCAGCCTTCCCCCTCCCCTCCTCGGCCCTGCCGGGGTCGGTGTAGGAGGGGAGCCGGAGGGAATTCGAGGAGAGGGGAGAAGAACGCCAACCTCCTCCACCTCCTCATCTCGCTTCCTTCCTCCTCCCCTGCCCTTCCACCTTCGGAGAGCACTGGCACAGGAATGTAGCCGAGGGAACCCAGTAAAGCTCCCGGTGGGAGGGAAGAAGAATGCTATGTGCCGTGGTGGTGGTGAGACTAGCGAGCAATGTGGGAGGGAGTAGGGGAGGAGGTGGGTAGTGGGCGCAAGAGTCGTGGTGGCCGTTGTCGTGGGTTTGTGGGCGCGGGGGTGGGGAGGGCAGGGAGGGACGCTGTTGGGTCTGGTTTACCGGGGTTTTGAGTGGCAGAGCAGGGGCGAGGAGGTCGGTGAGCGGCGGGCTATGTGCAGGCGAGTTGGAGTGGAGCGAGGGGGTGGCGGGAGGGGAACGGGCAGGTTTATGTCAGTACGATTCTCGATTTCCCTTCAACACGCAGAAGTACGCCCAAACAACACGCCCCCACACGAAAATCGACCTGGCAACTCATCTTCGTCCCTGCGAATCTTACAATGTTAGAGGCATTACGATTCAGGGGTGGGGGCAATGGTCACCTCTGTGGTCCGGGGAAACGGAATCCTACCGGCCCGTTTAATTGCCGCGATATATCCCTGTTGTGGGGTGGTGGATGCTGCAACGTCCATGCCACAGTAGAGCCTTTGAAAGTGGAATCGTGCCCCCCCCCCCCTCTCACTAAAAAACTCGATTCAGGGTCCCAGGGCGGCCGCAATTTCTGCGGAAGAAAGTAACTTCGTAAAGCCAATTACCAAAGTGCCGAAAAGGTATTGGTAATAAGTCTCTGACGGTGTGAATCATATGTTAGTTGACGAAAACTATCCAATTTCATCTGGGACACCGTAAAAAGATGCAGGAAAAAAATTTTTGCCAGCCGGAAACCTTGAGAGATGGTTCGCGAATATGTGACGCGCTTGTTGACGTGATCAGTTGGTGGCCATTTAAATAAATTATGTTCCATCTCATTCCTTGCCGACGTCCGCCTCTTACTCTTTCTTCTGTAAGATATATATAACGTCTCCTCTTGAAGTTGTTGCCTGACATCTACCAGGAAAAGGAAGAACTATTTCGGGTAGCTCACCACTCTGGCGCTGTCTACATTAGCACATCCCATGCGAAATGAATGTTTGTTTTGTAATAGGTAACAGTGAAACGTAATTAGTGTAGTATAAGCACCTTACTCTCGACCTCTCCTAAGTGAAACACATACTGGGAATATGTGAACAAGCTAAGGAAAAATTGCAGTAGAAGAGTACTGGGAAAATGTAATGAAAAGTCAAAGAGAAATGTTATCTTTCGCTGGTTAGGGCTTCTTTAGACTACGCTGCAAGTATATGGGATCCTCACGAAGTTGGATTAATTGCCGAATTGGATCGCGTGCAGCGTAGAGGAGCTAAATCTGTGAAACGTTGCTAAAATAAACTTAGTAGCGTATCCAAAATATTAGAGCGGCTAGGCTAAGTAATCACCCACAGAGTGAAGGTTAAATTGCAGATGTAATCTCTTGCATAAATTGGAAGGACGTCTCTTTAGCAGTGATGGTGAAAATGTATTATTACCCCCATCGTACTACGGTAGGAAAGATCACGTCAATAAAATTAGAGAGATTAAGTGTAGAACAGATTAATTTAAAATGCCATTTTCTCCACGAACGAAATCAGGATAACATTGCCCGACCGCGATAGGAACACGTTCGGGGGTAAAAATTAGACTAGTGTGTATTCACCCCCTGCCACGCACTCTAGCGGTGACTTTCAGGGCACTACAATAAATAAATTAATTAAAAATAAGCGAAGCACGAGTATACATACGAAACCTCATATGACTCATCACCTCCGGTAATGGTGTATTTGGCGAACGTTTTGGCATTTGTTCAAGCAGTTCCTGGTGCAGCATGTTTATCATGAAAAAAAGTTTTCCAATTCATTAATTCTTCGCCGAACAAATGTGGTTGGAGAAGTAGTCATCGGTTACTTTCAGCTAACCAGCAAATGAAACTCGGTGCTTATCAAAAGATGAAACAGAAATTGAAGTGTCAACTGACTATCCTCTGGTCTTAGATTGAAAGAATTGACAGGATGAAAAAAGGCATTCTCCTTTGTGAGGTATTGTTTTCAAAGGAAGCATTACATTTAAGTGCATTTGTTTAGCCGAGAGGAATTTGAGAAAACACTCCCTATTGCCCAAGAAAACGAGTAAAAAATTCCCCCCCCCCCGTGCCTCTTGCCTTGCTCTATTAACCCTGAAGCAATTTTACGTTACGTTCACTCCCACTAAATAATTTCATTTAATTCTGCATTTTACAATATGATTCTGAAAGGAAGATGTTTTTAAATCTCAACGACGCAAATTTGAAAAATAGTAATTTTCCTTCTTTGTGGGTAATCTAGAACTAGAGAAAAAATAATTCCGGAAATGTAAGAACTTGTAAAATAAGTAAATAAAATTCGGCACTTTTGCAGTACTAGCTAAATAGATAAGCCAAAAAAAAAGTTAAAATTTAGAAATAACGGAGCGAATACTTTGGAAATACCTTAAGACTTAAAGTGAGACGGAATACTTGAAAAGAATGATTCTCTGACTTCTCCTTCCATGTTATGGTAATTTTCAAATTTTGGGAAAAAATTAATTTTCGACACAAATACGCAGGAAATAAAAATCTAAAAGTTGAGGCCATTTGTTTTGAAATCGCCTTTCTCTCCCCGGCATGATGCATCAAAACTCGCGGGTATATGGTCTGGAATGGACGCGGGTCTGTCTGCATCTATTAACTACGAGTACTTAACTAGCCGTCGCAAAGACATTTGTCCATGGGGATTAAGTCACCAACCATATGCGTCAGAGATATTGACCTCACAAAATATACTTTCATGACTACACAGATGTCTACAATCACTACCCCGCAAGCAGTCACAAGGACGTGTGGCAGGGGATGTTAGGTCATCAGCCATTCTACTTTTACTCCGCTATTTATACATACGCATGGCACCCCGCGATCGAGGGTACGTGGAAGGGAGCGACTGAACACACCATTCATTCAACACAGTCTATACACCATACGAATAGTGCACCGCTAGTAATTACTTCACTGGCTACACTAAGATGACAAAGAAGGAAACCCATTAAAACGGAAGGGCTTATATGCAATGTAGAAATCAATTATTAGGTTGCAAATCTACCCTTGCAGGACGAACAATTTACCAATGTAACAGAAATACAAATGTATCCACACAACACTCCATCACCCATCTCGAGGGCGAGTGGTGGGGAACATTATGACATTAGTCATGAAGTCTTTTGAGGGGGAATTTAATCTACATCTTCCTCACCATTTTCGTCAACGCCCACCCATTTCTGCCTCAGTTGAGTTGAGTTATTGTCGCGAATGGTGCGCGGTAAAAATGAATGATGAAAGGCATTGAGGAGGAAATTAAGTAATAACGAGGGTTGAACAAACATAACTTTACCGCCACAATGTTTTCCGGTAACTTTTATTTCTTTTCTATCCCTTCCCTTCAGCTAACCATAAACATAAAAGATTCCCTAATATTGCGATTGTAGCATCAAACACCTCTGCTTGTTGAACGAATTGCACCCCTCTTCAGGAACAGGTTTTTATCAAACAAATCGGTTGTTCGCCGAGTATGTATTGGATTAATAACAAAATCTGTATGATACAATATGCTATTGCACATAAAAAGACACCTTTTAGGCGTGATATGGTGGAATATCATGATTAATTAAAATTGGCAATTTTCCACAAAATAAAATTTTAAAAAATTAATGCCAAGGCACCTTTCGATAGCTAATGAGTGAGTAACTCCCGCAACGGTAAACTGGACCTCTCTAAATTTGATAACTGAGTGACTTATCCTCGAAATGTCACCTTAATAAATCGTAAGGAGAGAATTAAGATGCGATTTTCCCAAGGATAATAAAAGAACGAAATAATGGTGGCACAAAGCAAACAGTGAATATCAAATCGCAGCATATAGTACACACTTAACAGGTTTCCTTTTTCTGTTTTCGTTTTTTTACGTAGCCACGGGCAATGCTGACCCATTCCATTACCCACACAAACATTTTCTGTCTTTTTAAAAGTGCAACAATATGTTTTGCTTTTCATTTTGTCCTCATGTAGTTCGACACAATTTAAGTGGAAGCTACGTAAAAGACAATAAATTCATTGCAGATATTTCTCATTTTTGCTTTATTAAATTTATTGCGTTTGATAAATTGCGATCCAAAAGGACACGGTAGTCCAATGGGTAGAACGTTAAATTATGGACCAGAAGGCCTCAGTTCGACTCTCAGGGACACCTCTGGGCCCTCTTTCACCCCAACTGTGTGATTTTTCAGGTTCCAGAATACAAGTACCCTAGGAAACCTGGCACAGGGAAAGGATTTGGTCCCCCTACTCTGATGAGTGAATTTCACACGTCGCTGGGTTTAGTACTACGTGAGCATACAAGAAATGTGATTTTTCGGGTACCGGATCTTCCAGGGAAACCATAACCGGCACATGGAAAGGAAGTGATGACCCTGCCCTGATGCGTGAATTGCACACTTCATCGGGCTTAGTACTGCGTGAACTCTACCATCAACTACCGACCGACCTTCGGATTGATGACCGTGTACATAGCATGTGTACACATACATTATATATTGCATTGTGTACAGCATGTGCACTCGAATGTGCATATGTACACTCCAAATGTCTATTTGGCGAGAAAGATTTCCGATTAAGGATTAGAAAAATTGAAAAAAATGTAAAGAAACCAACTGCAAAGAGTTTCTTAGAAAGTAATAATATAAATTACACGAAATAAAAATTTAAAAAAAGTTGGCCCATGGGGGGATCGAACCCGCGACCTTCGCGTTATTAGCACGACGCTCTAACCAACTGAGCTAATGGGCCAGTTGAGAAAAGAGGAAGAAAATACAGTACATATTATACTTTATCAAGCTATTCACTATATTCGATAACATTGTTTTTAATGTAACATATTTGTTTATCATTTCCCTCATATATACTAAATCTTGTGTAAGCTATGTAACCATGTTCTTGATTTATTTTCCACTCCTCTTCGCATTCGTTCTGAGATGTGGTCCTCTTTCGGCAGGATTGAGAACTGCCCTTGGCGTATACCCGCGCTTTCAAAAGATTATTCGACCACTGGGCGATTATGCACTAAAATGACTCTTTGAAGGGAATTTGAACAAAGCGAAAATTATTGCTCTGCTTCATTGATATAGGAAAATAATAGTTTTAAGTTGACTTTTCGACCTGAAATGTATTTCATGAAGTAGATTCTCTATTTACTGAATGTATATAAATCAATAATTTACTTCAAAGATACCCCTTTAATTAGTTTGAAGGCCATTTTGTATTCAGTAATGTGTTGCCTTCGATTTTGTTTTCTATTTTCTTGAAAAGGACGGAGTAACGCGGTTGAAATGCAGTTTTTTTTGGTAATTTCTTCGACGAATACAAAAAATGAACTTCACAAATTTCTCTTTTTTCATTAAATGTAATTTAGACGCTGTGAATCACTAATATTTTTACTATTAAGGTTATTTATGTAATTTATAGAGGACTTTCATTCGAAATAAAAGCTTACATGGGCTACTGGAACAAAAGAGGACAAACCATGTATGTCTAACAATTAGCACAGAACAATAAATGTAAAACGATGTGCAATCAATGTTAAGACTATCCTCTGAACAATTTATATTCATACGGTTGGGAAGATTAAGCTATTCAGTGAAATCGAAAGTGTCCTTTCATATCTGCACTGGTACAACCTACACCTTGTTACTGTAAAATTGCTCCTTAATTTGAAAACATTGCAAGCAACCTCAGTCGAAACTCATAATGCACAATGTTGACTTTTCTCTAGTTGAAATCATATGACTCGTGTACTTACGAGTCAGAAAATTTTACGATAAGTCTCATGAATATGATAAAAAATGAATCACACATGTATGAATATGTAAAATATGCAATAAGATGTATTAGTTAAAATAAATGATAATATTTATTAATCTTATCTAATTATCAAAGCTAATATGACCAGTGACCCTCTTTTTGTAATGATGTGATGGAAATAATACGCGTGTATTCTTCATCTGCACCAATGTCTGTGTATAATATCCTCTGTATATTATTAGCTGCGGTGTCACCTCTATTTATTATTTGTACGTATTATACAGGTTTTGTAATGCACAACTAACTTTTATAACTAAATTTTAATAGAATAGTTCATGATAATCTTTCGGACTATTTTATACAAATAATAAAATGATTAATGAATGTGTTTCAGTTAAAAATATATAAAATATTCAACATATTCCCCGCCGTGGCTCATCATTTACTTTTTATCATACGAGTATAGCAAACGCTCCAGGGTCAGTCAAATGAAAACCGAACACCCATCTTAACACAGTCTGCGCGAAGGGAAGCAATTCCGTTGTTACTTATTAATACTGCCATCGCTGTGGTAGGAAAATTGCATAGAGACAACTCATAGGAGCACGCAGTTGTCGGGCTGTCCTTTTTGGTGCACCAACTGGTTGTTGCAGCGGGTGTATACACACATACATATACTAATTCGTAATATGAACTCTACTAATTCTACATCAGTTCTATATTTTAATGATGCATAATATTTTCCCTCTATAATATGCACCCTCTGTCATAAACTTATGTGGTGGCTTTCGCAGGTTTTGATGTTTAGGGAAATAATCGCCCCCACAACGAAAACACCCGTTAGTACAAATTCAGTATCGTTGATAACCGTCTTATTTAATTTACACCTTAAATTACCGACAAATGGAATATTATTACTCTTTCTTTATATTAGGGTTTTATTTATACAGTCATTTCTTTGCATGTTAATTTTTCGTTATCTTGCAAAGGTTTCGTAATGTCGAAGAAAGACTCCACTTTATAAACAAAAGCCGGAAACTGTGAATCTTAAAGGAATCAACTTATCAAATTCTACGAAGCATGTGCCACATGTGAAAGACCTATGTAGCGTAAATAGGAATTCCAAAGCGCTCCAAGTGATCTAATTACCACAAAATTCCTCAGGAAGGAGATCTTAGTTCCGTTCACTGAAAGACTGTTTACGTTCATTAATGAGGATATGAATGAATGCACCAATAGTTACATAACAACATGATTCCGGAAGTTGAGCAGCATAGAATATCCGCTCTTCGAAGAAATGGTCCCGTGTAGTCTCATAATTTTTATTCTTACGTTCCACGACTCCTAACGTCACAATCATAATACTTTGTTACAAACATTTCCGGCCCCTTCTCTTTTGTTTACTGCCCCACTGGTTTACCATGTCGACCTCTTGATTTCCACTCGTTGCGATTCAACCTTATAGTTAAGTACTGGTCTAACATTAAGATTATTTTGTTCTTCGACAATGCAGCAGAGATAAGAAATTAACATGTTCGACAACCGCAACACCACGCACGTGATAAGGGAAAGAATCGTCGTTTAAAAATTCACGAAAATAATAAACAAAACATTATTGAAATTCTTTATGATTTCTGGCCCGATATAATTACCCAGTGAAAACTGTCTGAGGTGGAATTTTCCTAAGACGTAAACCTGCCAAAGACGCAAGCGTAGGAGTCTTGAAACGCGTAATGAGAAAATGTACACATCTGAAAGATGGAACCCGTCTCATTCAGACGGAGAGCGTTCTAAGTTTAACATGGATTTGCATCTATGAATCAGTTGCCTTAACATCTGATAAATGTAGAAATAAGATTTCAGATAATTTTTTTAGCTTGTTTTTCCCGGAGTAGAAATTGTTTTCAGATCAATTGGGACCATAAAAACCCCTTAAAATAAATGAAATCTCTTTCGTGTTTTTAATTTTCGCACGGAATTCAGTATCCATAGCTTCAACCTGTCTAAGATGGCAAACCTGCACATCCTTCAAAAATCGCAGACCCCTTTTGTTCCTCCTTTCACAGATTTCACTGAATAATTTCGATCGCGGTTTCAATGCATACACAGAATTTTCAAACCCGTTTCCATTGGCAATATTAGTATTGGGAATGACGAATACACGTTGACATTTCCGGGGAAAATTTATAGTTACATACGAGTGCGGAAAATTACAAAGTACCATTAATTTATTTCTATGGAATCCCACAAAGAAATAGTAATCATAGAAATACTGAGGATACGTGGTATCACTTCCTTCAGATCACGCACTCAGCAGTCAACAAGTTCAATCCCAGTAATTTTATAAAAGATTACACGGAACCGAGATGTGCAACGCGGACGTTAGAAAAGTATTGCGACGTCAAAGGCCATGTGATACAAGATGAAAAATATTAGAAATTATATCTCTAGCGACAAAAGAATTGAGATCACTTATGATTACAAGATAACTAGGGCGAATGGCAAAAAGGAATTTCGGAAAGTGTTAGCGAATTCGAAAGGAAAGTATTGCCGGAAAATTTGAAAGGGAATCCGAAATCACTTTGGTCGTAAAGAGACATTCAGAGAGAAATAATTCGTTAATTAACTCAAAATCGATAAAAGCGGAAGAGGAATCAACAGTTTGGAAAAGGCAGAAAAAAGAAAGGGGAACTTATCAAATTCTTTCTTTCATAGCGTCTTCGCCAATGTCTCTCGGAATGTCTCCGATAGCTTACCAAATCGTGCCGATCAATCGATGCCCAAAATTGAAATATCATATTATTTAATGGCATAGAACGTTTGCTGAAAAATATTAAGCCTAATATGTCCTCCGGGCCCGATCAAGTACCCGCTCGTTTATTTAAGGATCTGGCTACGGAGATAGCACGTATATAGAAATCATACTCATATTTAAGAAGTCGCCAGTAGATCAGAAGGTTGCCAGAGATTGGAAAACGGCTAACGTAACACCAATATTTAAAAACGGAGACAAGGAGAAACCGAGAAATTACAGAACTGTATTCCCCTCACATCCATTTCGCACAAAGTTGTGGAGCATTTAGCTACTAGTTAAATCGTGAGATCCCTCAATAATCAAGAGTTATTAATGAAAAATCAGCACGGCTTCCGAAAGGGTAGAACAAGCGAGACTCAACTTGCACATTTTGTTCATGACATGCTTACTTCGAGAGAGAGAGAGGGAGCGATGTTCCATTGGAAGCGATTTTCTAGATTTTAAGAAAGCTTTCAACAAAGTACCGCATAGTAAAATACCCACAAAGCTAGAAGCATATGGCATAGATAAAAATGTCCGGGTTTGGGTTAAAGACTTTTTCAATGGCCGGGTACAAAGAGTAGTCATAGATGGAGTTCGCTCTAATACAATAGAAGTCACTTTAGGTATTCCTCAGGGAAGCGTTATCGGACCTCTTTTATTCATACTATACTTTAACGACATTGACTCTGTAGTCACTAGTAAGATACGTTTATTTGCCGAAGATGCAGTGATTTACCGTGATATCGGTGATCTTGAGGACATAGCAGCTTTATCAAATGATCTTTATGCTATAAAACGCTTGTGCGTCACTTGGCAATCAGAATTAAACTTAAAAATGTGCGTTGTGATGAATTTTTGGAAAAAGAGCAATTCCCACCAGAATGCCTACTGCATCAGGAACACCAAAATGAAATGTGTAGACTTTATTAAATACTTAGGAGTTACCCTCACTCATGGCCTCTCCTGGGTGAAACATATAGTATGGGGAATATGCAGAAAAGCTAACAAAAATTAGGATTTATTAAAAGTCTAAATGTGATGAAAAGGTCAGAGAAAAATGTTATCTTTCGCTGGTTAGGCATCATTTAGAATATGCTGGTGGTATATTGGGATCCTCGTGAAGTTGAATAGATTGTTGAATTGGATTGCGTGCAGCGTAGATGAGCTAGATGTGTAAAACGCTACCATGATAAAATCAGTAGCGTATCCAAAATATTAGAGTAGCTAGGCTGGGAATTACTTAAGGAACGAAGGTTTAATTACAGACTCAAGCTCTTGCATTAATTGGAAGGGCGTCTCTTTAGCATTGATGGTGAAAATGTATTATTACCCCCATCGTACTACGGTAGGAGAGATCATGTCAATAAAATTAGAGAGATTAAGTGTAGAACAGATTAATTTAAAATGCCATTTTCTCCACGAACCAAATCAGGATCAACAGTGTTCGACCGCGGTAGGATCATATTCGAGTCAAAATTAGTCTGGTGTGTATTCAACCCCTGCCACACCCTAGCGGTGGCTGGCAGGGTACTAAAATAAAAAAAAATTAAGCCACATGCCACAGAATGCATGTGTATATACACGATTCCCTGAACTGAAATGTGGATATTGCACACAGCAATGTAGATGTATGCACACAGCGGCTTGAGCATGCAAAATTCATATCAACCGGAAAATTATATTTGAAAAGGGCAGAGCCTTGAAAAAGTATTTGCTTCAAATTTTATCTTATCTCTCAAGCGTAACTTATCTCCTCGGCGCAATTCTGGACGCAAACTCGTAACGCATATTCTGAAATACATCGAGTCGCGCCCACTTGAGAATCCTTGAGCGTCGCTTACGTAACACAGGTGTGGCCCCCGTGTAATATTACAGAAAAACATGCACATTGTAAATTATCACGCTCATTGACTAAGTCTGGTAACATAAGTTAAATTTGGGATGACCCGGTGAGACTTGGGGCGTTGGAAATTAAACACCAACTACACCAGTGATGCATAATATTTGCCTACCCGCGGGTTGCAATACAGACATTTTCTGATATTACGTGACACATTTGGAAAATATTTTGGGTAAATATAGAGAAAAATACGGGAATAAATATATATAAATACAGAAATAACTTCGTGAATTGGATTTATTTTAATACTGCGGTAGGTATATCATAAAACTAATAAAAAGGCATTTTATTTGGGCAAACATTTAATTTTTATATAATTTCAATGCAAAAGAAAAGAAATTGTAAACAGTTCCTAATTAAAAATGCAACATCAACGGTCGCTGGTCTCAAAATATTGTGGAAAGCTATGGGTTGTGCACCACTGTAATACAAATATATAGATCATTATCAGGGAGCTAGTTACTCGGACTTTGCCGATTACGGAAATGATTTTATTTAGTACCCTACAAGCCCCTTGGTTTGTGTGACAGGGGGTGATTACACCCCAGACTAACCTTGACCACCTAGTCCGGTCGGATAAATGTCACTTCATTCTGATCTCTTATAGTTCGAGGGAAAAATGACATCTTTAATGTATCTGTTCTGGACTTTATTGTATTTGCAAGTGATGATATCAACCCTTAGTTCGGTTTGAGCGAGCTTCGCCGGCCGTAGACTACCGATCGCATTCCCTCACGTAAATTATTGACTTTCGTCAAGTATAATTGGCTGAAGCCAAATGATTACCGAAAACAAGACAATGTGGAGGATTGAGATGTTCGTAAAACAGAAAATGAAATAATAAGTACGTATCATTATATGAGGTGCAAACTACTTGAAATTTAATCTCAAATTTTACACATAATGGAGAACCGATTACCTTCATGTATTAAAAATATTTGAAAACCCCATTGGCGCAAGAGTTCTTACGGAATAAATATTACGTAACGTTCACGTTTCCAAATTTAAATTTAACATCATGGGTAAAGTAAAAAAACGCTCATCTGGTGTTAATAATCCATCAGGAACTGGGACAAAGCCCAACTAAAAAAGTCGTTCTTCAGTTCGTGATCCTGGGTATACGTGTATGATGTAACTATCCACCCGTTATAAAAAAATATATATATATTTTAGGTAATCTACCGGTTAAGGTAGGTTTTTGGATGGACACAACTATCAAATAATCATTTTGTAACTCCAAACAAAACCTAATTTAGCAACCTAATCTACATCAGGTCCCTCTTCATCTCTGTGTCCTTCTTTCTTCCCTTCATCCCGTCCAACATCCCTATCCTGTTCCTGCTCTTTCCTCGTTTACCTAACATTCTCCCCTCTCTTACCGTCTTCAACATCCCACTGCCGCTCAATTGGCCCTTCATCCATTTCCCCTGCCTCCATAGGATTTCTCTCAACAAACCCCTCTCCTCACCCACCATCTCCAGTACTTTCTCATTTGTTTTCCTTTCGGTCCATTTCCGTTATATATACATGTATGTATATACATATATATATATATATACATATATATATATATATATGTACATATATATATGTACATATATATATATATATACATATTTTTACATACTATAAGTGTATATAGATGAAAAATATGTACATACATTTACAGACATATAGTAGAGTTTTTTTTACCGTGAGTATTCAACTCCCATGTCTATTCACGACATCCCGCATTACATCCCAACGAGACTTGATTTTCCCTTCGGTACTCTGCTAAGCTTTTCTCTTTGGATTCCCTTAATTTTCCACGAAACCAATGTCAGAATTGATGGATAATATGCCTACCACACGTGTGATAAGAATACAAAAATGATCCTCGGAATAATGAAATTTTAACTAGGATGTATCATTCACAACTATAGCGTCACAAACTCCGACTGCTGCAAAATTTTTTGGAATTCCGCGACGACATCCGTCGCATTTATGTTTTTTTTTTCCTTTCTTGGTTAAAGTTCTGACGGCAGAAATGTCGCCAAGCTAGGGACTTTCCCCGCGACTTAGGTATGGAAAACCAGCGGGGTGCAAATGCGGAAGGAGCAGACCTCCCCTGGAGCAGAAACCACTTTCCCCCGCGTTCCAACGCAAAGTCAACAGGAGTCATATTTGGTCATCCTCAACTCCGTTGCGTGCGAGTGGTAGAAACTTGATGCTTTGGAAATTCCAAAAGAAATAAACTATTTACTAGCAAATAATTGGGTTTCACTTGCTATTCTCCCGCCGACAACTTAGGCATTAGATCTTTCGATACTGACAGATCACTCGCAGCAGGAACTTAAACACGTTCGTGAAAAAAAAGCTGTTTTTGCAATCTCACAGGTTACGTGGCCACCCCGCAAAACGTGGTGAAAACGAGGGTAGTAAGAAAATCAGTGAGGGACCATGCATTTTACCCCCACGTGGTAGTTCTTAGATTTGTGAATGCGTCTATGGCTGATGGCCATTTCGCTCCTCACGAAAACTAGTAGGTATGATGAAAATGTTAAGTCGAAATATAGAGATAGCGACCATCTGCCATGACTACATGTCCAAACATTACAATCAAATTTGGTGGATGTCATTCAAAAGACCAATTAGCAATTGAATATAGAGTAGTCAACCTTTGAATGAGCATTGAAGAAACAACCAATATTTGAAAAAAATAAAGCAGTTTCTGGCGTAACTTGGTGGAAAATCTTCATATTGACGTTTTTTCGATTGAACAACTTTGCTCTTCCACATAAAATTTTATTCACACGACCCAGGTTTCGTTAACCTGATGATGTTAAACTATAACGAAACCTGGGTCATGTGAATAAAATTTTATGTGGAAAAGCAAAGCCGTTTATTTGAAAAACGTCAATCAATATTTGCTTAAACCTGAGTATTAATAGCAATTTAAACGCTTTGCTCGCATTAACATAGGAGTCTTGAAATGGAATTAGGGTAGCAATATTTCTCATTCATGAATTAGGAAATGTCACTCGTTTGACTTTTCCAATCGTCAAAAGACGGAAGAAATATTAATTCCAAATATGCAGGTTATTGGATTGGTGGCTAGTGATCTAGCTCCTTGATTTCTCAAGGCTTGGACACCTGTTCGGATTACGGCGGTGTCAAATTTTCCCAAACGATATCCCGATCCCTACTGGAATCCTTAGTGGAGCACGAAATCGGATTCTGTCCCTCGACGTGGACGTTGAACTGTCGACCCTTTCGTAAGCTATAAATGATGCATAGAACCTAACTTACAGCTTACTTGGCCACACTTTCTTCGATTTTTTCATTAACCGCATCGACAAATGCGACAATTTTAGTCTGTTTGGAGAAGAATGAGACAAATACTGCGCTACCACCTTCATCCAAATCCCCAATGTGCAACACACCCGGATAAATGGTCGATCGGGAGGTTTTCTGGGAGATCACATTTCTCCTCCGAAGGTTCGTCAAACAGGGACAAAACTCGAAATTTCCTTCTGGTTAATCAGTGGACATTATTTGAATACCAGCCTTTTCGTTTCCAAAACCTATTTTTCTTTTTTGAATAAACTTTAAATCCATTATTAATGAAACCTTATATCTTACCAATTGGAATAAATAAATTTATACCCACTTACTACGGTTGATGCAAGATTTTTCTCAGAAAATAAAGCATAAAAAGGTGACACATCCTTCCCTATAAGATTACTTCCGTAAGATTCCCTGTGATTCTGTGAAGACACATTTTTCACAAACGAGCATTATTCGAAGATTTAGTTTGCACGAACGTTTCTTTGTCTTCGCACGCACGTACAATTTATATCTTTCTCAGAGCTTAAGACGCATTCAGCACACTCGAAAGACTATCTATCTATGCTCATTCCAGGAAGGAAAGACGTATTCCTCATTAATCTACTTGGGAGAATGACCGGATGTGTCCCGGTGATAATGTTGACGCATATCGAATGATTCTTCGCAAGCGTCTTCGATATGGGCCGCTATAAGATATACATATAATATTCACCCAAAATGTTGCTCCCTTATCCAAGGAGAGTCGCCTTATCTTTTCCAAGTATTACCCACCTTCCAGGGACATAGGTTCTACGAAAAATTTCTGCTAGCTAGATTAACTTGGAAGGAGATATCTTTTCAGTGTCACCCTCCACGAAAAATTAAAACGATACTCCAGGTTTTAATCCCTCCTTGCTGATCTCACTTAAAAATCTGCCGACAAGAACCCCCTGGATGAAAGACCCCTTTTGGATTCGAAAATTCACATGCAACGCTCACCAAATACATCCCAAGGAGTATTGCTTGTTGCTGGAACATACCTGTATATGACTACCAGACCACTCAGAAGAGTGAAGGGTGGGGATAGGGTTCAGACTAGGGTGCTGAGAGAAAAGTTAATTAAGGACTGTCCACCGTCTTAGTAACCAGGCTACTGTGGACACGCACATATTTGGTTAGAAAGTTATAGCTGCGATATTCTATTTTCAATAAAAAGTATTTGAATATATGATCAAAGTTTTAAATATTTTTTAAACTGCAATTGGAACACCTAACAGCTTCTGGCTACAAGGGAAATTGGGATCTATATTATTATGAAGAGTAGTCCATGTTCACAGTAAATTTTTGATGGATACAATTCCAAAGAAGCGCTAGAACCCTAAGGTCGCTTAACATGACGATAAATAAATACTATAAAAACCCGCACTAAAACAAATCATTCAAAATCCACATACTTCCTGCTTCCCTCATTCTGTGCCTATTATTCTCTTATCTCTTCCTTGTTTCACAAACATTCTAACCTCTACCACAGACTTTTTCATGCTATTGAAGATTAATATGACCTGCATCTACTTTTTCTCCCCTTGAATTCTTCCCAACCACCTTCTTCACTCCCACAAAATGCTTAGAAATTCTTTGGTTTGTCCATTTCACCTGTTCCATTCTCCTCCACATCTCAAAAGCCTTTAATCTATGCTTATCTTCTTGCCACAATAACCATTTCTGATTCATTACAATACAATTACAAATGATTGAAAATGAAAACAACGTTTTCAGTCAAAAGGCATCATTAAGGCAACTTAAGCCAAACATTAAGGTCAAATGCAATTTTTATTGGAGTGAGATAATTCTGCCACAAAATTTGAATTACCTCATTCGTTGACTTCTAGATTTTTTGTCTTGCCACAGAATTGACGTAACTCGTGCAAGTAAAATAAAAAAAGACAAATTTTACTGAAACAAACCCCTGCACAAGTATGGCCAAATTTGACCACAGAAATCCAAAAACATTAAACTGAAAATAATCTTTTAGGGGAAATAAATACATTCTAACCAGGTCAGATACATACAATACATGCAACTCAAGCCAGCCCTGTAATTTCAAAAGTGTAGTTGAGTGGTGTTTAAACGAGAATTTATAAGGGTGAAATTATTGAATAAAAGTTTCATGTTGTCCAAATGCCCTTCATGAAATTAGGTCTATATTATGAAGACTACAGCAGGATAATTAGAACACACAAAACATACTCTCAATCATTTGATTATGTCAGCATTTTTTTCAACTAAATTATTTGCTAATGTCATCTAGATCCAAAATTCTTTTTAAACTTGACTTTTAGGTGCAAACATTTTCTAATTTTATTTACTGATTATTGAAGACCCGAGTAATAAATGATGAATAAAAAAAAGAAGCCATTAAATTATTAATAAAAAGAGTACAAAACTCTACTGGAATTTAACGTACACATCTATCTCAATGCACAAGCCAGACCATTTTTCAAATGATGGACACTGCATGATTATAATTTCTAGCAAAATATATCACTTTCTGTGGTAAGCAAATCCTAAACTAGTTTGATCCAAAATGTCCTATTAATTAAGTTTAAACCTGAAATATAACAAGGTGTAGCAATACCTATTCAGTGAATTTTTTAAAAAATAATTAGCCATTGGTATGACCAGTATCATTTTCACTTCCAATGCAGGGTTTCTGTTTAGATCACCCTGGAATGGCTTCTCAAATAGGTGCAAGACTGTTCAGCTGTTGCAGAAACAATGATCGATGGATTTTCCAGAATGAAATTTTAAACAAAACACCTTGCTTTAAAGATTATCATCATCATCTGGTATCCTTTTTTGATCAATCCAGAGTGCTTCAGCATAACTGACTCTGCATGCTTCACACTTTCAGGCTTCCCTTCATGGAATCGTTTTATGTCCCTAATAATCATTTTGTAATTTTCCATAGACTTTATTTTAAAATAAAGTCTGTGGAAAATTACTTGACTCTGTGTCAACTGTGGTCACCAAATTATTATCACCTCATCACTTCCTTATGCTGCTTTAAATGCTGTCTGACTACTCATCAAGAAATGAACCACAAACACAGGAATCAACCCATAGGTCGTTTTGGTACAAGATCCCAGGATGATCTGGTACACGACAAATCACACAGCCTGTGTGGAGCTGAGGGTGCCCAGGGAGGCATTTCCGGTAATCAAGTCAGTAGTTCAATACTCTATTTACTGGACTACCATGTCTCCATCATCAAGAAATAAGTCACATCATAGGAATTAATTAAAATTGGCAATTTTCCACATAAATATTTTTGTGGAAAATTACCAATTTTAATTAATCATGATATTCCACCATATCACGCCTGAAACGTCTCTTCTTATACAATAGGTATTTAAAATATTCAGGCATTAGCATGTTTATTTGGAAGTGACTTATTCAAATAAGTGCTAGAGGAATGAATTTTACTTCAACAAATCAATCTCTCCCCTTCCATCTCAGTTCACCCCTTTACTTCCAATGACCAGATCTCTTCTTCTCCCATAATACCACCTTAAGGGACCCCACATAACACAGTAACTGAAAGACTCATCTTGCCTTGTCTTTTCAATCAAAAGTCAATAGATGATGACGATTGTAATCGGTCAAGGGTTGTGTGAGAGTTAACCATTAAAAAAAAATTTTTAAAAACAAAATTTCAACAACAAAAGGGGCCCATAATTAAACGTCCCATCATAAAGAATTGGAAAGGTGTAAAAATCCTTATTTTGTTGCTATTGGATTTAATTTGTTTTAAAGACTTGATTCCATCTTCATAATAATATAGGTTAATTAATTATGCACCGTCAATGAAAACTTGCATAAGCTATGAAAACCATTGCTGACCTGACCAGTCTAGTGGCACCTCTGTTGTCTGATAACTTGGAGGTTATTGGCTTCAAATCCTATCTTGGGCAAGGGAGATCCATTCTCAGGTTACAGATTTTTTTCTATGTTAAATTCATTGTGTGACATGGTCTCAGCTATAAATATGCCTCTAAAAGTGGTTCCCAGCCATTGGAACCGTCCATGGCTGCTATTTGATTCCTTGAAGTTCACCTATCACTTAAAAAATCATGGAAACATTACTAAACAGCTTCATACCATCAGTATAAAAATTTCAATTAATATTCGTTTCATAGCAAATGCTTTATTGGCCAATGATTATGTACACTACTGATTTCAGAGAGGGCAAACTTGGTGAATCATATATGGGTATCTACCCTTAGGGAAAGTCTATGGTATGATTGTGGCTGGAAAACAACAATATTGTGATTTTCCTTGATAAATTTGATTTATCAGATAACTTATCATCACGGGTATGAATTGTCAATAGACTGTTAATGAGAAAGGCCTTAGTTTTAGTTATGCAAGCAAAGATAAAAAGATTTTTATCAAAATGCTAGTGAAAAAGAGATATATATCAAGGATATTATGCTACATAGAGTATACGTATATGTAATAGGTGAACACATGATTGTTGGGTGTGACAAAGAAGATTTAATGAATCTACAAATCTGTTCTTCAATTGATTACAGCTAACATGTTGCCTATTCATCAGCATCGTTATTAGAAAACAGTTCATGAAAATGAAATATAAGTAGTTTTATAAAGTCATACCAGAGGGAGAAGTAAATTCTATGCCAACATCTAGGATACAGAAAGTTATTATAGATATAATAAAATAATACTCTACTTTTCAAGCATTAGTTGGTAGCTTATGTGTGCTGAACTATCCTTCTCTGGATCTTGCAAGTGAGTTGAAAATTTTATTCTGTCGGCTGTAGCTTAAGGTCTGTAAGAAACTGTTTAAGCACTGCTTTTTTGCTAATTCCTGCAGAGATTATCTTCCAACCAATTCATGTTCATTTTCTTTCAATGAAGCTCAAAGTTCTACATAAGCCTCTCTTCAATCCTGGCTAAACTTGCCTTCTGAACAGTTGGTGAGTGCTATTCACCACATTGCTATATGGAAAAATTATAAGAACTCATTCACTGACCGTAATAAAATACATTGAATACTTTAGCTTTGATACCTTTGTAACAAATTAATTTTTTTAAGTGATAACACTAGTGTAATGATATTCATTGATAAAATGAGTTTAATTAGACCAACGAAATTACAGTAGAAATTAATGGTAATTTTAACTTCACACATTGTTGTCTAGATACACGAGAAGTTCAGTAAGGTGATAGAGACATCGTATTTAAAAACTGGGGATACAATGGCATTCAACTTTCACCTTAAATACCACACAAGTATAATCCATGATATTAAATCAATTACCCTGCTGCTAATTACTTTAAACAATCTTTAATTGAAAAAATGCAAAAGATTCTTACAATAATTGTATCAAGACATCCATAAATTAGAGACCCAAAAGAAACATTATGCCCTTTGTTTTTTCTAACCATTATGAAGAACTTCGACTAAATATCACAATGACAGTGATCGAACCCAGGTGAGAGCGAAGCTAATCTCATGCCATGCCCAGCAAGAGCATAAAGTTCACCCATGTGGATCAGTTCCTTTCATTGCGCCATTCGTAGTTTCCCACAAACTTTTGGTATCCAGAAAATCAAGCAGCTTTTATGTAGCCACCACCAACTAGACCCGAGCTGGGTGACCGGAACTGAATCAAAGCAACTGGACTTTAGTGAAAACAACAGAAGAAAGAATAGAAGAACTACCCCTATATCCTGGATACATTTGTGGGTAATCAAGTTTATGAAGTACAACCTTTTCCCATCCAACTGACCTTCATGCTGAAGGCTGCAATCGGTGCAACTATGACATTGAATTGAGTATATATCAGCAGTAGACTTTTGATAATTTATAGGAAGCCAAAACATTGATAATAACACTCACTACCACGCTTTTACAAGCATGTTTACATGCAAGTTTTACTGTGTGGTTGACAATGTTACTTGAACTGGTGGTATTTAATCTAGATAGTGGATGAGGAAGGACTGCTAGAATACAATTGTGAATTGTGGTTCATCCAATGAGTAAAGAGGACATTAGGACACGTTGGGAAATACTCTGTAGGGAAAACATCATCATTCTAACAGGGGAACTCACCTGCACTTTGACTGATTGCATATCACCTACAAACCCAATACTAAGATGTTCTTTTGTCCGTTTTCCTTTCCCAGCATTTACAGTAGGTAGGCGATTAAGATTTTAGTTAAGCATTCAAGATTCTTGAGTTTATTTGTAAATAGATAGTTATGTAAGTTAGGATGCCTATACCTCATGCAACCGGGCAATATTTGAACAAAGATTTACATATTACAATTTCTTGCATAATTCACAATTGAATACTCGGGAGAATAAATGTAAAAAATTGTGCCTCTGCAGTAAAATTTAACTGAAATGTGAGAAAAATAGAATATGTTTTCAGAGAATATCATTTCAATGGTCTAGAAAGCAGTATCAAAGTTACAAGGTTCTGCCACTTATAACAAAAGAAACTAACCGCAGTTATAAACCCGAAGGTTGGTTTGATAGGTCAGGATAGAGTTCACCTAATGCAAAACCCTTTACAGCAGGTGAAATTCACACTTCTGGTTCGGGGGGGTCAGTTCATTTCCCTGTGCCAACTGTGGTCTCCCAGGAAGATATGGTACCTGCAAAATTACATGCGGCATGGTTAAATTGAGGGTGCCCAGAAGTATTACCTGGGTTCGAATCTGGGCCCACTGATCAATACTCTACTCACTGGAATACCCCATTCCATTGCAACAAAAGATTTTCTTTCAAATGTTTCAAGTGAATAATTATTCAAATGGTGAGTTAATACAATCAATCTTTTTCTCTCAATAAATGCAACTTTTAAATCAGTATCTTCAACACGAGGGGTGAAAGTGTAAAATTGTGTTTGGGAGCTTAAAATTCCACAGATATAAAATACTGTTATTGATCTCAATGGATTACTTGGAACTTATGTTATGAATTACTATAATGCATGACAGGGAAAGTCTCTTGAAAGAGCAGCATAATTTTATTAATCACGAGCCAATTGAAATTGAAGTTGTTGGCATGGTAATTGATTTTGGTAATGAATGTTGTGCTATCAAGTGTGATGTGTAAAATTACCTTGTGGGGCAGAAATAAAAAGCATAAGAATCAAGACAGAAAACAAGGATAACCAACTTGAATTGAATACATGGTATTTAATCTGGGTGGAGTAGATGAGAAAGGACTGCTGGAATGCACTTGGGAATTATGGCTCTTGCAATGAGTGAAGGGGACACTATGACACTTTTGGAAACACTCTGTAGGGAAAACATCACCATCCAAGCAAGGGAACTCACCTACACTCTGACTTGACATTTGATTGATTACATCCAATAATTAAAGGAAATAAAATTACAAAAAAGCCCCCAACAAACATTCAATAAAAGCAATATGCATGTGCAATACTTAATCCGATTCACTTCACTACAATTAATGCAGAAAAGATTAGTTGAAAAAACCTCATTACTTATATTTAAATTAGCACTTCAAACAAACATTATTCCAATTCAAACAATATAAAATGTTACCATTGATTAGAAGGTGTAAAACTTTTCATTTTATGACCCAAAATAAAATTTTTACCAATTTAACCTACTTGTGTTTTTTAAGCGTCTTGCTTCTCCTAGTTAATGAGCATCAATTCCAATATGTGTTAACCACTGCCATATTAGTTTCCTCGTAAACCAGCAATGATGGATTAGTCGAGATTGGCTTTTGATGGAATTAGGTATTAATCATATCCGCGCCATGCTTAACACAACAGTCAATACCTCAGCCAAAACGTTACAACAAATTATTTGTCAGCTCTACACAATTAATGCCTCCCTCATCATGCTATACATGAAAATTATTTAGGCCATAAATACACATATACACAATTTCTTTCGTTTGGTCCAGAATGTCTATTCTTTTCTTAACTTTACCGCACCCAACATTCTCTAATCTATCTCATTCTTCAACTTTCAACTGACGCTCAATATTTCCTGCATTCTTCGGATTAAATGTCATCAATATTACCAGGCACTTTTCGCATTTTTTCTATCCATATTTTATTTTTACCATCTTCCTCCACTCCTAGCGTTCAAAAACCTCCAAGCTACGCTAATATCTTATCTTTATAGCCAAGTTTCGGTGTCATTCAAAACTATGCTCCATATCAAGATAGGTTAGAGAAGACTCAGAAAATATTACTTCAATCTTCATTTCATCGAATACCTTTTCGAATTCAGATCCACACGTAAGAAAACATTCGAGTTACATTTTCGATGTTTTGCTAAGAAGTTTTTTCTTTCCCTAACAAGGAATTGAGCTTCTTATGCATGCAGATTAAAATTCTTAAATTCCGCTCAGTTGTACTGGAACAACAAATTACTTCGGCAGCCATCTTGAAACAATGAACGACGAAAACTATTGCCCCGCTATTTTTGATTCGACACTTTCCTATAGTTCGAGCATAATTCGCTTTTTATTAATGCTACTCTATTAGTT
Organism: Hetaerina titia; assembly: GCA_037158775.1. NCBI lineage: Eukaryota > Metazoa > Arthropoda > Insecta > Odonata > Calopterygidae > Hetaerina > Hetaerina titia. The sequence goes on along the minus strand of CM073776.1, from coordinate 27,023,358 downwards.
AAGGTAGTTTTGAATGGCCACATAAAAAAGATACTTTTCTTGTCTTTTAACAAAACAGAACCTGACATTTGACATTACAGTAGAGCCTACTTCAATTATGCTTACTTCCTTCCTCCTTTCATAACGTCCAACTTGCCTTTTCTTTGCCTAGCGTTCACAGCTCTATCACATTCATCAACATACCATTGCCAATTAAAACGATCTGCAAGCATCTTTCCTGCCTACTTAGGATTTCTCCCACACCATCTATCCTGATGTTCTTCGTCTGTTCTCCTTTCCGCCATTACACCTTGTCCATACTTTCTCCACACCTCAAAAGCCTCGAATCTACGCCTTCTTGGATTATCGAAAAAGGTTTCCGCACCGTACAAAACCACGCACAAAATCCAAATTTTGGCGGGCCGTTAGTTATCGTCCTTACTCAATATCCCTGTCAATCCCCTTCTCCTTGTGAAAGGTTCTTTGCCTAACGCAATTCTTTTTCTTGTGCCCTTACTACTTAAACCATTTTTTCCCCGCCACTCGTACCTAACACAGTATTGAGATATTTAGATGTTTTGGATGTCTCTTATCCCTCTAATCTACTCCTATTTTCTACTATACATTCACTAATTCTACTCGATGCATTATATGAACGCCTTCTCGAAATCTACGAAACAAATAAATACATCCTAATTGTATTCTATCTCTGGAATTTTCTGTTTCAATTAATAATTTTGAAAAATTAGTTTTAATTTTTTGCAGGGTCTTCTTACTTCCTGACAATGCTTTTACTTTTGTGTATGGCGCACTCATTTCGCCGTTCCTTTGTAAACTTGTCGTATTCTCACACCACATCTTCCACCGCGATTATTGCGCTCTATTAGTTTACCGCCTTAGTTTATTATATATATCGTTGTAATTTTTTCAGCCTAATTCTGAGTTTTTAGCTTTCATTTTTCTTCTGTTGCCCCCAGATCCCTCTCTTCATTCATGATGTTCTCTACAGATTGCTGCGACTCCTTTCTCATCGTTCCAGTTAATTCTTCTACAACCCATTTCCTCAACCGTCATCCCGTTTTATTCTCTTGAATGAGACGTTGCACTTCATTAGCACTAAATTATCATCTAAATCCTCATCCGCTCTCTGGAAACTATGTGAATTAATCACGCTGTCCATTCAAAGTTGCAGCACTACCTTCCAGTTCCACAGTTATATTTTGCGCAAACAAAATAAAATGGGAAATTATGATGGGGATTATGTGGGCAATATAGTTCTAAAACTACAGATCAGAGCATTAATTAACAGTATTAATTATTTTTAGTATTTAATATGAATTTTAATTAATAGCATCAGAACTCATCGGTTTTAACGTAAGTCGATCAAGGAGAAGTGGCATTTCACCTACTGTAATATTACCTAATTTTCCCTTCTAAAATGATCGAGGAACAGGTGTAAATATAAAAAAATGGGGTTTAAATGAAAATCTCGTGGGGCGTGAAGGAGGAACAAATACATAAACAAATGTTTTAACTAAAAAATTCAATGCAAGTAATATTCCATCCAGATTTTTTTCCTTCCGTCTAGTTTTGAGTTGCATGACTTGTCGACAACATCTGTCGCAAATTATTCGTCTAAAATGTATCTTTGCTCCCAGTACTTCATACGTTGGTACAACTAACCGTCTTGAGCGCGTCCTAATTATCCAGTTCCGTTGCATTTTCACGACTGAATGTATTCAGCAGAACGTATATAATATTTTTTACCATTTTCGTCCCAAAGGAAAACTTGGTGTATTGAGATGGGAAACAAGCTGAGGGACGGCACAAGCTTAAGCTTCACTAATACAAGGTTTAAGGAATTATAGCGAAATGGATAAAAGTTAAACTGTAATTAGCTTTGTGGCCAGCTGAAAATAGGTGAGTGGGTAACATTCTTTACGTTGTGACATTGTATTATATTTTTTCAATTGTCGTTTAAATTTATCCGTTGAAAACTCGATCAGTTTCAAGTAACTCTTCTTCTTCCTTCACGAGACAAACGACTTCAAATTGCGTAGTCCCTCAAACGGAAGAGATCGGTGCTTCCTGCCACCTCATGGCAGATTACCACTAGAGCCAGTCTTTCTTAGACTGTGCTACTGTTAAGAGGCAACCGCGGTGGTATCCGGATGTGTCTATTCTCAGAACTGCAGCCGTGTTGGAAGAATTGAGAATTTGTACATCTAGAGAGCCATTTCAAGGAAGGTAATGGACTGTTCAGCCTCACCACTTGCGGGCAAAGAGAATCCCCAAGAATCTCATTGCCTTTTCCCAGTTGCAAACTTCCACGGAAGCACTTTTATCGCGGTCACTTATCTGACGCAGGAATAATCTCTCACTTGACTCCAAAACGGTCATCTCTCCTAAATGGAAAAAAAAGTTACGATTCATGGAAAATGTTTCCTCAGGGTGTGAACAAAAGCTTTCTTTTAGAGTTATTCATTTTGATCGTCCGAATCAATTCATTTGCGAAGGCCAAAACATTAGGGCTACATAAAATAATTGTGTGTAAAATTGTGGTTCGTCATCATCATTGGTCGTTCAATCCTAAGATTGGTTGACTACAGCCCTCCATCCTACCCTATCTGATTATAATTGGCTTACTTCCTGGTATATTTTGCAATGTACGTAATTTATACTTCATTTATTTATCCCTTGGCCTTCTTCTTGGGACTATTCCCTCTATTTTTCCTTCTATTATATTCTTCACGAATCCATTGTGCCTCAGGGTGTGGTAAATCCATCTGGTTCTTCTTTTCTCTATGGTGCTCCAAAAGGTCCGTTCTTCGTCTATTCTTCTGTATAACTTCTTCATTTCTTATTTTATCCGTCCATTTGATCTTAAGCATCCTCCTTCAGCAACAGGTTTAGAAGGCTTCTAGTCTTATCTAGTCCACTTTTCCGATGGTTCAAGCTTCTGATCCATAGAGTGCCACGCTCCATACAAATGTTTTCACGTATTGTTTCCCTGTCTGTAGTTCTATCTTCTTTGAACACAGCATTTGTCTTTTCATTGTGAATGTTCTGTTAGCTTGAGCTATTCTTTGCTTGATATCTGTAGTACTTCTTTCGTCAAGTCTTTAGTCTTCGTCTTGTTTATGTTCATGTTGTATCTTTGTAGAACTTATCCAATGTGTTTATTCACCTTAGAATATCCTCCTGGTCCTATCATTATTATGGCTCAAATTACCCTTATTAATGCAATAAGGACATCCTGACCTCCATGGGGAACAATTATCTCAGTGGAGCAGTAGTGTATTGGCGATTTTGTGCAGTGGGGATATCTCGTCGTGTGTGTCTACTTCGCAGTAGCACACAACACGTGAAAACAGTAGTATTTCAATTTTTACTTTTTCATTAATTGTGAAAAAGTTTAACCTTAAGATAAATATGTAACCCATCAAAATGCCGCGACTCTGTTTGGGGCAGCAGAGACCAGTAGACAGTCTCTTCACCAAGGGTTTACAGAATGTCAAAGGTACAAAAGGGGAGCGTCCCTTAGGGCGTATTCATTTTTGGGAGAGCCGTCCAATCGCAAATGCCACGTCGAAAGCCTTAACAGGAATCGCGAGGATTTGCGGGTAGCACATTTTACTGCCTGCAATACTCATAGGATATGTTACTCTCTGTGACATTCACCTGTATCCAACTGACATCTAGGCGAACTTTTGTGTCGTATCACTACTGTATGCTGTTTCCCTGAGGTGGCAAACCTTCTGCTTTCGCTACAGAGCCGATTCTATTAGAAGAATATCGTCCTGCGTTGACTTGTGCTGTCTTTAACAGTTCTTTGTACTTCCTTTACAATGAGACAAAGCCTTGGACGTCACACACGCGTCGAACTTTAGTCAGAAGTTAGTCGGAAATGAGGTGTGGGGCTGAGGGAGTAAAATACGCAATTCGGTTCAACATTTAACCGCTGAAAAAAACCATAGTAATTAATCTGGAGGCTGTTTTGATAGATGAACTCACTCCGTACTAAGCCCTTGTTGCCCATGAAATTCGCAAATCAGGGGAGGGACGTTCCTTTCCCATGTGTCAAGGCGGTTTCTCAGTGTGTCCTGGGGGCCTGGAACCATCACCTATTTTTAACTGTTACCAGAAACCACCATTAAAAAAAATAGTTGGTGAACTGACAATTCAAAACCGTCTCACCCGTAAACCATATGGACCTGAAAGGTCATGATTCAACTGTTTATTCCGGAGGAATCCTGTTTTTTTTTAAGATTTATAATACGGGAATATTTCTTGCCGCGAGGCGTAGACGTCGAGAGCCGAAGCACACGCCTCTACCAAGGCGCGACGGTTCGCAAATACGTTCATGATACTGTTCTATTCCAGGCAGGAGATTCGTGGACATTAGAAAGCCGCTTCGAAGGAAAACAGAAAAGAATTAAATTATACCATTTGGTAGATATAAAATGAAGCCACGCGATCACACGATGCAGAGAAAAGAACTCATATGAGGAAGCAAGACAGCTTAAAAACAACGTAATGATTCGAAACGTGACTCAGAAGGCCTTTATGAATGATAATTTTTGAAATTTAATTTGAAACTTTTGACCTGGAGTCAAAAGAAGTTACCATTTTGTATTATATTACAGAGTTATAAAAAAATAAGAATATGCACCATTATTAAGGTGGCAAAAATAGAGAATGAAGCTCGTCATGTGTTGGCGGAATATTTGGGATGCCTTTTTAATAATCCTCACTTTGTGATAACCCAGAACTGAAGATGAAAAACTGGAGTAATTAATGAATGCAAGAGAAACTAGTCGATAATTAACTGCTCAACTCATGTGCTAACAAGATGAAGAAAGGATTCACAATAATAAAATGTTTAGTGTGTAATTTGCATCGATTGAGTTGAATGCATTAGCATAAATTGAATTGGGGGATTGATTACTTCCTTTTTTTCTCACTCAGAATCCTCACTGAGGGATTGTACTCCAAATTAAAATTATAGGCGACACGATAAACAAAGTTACAAAAGTACACTTTCGCCCAAACCGATGTAAGGAAACCATTTTTACGCGCACAAGTTGCGATTTAAGTGGAGAATTAAAAACAAAATAACAGACACGACCATCATCCACCTGCCACACACCCTTGGGGTACCATGTAGAATACGGAATGAATGAATGATATTTTTATTTCTTTCGGAAGGGCCCTCATCACCTCTGCGTCCAGGTGCACTTGCGGGGACGAGTGTCTTCATACCTCCGGGACGACTTTCGACCAACGGGAGAGAATTGTCGGAAACAGTGATACGGAAGAGGTGAGTTACGGCTGCGGTTTCAACTTCCCTCTCGCTACCTCCGCGTCTCCTCACCGCTTTCCTTCCCCCTCGACCGAGTTCCCCTTCCTCCACGGCCGCGTCTGACATAAGTAACCCTGATAATCTGTGCAAACTCGGTTATCTCGTGGCAATGGGATTGCTTGTGCGTGGACTCTCATCCTCGCTCCTTGACGTCCGAAAATGGGTGTGCCCCATGCGTGGGCTTTCGGGCTGGCAGTGGAAAGCGCTAGCTTTCTCTGCTAGGGCCCACCCCCATTTTTCATAGTTGATGGGTTTTTCCCGCCGATGCCATCACACGCAAGCCTTTCTCAGCAGCAAAAAAGAGAAATTAAGAAGAAGGAATGGTGTATTAGGTACATGCAATGGTTACGGGCAATTTCGATGACTTCTTATGCATTGCACTGAAGTTAAAAATTACCATCCGTTGATTTCACAGCCTATCAAGCACAATTGTAACTTTTAACAAAATGAAGCATTAAACTTATTCCCTCGTCAATTATGGGAAATTTTTCTTTTCTTCAAAAAACCTCGTATACATGCATTCCTTTCTTTTTAATGTTAGATATCTTCAAGACGTGAACGTTCCAAGTTTCATAATTTTTTCAATTTCAAAATTTCAACTTCACGGAAGTGATGCAAGTTTCTTCCGCCTAAAAGTTCTCCTATTCCGGACGTAAACGCGAAAACTTGATGTTATTGTCGCGAAATTACTACTATTATGCAGATCTTTCTCAATTAAAGATGTCATCCTTTTCGAAGTATTCGAATTAAAATATACAGGGAGTTACTTGGGACGCTTCTTCTCTCAGACCCGTTTTCACCTATCTCTACCCGTTCTCTGCACACATAGGAACTGATAAACGGTAGGAGAGTCAAGCATTTGCCCAACCGAAACACAGAGGTTTTCTGCTGTAAACCCAAAAAATGCTTCAGCACACACTACTCCTATTCCATAACGGAGATTCCAAACTTTTGTTCTCATTAGACTGAACAACTCGTCCAGTTTCCGTCGTAATATATAAAACAAAAATGGAATTAATATAAAATATAAATCGAAAAGTCTGCAATAAATCCTGAGGGAATACTCGATAAAAATTAAAATTTCAAATTAAATCCAAAGAATGAGAATTATTAGCGGCGTAGTAAATGCCACGTGGCAGTGAAAACGGGCACAATTTAATCCATTTGACTTGATGACATACTTGTAGATACGGTATAACTGAACTGATTTACAATTACCATCTTTTCCTGCTTAATCTCTTAGGTGCATCGATATTTTGGGTTTTACGTTAAATATATTAAGAAGGCTTAATTTTTACGATGGCGAAGCCATTCGCACCCTTGAATTTTATTTTCATCTTCAGTGAGAATTTGACGCTGAAGCGACGTCTGCTTCCATACGTCGAGGCAGCCATTCGGTTGCTCACTCTGATGAAGCATCAATTTCAGCTCTTGTCGTCTTTATGATAAAAACGAGGACTGTCAATAAATAAGATATGCTCCTCGCAATTGAGCGGACGATAATTCGCCAAGAGACGCGCCATAATTTTTTATTTGTTTTTTCGATTCGCGAGTGCAGTGATACTGGATAGGGTACGCAAACCCAACCATCGGCAGAGGATAAAAGTTTCCAATTTTCCGGCATTCGATCTAAAAAAAATCGCAATATTAAAGTTTATTAAATATCCTCCCGCCGGAAAAACATAACATTAACTGCGAGATTTGAAATAGATACTCTCTTGAACTAAGTCTGCGTAATATTTGACTATGTACATTTGGACACCGTTTCATAAGTTTTGTGACGACAATCCGTATTTACATTATCTTAGTGCTTAAAACGTACTTCGACTCATTTGGAATTGAAATTTATACTCGCTAACTTGATATTTTATTAAACTACCGGCCGATAGTGAAAGTAGAATAACGCACAAGAAATTAAATTTGCATTGCAAATTGAGATAAAATGTACCATTTTTCGAAAGAGGAATCAGGAGTTGGTAACGCGATGTTAATTCCCCCAACCATTTTAGTTTCTTCCTTCACCCCAAAAGTCCAACTTCTTTGGTTTCGAAAATACTCTTCTCTGGTGATTTTTTACTATTCTGCATGACACGAGAATTGTTTATATCTTCTCAACTGGTCTGTAAAAAACACGCATTTATTAAGCTCATCGTAGTCATTCGCTGCATATAAAAGTGATCTACTAAATAAATTCACCAACAACTGGCTGAAAATATTTAAATACAAAGACTGTTAAGCCCTTGTCTGTCAGCGTGCACACATACCTACTTCCTATGGATGAGGAGCGGGTAACGGTATTCTGTCTTTCAAGATGGTCCCTTCAGATGGGACGGTGCATGTTAGAATCGAAACAGCAGGTTTATAATAGTGCCAAAAATGATCAGCAGAGTGTTGTAACCATTAATATGGAATGTTGCACTTGGCACGGACTTTGAAAGGGTTGGAACCCATGAATACTTAATATTTACTCACACAAGACGAGAAAAAGACTTCTTGAAAATCGATTTCATGACGCGGTGAAGATGGCATAAGATTGGTCCATTAATTTTCTTAACCCTCTGTGTAGTTATTTCAATTTAAGGTATTTTTCTCGAGATATCTATTTTTTCCACGCCATTTTATGAAGAAAATACAGGAGAGATAGAGATTCCATCGGTAACCATGAACGCACCTCGAGACTGGAATTTGCTTACTCATATGAATTACTCATTCTGCTAGTCAAATATTTAATGTGCATTCCTTGCAAGATATGCCCATTTGAGTTGCAATCGAAGGCTTTTTTTTCTATCGATCCGGTGTTTGTAGACTGATCTAGGAAACACCAGAACGCTCGGAAAGAGAAGAATAAATTTACGTGGGCACAGAGAGATGAGTAATATATTCTCAGCTAACCCGTGGCCATTATCACGGGTTCTAACGGGTATCACATATTACAATGGGTTACCACGCCTCCAACAATTTTGTTGCTTTCGAAGATGCATTTTGTTAAACTTTGATATCAAAGAGTTTTATAAAGTAGAGCGACGGACTCTAAAAATTAACTTTTGCCTTAATCACTTTCAAATATTAAGAGAAGGATGTATATAAGTCAAAAGGCCCAGAGGGATCACTTTACACACTAGCTGTGTGTTGATACAGGAACCAAAACGTATCCATTTTAATTAATGAACAGACATTAGAATATCACGTGGAATCCTTTAGTTTTGATTTATATTACACTGAAGTATTGAAACAGAAAAATGTGATCAAAACACACTGGTCCACTCGGGCGTATCCATCTTGGTGAGTGAATCACTTCCCACAGAAAATAAGCACCTGATCGCTGTCCTCAGGAAGAAGGATTATTCCAGAGAATTGATCCTCAGATGTACAGAAGAGATAAATGGAGAATTTGACGGAGGACCCTCGAAGTTCTAAAAAGGACCTCCGAGGTGGAAAAGAAACCGAAACTGGCAGCGTATATTACAATTCCTTATGTAGCAGGAACCACGGAGAAGATTGCTAGTACACTACAACGATATAACATCGATTCTCGCTTTAATTGTGCCATAAAAACTGGCGACATCCTACCCATATCACTGCCTACGAAGAGGTCTACAAGATACGAGAACTGTTGGAAGTCCTAAATCGAGTAGACAGGCATGTTAACCTTACCTAGGACCTGTTGGACCACGGTGAAAGTGACCCGACCTTTTTAAAATAGGTGGTTACTGGTGGAAAGACTTGGGTTTCTGGGTACGACACAAGTATAACCCCTTTGAACACAATTTTGGAACACTGGATTATGTCAAAGAGGCCATTACGAGGTACCTGAACGAGGATTCTGTTGATGCCTTACAGGAAGCATACCACAACTGGCGGAGGCTCTGGCATTGGTATGATACGATACGTAAGGGTGCCCTTATGAAGTATTTTAGCAATTTGTACTTTGATCTGCAATACATTCCCCCCCCCCCCCCGGATTTATTCTACTTATTTTTGGGACAGACCTTGTAATTGCCTCCTCCAGGAACACCATAGAGTCCAGAAAAACAAAAAAATCTTCCTTTCAACAGTGGGACGGCGCGTTGTTGTGGTGCAGCCTCCAGTTAGCAAAGATCTCCCTCCTGACGCGTTGCATTCTTTTCCGCAGTCTTTCGAGGATTTCCACGTTAAACTTACTCTTCACTCTCTGTCCTTGAGGTACAAAATCTTGTGGACAACGCCTTTCGAATCAAAAAAACGATAAGCATATCGATATCTATTTTTGGGACAGACCCTATTTGATGTAAAACTATCTGCCACGGCTTATATTTTCAAGTGATGACATAGATAACAGAAAAACCTAAATATCATCCTGAAATTATGTTTTGGACCAATATGGCCAAAGAAGATACCAGGAAAATAATTGTGTGAGCCACAGAAACTTTCACAAGGAGGAGAGAGTTGATAGGAGGTACTTGGAGCAAGAATGTTAAGTAAAGGCTCGTTAAAACTTTGAAATGGATCGCGGTTTTGTATGGCGCGGAAACGTGGTCATTGAAGCAGGATGATAGACGTAGATTAGAAGCTTTTGAAATGTGGGTGTGGAGAAGGATGGAGAAGGTGAAATGGACCGAAAGGAAAACAAATAAAGTGTTAGGCATGGTGGGAGAGGAGAGGAGATTGCTGTAAGAAACTATAAGGAGGCAGGAAAAATTGATGAAGAGCATATTGACTGGAAGTGAGATGTTGAAGACTGTGATAGAGGGGAGATTGCTAGGCAAACGAGGTAAGGGCAGTAATAGAACAGGAATTTTGGGAGTACACACAGATGAAGAGGTGCCTAGTGTACTAAGGCTGAATGTCGGGTTGTGTCTTGTTAAGAGATACAACTTTACTGCACCGTCGCTGTACCGTGGTAAGATGTGTGTGGTAAGATGTAATTGTCATTCATAGTCAGATTCTTCTCTTCATTATATCTTTCTTTGAACAGTTCTGACATGCATGAGTGAATAAAACATTTCTCCCGAAAATCACATCTACGTTTAATCTAAAATATGATTGGCAGGGGAAGAGTAATGGGCTCCCTTCAGCATGCGTTTCCCGGCGAGTAATCACGCAGACTCGTCGAACTATGACGTATCGAAACCGCTCTTTGTAGCGCCTTATATGGGTGGGAAAAGTCGTGGAATTTTTGTAAATCGATCCCTCCGTATTTCATAGAAAACTGGGAAGAATTTACTCCGACGCAATTACAGTTCACAGCAAATAAAATCATCGCTCAGGAGATTCAATATTTGCTCGCACAGAATTCCGCTCGTCGAAACCTATGACTCAGCCGAGACTCTTTCAGTGCCTAGTAATCTGACACGGGGTGTGCGATGTGTAGAGATACGAGCTTGATCACTCTCTTCATTCCGTCAAGCGTGCATATAAATTTCATTACTACACCTTATTCAACCAAAATTCTCCCCTCAGTCTCAGCCATTAACATTGTTTTGGCACTTGATATACTCAGTATCCAATTTTATGAACTTCTTTGAATTTCTTCCAGTAACCCTTTAAATGGATGAAGGGCGTATTGATCGGTAGTGGGATGTTAAAGACTGTAATAGAAGGGAGAATATTAGCCAAAAGAGGAAAGGGCAGGAACAGGATAGGGATGTTGGACAGGATGAAGGGAGGAAGTACACAGAGATGTAGAGGGACCTGATATAGAGTAGGTTGCTGGACTGTGTTTTGTTAGGAGTCACAAAATATTTATTTGGTAGTTTTGTCCACCCAAAAACCTACCTTAACCGGTAGATAACCTTATAAATATAATAATCCTTTATCCTTCTCCCACCATACCTAAAACTCATTCATCTATTTTTCTATTCGTTCATTTCACTTTTTCTATCCTCCTCCCCGCCTCCATCTCTAAAACCTCCAAATCTACAGTATTACTCTTGTCTTTATGGCCAGTTTACGATTCATGCAGTATTGTATATGAAATGTTTTAGTAATCTCTTCTATTCATATTTACTTACGAACCATTTCACCAATCGGCTCTCAGTTACTCATGGGAATCCGCCCCGTAAATCTAGAAAGGAGTGCCTTTTGTTTGGAATTTAAACTTTCCAACACATGAAAATTTGCAAGAGAACATAAATGAAAGTTATAGAGAGCAAAAATTACATAGGAGGACTAGAAATTTAATATGAGAAGCAGGTGTTGGAGAAGAAGTTAGATTTCTGGATGAATAAATGTAAAAGTTTGGTTTATGGTAGGACGTATCGAAAAATTGATGAAAACCAATCTACGGATCGTTAACCCAATACTATTTCAAAATTATGCACAGAAAGCAGGTAAGCTCACCCGATTTATGAATAAACCAGCAAGTTCTTTGCCTCACTGAAATGGTTATGAAGAAAAATCATTAATCACCTATGGTTAAAAGAAAAGTAGTCGGTAAGATACAAAAATAGATTTAAAAAACAATAACAGAGACAAAAAATCTTGCAGTTTTCTACTTAATAAAGAGTTATTTTCGACTGGTTTCGATGTACCACATCATTTTCAAGTTGTTCGTAGAAAATTGCAAGTTTTTGTCTATTTTATTATGGGAAAGTTCCACCACATCACACTTGAATCTGTAATTTACATTTGAAAAACAAATTAAGGACCAAGATGAATGTGGTTCACACACGTATTTACTCGTACGTCTAAGTGTTAAAAACTTGAAGCAACGAGTTCCTGTTTTTCCTAGATTTAGCTCGATTCTGTATCAAATGACTGTGACTTGAGTGTTGTAAAATTCTTTGGAAAGGGTTTAGATATTTATTTAAATGTTCAAAAGGGGGAGTATGTACTTTAGAACAGTCTACGGAAATACAATATTCAGCTCTTGGTACACTTGGTAGATACTATACAGTGTCTGGCAGAGCGCATCCAGTAGTCTTCTTTTCGGGAATATAGACAACCTCAAAGCAATAAACCTAAATTCTGAAGTTATATATCTTTTTAGTTTTATTCTCCATTCATAATGACGGCTTGTAATTAGATCATCGGATTTTATTACAAAAGAAATTAGTGTTCAAATGATGAAAACAGTGGAAAACATTGTGGCCTAATTCTCGTACCCAGAAGAAATTTCACGGATTCGCGATCAGGCTTGATTCTCTACCTTCTTCTACCAACTTCATGGTGGTATCAAGTGCCTCACGTATTTTTCCGGTGATTTTAAAATACAATTGTGTCCGAATTTGTTAATGAAAATCTGGCACACAGCATGGCACGAATTCCAGAGGACTCACTAGGCCGTCTCTCGTTCTGGTTCTCAAAGCTCTACTCGCCGACACGAAAATCTCGGTTTTGACTTCGGAACGATTTGTTTTGACTGGCAGGTAACAATCGGCTCACAATATGGGTGACGCATTCCCATCACATCCGTTCAAGCCACTCACATCCCTCACGAGTTTTCTGAGACTCGACAGAGCTGATAAACAAGGTTTGTATGTTGACGTGTGTAAATATATCATTTTTAACGTACGTAGCCGGAGCTTCTCAAATGACTCTCATTCGAACGGAGTCACGCCCATCTTACGGGAAATAATCCAAGTATGGCCAAATACTTAATGGAATCTTTTCAATGGGCACTTTTCATGGAATTGTTAAAAATTAAATACGATTAGAGTATCATGGGAAAAAATTTCTTCCGATTAAAAGCAGACTCACAGCAAAAGGAGGTAGAATCGTTTTATTTAGTGGTCATTATCCTCCTCCTGCCTCCATAACCATTTAATGGCATAGTGGGAGAAAGCCTTTGAGCCTAATAAAATATTACCGCAGCCATTGCTGCGGTTATATTCCCACATTTACCCACTCGAAATTCCCGTCTAACTTATCACACATATAGGTGGACGATATCACATTCCGACCCACTTCTTCCTTGGAATAAAATTAACAACTTTGCGTTTCACAAATTTTTTAACAATCAAGGTCCGAGTTTCGTCAGGTCGTGACACCTTTTCGTGTGGTGTGTACAGATATATCCAAATTTTTTATATGCGCTTGCAATTGCGAACTCGTATATCTGTGTAGTGATGTAACGATTGTGAATGCATGACTGGTGACTAACGCCCCCCTCTTCACGCTCTTTCGGCATCTTGCGGGGCATTATATAGATGTAAACCTATGGTATTTGCCATCCAGGTGATTTAATTAAAATTGGTAATTTTCCAGAAAATAAAATTTTAAAATACGACCGGTTTTGATGTGACTACATAATCTTCTGGTGTCGTTACATCGAAACGGGTCGTATTAAAATTTAATTTTGTGGAAAATTGTCAATTTTAATTAATCATGATATTTCACCATATCACGCCAGAAACGTCTCTTTTTATCCAGGTGAGTGTTAAGTGTTCGATTTTACATGCCGAAGTTGAGAAGCAGCTCGATACCCAACAAAACTTATTTATCACAATCACCGTGAATGATTGAAATCAGTAATCCACTCGAAGGTTTCTTTGGGTACGTGAGGGTAGAGAACATGGTTCAACCAAGCCGACGTGTGAAATTCAATATTCAGGTTACGGAAGGGGGGAAACGTTCCTTAAATCCTGTGCCACTGTTCGGTTGCTCACGAGTTCCTAGTAATCAGAACTTAAGCCGGTGTAACAATTACAATAGACAATAGGCCTTTAATGACACACATATGAATTCCATTCTCTATTGCAATTTTCGTTGCGCACATGTAGGAGGTAACAATTAAAAATAGGGTTTTTTCGAACTTTGAGGATGTTCCGCAGAGAAAATGGCAAATCTAACCCCGCCATTCAAAAGAACAGGAGAAAATACGCGAAAAATAATTATTTAGAAGTTTGCCAAAAATTACCTATGTAAAATTTCAAGAAACTGTAACAGTAACTTTAACGGAGTCACCCGCTATGTGTGCATTATAATGCAACGATTTCAGAGAGTAAAAATCATTCGCCTTGACCAGGATACGAACCCGGACCCCTCGATATCCGGCCGAGTGCTTTAACTAATTAAGCTACCGAGACGTCCTATTGCACTCCGAAATTTTGGGGGCTTTAAAGGAACAAGATGTTATGACGAAATACCGTACATACAATGTCACAGGCATTCGTAGTCGTGCGCGACGCGCCACAGTCCACGATGTTAATAAAGCCAATTTCAAACGCTTAGGCTGTTCATACCTCAGACAAATTTCCTATGTAACCTAAAAATCCTTTGAAAAATTCAAATATATTTCCTGAGCTCAATTTTCATGTAAACAATCTGAAAAAAATCAGAATATTTTTGGGTATAAAAATATATGTTCATGAATTTTTCAAGTTTTTTACGGCAAAAAATCTCTCAGGAAAAATAGTTTTCGAAAATTCACATTTTTTGCGATAGGAGACCCTTGGGGTCACCTAGAGAGCTAAAAATTTGGCTAAAGGGGTTTCTAAATATTTATTTTCGAGTGCTCAATCCCAAATAAGAATCCAACCGAGTGCAGATTTTACCATCTTATCCCGCTATATCCTATCTATGAGGCTTTGCATTAGGTGTGCTCCACTCTCACCTATCAAGCCAACTTTTGGGTTGAATACTGTTGCGTCATGGAGTTTGGAAGAGAATTTCGTTTCCGACCAAGGTGGCTGATTCCATCGGTTTTCCCGACAGACTAATTCACTAGGCTTCTCCGTGTGCTCTCAATTCTGTGTTAAGTAGTTCCAAGGTCAAACAATTTTTTTTTCTCGGGGCAGGGAATAGATAGAAGAGATTGAGCCTATAACACGCAGGATATCTTTATACACGTAAAACACATGTACCTGCTGCAACATACCGTACAAAGGTTTTGTATTATTTCCGCTTGAATGCAAATCCGGCAAATCTATTCTTGACGAAAGGCACTGTAGGTGGGATGACCTTTTGGGAAAAAGCCTAATTCATAAACATTGATACAGAGGATTGAGCTGCTTTGACCTCATTAGTGCATACTATACACGGGGATTGAATTTCGGTAGCCATACAGTTATTAACCACGGATCGTAATTTGAGATAAAATGAAGAACCACCGAAGAATACAAGTGCATGGTGATTTTAGGGGTAAGTATTCCGCGCTGGCGATCCACCTGATCAAGACTAACGCAGAAATTGAATCCGAGACCTCTGTTTTGAATGTAGTCGAGCGCTCTCCCCACTCGGCTACCATACACCCCGCGAGCGTCTAGTGAGCTACGATAACGGATCGACAATTACGATGAAAAGTTGAATTTCGTTGCAGCAATCATTCATTCAGTAGTGGGTAGAACAATCTGGAGTATATTTATGGCACAGTGCTCTAGTTATCGGCCCAATACACTTACAATAGCAGTTTGAACAAGATAAATCCATTGAAAAGGGACGATGACAGCAATATTGATCTTAAAAGTATTCAACTCCCGTTAAATTATTGAGTGCACCATATAGGGTAGAGAAATCAAACTGCACAAATCGTAGACGGACAGTTCTTAGGCGGTTGCTACTTGGGTATCTAGGTAATATGTTTAGGGAGGGGGGATTTGTAATTTTTTTTGCACGGGGGTGCTTTTTGTGGAAAATGTAAATGTCATATTAAACACACGTTTATTAACTTAAATTATTCATCAAATGCATTCTTACTTCTTACAATTGGCGTATTGTCTGGTATTATTACCATTCACTGTGTGTAATCACAAGATGTTGGAGACGATTAGAGCTTGGTGCAGCCTTGTAAAATCAGTTATTAAGTGTTTAAAAATGGTTGCATTTTAAGTTTATTTTTTATTCTTGGGAATTAATGTCACCAGTAACTACGTTATTTAAAAAAATTCGGATCACATTCACGGCGGTCCATGAGATCACACGCCTTCAGCCTTCTGATCTTCCGTCAGCACCACGGGGACCATCTTGACGCACAACTTTCTCGTGGCTAAATATTTGGCAAGAATGCTATTTCGGAATATAATTTTCGGAATATTTCAATCTTCTCATAACACTCTGAACCTCAGGCGTCGATCGAAATCGAGGATGTCTCTCGCGATTTGCACATTTTCGTCCTATTGTGTAGTTGATGGCTGTTCACTGTATTTCTCGTTGTCAACCTCCTCTACTCTCCCAGAACATCTTGTTCCAGCGGAAGACGATTCCCAGGGACATTTATGCATCTCTAACCATCTTTAACCCGATTTTCCAAGCTTAGCACAAAATCGTATAGCGTATTGTTGTTCCATGAAGCGTGGCATCATTCATTTGTGAATCGACCCTCGAACAGGGGCCCAGTATAGTAGTTATCTGCAAACTTTATAACGTTATAACGGCCCGCAGAAAACCGATGCATTTCCATGGCCGCCAACCACTTTCCCGCCACCAATCGTCCACTCCAGCCGTCCGCGTCGGCGAGAAAAAATCATTCTACTAATTTTTGAGACAGACCCTGGAGTTTGTTAAGAATAGTTCGATGGAAAAAAGATCTTTATGATAATTTATCTGTGAATAATTGTTATATTATTAACCGATTATTTAGAGAAAAACACCACAAAATGTTATCAGACAATAATTATAGGAACCTCCTTGGTGCTCACTGTAGTCATAAACGGAATAAAGTCAATGAACTATGCTGAAAAAAGGATGTTTTAACTTTATGACGTTCAAAGTTATGAATAATTATTATTTTAATAGTTTTAAGCCAACTTTCCACCATTTCGGCCGTAGTATATATTATATTTTACATTTGCAGAATTCTGATATTCGTAATTGAAGAGTGATGGACCATTCAAAATGAAATATAATACAAAAATAATATGCTAATTCTGTAATTTCCTGTAGTTTTCCGTCTCCCTCAAAGTAATAAAAGAAAGCAACTGAAAACACGTCCTGTGTATTTTTTTTTAAGATTTGACGCAGTAATGATTCGTATCCTTAAGTACAGGCAACCCACACAGCACGAGTGAAATATTCTTTCGGGAAGTTGAACTCTCTGAGTCGTTTTCACTCATCTTTGAGAATATCGAGATAATTTATGCCCTGGGTGCAAAAATAACCACTTAAACCGGATAAGACGGAAAAAATGGCGCACTAATGATTGGGACAAAAGTACGTGTACTTTCTATCCTAATTACATTCCCATTTACCAACTATTGAATTATTATTTATTAAAAATTCAGATAGAACCATGCATCATTTAATGCGAAGAGGGAGTAAAAGCCGAGGTGTATATTTTGCTCGGAATCTTAGCTGGAAGTTGCAAATTCAATCCGAAAGGATTGTTGTGCATGAAAGCATAGGATCTATTCATCAAATTATCAGGGCAAGGGTATATACTAATCCATCATTTACGCGCCATTCTTATGCAAACACTAAACCTGCCGCAGTTGAACTACTGTACTCACTTTCTTCAAAACTCGATGATAATAATAATAGCAAACTCGAAGTTACTGTGAATGTAGTTTCAGATTCATATGTGGCCTAAAACAATGGGTTCATATTAACCAACCTTATATCCACCCAAACTGGCTGAAGTAAGTATAAGGATCGTCGCATGAATCCAATATTTACCTTAACATTCTTAATCAACGGTTACACACCCTATCCGAACGAGAGTTTCTTAATAAATAAGGAGGGGCAAATAAATTGAACAGAAATCATGCTATTGACCTCCATGTCCTTCAACACCACACCGCACACTCCAATAAAGCTTTTGCAGGAACCGCCACTTTATTGAGGAACTCTTTACCCGTGGAATTCAGAAACTCGAAAACCTTCAATACGCTTAAAAGTCCTATGCATAAACTTTTGTTAAAAGGTAATCTCAATTTTAATCACATGTTAAAAAATAAACTGCCGCTGACAATCTCCGTATATTTATCAATTGTTGAACTTAATTTTGTCATTTATTATGCATTATAAACTTATTGGTTTCGTATTACGCGCAATGTATAGCACATATTTTTTTCTTGTTAATGTATTTTATATATTTTACAATGTGATACAATTCTAATAATCTCTTGCTTACATACATGTAATTTCATTGGTTAACTTTTATTATGAATCTGCGAACCGTTTGCACTCTGTGTGTTCTAATCTAAACGTATTCTCTTTATTATTATGAAAACTTATCCAACTATAACTTTTGTGCCCTTTTTCAAATTGTTGATAAAGATGCACTGTAATTTCAGTCTCATGGGCCAGCAGCTCAAGTAAATGTAAAAAAATCTTTGACGATAACACGTAATTGGTCGGTGGATTCTTTGGAATGAACAAATGTTGCCATAACTGCAAGAGGCGTGAGATTTGACAACGCCGGGACAAGTTTTCCCACCGCCGAGTTAAAATCGTTCCGTAATGGAGGACGCTTCAATCGGTCGAATGTTTGCGGTAGATAGGCGATCGGATATATCCCTCTGGTGTGGTCGGAGTCATTCGTGGGGGCGAGTCGTTTTTCTGTGTATTCAAGGGAGGGGATTATCTCTGGTTTCAAAAGTCTCTCCGAAAAACTTCTCCCGTTTCCCTACATGGGAGCTTCGTCGTCTCCTCCCCCCTCGCAGGATAATCATTCCCTCCACCTTTCCCACCCCCGTTCCCCCTTCACCGAAGCCATCTTATCAGGGGCCGACGTGACGCGACGGTGTGCGAGAATTGTCTCTCTAGCCTGGGAGTGGTCACCACAATCCCAAGGTGAAGACGTCTTCTTTCGGACCCTCGTTCCCTCTCCCCCCTCCCTCCCTTCCCCTCCTCCTCACTCAACCCCTTCACCCCCTCTCTATGGCTACTTTTTCCTCCCATCCAATAAAATTTTAAAAATATGACGCAGAAAAGTGCGCGCGACAAGTGTGAAAATTTATACGGCAGTAAAACGTACAACTCTCCATCACTCGCTCTCCTCTGCCCCTCTTATTCTGTACATTCCTCCATTAAAATTTCGGGCAATCTAGATTAATATTACATAAAATTTTAAATAGATAGATGTATAATATTATGCACGAAAAATGTAAAATCTATTAATTTAAATTGGTTTTTGAGGGATTATTAATTTATATTGGTTCAGTTTTACATTCTTAGAGTTTTCTACTTTTCGCATTTGATCTGAAGAGAAAATCGTTCATGTGAATACTGGGGCCGGAATCAATTTTGCATTTGATAACAATGAAAAATTTCGCAATAACGCAATATGTGGTCTTGTCATATGCAATCCATGCAAAATCAGGGAAGATCTCCAAAACTTTGCTAATTCTACATACAAAAGTTTTTTACACGAGCTGCGTTTCTTTGCTGTGCAACGTTTTCATGTGAGCTACAGAATACATCTTGTTTTAGCCACAAGGAAACATGTGTATGTATGCATATAAATATATGTACTCAGTTATTGAAAGGAGTGAAAGGGAGGGTGGGGGGACAGGGGAGCGGTGCGTAACACCTTCCCTACCCTCCCAAAAATTGAGTATATATACTAGTGGATGATTTTTTGCAACTAATCTGAAGATTTTACAACACAACAAAACCTGGTACATGTAATAAAGTTTATTATGCACATTTCACACATTTTTTGAGTTTTTCTAAACTATGCCGACGCATTTATCATTAGCAGTAGCGATTATATGTGGAGGCGACCGACAGCAGAGGCCATATGCACAAGAAGAGATGGGTGGGTAATCTGGTAGGATGTTTCAGAAAATGGAGGAAAGGTGGAGAGAAACACGGCGACGGCATAAGCCTGCTTCAAACGAAAGGCGTCGAGGGGTTTACAGATTACTAATGCCCCATCCGACCGACCGAGGACTTACTTAAAGCGCTCTTTACATAGCACTTAAAGAAAGGATTGGGACACCACTGAAAAATTCGGACACCATCGGGATCATTGATCGTACTTCAATATAAATAATCATGAAAATATGTGCACTAAAGGTTGTGATCTCTCATTGGTAAATTTTATATTAAAGTCTTTGCTCAATCTAAATGGTAATTTGCTGTAATTTTTGCAAAGCACTGTTTATTCAATATCGGCATATGGTAACATATGAACATAACAATAACCAATAATACGTCAAAATTCGTGATCGGTGGAATATAAACAGGAATGACCGATAAACCTCTTCCGTTTGACGATTTACATTGTACTGTACGCATATCATTGACATCGCATCATGTCGCAAGTCCATGAACATTGCTTATTACTGTCAAATCCTTACTGAATGCCACAGTGTTGATAATGTAGTCTTTATGATAAATAGATGATATTCTTTAAGATAAATAGAACCTCATCTTGATGGAGTCTATTTTCCTATAAATATGAGATATGGATGATTAGAGAATCAGAGAAAATAAGATCGGAAGCAATGGAAATGTGGTCCTACAAAAGAAAGAAGAAAATAAATACGATTGGCAGAATATGGCATTGAAGTAGTGCATCGAAGAGTGGGTGAAGAGAGGAGCTTATAGAGTACATATAACTAGAAGAAGATGTAAATTAACTATCCTGAGACACAATAATTAACTGAAGAATACAAGTGAAGGAAACATATAAAGGAAGAATTGTAGAAGAAGGAGTAGGATGAATTACGAGAGGCAGACAATGGGGAACAACGATGCAACGAGCTATGAGGGAATGAAAAGATGATTGGGATCGGGATAGTTTGGACAGCTGCTAAAAACCAATCATTGGATTGATGACCCATATTGATCATAAAATCTAAGCATAAAGTACGTGAATAAAGTAATTGGTTCATTGCAATGAAATTCAGTGTGATTGCCTTTATATGACACACATCAGGGCATTAGTGCAAGGCTAAAAAATGCTTATGAGACCAGCAGTGCTTAATTTCTGAGTGAACTATTCTGGAAAACGTTTTTCCATGTCTGTCATAAAACCGTCCTGTTCGGTAGACTACTACACATCATAGGTTATAGTTAGGGGTAGAGCTCAATCCGAAAGGTGCAATTGGGCATTCAAACTTCGAGTTGACTGGGATTAAGAACCAGTTATTTTCCCGGTGTCACCATTTGGCTTCCCACGACGTTCTAGTGGCTGGGAAATATCACCGTTTTAATTTAGATCGCGCCGTCCAAAGGAACTATTCAGATATTTGAGATCCAAACCCCTTCGGTCAGAGGTCCAACTCTATATACACCAGGTCACCACGTCATATTACTGAGTAATACTACTAATACCTAATTATGATTATTGAATCAACAACATGGTATCCCAGTGGGTAGGAAAACTGTCTGCTGACCCAACTGTGCCGGTTTCAAAAACTAGCAGATACCTTATATACTGCTAACTTGAGCCCAAACTATTTGTATTTCAAGCGACCACATATTTCTGGGAAGTGTAAGGCTGCAAAAGAAACTTTTCCTCTGACCCAGCTGCGTGAATTCCGAGGTGAGCTCAACCCTCGCCTATTTAGCAAACTTTCGCGTTGATTACTGGGCTTTATTTTCATAATTAAACACATTGAACAAATAATGATAATTTTTCTCGATTAATTTTAGTGGATAAAGATAATTTATTTCCTCTTCATGAGTCCAAAAGCCACTTGATTTCCTAAATTAGTCAAATTAGTTGCTTTCAGCTAAATTTGAAAAAAATCGTGGACATACTCCATGGGAAATATAACGCTTTTCTATATTCAACACCTTTTTTTTCTCTCCAGTCACTATGGTACCAGAAGCGTCATTTTCTAGTTAAATTGCAATGGTTTCCCGAATGGAGATCTTTATGCATTGGAATGGAAAAAGATGGGGGAGGAAGCTGACCACGTGAAGTTGAACACAGAAAACCAACGGGGTTTCACTGGATGAAACTGATTCGACGAAGCCATTTGATGAATATTTTTCTAACCCGAAAGTTATCACATTTCAAGAATTTGTCAAAGAAATGTTTTTTTGTTGGGCGCGATAAAAAGGCCATCATAATAGGTAAACAATTCCGGAATTCGGCTCCTAATCCAGTCAATGATAAAGGAGGATAGGTTATAACACTCTATATCGTGAATTACACGTCCCCAACTTCTAATTAATTAAAAAAATTATTTTATGAATATAAAAGAGCTCGTTGAACGCAACCCAATATCTTGTGCCCATTGAGTTCTAAATTTTCATTGAAAAACGCAATCAATGCGAACGTGCCATGAAGAAAGAGCGGTTTAACGGAACCTATGTAGCTCCACACACCATTCATTATCGCTCAGAGTAATGAGTTCCTTCCTTATCTCCTAATCACTTGACATTTTCTCTAATTTTCCCTTTGTACCAAAAGAACAGATTCCACTAAACTCACTACTCCTCTGAACTAAAGGAAACATAATAGAGCGGGGGACCTCGGAAATGGTCACATGCACATCAGCGATCATAGTCTGCCGTGATGAATGGCTTCTTATAAGCCAACCTTATGCTTATAGCTGTGGAAAAGTATAGTTTTTAAGCACTAGAGCTTTGAAACTCAATTGAAACCATTCGTTGATTTCGTGCGGTGGTAAGGGTTGAACTCCTAAGATTCATGAATATCAAAACATATTGGTTTGTTGAAAGAGAAATCTTTCTTTGCGTCTAAACTAATAGAGAGTTTCATCATAAATGGCATTTAAAGATAAGCGTAACAGACAATTAGTTCGAATTTAAGTGACAGTTAAGTTAATAAATTTTATTTAAAATATAATTTAATGCCTTAAAGCGCACCTACGCAGTATTATGCTAAGATCTGTTTTCGCTTATAGTACGGGGAGGAATATGGAGGTAGAAACAGGGAAGGATGTCATTGGATCGGAAGTTACAATTGTTGGCAAGGGTGTAACAATTTGATGTCTTGGGAGTTCCACGCGAGACGGTTCTGGGAGTTTGGGTCAAAGGAGAGGAGGGTACGAGGAGGTTGAGGGACCAGGTTAACAGGACCAAAGGGTGAGGTGGGGTGTGGAGATATGGCAACACCTCGACTAGGAAAAGACGCGACGCTGAAGCGTGTATTGGGCAAAATTCGACGCGGCAGATAAGATAGCGGGTGAAGGTGTGATCGGAGACTCCGGCAGCTGTGACAAGTCGTGGGAAAGGCGGGAAATATGACGCGGACCACCCCACAATTTTGTTCATGTTGCTTATAGTGCCAAGTACGGAATTGGGAATCAATGGATGAAGAATTTTATTTGCATTACAAAAAAAATTAAAATACGACGGTTGGGAGTTACGAATAAAACCAAGATCTCATTAACGACAATAATTTTCCCTGGAACAAATTCAAAATACAAAAATGGCAAGAATGTACAAAACGTAACTATATTTCCACCAGAATTTTCTTGAAGTTTTTTTTTACTCCTGCGGTGTTACCCTAATAACAAATGTGCGTCAAGAGCAATTTCATTGGCAGAGATTTACCCTGTAAGCCACCACAAGAGCGTGATGCGGTGCGTATTAGATCTCCCGCCATTCGGATAAATGCTGATTTCATAATTTCCAAATCATTTGAAAATTTGACCTAGAACTATTCTTCCTTTATTGATATTAAACTATTTTTTTGCATTCAGTATTAATCGAGTTAGATTCCATTCCTTACGAATTCATTACGGATTCATTAGGAAGTCAAGGATTGAAGTAGGAGGGTATGACATGTGATGCAGCAGTTGATGTATTTTGAGGAAAAGGGGCAGAGTAATAGAGACATTAAGAAAAGAATTACATTTGCAAAAGAAGCGTTCATAGGCAGAGATTTTTTGGCAAGGACATTAAGTAAAGACGGGAAGAAAATGTAAGTAAAGACTTTAAGATGGAGCGTAGTCCTTTGTAGATTTGAAAATGGCCCTTTTGGCATGAGAATTTGGCGAAGAATTAAGACGTTAATTGAACAGAGAAAAGGGACGGGCGAAAAAGGCAGAGAAAGCGGACGGAGGACATGCTGAAACGTAGTAGGATGTTGGACGTTGGGTAAGTGCTAGAGGAAGGAGGAGAGTAAGGCCTTTTCAACAGCATGGAGGGAACCAGAAGTTCGAAGGAATGAAGACGGAAATAATTTAGGATAAACAAAAGGAAGTTCTCCTGATATGTAGAAGTAAACATTACTTAGTAACCATCCAAAACCTACTCAATATACGTAGAATACCTTGAATGAATAAATTCAATACAATAAGTCGTCCGTGCTATCTCCCCGTTCACAACTTCTTCCTTCATTACGACCATTAACGAAACAGGAGGATTTCAAAGTATCTCTCATTTGATTCAGAAAACATGTACCTCGGTGCAATCACAAATTTGGGAAGTTTATTCAATCTTAGATGTAATTAAAGTGAAAAACAACCCTGACGCCATTGCTCTGGGTCATATACGTGCGCAAGTATTTACCCCATCAGCACTGGGGACTAATTTCAAGCAGATCTCTCGAGGAGCGTATCGAAGGATGAAAAATATCAGATTCACTGTTCTGGAAACACTTGGAAAAAAAAGAGAATTTAAAGTCAGGGGGAGGAGGGGACTCGAGTCCCAAATAACGACTGCTGTTCTTTAAAAAGACTAATCAGAGAGAAAATTCGGTGATCGGAGGCTTAATCTGGGAGAAAGGAAGAAATCAGGGAGCGTGAGATGTCATCTTATGCGTACAAGTCGTTGATCATTGTGCGTGTCAGCTCTGCTGTGTAATCGTAACTTTATTTTCACATGCAGGGCCAGGGGCATACCAGGAGCTCCCGAAAAAAAACGAAACTCTGTAAAATCCGGGGATTCCCGGTCACTCAGCTTTAACCAAACTTTCCGTAGGCGGGGAGAGGTAATGAATGCGTCATCCGTCACCAAACGATCCGCAAACTAATCTACTGCGCCAATCTTAATAAGACATGGTAAGAGGCAGGCATAAAATTTAACGTCCAACCAAACGAACACAGTTACTGCACTTAAACTTCGACTTTTCAACTACGAACTCAAAAAAAAAGATTGTCATTAAAGTCTGCTATCGTGGGAAGCGAACCCGCGCTCCACAAGATGGGGAGAAACCGGGATGTCGGCCGCAGTCCTATCGCCATTCATGGAAGTGAGTCTCCAAATGAGGAATGGCGTGGAAAAGCGGGAAATGTGATCCGGACCTCTGGACCTTATACCTAACGTCTAGACTACAATAAATACTGAATTAAATTTAATACGTATTACCAGGCGCCAAGGGGTTGAGGTACTTTACTGTGTGGATAAAATAAGCTAAGTAAAAGTACATAAACCATTTTTATTCCCCGACTCGGGTTTCGACTGGCACCAAAATAATTTTCAAGGATGTTAACTTGGCTAGAAAACTTGATCTCAACCTTGATAATTACTTTCGTACAAGCTGAAACCTATGCCGGTAAATTTAAAGATTTTGTACATTTTACTAAGTTTATGTTGTTCACAAACATGCCGCTGGTAAACCAAGGATGATACCTTTATAAGCCATTTCAAGTGTTAACATGGGGAAGGGTTGGAAATACGTCGTCTCATGATTATTTTAACAGAAGCGATTCCCAATGGCATGAAAAATCACCGTCAAACACTAAAGGCAGTGCCTTGTTGCAATAGCCAAGCCTCTTTATTCACTGCTGCTTCCTTCAGGGTAGCTTATGATCTGTTCATCTCGTGCTTCATGTTCTTGAAGAAAACAGCCCCAGGACGTCCTCTTGGTTTCTTCTCTATAACCTTTCCTTCATATTTACTCTTAAGGAATTGGTGATGTCTTTGTTGATCCCCAATTGATTTTGCTCTTCTTTGCCCTATCGTTCTTAAGAGTGATCTCAATTTCTTTCACTTCTGCCAACACCTTTTCATTACTTTTTCTTTCTACCCAGCTTGCTTTTGTTAGTTTCCTCCAAGTCCACAATTCCACTGCCTCGAACTTTTTTTCTTTCCGCTATCCTGATTATCCATGTCTCAAATTCATATTACAATACACTCCAAATGAACGTTTTGATGAACTTTTTTAGGGGTTGTTAATAATAATCCCCAGGCAGCAAAAATTTTTCAACCTCATCCCAGGAAGTCTATTTTTGTGTTAGTTTTGGCAATTTATTTTCTCTTTTCTATTACCATTATTTTGTTTATTTTCAATTTCAAATATTCTAGGTCTCTGGATTGTATTTTGAGCATCTTATCCATGTCCTTTTCACAGTTTGCAATTATTGCTTTATCATCGGCAAAGCGGATACTGTGAATTCTTATTCCAGTCACTTTAATACCTTTAGTTCCTTATATCATTTGTATTTTTTCCTCGATAAATAAATTAAATAGGTAGTGGGAACAACCTTGTCTCACGCCTCTTTTTATTTTCGCTACTTTCCTGAATCCATTTTTGTCAATTTCGCTTTACTCTGTATTGCACGAATTTAAAATCATCCTTGTATCCCTCCAATCAAGTTCCTTTTTCGTCAATATTTGGTATAGTGTTCTCCAGCCAACTTTGTCAAATGCCTTTTCCAAATCGACAAAGGCCACGAATGACATTATATTAATCTTTATCCTACTCCATAAAATCTGTCTTAGTGCTAATATCTCTTCTCTGGTTCCCCTTCCGGTCCAAATCCAATCTACGAGGCGTGTTCATAAAGTAAGGCCCGTTTGGTCACAGGAAAAAATATACTCATATGAAACACATTTTATTGGCACTTTTAGTTAGCTACAAACCTACTTCACTTATCTACATAATCGCCGTTCACTTCTAAGCATTTGTCGTACCGCTGCACCAGCTTCTTTAACCCCTCTGCATAGAAACTCGCCGCCTGAGGGTTGAACCAATCGACAACGCCATTCTTGAGTTCCTCTTCGGTTTCGAAACGTTGTCCACCGAACCACTGTTTCAAGTGCAAGAAGAGGAAGTAGTCGCTGGGTGTAAGGTCAGGACTGTACGGTGGGTGGTTTAAAGAGTTCCCAACGACCCAAAAACTCTCGTCCACTGGACATTCTTTGCTCTTTGTGGTGGTCGGTGAGCATTTTCGGTACCCACCTTGCACACAATGTGTGGTATCCGAGGTTTTCCGTAACAATATTGTAGACAGTAGTGCGTCCAAGTTGAGGAAATTGTTCAGCCAGGCCATTAATTGTCAATCGACGATCACATCGCAGTTTTTGTTCCACTTGCGAAACAATTTCATCGGTCAGAATACTGGGCCTACCACTTCGCTCTTCGTCATGGACATTTGTTCGTCCATTTTTAAAATCACAGCACCATTGTCTAACCTTTCCTTCACTCATAACTGTAGGTCGTAACTCGTACTAAATTTTGGTCGATATTTTCTTTTATTCTGTTTTCATTATTCTCAATGGAATGCTTGAAGTATGTCAAAGAATGGAAACTGTTCGATAATTGAAACAGTCTGTAGTGTTACCTTATTGGAGATTGCAACTATTTTACTATTGGTAAAACCTTCAGGTGCCTTTCCTGTTTCATTACATTCGTTAATAATTTCGAACAACCGTTATTTTGTCATGTCGCTTATATTTTTCAGTTTTTCTCCAGATATACTGTCTGAGCTTGCTGCTTTGTTGTCCTTCAAACTTTTCAAAGCAAAAATAAATTATTCTCTGGTTTTTGAAGGATCTAGTCTATCTTTGTTAAACCCTTTCCCATCCACGATACAGGCATGATTATTCTCTCGCGCTATTCCATTGTATAATTATTCTAAGTATTATTTCCACGTTTCACCCACTTTATAGTTTTCAAAAGTAATCTTGAATCACATTTGTACTGATTCTTCTCTTTAAATGAAGTGATTTAATTTTTGTATATACTTTGTCCGATCTCCCCTTCACAATATCATCTTCGATTTCCTCACTTCTTTCTTTCATCAATTTTTCTTTCTCTTCCCGACATTTGTGAGAATTTGATTCTTTGCCTTTTTATATTATCCAAATTCTTACCTCCTCATCATATTTCTATCTTCGATGATATACGGGTATAATAATTCTTTGCTCATCCATGGTTTTTGCGGGTCCATTTTTCTTTTCCTAGTATTTTTGGTGTCGTTGTTGTAATAAATTATATCATGTTCCCATCCTTTTTTTTCCCCATTCAACTTATTTACCGTTTCTTTCAGCTCTTGGGAAACCACTTTTTCTGTCAATTTTTCTAAATACCATTTATTTGGTTTTTCTTCAACCTAATGTTACACCTAACCATCACAAGAACGTGGTCACTAGTCAGGTCGAAACCAGGATATGTATGACAAGACTTGATATGATCCCTGTATCTTTGTTTGACTAATATACATTCTATTTCACATATATTGCTGTCCTCTGGTTATCTCTATGTACATCTTCTTCTGAAGGGAACATCAAAGAATGTATTAGAAACTATCATTTTGTATTGTTCACAGAAATCAATCAAATTTTCTCTTCTGGTGTTCTTATTTCCTTATCCAAACTTTCCTGTCAATTTTTGGCTGGTTGTTTGACAAACAGATGCATTAAAATCAAATACTATAACAATTTTATCTTTTTCTTCTACTAATTTGATAAGTTCTTCTATTTCTTGGTACATTTATCCTACTTCCTCATCTTTTCTCTTGATTTTTGGTAGTTATACAGTTGTAATATACAAGTCTACAGTGTAGGCTTTGAGTTTAATCATAATTATTCTGTCACTGTAGGGATATGCGTTGATAACATTATTATTCCACTTTCCTGTTAAGATTATTGCCACTTCATTTCTTCCTGGTTTAGTATTCTCACTAAAGATACCTCACATAAAATCCCCAGTATCAGCCAATCTTGTTTTGCAGACACCTAGGACGTCTATTTTTGCTTTTTTCATCGCGATTTTGACTTTTTGAAGTTTTCCAGGTTTCAAGAGGGATCTTACGTTTCATGTTCCTTTTTTTTATATATTCTCGGATATTTCCGGGCTTACAGCTTTATCCAAAACATTCCACCCCGGAGATCCGGTTTGAGTCATTGAGACTCCGGAATATTTTGAATTGGGCATAGCCATAATTGAACTTGGGAATTTCACTGTTGTCTTCTTCAGTCTCATACCGTTGACCATTAATTGAGGTTCGTTCGCCTTTGGGGAAGATTTCTGTTCCCCGGGAAAAGAGTGTGCCCCTACCCCATATCCGCTCATCCGCCCTTAAAAGGTCGTTGGCTCTTGATGTGGGAGACTTCTTATGCCGGGAGACACTCGGTCGTCAGATATTCGTCAGTGACAAAAGGGCGAACTATGTGGTCAAATTTAGTTACAACGCGTGAAGGTTAGGATGAAAATTACACAGGAGAGACTTTATTCACATAATTGTACCTTGCACCCCAAGAGTATTAAAACAATGGGAAAATTGCCACAGAACGTACTATTTTCAACTCTCTCGTTTTTTGGAAATATAGCAGCGAGTCGTCATTTTAATAACCTTTGAGCGTGAAGAACATTACTACTTTCACCTGAAAACCACCCAAAGTGCGTACTGAGGCCGCCAGTAATTTTCATAATTGGTGATTTTATCATGCGGGAGAATTTTAGTAACCATCCATTTTTGATAGTTCGGTAACTTCAGCGTGTTTCACTGTACTTTTGATAATGATTTGTCGTTGAGAAAAAGGATTACTCTAACTACTTTATTCATTGCATGTTTCACCATCTATCCGTCACACCTGTCAATGTAATGCCTCACTAAAACTTTTCTCTACATCACACCACTGAACTATTATTCTCGTGCCAACATATATTCCGTAAAACTTCCTGTGTGTGTCATTCGTGGGATTTTTCCAGAGGGCGTCTATGAGATCTATTTTCACCAATTTACTCTCTCTAGGAATAAAGCTCAAGAATTTCTGCCAAGGAACACGCTGGTAAAACTATAAAAACGCCCACATGGAGAGATGCCATGCATTTTCCTTTTTCCCCCGGTGGACCCAAGAAATCGTTATGGTAAGGAAAAGGCACACTGGACGCCACATTGTCAAAATGCTCCTCTGATCCAATGATTGATATATAACTCTGGGGGACCCCTTTTAGATTTAGAAAAAAATGAGGCTTCCGTAGTCACTGGAAAATTGGCCTCTATCGTTCAGAGTTCGGTGACGCTGGATGAACGTTGTTCCCTAGGATACCCTGGCGGGAAGAATTCCACCTCCTCCTCAAGGATTGGGGAGCATGCGCTTTCTCTATACTCCGCCTTGACTGTATTGGATGCATTTTTTCCTCTGGGGTACCGAGGTTTGGAGTGGGAGACCTGGACCACCTCGAGCTGGGAGCGCGATCGACAGAAGGGAATTGCTGTCCGATTTCCTCTCGCCGTCGGCGAACTCGGAATGAGGATTTGGTGACGATGCATGGGATTTGGTGAGAAATCGAAGTCGCTGGCACTGGTGGATTCGGTCACTGAGCCAGTCTCCCTATGATCTTTACCCTCGCTCGATGAATGCATGTGTGGGAGTTTTATGGGATCGCTTGACATGCCTAAGTCGTGGATATAAAGCGTGGAAACTTAAGTCGTTAATGCATGTAAAAAATAGTAGCGGTGCTGCAATACTTCCCTGTAGCACTCCTGAGATTACGTCTGCCTCTAATAAAATCAACCTATTAACGATTGCTTTTATCTAGTCAGTTAAGTCCATAATCCAATTGGTCACTTTCTCGTGAGAGACCTTGTCAAAGGCTTTCTTGAAATCTTTAAATCTGACATCTCCTTGGTTATTCTTTTCCCCAGATTTCAGGTTATTAATGAATAAAAATACCTAGTTCTATTTTGTATGATCTCCTTTTCCTAAACTCATCTCATAGAGCATGTTTGTTCTGCTGAGAAAGGCCATCATATTTCTAACAGTGACAAATTCTAAGATTTTGTTAAGATGTCGTTGCTAAAGAAATCAGTCTGCAATTACTTAGATCCTACTTATCCCCTCTTTTTTAGTGGTGGGTGAAGTGAGTTAGGTTCTATCTAAGTGCGAGGTACTGACTCTTCTATCGACTTACAAGTGTAAGTTGTTTCTTAATAAGGTTCGATATTTGCAGTGTATTTCTGTAGTATTCTAGCGGCGTTCTTTGTTTATACGTGTATATTTCGAAGTTGTTTTTCTATTTCCCAATGAGACATTAACATACCGCTCATGAACTCTTCTGGAATGCGGGGTTAATCGTTTTGTGAGTCGATATTTTCCCGCAGAACTACTGAAAAAAATGATTAAGGTAATGATATGTCTTATTAACGCTCTCTCGATAATTTCACTATTTCAAATCTTACAAAATTGTATACCTGAACGCTTGCGTTGCAGTTCCCTGACGTAAGACGAAAATGATTTAGTTATCCTTCATTTACAGGTAGCTAGTTTTGTAGTTATCCTGTATTCGCAAAACATTTTAATGTTACGTAAGGTTTTGCACAATACACTTTTTTTATTTTTCTTCGATTTTGTATGAATTTCATCTCTGATGTCTTCATTAGCTTATCTTCGATACTTTTTCAACTATTTTAAAAATAGATTGAATTTTTGTCACCCGCAACAAAGAGGGGATTGTGGACAGGATGTGAGGCCCTCTTTGACTCCTTCGACTAGAATCCACAAAGGATTTTTACTTTTCCCCGAGAACTCGGCAATACGGAAAAATACATTTCATATCTAAGTTGAGGAAGGAAAGCGGAGATAACGACATGCGTAAGTTGAGACTTCCGGAAGGAACGTCATCACATACTGACTACTAGTAACAACGAGGAGGTGGATAAACAGATTATGCGGTCAAAGAGAGCTCTCAAAGAATAATTCGCATAGTGGAAACTTGTACTCTTTTCTTAACATATCAATGGAGAGGCAAATTTACCAGAACTACGGTACGGGTAAATATTTTCAGTAAGTTACCGCGTATACTTTTGCAGGATCTTTCTTGTTAGATGTGCAATTGTCCGTTTCAGTAACCATCAAAACTAAATTTTAAAAAAATAAATGGACTAATGCAGACTCATATTAGCCAGATAACAAAGAGTCCATTTCCTTCTTGCATTTTTCATACTATTTTCGAAAGTGTCGTGTGTTTTCCTATTGTTTAGTGGGAATGGGAAAAATCCGGTTTTTGAGGTATACTTGTGTTTCCTGTTCCTATGAAAGGGTATACCACACACGTCGGAAGTATGTAGAAAGATACAGAGAATCTAAAGAAGGCTACTGCACGCTTAAAGAAAGGCAATGCCTTGAAACAAAATGTATAAGATATTAATATTACGTGTATTAGTACTGCAGGCTGTTACGATCTTCAGTATTCTCCAAATAGGATCTCATAATTGTACGAGTACCATTTCTGGAAATTTAACTTCAAATCAAGTAAGCCCACTGCATTTTCTCGTTTGACGAAAACCGTCGTTTAACTTAAACCACATTATTGACACCATGATACTGAGCCATATGCCCTCAGTAAAGAGTTCTGGGTGATATCAGACAGGAAACTAAATTTCTCTGACCATATACAGGTAGTTAAAAATAAAGTCATTTCCCTCCTAGGCATCCTATAAAGCTGCGTGGAAATTAGAAATTATCTAGCGTAGAATCGTACGTTTCAGCTGTTGTTCATCCAATTTTTTCGCTCTTTCCTATCGTCAATATCAGCTCCATGAAATCTAAAACTCTTGTACTGAGTGTAAATTATTTTTTTTGGTAAAATATTGAAACACAGAACTTTTAGTACATTTATAGCATCGATAACTAAGACAATGACAACTGATTCCTCAGATCAATTTGAGTACCAGATCAATCTACCCGTAATACGTCATGCTTAACAAATTTAATGGTAACAGAATAGTAACGTCCGCTCCTTAGTTATCGCTCACTAAAAGCGCCCTTTCTTCCGCCTCTCTTCTCTCGTGAATTCACTTCCCGACTGCATTAATCCGTTCTCTCCATCCTTAAAACTTTTACTACCTATCCAAGCCCTATTTCATCTCTCCGATAAATAATTAGAACATTCTATGTCATCATTTATCAATATTTTATTACCATTATATATTTTTTGAGGTTTGCATGCATACGTCTCTGATTCTATGTTTTGGTCAGATGATAATATTTCTGCATGTGGACCATTGTCCTAATTAAATTAGTTTGAACTTTAATATCACTCGTACACATTACTATTAAGTCGTCGACCCTGCGAGCCGGTGTCATGCGATTAAAAATGTTCCGTGCCATTTTTTTGTCAGGAAAAACAATTCATGGGAAACACTTCGAAAAACCCACTCAATGGCAACCAAATCACGTTTGGAATTAGTACGGTGCGGATTCACGAATAAATTTCACTGCAACTGTGTGACGAGAAATTTAATGTCTAATGACAATGGTCTATCTGTGGGGAATATAAAATGAATAGAAAATAAAAAAAATAATTTAATGTTGTTTGAAAACAAACATGCAGAAAAGAAAGCAGGTACATTCTTCATTACATTCATTGCGTCATCATCAGTATTTCAATCCTAGGATTGGTTTACTGCAGCCCTCCATTCTACTCTATTTAATGTCAATTCCTTCAATCCTTGATACATTCTCTGTTTCACGTCCTTCTTAATTCATCTTATGTATATGTCTCTTGGTTTTCCTCATGGAATCTTCCCTTCTGTTATATTCCTAATCAATCCATTGTGCCTCAATGTGTGCCAAATCCATCTATTTCTTCTTCGCCGTTGAGTTCTTCACATGGTCCTATACTCTTCTGCTCCTCTATATACTTCCTCGTTCCTTACTTTGTATGTCCATTTAGTCTTCATCACTCTCCTCCAGCACCAGGTTTCAAAGGCTACTATTCTTTGCTGGTCTACTTTTCCAATGATCCAAGTCTCGAAACCATAGAGCGCCATGTTCTACACGAAAATCTTGACGAAATGCTTCCTTGTTTCCAGCCTTAGGTTCTTTGGAAATAGTAATTGCCTCTTCTTCATGTATGCATTCTTAGCTTGATGTCGGTCGAACTTCTTCCATCCCATGTTATGCAGCTGCCAGGTAGATGAAGGTTTCCACTTGCTCTAGTTTCATTACGTGTGTGATCAAATCTCTTCGCAAATAACTCCTTAAAAGGAGAAATTTACTACACATTAATGAACGCATATTTGTTTCCTCGTATCTTCAAAACACCTGGGAATGGAAGACAACATGTGAGTATGATAGGAACATTGACAACTCTGTAAATTTTAGCCTGAAAATGCATTTGGTTTCTCGCAAGGCACTTCTCAGCGGCACATTCCTTGCAATTGGGCAGAAAGATGGGAGGAGAGTCGAAAAATCGTTTACTCCTGAATTGAACCACGGTGGTGTCGACATTTCTGCACGTGTACCCTGAACGCCAACGAGTGATGCACGGGAGTGGATACAAGCGTACATGGAAGCGGACTGGACTGAGGATTCCAGGGATTGACCCTAGGGGTATTCTCCTATCGCATCTTTTTACGGAGTTAACCATACCATTTGCTTTGTTGAGCGTTTAGTATTTTAGGCAGAGTAACTTCCACAAAGAGGAGGTAATAATACATCAGGGATGATGGGTAAGGATGTTGAGAAAAGGCTCGTTAAAACTTGGTTATGCTGCGTGGTATTGTACGGTGTGGAAACATGGTCATTGAAGGAAGACGATGGGTGTAGGTTGGAAACTTTTCAACGTGGTTGAGGAGAAGGGGGTAAAAGGCGAAACCGACTGAAAGGGATGGAAACGATGAAGTTCTGGGTATGGTTCGGGGGAGAGGGGAGTGTTGGTAGAAATCCTAAGGAGTCAGGAAAGAGTCATAAGCGTATCTCTCCCCCGCGAACCGCACGCCACTTACCGACCAATCCCCTTTCAATTCCGCCACCTCCCCCTACACTCTGCGAGCGTTACCTCTCCGCGCACTCCCCTCCGTAGCACCTTCCCGCTTCGGCCGCACTCCACCTCTCCCCTAAGTATATAAGGAAGCCACGGATGTTCCCGTGTCTACAGTCACGTGCCAGCCGTTGAAGACGTCGTAGCAATCGCATCCGATTGGTTTTTTCTATTGGATTTTCACCCGCCTGGCGAGGGAGTGACCCCTAATCCCCAACCCTCCGGACAGTGCTTCTCCGGCGTGAGCGTCCGTCGTGAAGAGAGAAAAACGTGCGAAGAAAGACACTCTTTAAGAGCCACGGTGAGGCAGAAGGAGAGAGGGATTCAGGAGCTCGTCCACTCATCAGCCAGGAACGACCGTCTGTGGATTGAATTCGGAGGTATTTCTTTGGGTCACGGTCCAATTGCGCGACTGACCCGACTTTTCCCAGATTGAGCAAACGACTGTGTTTTTTTCCCGATAACCAAAAGGGTCGCCACGATGGCTTCTTCTTTAGTAAGCCGTGAGTAATCTGAGGTTGAGTTGTGCAGTGGTGAAAAAAATCACGGAGACGATGGAACGAAACCCTTGCCATTGCATTCATATTGTTCCTACAAGTACCTTTTAGGAGATTTGCAAAGGAATTGCTCGAGTCGATTTAGCTTTAATTCGACATCACCAGGTATCAGCCAGGGCGAAACGCACCGTAGCATCCCACTGTAACATTTTCGTGAAGGTACTAGACTATGACGATATGAATATCCCAAGATTATGCGAAGCCTCACGCGGTTGACTTCACTTACTACGTAACTTCTCCCACGTAGTACCGAAGTCTCATCGACCCATTTCGCCTTAATCTTCCTTATCACACCACGAGGGAAACACCTGGGACACTGAGCTGAGACTTAGTAATGGATGGAACTGAATCATTTTTCACCGAAGTCTCTTGGTTGAAAACATCAAGGAATTAAACGCATTAGGAGACGATCTACGCTAGCAAAATAGTCCTTTACTTAGAAGAGAGAAACGATTGCTTGTGCTCCTAGTGAAGGCATTCGGAAAATATTCTCAGGAATTTATCAGGAAGCGTGAGGTCGCACCGTTCAGGATATTGGGACTTTTTCGGAATGAAAAGAAGCGTACATTGTAAGTTATCAAGCTACCAATGGACAGAAAAGGATGAAAAAATAAACTGATACAGAGAGGAAGACAATCGAGAGTGCTAAATAGGGCGTGGTTAGGGAGAAGACTGGAGAGAGAATTATAAAATCTACAAATATATGATGGATATATGTGTAAAGGAAGTTAGTGAGACGTTAAACGCTGTGAGTGAAGTGATATTGTAAGACCAGCGGGAAAGAAGCAAGGAAAGAATAGGCGTCATGGACGGCATGACAGTGGGTTGGAGAAGAAAAGAAAAAAACGAAGGAAAGTACTTATGTTGCTCGAAAGTATTTCGGAAGGGCCCGGAGATGCCCAGTTATGGACCATTGAAAATCCATCTCGGGATGGTGGTCTAAATTACGTAACCAACGGTTTCTCTCCTGTGAAATAGAGACGTGTTGTCTTTCTTTTGTCGTTTCACACCCAGATCTATTAAGAGATGAAGTGGTCACTACAATAGCACAGCAATATTTCTGATTTAATTTAACTTAAAGAAATCGAATGGGAGAATAGCATCGTGGGCATTGAAATTAAGATATCGTTTATCAGTTGTTGCAGAAATAGGACGCCACTAAGTTCCACCACCAACTGATACCA
Source organism: Hetaerina titia (assembly GCA_037158775.1). Lineage (NCBI taxonomy): Eukaryota > Metazoa > Arthropoda > Insecta > Odonata > Calopterygidae > Hetaerina > Hetaerina titia. The sequence goes on along the minus strand of CM073776.1, from coordinate 26,986,557 downwards.
ACGATTTCTTGAAAGAAAGGTACAAAACAAATTATCAAGCCTCGAGAGGACTTTCGCGTCAATGAAAGAAAATGCAGGAGCGAGCGATTCGTGACGCGTCATCTCGAAGGGTCATCATGTCTGATTCGAGTTCAGTTCGATAAAATTAGTCGATCATTGAGTGGATAACGCTTCGTCCACACATATACTCTCCTCGCTATCCAGGGCGGGCAGATTATGGCTCACCTCGCCAGCGCTCCTCGACGCGTCCATTTCCGTGGACAAGAGCGAGTTTGTCATCCCCAATCTCTTATTTGTCTTTTCCCTCCCCTTTCGTCGATGCGAAACTTCCATCCGGAGCGGTTCACTTTCGCAGAAAGAGTGGACACGGGAGAGGTTGTTGGGATATGGGCGCGGCATGTCAGCCACTCCCTTCAGGTGGAGATTAAAAAAAATACGGCCAAATTCCTGGGAATCTCAACGGTTGTTATCATGTGAATGCAAAACTGAGAACCATGCGGGGAAACGCTACACAAAGCTTTCAATGGGGTTCCATGAATCATCGATACCGATGCAATACTCGCGGGAAATATTAAAGAGTTTGGAGGAAGGACCAAAACGGATGGAAGAAATCTAATCGCGTGTGCCATCAAAAAGAGGAGTAATACGCGTCCATTAAAAGCTTACCTACAAGTGAGAACTCACCTACGGTTAATACCACTTCATTTTCGATTGAAAAACTCCACCGGGATGAAAAAAACATTAACAATAAAAACTCGCGCATGGTTTGACATCAACATTCCTTCCGGTAACTTCTTTGCATACAGTTAAGTGAGGAATACATGTTATTCCTGCGAAACGATTCCCTCAAATCCTGTGAACTACATTAAAGGAGGAAAATCTCACGTATGATTTATCTTTCGCCCTTATATACAGGATTGTGGGGGTAGGCAGTACATTGACCCCTTGGATCGGTTCCTTCGAACGTACGTACCCGACTGCGTACGTACGTTCGCATATCATTCAAAAAAGTCATTATACCTATTGAATATAGTTTTAGGACGGACCACTAAGACTTATTTGATTGCGCATCGTGAGTACTTCCTCTTGTTTGCCCAACATTAACTCTCTCTTCCTCACTCTTCGTACCTTTTACCGTCCCATCAAAGGACTGCTGCTAATCTGCACGTAGACAGGGAGGAACGGGAGAGGAGGGTCGGTTCGCTTCAAGCCGCAGAGTTCAGGACTAACCAGTGTTTGAGTCAGTGCAGTGTGTATGCGGAACCTTTGGCGTGTAACTGAATCGCGTGAAATTAGCTCTATGAATATGGAGGCGGAAGCTGAATACCTCGGGGGGGGGGGATTTTCCGCCTCAGCTTCAACCACGCAGCGCAAACAAACGCGGTACCTGGAAACCATGTGTAGAGGAAGGGACCAAATAAAACATCCCCTCTCTCGGATTCTCGATCGTTGTCCAGATTTTTACGATTATTCCACCAGTGAGTGTCCAAAAATTCTACAGATTCTTTGGAAGATATTCGAACGCGTTATAACTTAATCATACTCTCCAAAGCACACCTCTTGGATTTGGGAGTCATGCGGTACCTAGACTCATTGAATCGATCTCCGCCAACGGTTCGGACTACTTGAGAGGTTCAAATGGAATTCATTCAAGGTATTACGCCATATAAAGATGGGTTCGGCACAGTCCCCAAAGACGATTATACTCTTACGCATCGCGAGAGCTTCCTCGTTGTTTTTCGTACGTTATTTTCTTCAGCTCTTTGTAACTTCTATTCGTCTTCATGCTGCCTAAAATGCATATTATCTTCCTTCCTCCAACCCGCCACTGACTTTTTTCTCACTTGCGCAATTTACATTGCAACCTCCTCACTTCAACCGCCATATTAGAAACTTCATCGTTTATCTTCCTCTCTGCTCAACTGATTTCCTCCTCCATTTCATCATCGCACCACAAAAGCATCTTAGCCCATCTTTCTTTTACATCAAATACCAGGTTTCACATAAATCGACAGATATACAAACCGTATATGACAGGCACCATCACATTACTCTCTTAATCAACAGAGTACTGTAACATACTTGTGAAACAATTGATAGCGACAGACGCGGGACGTAAATTTCGAACCTGCGACTACTAACTCGGCTCCTTACTCACTCTACCCAGTCAACGAGATAAAAAAATGTTGGCGTCATTATTTGTTTTGTGAATGCCTCCTTACTCTTTGAGTTAGACGATAGTCTGATATCTGTATTTGCAGTTATGCTTCATGCTTAGAATTTCAAAAGATAGCAATTGGCTCGGAAGGTGTAGCCTTTCCTTATAAGGTGCTTGCACTCACGCTCATTTTTAACTTCTCATGTTCTTCCGACCAAATTAGGCCAGAGGAGATCTTCTTGTCAATAATATTGGTTTTCCAACAGATCAAATCTACAGTGCCCGTTTTCTCCAAGCTATGGGTCAATTTTAAATTTTACTGTGAGGAAACTTAAGCCGTTCTAAATCACAACCTTCGAAATCCATACCATACGTGTAATAAGTTTTATAACAGATGAATGACCATTAAAATTCGTCACAGTCTTTTATGGGCAATAAATCTCCGGCAACAGTTTTTACTTATCTACATGTCTGAGGCTGTGATTTAAGAATGTGTTACAGGCTTGAGACTGTTTATAGAGAACTCGTATATTGACAAAGAATTAAAGGAGAAGATTCAATCGTACGAGAATGTGTCCGACCTTTTCATTAGGGTAATATCTATTAATAATAATAATAATTATTATTATATTATTATTATCTGCTGCATTTACTTTTTTGGGAAAGAGTCTACGGTGGAACTTCAGGCATATAGTTGGTGAGTTTGTCTTAGAAAGGGTTAATTCGGTTTAGTATCCTGGGGTGACCGGAATTGATATTCTCTTTTAACAAAATACAACGAGAGGCGATTTCGATAACGTATATGTCATTCGTCTCCTTGTCATGACCTATTTTCAGCACTCGTATATAAAATCAGTGCCCTCCTATCTGTAGACAATACGTAAGACCTACCGCGATTACGTGAATCTATTGCACACTTCTCATGTACCATATCACACGTATATATAAATGATAAAACCTAATTGGTAAATTACGCACAGTTAGTTATCAACACCATAAAGTAAAAATGAATAGACTTGTCTACATTGCACAGTTACGTCGTACTTTTTTCTCACTCTCGTACGCATGGACTTGGATGCTTTTGGGCTCCTGGATCTCGACGTGATAAGATAAACCGCAGATAATGAAGCAGCGAATATGAGAACACGAGTATTTATAGGATACGACCGTGAAGAGAATCATTCTTACCATTCATATGGCTCAACGTATAGTAGTGCGATTCTTAATTTTTAAAACTATTTTCAAAAAATAAAAGTGTCACCGCGATACTTTGAAATCCGGTTTGGGAATCATTATATAAATTTAAACTGAAAAGTACATATACGTTAAGTAAGGTTTGGGAATCATTATATAAATTTAAACTGTTAAGTATATATAAGTTAAGTGTAAATATTATATAAGTTAATAAATTAACTGATAATTAAATAAAGTTTTATTCTAACTGTTAATTATTCGTTAAAATCAATTAAAAGCGGGTGGGGTCACTAAATTTTAATACGTTTTTCGTCGCAGAACCTATATGCAGCCTATAGTACCACGGGATTAGTGTGCATTGTACTAATAATACATTATTGGTATAAAGAGTACGTAAATCACTTACAAAATTGTAGTTTTTATTTGTAAGGACACCTTAAAGTTGTAGAATGCGATATTGGAAACAAAAATAATTAGAGATTATCGAATTAAAATATGGGAAATAAAAGGTGATTATATTGCAGTTGACCGGCAGCCGATCTTCAAATCTCCTTTTAAGTGAACGCTATTAAAGACTCGAACGTATCTCTCCATTTTTTTTAAGTGTAACCAATTATATATGTTCCATTGTTTCATTTATGAACTGTCACACACGAGACTCATTTCATGGAAATTTTCCTTGAAGCTAGGCAAGCCTCATAACTTCGTCGAGTAACCAGTCTGCAGGTTTTCTATTGATTAAGACGTTACAAGTTTGGTCATCGTCATAACAGATAAGTTACACCACGTCACACCTGGCACGCGACCTGTATCTTTTGAGATCCGTTTAGGTTTACGACGCAGTTGCCTTTATCGAAATAATCGGTCGGCTCGTTTTTTTCTGTTCATTCTCGCCGCCTTCGCGTTCGTCGTCTTCGGTATGGGAGCTAAGACTTCGAAGTAAGCAAGCATATTCTTGCCGAGCGAGAAAACATTTACGAGATCGTTCAAAGTTGGGACCGTGAAGACCCTGGCTCGAGTGATTTCATTAGCCTTTACGCATAGGCGGAATTCGCTGGAAAATACCTCCAAAGCACTACATATCATGAGGAACTCTAATCCTTTACACTGAACACTATTCAATGTTTTCCTAGATGAAAAATCACCCAGATATAAAATACTAAGCTGGTCACCAGTTCCACGGAAACTGATCCAAGAAAAAAGTTCGGCCCATCGTCCCATTAGCAATCCTTTTCAATCCAAGATCAAATAATTGGGTACGCAATGGTTTCGCTACGGAAATGTTTGTTGCTTATTCAAACGATACACCTTCGGAAAAAAATCCCTTTGGTTTCACAGTGCGTATCCAATTGTTAAATAAAACTCTTCCGTTGCTTTTAACACGGATATTGTATAGAAGACTAACGAAGAAAATGTCGCCCTGTATTGCAACGTTTCCTCGGATTTATAAATCATTAAATGATCTATATTCAGTATTCCACAGAAAATGGATCATGAATAACCCATTAATTTTCTTCTCCACTTGGATAACCGTTAATGCTAACGGAAGCATTAAATACACGACTGCTATATAACGGATCCATGATCCACTGAATAGGAAAACCAGGCAAAACAAATCAGTTCAGCGGAAAAGGTAAAAAAGAACAGAACATATCTGTACATAGGTTACTGTTGCGATAGCACCACAAGCGGGTTAAAAGTTAAAATCAGAGGAAATGTTGCAACGTAATACATTATTTTCGAGTGCACATTATTATAACCAATGGTATGAACGTAGGTCATGTTTACAATATTCCATTAATATTAACGGTAGAGCTCACTTCAAAAATTTTAAATTCACAGCCAAACCAAAGAAATTAATTTACGCTACGATTATTCAAAGCCACGAACTACTTCTTTGATACTCGTAGTGGTAGTGTGGCATAAACATTTTTGTCTGTGGTCGATGAATGTCGAACACCTCCTAGAAAGGCCACCAAGAATGAGATACGACATCACTGCATGACCTGGGCTTCTGAGCAATGAAAAATGTAATGAAAACATCAAATTTAACTCATCGAGAAGTTATTACCCGAATATTAAGTTTTAGTTAGTGTGATAATAAAATGGATTACCCTCATGGAAGAAAAATAACAAAATGATTCCATGTATCAGAATAATATTACATGAAGAGTAAAATAGATTAATTATATTAGCTACACATTTAATTTACAGCTGCTCTACAATTGGAGCTTATTTTTCCAATAAATAAGCGTAAAGACTGGTTGATTAATCAAATACTTGAAAGTAATTCATTGATGAAAATATAACGTGCTAACTGATCGCAGCCAGAAACTACTTCCCATTCATACTACACTTGGTATAACAAAAGAAACTCCAGTTTTGCAATAACAGACATTAACAAGTTGTGCGATAAAAAAATTCACAATTATCACCATGGTATTACTGTTCCTTTCAAAGAGATGAGATGAAGTGTGGGGAAAATCAAGAAGCAAATGTTTGGATTCTAATAAACGTGCAATCAAATGATAATTCCCCTGAATTGGTTCGGTGGGTGATCGTAAAGTGCGTGAAAGTCGCACAAAAGGGTGGGAATCAGTTACTTTCCCTGTGTCGCCTGTGAATTACCAGGAAATGGTGGTATCCGAAAAATCACACAGCATAGTTAAAGCCGAGGGTGCTCAGGGTCGTCACCCGGAATCGAACGCGGACACTTCGGTCAGCCGATGAATGCTCTCCAAAGGCTACCACGTCCAACCAAGGACATGTGCCATGTTTAAACTTCAGCTTCCAGCCGAAGTGAACAATTTCTCGGTTCAGATTCGAGTTTCATTTTGCACGACAATAATTCCTCTTCTTCGAAGCAACGCTTATACGTAGCTCACATTTAAGGAGATCGAATGATTCTGTTCAAGGAAGATCCGATAGCATCGATTTGAGTAGATATGGACCGTAGTGGAACGATCCGAATCAGTACATAATCGGTTGAAAATAACACAGGCCTACAAAAAAAAATTTTTTTTGGTACCGGGAATCTTTGTGATGATTTTAACTATATTTGTAGAGCTGAATCCAAATATGAAATCCGTTTTTATTTAACAGCTCTACGTTTTTAGATATGGCACATCTTACGATTAGTTGTTTTAATATTTGATATATTCCGGAAAATAATTTTCAAAGTTAAATAAATCTATAAGTATACTAATTTATAACCACTCTGCGGTGTTCCTTTTATTTTCAATAAACTGTCAATAAGTTTTATGCATATTTCTATATTATAGGCCAATGAGATAATTATTAATATAATATTCCCATATCATCATGTAGAAGATTTTTTTACGTAAGTAACAACATATCTATATCTTGAAAACTATAGCTGATAGGAAAAAACTAGTGTCATAATTGGATTCAGCACCCCAATTGTTCTTTAAATCAGCATTAAAAGCTCCGGCACCAAAACCACTGTTGGCCTGTGTTATTATTATAATATTCCCATATCATCACGTAGAAGATTATTTTACGTAAGTAACAACATATCTGTATCTTGAAAACTATAGCTGATAGGAAAAAACTAGTGTCATAATTGGATTCAGCACCCCAATTGTTCTTTAAATCAGCATTAAAAGCTCCGGCACCAAAACCACTGTTGGCCTGTGTTATTATTATAATATTCCCATATCATCACGTAGAAGATTATTTTACGTAAGTAACAACATATCTGTATCTTGAAAACTATAGCTGATAGGAAAAAACTAGTGTCATAATTGGATTCAGCACCCCAATTGTTCTTTAAATCAGCATTAAAAGCTCCGGCACCAAAACCACTGTTGGCCTGTGTTATTATTATAATATTCCCATATCATCACGTAGAAGATTATTTTACGTAAGTAACAACATATCTGTATCTTGAAAACTATAGCTGATAGGAAAAAACTAGTGTCATAATTGGATTCAGCACCCCAATTGTTCTTTAAATCAGCATTAAAAGCTCCGGCACCAAAACCACTGTTGGCCTGTGTTATTATTATAATATTCCCATATCATCACGTAGAAGATTATTTTACGTAAGTAACAACATATCTGTATCTTGAAAACTATAGCTGATAGGAAAAAACTAGTGTCATAATTGGATTCAGCACCCCAATTGTTCTTTAAATCAGCATTAAAAGCTCCGGCACCAAAACCACTGTTGGCCTGTGTTATTATTATAATATTCCCATATCATCACGTAGAAGATTATTTTACGTAAGTAACAACATATCTGTATCTTGAAAACTATAGCTGATAGGAAAAAACTAGTGTCATAATTGGATTCAGCACCCCAATTGTTCTTTAAATCAGCATTAAAAGCTCCGGCACCAAAACCACTGTTGGCCTGTGTTATTATTATAATATTCCCATATCATCACGTAGAAGATTATTTTACGTAAGTAACAACATATCTGTATCTTGAAAACTATAGCTGATAGGAAAAAACTAGTGTCATAATTGGATTCAGCACCCCAATTGTTCTTTAAATCAGCATTAAAAGCTCCGGCACCAAAACCACTGTTGGCCTGTGTTATTATTATAATATTCCCATATCATCACGTAGAAGATTATTTTACGTAAGTAACAACATATCTGTATCTTGAAAACTATAGCTGATAGGAAAAAACTAGTGTCATAATTGGATTCAGCACCCCAATTGTTCTTTAAATCAGCATTAAAAGCTCCGGCACCAAAACCACTGTTGGCCTGTGTTATTATTATAATATTCCCATATCATCACGTAGAAGATTATTTTACGTAAGTAACAACATATCTGTATCTTGAAAACTATAGCTGATAGGAAAAAACTAGTGTCATAATTGGATTCAGCACCCCAATTGTTCTTTAAATCAGCATTAAAAGCTCCGGCACCAAAACCACTGTTGGCCTGCGTACACATTCTACAAGATAGTTGAAGCGAAAGGGCACTTGGAGCTACCCATCTCTACGTCAAATTCTCGAAATATCCGAAGAGCTTGGTCGTGGTTTATATAATTAAATTGTTTGCCCATGTCCGCCTCACATCTTAAGTCAAAAACAGTAGCCGAGACCGTAAACTTGATTGGCACTAGGTCTTTAAAGGGGGGAGAGGTAAAGACAAAGTTACAAGTAAGGGGAAAGATAAGGAACACACAATAGGTCACTTGGGTGTGTTTGGGAAACAGTGACCCACATAGACTTCAATCACCCAAAAAAACAAAAATAATAAATAATAAAACAAACTTACAACCACTCGATCACTAGGGTGTGTTAAGGATTAACAGTTCGAGAATCGCATCCACACACATAAACTTAGGGTTTACAAGGATACCCTATATGCCAGGGACCTCAACGTTGCACTCACACAGGTATGAAAAGCAATTGAAATAAAAATAAAAGACTGAAGTTCACGTTCGCAATCACTCAGGTGTGTTAGACCTTCGTGAATCACATTTCCTGACTCGTTCAGGGTTTACCATGATTCCTCTTATGTCAGTGACCCGTCAATCACACAGATGAATACAAAGTTATAAAACGGATGTTCACACATTTTCGCTCATTAACAACCATTTCTGTAAACAAAATTTTGGCACTACCATCGGCAATATGACACAAATACCTGCTCCGTGTATAATTCCTCAAGGCCCGTAATAACTAATACCCATCCATTAAATTCACATGCGAAGTTGAGAATCACAAGTCACACCTCGTATTGAACTTTCTTGTCACTAGAAACAATCGAAATGTAGACTGCAGGAAGGAAGCTATGAAACACGATTCGTTGAAAAATTACGCTGTAGAATGTTTTGTTGTCTTGATATATGGGTTATGTACATCCCCAGGTTCATTCAAAATGAAATATTATCTTGCATGAGTAGCACGTACGCTGCTGCATGTAAAATTTACCTTGCGAAAAAAATGGATAGTTTGCAATATTCTCCGATATCGCAGGAATATTAGTGAAAACTCGGTCGCCTTGAATGGGGTCCGAACCCGGATACCCCGATGCCCGGTCGAGTGCATTAGCCAATTAAGATAATATCTGCTTAACAGGCTAAAGCATTTGGACGGATATCAAGAGATCTGGGTTTTAATCCCGGTCAAGACATGCTTTGCACACAGTGAAATTCCTGCTTTTCGGTGCACCTTAAGCGGAAAAATACGTTAAATTAATGGATGCAGCATTTTCATTAGTCCTTTGTATTAATCTCTGAAATAATAAAATATTTCCATAGGCATATCAGCCCACAATTGTTGATTGTTATCGAGGTTGTAGAATGCACGTCACTGCTTGTGGAGATGTTTGCTATGATACAAATGGAACGCCATTACAACCGGAGAATCCCACTGAATAATTTTGCTTAGGCTATAGATAACTTTCAATCGCTCTTACATATATTTCTGCCAATTGAGATACGCAATTATGTCACTGCCGAGGATATTTCAGAGCTCGGAGGTATTGGCGACGAATTATTTCAGAGATATTAATTATCTTCATCAGAGTGTGTCTCATATAAATCCCGTGAAATTACTGGCATGCACTTAATCACCCGTATGGATTTTTTTAAGCAACGGATAATGGTATATTTTCCCCCGTTACCCGCCATATTATAGCACGAAGAACTCTGCATAACTAGGTCCATTCAAGTAAGAGACAACCCAGTAATCGAAAGTGTTGCGCTTCGACAGGCTTTTAATACCTGTGACTATTTTATAGTTTTATCAATTTCAGAGTCATTCCGACCTTTGAATTGGCTACGGCCTCAAGTCAATCAAATCACTACAACTATCGAATTCCTGATAAGGATACGTAATCACGTATGGTGCGAAAGTTCAACACGCTCGGCCATTATTCTGGACCGAAAGATTACGTAGAATTATTATTTCAGGAAAGTTGTCATTCCATGAAAAAAAATATAGCCGCTATAAGGATATGTACACGAAAGCAAAGGTGAGACCACTCAACGCATTATGTATTATATTAATTTAACACATTATAATCTCTCGTTGATACTGGAACGATTTCGATTTCCCTGCGAAAAAACTGGGCGCTTTCTTGCACCAATGATTTATGATTCTACATGGATTTTATTTTCGTATAATCCATAAAAAGTGCATTTGGTCGGAGTAATGAGTTCAGTTCAAAAAGGTACATCTTCGTAATTAATGTTTATCGCAATAAATCCTCAAACACACAAGCGTTACCTCCTCAACAAATATTTAAGAATATGTGAACCAATGTAAACATCTAGGATTCACAATGATAGCAAGGCTACAGCAGAATAGCTTCCATTTTAATTCAAGAATGTTACGACAATTTCTTGGAGGCACAAACTGGCGCATGTATCCTTATCAAATCGCGAGATGATCCCTCAAATATAAGACGTTCTGATTAAGATAGCAGCACTTATAGGTCGAAGGATTTTTTTAAAATGCTCGAAAAATGTTGTACCCACTCATCATTCTTATTTTCTCAGGGAAGAAGCATAAGGATATTCTTCAGATGCGCCTATACGGCGACAGAATCAAAATATATAGGTATACGTTTTTAAATGGTAGCCAACTCCAAAAACTGTACTCATACTTCTAAAGATAATTTCAGTTGCATTAAAATTATGGTGAATATATTCTTCCTGGTACTGTGACGACTGGTTTTGCTGCTGGACTTCAAGTCCGAAAAAACAATTCTTCCAGCATATCACGATAATGTGACTAATAGCCAGAATCCCTCGCAGTGTTTGAAATTCGACGCGGTGAAGGTCTTCGTTCGAGTTTGCCCGCTAAACTTTACAAGAAATAATAATAATTGGTGGTCCAACGTTTCAAAATAATTAGACAATTTCTCGTTGCCTATCTCGAGATTGTTTTCAACGTGAAACCATAATACAAATGGCCTCCCAACTACGGTCAACTGTCTTTGCGGCCGCCTAATTGAGGAACAGGCGTGGTGCGGACTACCTTTCGTGTGGCTCCTACCCTTCCACCAATCTGGCAGTTATCATGGCTCTCGACAGTCCAACTCTAGGGGTAATCAGAGCGAACAAACCTTTTCATCGCGTCAATGTTATAATAATTGGGGAGGGTCTCCAAGGAAAACTGTGCAAACTACTTACTGATACCTGCTCGTCTGTGTATTTCTATGGCTGAAAAAGAATGAGAAGAGGACCTTATTTTAGTATAAAAAACCAAAGCATTCAGTCGGGAATCTTAAGATCCGGGTTCGAATCCCAACCAAGCAAATAATATTATTCTCGCGATGAAATTCCTGGAATGTGCGCGCTCATAAAGGGGTTAATTTTAAGTTATTGCCGCAGCTGCTCCATCCGTGTCGTTTCGATCCGAATTTCTGGCATTTCATTGTAATACGTATTTCTATTTATAATCGTCTACTGCTTAGCATTTCCATTCAGGGCCATTACTAACAGGACATTAACAAGCATGCACTGAAACTATCCAAGCATAGACAGCACCATCATGCTTAATTTATTTTGGACAAAATTCCATCCAACCCAGAGGACTTTCCTCGCACGAAGTCTAAAAGTTAACCATTACAATTAACGTATTGTTGCATAAGTGACATTTACAATACGGATGTGTATATATAGATTGCATGTTTTATCATGGCAATCAATGAACTCTCGCAGATGTTCGCAAATGATTGATTCATACTTACGAAGGGGTATATTAAACTTTTAATTATTACTAAAAAATAATCGTGTTGGAAACAATTTTTATTTGTTATTCTTCAGACCTCTACATATTCACAATCCAGAGTTACACATTCTCCCAGGGTTTCTTGACCTTTCGAAGGGCGTCATTTTCGAACACAAATAGGAGCGTCGGAAATCATTGAATGACGTCATTTGTGTCGACCAATCTTTGACCTCGCAATGGGTTTTCGAGTTCTGGGAATAATATAAAGTCGTCTGGGGCCAGATCGGGAGAATAGGGCGATTGTGGCAATGTCTCAAAGTCATATCGCTTTGAATGCCGGTCGCGCCGTGTTTTCTTCTGAAAAGAAGTCGGTAGTCGTGGACCTTAGCGTGCTGTCACGTTTGACATGTACAGTTCTCCATGAATAATTTTCCTCGCACCACCGCAGCTAAGATCACTCTCATTCATGACCATTTAGATGGTTACACTATGGTCTTATTGGATAAGGTCCTGCACTTTCTTCACTGTGGCAGTATTGTCCGTGAGTGATGATCTTCCACTTCTTGGTTCGTTTGTGATAGGGGCATGTGGCCAGTTTGAAAATTCCTTTTCCACCTCACAACGGTTCATATGACGGGCAATAAATTCCACAAACAACCATCATTTCACCGGGGATTTGCCGGGCATGGTGACCTTTCAAATGAAGGAACTCAATCACACGGTGAACCTCTATCTTCTCCATACTGTTGAAACAAAAAAATCAGCATTTGAATGTTGTGAACCACCGTGAATGTCCAGCCTTCTCCCTGGTTTTCCTAGTCTTTCATCTAAAACATCAACACAAAGGTTTTGTATGAAGTTTTCCTTTCTGGATTGATTAAAAAAAACTAGGAAATTCCACGAAAATAATTCTTCAAAGACTAGTTGCATTCAAATGCAAGATAGAGTGAAAGATTACACCATAATCGAAAATACAATGTTTTTTTTTGCAAAATTATGGCTAAAAAATAACTTTGGGTTCTTATGTCGCAGGTAGGTTTCTGCAAGCTAGTCATCCCTTATGCTCACTGTCATATGTTATTTTTTACCCCAGATGGTTAGTACTATCTATCCCTATAAATTATTACATTGAATTTTGTTGTTGCTATAATTTCTTACGAAGTACTTTATTAAAAAAAACCACACTTTTGTGCGGACTGCAATGGCTTTCTTCCAGAATACACGTGCCATACTGAAATGGGGGTGCTTCTTATGTGCCATCAAATATGGTAATATGTTTTGTTCAAGATGGAAAACATATCCATGTTGAATCTCTCATGTTCATTTCTTACATTCACACCTTTTCGTTCATCCAAAATATTTATATGCCGATTATTCAGCTAGACTGACAGAAAATGCATTTTTCTCATTCAAATATCCCTGTATTCTCTTTCAGAACAAGACTGAAGACATGTGGAGACCAAAGACGAATTTGCTGATGCTTCTGCTCATTGCTGCAGTAACTAATGGTCAACCTACTACAATCAAACCTGCTGCAGCCCATGATACCCATGTCCTGCATGAACCACGAGAGCAACCCCCACCACACCATGGAGTAGTGGGAGACAAGCCTGCGAGGCCTATTGAACCACGTGGGTACTATATCCTAACAAACCATTTTTTGATCTCCCAAGGTCTTCTAGAGAAGATTTTTGATCAAATATTGATTCCAAAGTTATTTTTGTCAGAATTCTGAATGGCAAGTAACTAAACATATTTTCTCATTTGGCATATAGATTTTACACCTCACTGTATTTTTAATATGTGGGTGGTCTGAGAAGTTTCCGACCTAATTTCAGAAAAAATGTCTTTTATCTTAGTTAGGTCGGAAACTTTTCAGACCACCCTTGTATGAAGCCCAATATCAAGCACATTCTGGTTTCTTATTGTGAAGAGTAAAGCAATAATTTGTAATAGATGTCTAATTTATTACCCAGGCATATCATGAAGCCATAATAACATAGCATTACCCTACTTAAGCAGAGGTGGGGGTCATAGAGGAGGTGGGGGCTCAAACAGCATTAAGTCCAAAACAAGGTTGGAATCAATGAAATGAGGTATGGGGCAGGAGTAGACAGTCCAATAATCTTAAGAAAGTGAGGGAATGCAAGAGGAATATCATTCAAATTTCCTGCAAGGTAGATTGATTTCTGATTGTTGGGTGACCTCTGGTTGGAGGCTAGGAGTAAAGGAACATCCATCAAAGTGGAAAATGGTAGGGTAGGGAAACCAAATATAAGATTAACCTTAGATGTGAATTGGAAGTTAAGAAATTCAAAGATATCTTTAAATAGATAAGAGTGAGGATAGACACATTGGGAGTCAGTAAAAGACGTGGGCTATGGCAAATGACTTTTGAAGTGATAGGTTCAAAATTATATACATGCTCTGGAGAACTCAAAAAACAGTGGGTGATGCCTCAACAGTAACTTTTAACAGAGTCATCCGCCAATGTGTTTTACAATGCAAAAATTTCAAAGTTTAATGCTCAGGAGAACATTGAAAAAAAAGGTGGAGTTGGATATATTGAAGCAAGAAAGGGGAAGAAGAATATAGTTGCAATGGCAGTATAGCAAGAGGATTACAATGAACTACCTACAGGAGAGAGTTAATGGATATAATGATAGTGCAGGTCTTGCAGAGGAACCTATCTCCAATCCAATAGAGTAGGCATGGGAGGTCAAAGAGGTGCCAGTTCCCCACCCACTCAATTGCCAAAGTCTGACCCAACAGATCACCTAGAACGGTTGAATTTTGACATTAATTTCAGGGACAGATAGATATATTGGCCTAGTTGGAATAAAAGGTTGTTGTATTTTAACTAAAAGCTTGTAAAACAATAATACATAATAGGTGTCTATACCATTACCCAAGGATATTATGAAGCTATATTGAAATAGCATTGCACAACATAAGCAGAGGAGGTAGCCTTGGGGAGAATACCCATCACTGGTTGCAAGCGTGGAAAAACAACATTGACCATTGGAAAGTAGTCCAGAGAAGAATAGAAGAATTCAAATGCCAGTGTCAGAAAGATGCTGAAAATCAAATGGAAAAATTGGATTAAGGAATTCGGGGATTGGGGTGATGTGGTGACTAATTTACTGGCTTCCCACCCAGAGAGCCCAGGTTCGAACCCTGGAAGCAGCAGATATTTTTCAGTAATTTCCTGATCCCTACTTGACGTGTTTTACGGAGAAAACATTAAATGAGAACGCCATTCATTGGATGGGACATTAAGTTGAGGACCCTTTGGTGCCTTTTGTTAAGAGGAGGCTAATGTCAACGCCAGGTTTCTCTCTACCCTTTCTCCTTTCCCATCCATTTCTAATGGTGCAAATACCCTCGGCTGTCAATCGCCTCCCCTAAAGCTACTACTACTTGAATAAGGAAGTATACAGATGAGAAGACATTCACATAGCACACAGGACTGTAATAGCGAATCTAATAAATGAACACACCTTGAGATAATGGGTTTATTAGGAATGTGGTTGAAGGGAAATTGGAAGGAAATTTCCCAAGGGAGATAACAGATAATGAGGGAGGCAGGGTGGAAAAACTATCCAGTTCACATAGAATTATGGTTAAATGAAGTATAATGCAAAATACCAATTTTCAGATGGAGAGGTTACAATAAATGATAGGTTAATGCTTTTTTCTGCATGTTCTCTCTAAGAATGATGAGGGGGCATTTAATAGCAATCATTCTTCTTGGTGGGCTCACTAAGTTGCTGACATCTAATTTTCAGGTGAAAACAGTACTTGCATCCAGCAAGTCAGAGCTTGAGGTAGATACAATTACTACCTCAGCTAGGTGATACCCTTATTTCTGATTTCAGTTCCAAACCAGAATCAGCTTGAGCCTCTCAAAAATAAAATTACAATTTGCTTGTAAGTTATTTCATTTACTGAATAATTTTTGTGCACAAATAAGGTGGGAAAAGATTTCTCAACAACAAGAAAATTACCTGATGGATATCACCATCCATTTCAATTATCAGAAAATACTGCAAGAAAATAGCCTAGTTCAACTAATGAGGTGTGAAATAGAGCAGAGACATTGAGCGGGAGCATTAAGGGAAGTTCTTCCTTCCCCTCAAATTCTGAAAAGGAGTATGGAAAGAAAGAAGGAAATAAGAAAGAGAGAGAAATTGCAATTGAAAAGCTTTTCTTACCTCCAATCCCCAAGCTGTATGATTTTTCAGGTCAGATGTTGGATGGAATTAATTTTTTATCAATCAAGCAAATGGGTTATAGCAGTACAATCTTTCTATATAAATATGTTTCCCTTACTTTTTGGTGCCAGGAAACTACTTCCTATAATTTGCATCATCAGCAATGTAGGCATAATATTTCAGATACTATGGCAATAAAAAAAGTCAATTAATTTTAGTTGATTACCTCATACAATGATGGTTCAAATTAAAGAGTGCCATCAAAATAGAAATTTTTAATAGTTAGGAGCATATCAGCTCATTTTACATAACATCATCTGTTGCAGTTCTACTTCACCATTGATGATGAAATTTCGTACGATTTATTACAAACTAATTGTTTATTACTACTATATTATAAAGTTAGATAGGGTTTCTCCTTGAATATTTTAGCACATCAACCAAAAGAAATTAACAATATAACTGGATGGTTAATGCAACATGTGAACACCTCTTCTGCACAGTGAATGATAAGGTATGCTTCTTTAATGTCAGGTGACCAATAACGATCCAGATTAGCCTAAATCTGCATTGTGTCCATGAAAAGGTTTACTTTATTTCCTTCAATTGTCAAAACAAGCATAATGAATATTTGCTCCAGCAGATATTGCTTATTTTCCTTAAGTAGTTCCCTTATTATTTTACACTACTACATGACAAATTATTCTTTTAGGTGACAGCAGTTTAGGAGATATTCCATGCAGTAATGATTACAACTGCACATCATCGGCAATGGGAGCAGATTCTCAATGCCATGGAAGTGTCTGTGCTTGCAATCCTTCGGCAAAACAATCTCCTACTTCACAGAAATGCCTTCGCGGTAAGTACACCCATTTTCTTCCTCTCATGCTTTAAAAATTTGTCCTCGATGTTTCATTTGTAAGTACAAATTGAAAGCGGCAAGTGCAGTGTAATAAAGGACAAATGGGCACAGTAAAAATCTTGGTAGAAAACCATCGAAAATGGCTACCGTATTTCCTCAGTCAATAAAATACATATTTTTTTAACTACAAAATGTGCTCTAAAATTAGCCGGCATCTTATGGGCTGGCTGATTTTAATACTACCACTGACATACGTACTAATTGAAAATATAAGCACAAGTTGATATGGCAGAAAAATACTTATTGTTAAGTATTTTTACAGCATCAGGCATAGAAAATGGTTGCCTTTGCTATAATTTTGAGAAAGTTACTGCTTTGAGTCAGTAGAAATAAAGTTTTAATATTTTGTTGAAACAGCGTTTTTATATTTCATTGAAAGCACTTCCAATAATCTCCGAATAAATTACACATTTTTAAAATATAGCTCATATAGTTAGGTACTTCTCACATGTGGTACTATTGCAAAACTAAATATACCTTGGGTTAATAGGGATGTTGCCCCTCGGCTAATGTATACATAACTTGTATCTCTCCCGATAAACTTGGAGCATACAGACATTCAACCTTATGTAGTATGAGTGTATTGTAAAGGCATAGAAAATGGTTGCTTTTAATACAATTTTTTCTAATATCAATAACAGAAACTAAGTGTATAGTTACAAAAATAATAACCTCATACGATCTTAAGAGAGAAGATTGCCATACAATACTGCATTTAACTCTAACTTTAAATCTAACCTGAAAAATCAGGGTGCATCTTATGGGCTGGGAAATATGCCAATAAAAAAAGCCAGGAATAAAATATTTTTGACAAAATGGAGTGAATGGATGATTCTGGGATAGGCTTCTACTAAGGTTAGAGCAGAAGTTGTGTGCACACTATTTGAAATTTTTAAAATAAACTTTTACTAAGAGAATTGGTGAACCCATATGCAGTCATTTAATAATTTTTACACTACAAATTTTAGTCCCATAATTTATTAAATGTTACTCCAATCTCATTATTTCATTAATCAAATTGCATAATTCATCATACATTACAGTTGCTTAGCTTCAAAACCATTAAAATTCACTTATTTTTTCAAATTATTGCTACCTACCCATAGTATAAGAAAGTGTGTGTTGGGTTTACATTTATTTAAATTATATTATTATTTCAAGAGACTATGTTTTTGTCTCACCAAATAAAAAAATATCATAAGTCCTCTGGGGCATGAAACATACAATGAAAAACTAAATTATAAAAAAAAAAAAATAGAAAATTGGTTTGCTAATTATTCTGGCTTGAAAAAATTTTACTGAGTGCATTACTCTGGCTCTATTTTAATGTTCTCAAACACTAATGTTAATCGTCATGTTATAGAGAGAGCACTTAACCATACAGTAAATGGCAAGTCAGGAAAGCTTGTACGCTGCATTCCATGAGATATTTAAGACATTGTCCTTAAAAATAAAGGCTTTTGAGGGTAGAGGATGTGCCATTTTATTCCCTCATGAGAAATAGGGTAGGGTTTAGGAGAAATCCTATGCAGGGTTTTCTATTAGATTATTTCAGCCATTGTTTATGAAAAAAGAATTTCAATTATACTTGATACTTGATCACCAAAGGGCACACTGTGCAAATGCTCACTACTGAAACTGTAACTCCAGACTTACTTTAGCATTATTTACCTGTTACAAAGGTTTATTTTTCATTTCACTGTATGCATTCTGATAGCACTAAAAGAAAAAAAAACCTTTATGATAAAATGGTACCTTTTTCAAAAAAAACACATCATTGAAGAGATCATAGTGAAAAATGATTAGTAAAACCTAAATGTGTATTTTATAACCAAAAGGCTTTTATTGCACAACCTATTTTCAGCCACCACACAACGGAAGAAATTATTATCATCGAAACTAATACTCTTTGCACAAACACAGTTATGTATTTCAAATTTTGAACTGCTGAGACTATGTTGAACTCGGAATTCAGTAATTCAGATTTTAAATTCACCATTTTAAATGGATACGAGTGTATTGAGTATACTTATATGCTTTAAGTTTCTCCCACCTACTGTTATTCAATTAGTTACTCAAAGTTAGATTTCCTCCTCGAGGAAAACCTGTCATAATGAAATAAGAGGGCCCACAAAAGCCTTCAATATTTCAATTAAGTTCTTCAATTGATTATGGGGAGCTGACAAAAGTCAATGGATATTTTAATCCTTCTTCCTCCATCAACAAGTGAATACCATCTCAAACTTTTTAAATTTACGACATATTTATTTGCATTTTATTTCAAGAATTAAAATGATGAATTTTTGTTTGCCAGAGTCAACTTATGGCGGTGGTTGTGAAGAGGACTGGCAGTGCCAAAATCCTTTGGGAGACGCTGTGTTTTGCAAAGATCTTATTTGCACATGTACACCGAATGCTCTATTTATTAATAACAAGTGTTGGAAACAAAAAAGTAAGTCATAATATATCTTATGCTAAGATAATGATCTGTTTGATATAAAAAATTACTCGCATGAAAATGTTAAGACTATAGTGATGAACAGTAGTGAATCAACAAATCCTGTTCACATGTTGAATGGGTCCAGAGATATAGATAAATAATAAATCATTATATTTGTGACATTTATTTAGGGTAATATTTGGAGGTGAGGGGGGAGAGCAGACTCATCCAGTTTTCAAAATTAGATTCTAGTTAGTTAGTTCTCCCTTGTGCATCACCAAGAACTGCTGACATTCAACATTTACTGCCGAGGGAGGGAGTCAAATGTCTTCACCTAGTCTGTGTCAATGATGGCTTTTATATTATGATTATGTTCCATTTCCCTGCCTCTTACCATCACTGTCTTTTTTAATTAATTTCTACCACAGCACTGTGTTACACTATTTATCTTCATTCTGTGAATATGCTGACTAAACAATTTTTTTAAGGTCCATGATTTTTCATTTAGATTACAATTCTCTTGCTTTAACTTTTGGGTTTTTATTTAACCATTAAATTAAAAAGTATCTCCAGTTTAATAAATGCTGATATGATGTCAGTAAGAAACATGTAAAAGAATTTTTTCCATCAATTTTCTTGTACACTTTTGACAGGGTTTGCTTGTTTTGTGGGTTACATCTTACCACAATCGTAGCCTCTCCCCTCCCCCAAAGTTATCGCTGTGATGACAGGATTTTTGGTTGAAGTATCATGAGCACACGAATCACTCTAGTTTTGCATGTAATTGCATATTGTGGTTCCATAAATATTGTCAAGTCTCCATAATATTTTAATTAACACTAGAAATGTTGTAACATAAACACATGTATTTATGCTGGCATTAGGATAGGGTAGGAGATGGACCAGCATTAGAGGCTCCTCAACTCTCCACTCACTATTCATGAATTTATTCACCCTGTTGTCTATCTTTACTTTTGCCTTTTTCCTCCAATTCTGAGCCTTGATACACATTATGAAATTCATTAACAATAATGTGCATGTTTCACTTAATCAGAAGCAGCTACATCTGCAGCTAGTGAATTTTCTCATTCTTTGGTGGGCTAAACATTAAAAAACTTATATTGTGTTCTCACCATGTCTTGCATACCTGTAACTTATGCAGGAATTTTTATTCTATCCACACACACACATATATATGATCCTACTCGATATGTCTTGGAAGCTCAATACATTCCCTTTTGGTCTTCCACAATGTGAAGGTTTTCATTCTCCTTCAGGCCAAAATGGAGACATGAGAGTAATTTACAGTTAATATGACTGAAAACCACCAAATCTTATATAAACTATTGTTAACCAGTATTCCAAAATCAACTGTGGAATATTGGAGAGCATATTGATACCCTTTTTCGGGTACCAGATCTTCCTGGGAAACCATAACCGGCACAGGGAAAGGAACTGGCCCCCCTACCCTGATGTGTGAATATTCACACGCCGTCGGGCTTAGTACATGGGTGAGCTCTACCATCACCTACTAAACCGACCTTCGGGTTGATTACTGTGTTAATGGTTTATTGATACCCTATGCACTTTCCTTTTGACTGCATCATGATATATTGTCTACTAAGCAAATCATCATCATCAGTATTTCAATCCTAGGATTGTTTTATTGCAGCCCTCCAATCACCTCTGTTTAATGTCAATCAATATTATAATTATTTTAATTATTAATCTATTATATTTATAATTAGCACACTGCTGAACTTGCTTAGTCTTCCAAAAACAAATTAAATAGTTACAGAAACATATACCCTTCAAATGTGTATCAACTGGCAAAAAATTTCATGAACTAACAGAACATGTATGTAACGAAGACTCACTGATTACTTAATTACAGTGTGGCTGTCTTCTATCAGTTCTTTCAGATCCTTGTACTTCTGCCGAAGAGTGCATTGGAGGACAGGATACTGTGTGTCAGGATAGCCGATGTGCCTGCAAAACTGGACTGGTACCAAAACCTTCAAATGACAAATGCTTACCTGGTGAGGAGTTAAATTTATCACTGTATTGGACAGTGTTTGATTTAGGTTGTGATAAGGTATTTCTTTCAATAAAGATTTTTCTAGCAAGTCACAAGCTGTAAATTACCATAGCTTCAAATTTGTTTATTAAAATTCCTTGTTGATTTTCCCGATAATTACTATCAATCTTTTTTCTTTCTTGCTCAGTTTTTCAATAGTGGCTTATAACTAATAAAGTGAAATACATTATCATGATGAAAAAGCAATTATCATATAATAGTATTAGTACTGAAACAAACATTTTATAGATTCACTTAAGCATGGAAAGGAAACACTAACAGAAGTTCCACATTTTTTCCCCTCTAAGACTACATGATTTTCTAGACTAAGAATTCATTTCAGCTGTGTTGATGAAGATACTTTTTGTGACCTTTGTTCCGACTTAAACCAGATTTGTTTTGTTCTTTCTATATGACAAAAACAGATTTAATGCAATGGGTAAACAAGTAAGATTTACATTCAAGCTAAAATTAAATATAACAATTCCCTTTTGTCCTCTAAATCTCTTTGTGGGTCCCATTTTGAAAAAAAACTTTTGCAAAAACACTTTGCATGTTTCAGCAGTTTAAATAGAACTTGTTTTTGTCCTAAACCCAAGCACCCAATTAGAATTTTAGCTGACAGAGACATACAGAAACAATGTGCTCTTGACATTGTCACTTCAGATAAAATGTCTTAGAAAGATGCCATGTGTTCCTGAGTTAAGGATGAAAATATTAGGGGCATATAGGCACAGTTTAAAACTTTTTTTTCTTTATTTCAGTGGCTGGAAAATATCAAGACCCATGTGAAGAAGACATTCAGTGCACTGAGACCTTTGGTTCTGGAAGCAAATGCTCCAATGGAAAATGTGTATGTCAAGATGGTTACCACTTCAAAAATCATGAATGCATGAAAAATTTACGTAAGTATGACTATGTATAGATACACATATCTGCTATGGATTGGGATGTTGACAATGCTATTGTAAAATATGTATTGCACCGGTAATCAAAATTATGAATTGAAATTTGTGTTTTAAACATCTGGTTTGTATTATTGTACATATTTTAGTATTCTATTGCATTTAATATTTTTGTGGAAGAAAGCTTTAGAATAAATCTTCCAAGAATTTTTTCCTGTTCTGTAAAAATAATAAGTTTTGCAATATATATTTATTTCACTCTCAAAGAGGAGGCATTAAAGTAAAATGGGTTCAGACAGAACATCATGGAATGCTGTGAAATATTAGACAGTTGTAAAATCATTTAAGAAATATGAAATATTAATGTGCTAAATGGCAGAGAGGACAATTTGTTATACAGAGAGTTAATTTCTGAAGAGGAGGTTTCAAGTAATTCTTCTTTTAGCTCTGGAGATGAATTTCTGGGTTTTAAGATTGGTGATGAAAAGGCACCTCGCTACAATGTTCCCTAGTTACATTTGTAGACATTAATAATTCTAAAATTAGTACAATTAATCATTATAGAAATTCAAGTCTTTTTTTAAAAACATGTTTAAGAAAGGGGATGTACCCTTTATGCCAGGATGTCCTACGCACAGGCAAATGCAGTCATTTAAAACCTTGGCCTTAGAAATATGTTTTAACCTTACTTTTTGAAAATGAATAGACATCAACTTCTTCATTAAATTAGCACCCTTACTAAATCAGAGATATTATTTAAACAGGCAGAGGCATATGAGACTGAGGTTTTTCCCCAGGGTTAACTGAGCAGTGAAACTGGGAAGAGGACAGGTCGAATCACTAAATTTTGTTTCTGAGAAAATTATAAAAGCCCATGGCTGATTTGTTTAGGGTGAAGTGCGACATTATTTACTTTTTAGTAATGTTCATGTGCTTAGCATTTGACCTCATACATCGCCACCTCCATTCTAAACCCACTTTGAATTTATCCTATATAATCTTTTGCTCTAACCCTTTGTTGATAAATGTTCCCCAGAAATATCTTTGCCATGTGTTAAATGAAACTTATAGTACTAAATTCCTCACATTCAGCTGCTTTTGAATTATTTTTAGATGTGTATCAACACTGATCTAACGAAGCCTTATGGCCATAGAGGCCTCATAAATACTACAAATAAGCCCATAAAAACTCTTCCTTTCTTGTCTGCCTGAATTCTTGAGCAGTTATGATGGGAACATCTAATAAACTATTTTTATTTAAAGTTATTTTTGTACCCCTTGATAGTTTCATTTTACAAAGATGTATTCCAATAATATAAAATTAAGAAAAAGTC
The DNA here is from genome assembly GCA_037158775.1 of Hetaerina titia. Classification (NCBI taxonomy): domain Eukaryota; kingdom Metazoa; phylum Arthropoda; class Insecta; order Odonata; family Calopterygidae; genus Hetaerina; species Hetaerina titia. The sequence goes on along the minus strand of CM073776.1, from coordinate 26,962,649 downwards.
ATTTTGAAAAACTATTTGTCGATATGTACATGCATTAAAAAGAAACTTTTCCAATTAAATCAAAGTACTTGCACAATATAAATTAGTCGACAGTGATTCTCTACTATGTCAAGGGTATATGGGATTAGAAGCTACAATCAGAAAGGGACAAATGAAGACCAGATAATAGAGGGTCAGCTGGACTGCAGTCGAAGTTGCACACCGATTGGGATTTCTAGAATATAGAGAACTGACACTCGGATATCAGAGCATTTTTTTAATGTTTTGTCTCACAATTGTGCATTTGAAACAAGTGAAAAGTCAAGCCACTCAATCATTATTAGGTGATCCCTTTTTCAGCTCTCCCCAGCTAGTTACTACATTTTTCAATTAAATAGTATCTTAAACTGTCCTCTAGTAGAAGCTGTTAAGGTTAAATAATGCTACCAACCAATAAAGAAGATATTCATGTATGAAGACAATGCATTTCATTGAGAACTGCATTGCTCTTATGGAGGAACATCGTCATTCTTTCACCAATTATTTTATTTTCTAAAGATCACTGCAGGTAATGCCATTCAAAATCTAATGCAATTTGCAAAAAATACCGAAGAAAATTTTTTTAAAGACACCTAACCAAAAATATTACTTGAATAAATATGTCTCAATGATGAATAATTGGCATATTTCAGAACTTGATGATGCTATCCAATGAGAGACTAGACAAAGTTGTGAAAGATTTCATGTATGGGGAAATATTTTAATTGCTCTGTATTTCATTCAAATTTAAGCAAGTTTTCCACCAACAAAACAACCAATTTAAAACAATGACTCCATTAGAATCTGCTACACAAAAGAAAAGTTCCTTGAAATATAGTATGTTTGAATGTTGAATTGCACAGCTTTTAATCTAAATTCTTATCGATTTCCCTTAGTTTTGGGTGATCGATGCGGGACTGGAGTTGATGGAGATTGCTTCCTGGTCCATAGCATGGGAATTGAACATGTTGCCTGCACTGATGGTGTATGCAAATGCAAAGGAAACCTCATTGCAACTGCTGACAATCAAAAATGTCTAAGTGAGGGGCAGACAGGTGAGAATATGCTTTGTTCTAGCTTTTGCATATTTATGATCATTTAAGAGTAACTCGGTAGCTGAATTAGCTAGACCAGCTAAATTTATTGATTGTATTTACTAATACCTCTTAGCATAATGCATTCTTAGAATTTCTCCCGACTCTTTTGATTTCTCTACGATGTCTAGGGATACACTTCTTCATTTGTTTTCCTTTCTGTTAACTTTTTTTACATTTTTCTCCACACTCTACATTTCAAAAGTCTTCTGCATAAGCTCAGTATTTGTAGGAACAATTTTATGCTCCACATTGAAGATTTCATTAGTCTTTTCTTTATATCTTTACTGACGATTACCATCAAAAGCTTACCCTCTGGGTAAAACCTTCTTTACCTATAGCAATTCTTATTTTAATGTCCTCACTACTTAAATCAACGTCTTCTCAAACATTTGCTTAATAGGTCAACTGCGCTCATTTATGTCCCCTACTTTAACTTTTATCTTCCATCTAATTACATAAGAACCTCATTAAATTCATCTCATTATGATTGATGCTGCACCTACCACACTATGTATTTAATTCTATATGTTGATTAGCAGAGGTTGTAACCACCAGACTCATTATCTGTCAATCTAACTGATTTGAAGAATTCCTCACCTACTTTCACTCCTGTCTCCAACCCTTCTCATTGCTCTCTGTTTCCACTTCATGTGTGTCGAAAAGCATGGGTGATCATTGACAGCCCTGCCTAAAACTGCCTGATTGGCTGACTCATGATAAATTATCTATTCCACCCAGTCTGCCCCTAGGTTCTACAGCACGCATTCATTTATTCTGTCAAATATCTCCTTGAAATTCAAAAAGCAAACTAGGCATCCTGATAGGGTAATGTACTTCTCTCTATCAATCAACTTATTTTTTCATATTGTATACTTCCATCCCTTGCTTTATGACTTTAACTTTCATAAACTTCACAAGGGTCCCTAGGCTGCAAATCCATATTCTGATTGACACTTGACCCTGCAGTTTCCAGGGTTTGTTATATGTTTGTGTCCATCACTAGTTGAATAAATTAAAGCAACAAATGCATTTTCTTGCTTAGGTTGTAGTAACATATGCATTTTGCCATTGAGAATTCTTCTTGAATGCAATTTTACGGTAATGAGTTATGCCAGTGTATTAGCATCTGAAATTGCAGATTTATACTTAAACATTTGAGGAGCTTTCTTAGCATTGGGGTGCTATAACATTATTAACAAAATGAATTCTTAAGAATGTGGTGAATCTTACCAATTTTCTACATGCTGGCATTATAATACTGCAGTCGGTGAAGTGATCTTAATTAATAATTTCCTTTACCTTCGTCAGAGCATAGTTCTGAGAAAAATCCTACAATATCTCATTAATGTGTTGTGATCTTCTTGCAGCGTGGTGACGAAACAGGATTTAGGATCTTTAGCAATTATTGAGACGACATGTTCAACTTAACGTGGGCCGGAAGTGACGTTTTAAAAAAACGACTTCCTACTTTTATTCTACAAAAACAAAAGCAAACACATACAAACATCGCTCAAGCCAGCCCAAAAGAGACAATGTTACCAACCTTGTACAAAACAACAGCAACTTGATTACACATATACAACATAATGAAAGAAATAAGTCAACAGTAGTACAAGTATCTCCAGTGGATATTTAATTCTTCCACATTATTCAACTAAATTGGCTCAATTTTCATTGAAGTCCTTTAGAACAAAAACCTTATTAAAGCTTTTATTGCAAGTCCATTGGCCATTTTACAAATTGTTAAAAAAAACAACATTGCTGATTTACTGCAAACATTTTGAAGCTTGAACAAATATGGTGAAAATTATTACATAAACACTACACTCCACAGTCCTCTTGGACTGCCATTTAAGTAAATTAATAAATGCAATATTTAGGCACTTTCTTTTGAAGATATTCAAACACATTACCAGAGGTAAAATAGTAATTATTTTTACAATGCTTAGCCTGCATTACTTGGAAACAATATTTTTAATTGTCCTTGTAATTTCATTGAGATGTATTTGTTTTTCTTTTAAATTTAGCATGTGGTATCATTATTTCTAAAATAGTCACTGAATTAATTTTCAGATCCTGGGAGTGGTGGAGGAGCTGAGTCGGTTCAACCATTATTGATTTCATTTGTAATGGTCTTGTTTGCAAGATTTTTCTTATCTTAATGCTCCACCTTAGTTAAAGTTGTGCTTTTTTATGCTTCAGCGTGTGAGCGGGAATGAATGATGATGGATGAATTTTCATGTAACATTTTTGTGTTCCTTGAATGATTATTCATCCAAGAAAACTTTACATTTAGTACCTCTCATGATGTAATTATGATTTTAAATGGCCTAAGTTCCTTTTGACTATCCAAGCTTATCATGTCTCCCCACAAACTGAAACAAACTTTTTTGTAATTTGTTTGTGGCCCACGATAGAAGAAATTCATTTGATGCATACTCTAATTAACACCACTTAATAACAGGGTGGGGTGAGCTGCCAAAATTTGTTTCCATTAATTTCAGTTACTGGCCCTAAAATGTAGCAGCTACTCCATTGGAAGAATAAAAACTAGGTACACTGGAGGGACTAAAAATTCATTACAAAACTGTGAAAAAAAAAACATAAAAATATTATACAACATAAGAAACTTAATAATTGAAGAGTGATACTTTTAATATTTAAAGGCAATTCTGAAATTGTTTTGAGTGCGTAACAATTTAGTTTCAACTCATTTAAGGGAGAGGTGTTGACTTTAGGGCTACTTTCAATCAATTACATCCAGTGAAGTTCTCAAATGATGACGCACAAACTAGAGTACAACTGAATCCCAGATAGCATCTGAGCAGCATTATTGAATGTAACTTCTACAAACTTAATACATGAACCCAAGATGTAGCATGCATTATTCTAAAAGTAACTGCTCAGTGAATATAGGATTTAATTACATGAAATGAAAGCAAGAAGCTGCGGAATTGTACTCTGAAAGTGAAATCCTGTAGGATTGCCATGGTAACAACTTTTGCCTATTGGTCGTTGTTGGACACACATGATAGAAGCACTAATAGAAAAATGAGGTAATGCATTCACTTGTTTTTTTATTTCCTTTGGATTCACACACTGGCTTACAACTTCCATATGAGAGAATTTGATGCCAATAAGGGTCCATTTCCTTTTTGGAATCTATCTTTCCACAGCAGCCCTGGGTGATAGTAAAAGGTTATACTTTAACTATAAATTTGTCTTGTGCCTTGTGACATAAGGCAATAATAAATGCGGCAACGAATATAGCTGGCCAGTATTTTTATTTAGCTGCTACAATGAAAGCTACCTCTTGACAATGTAGCCAATCACACCTTAGAAAAAAGAGTAACTTCTAGAACATAATGCAAAAAAATAACTAACTGCTACCCAATCCTGCTCAGTGCACACGTACATGATTTGTGCAGTCAAATGGCAATGTTTTATGTTAAAATTTTCTCTGAAATGTACAGAATAACTGTAATAAAATAAATAAGATTTTCTACAAAGTGTCGAGTTTCATTCAGCTTAATAATTGGATTTATTTTAGGGGTACATTGTTATTGAATTTCGAATTGGGCCCTCTGGTCAGTAGTTCAATGTTCTACCCCTGGACTACCTTGACCCATATATATATATATACTACTGACCAGAGGGCCCGGGTTCGATTCCCAGGCAAGCCTCTCTGGGCACCTGCAGCTCCACCCAAGCTATATGATTTTTCGGTTACCAGATCTTTGTAGGAAACCGTAACTGGCACAGGGAAAGGAACTGGCCCCCATACCCTAATGTGTGAATTTAACACACCTTCAGACTTAGTACTGATTGAACTCTACCATCACCTACCAAACCGACCTTCAGGTTGATTACTATTTATGGTCTATTATACATATTGTATATGGCCATCTATCCAATATAATTAATATTTTGAAGAGCTGGCCTTAAATTGTGCTAGCTGGTGTAAAACCCTAAGAAATGTCTTTTGCACCCAATCTTCTTTCCAGTGCATTAATACCAGCAAATGTCGAAGTATCTAATTTTTGATAATCAAGAAAATTATTGACTTTGGAAAAATCACCAGGAATCACTAAGAACTACAATAAAATCACTTTAATTATAGAAAAGTGAAAAAATATATGGATTGAACTATATAAATTTTTTGGTCAGAATGTAATTCTACATGTGCAAATCAGTATTAAACCATAATTTCAGCACCAGTTGCAATTTCTTGTGATGCGTCATGCTACATAATTACAAAATCAAGATTTTCCACAGTGACTTGGACCAACAGTGCCAAATAGGCAAAGGAAACGATGAAAGCAGGTCATTGATTTTACTCAAATTTTGCACACATTAGTTCAATGACAATTTAGAACTCAAAAGCATTAATATGAAAGAAATTTTGATGAACACATTTTCTCAGCCAACCAATTGGCAACTGTCTTATCTGAGTTTCGTTTTGCTGACTGAATTTAGACCATCCTTTTTTATAATGAACTCGGGTCCCAAAACAATTATGCCTATGGTATGAATATAACCTTTGATCTTTTCTATTTCAAGTGAGCTAAATATAACAAAGCAAGAGGTCTCTCAGAAGAAATGTTTTTTCTCTTGTTACCACTTTTTTCCAATTTTTCCTTAAAAGTGCCTTTTCTTGTAGTTTTCCTTAAATTTTAGTCCAGTCATATGAAAAATGGATACGCTAATTAAAAAAAGTGAATCTAGAACTGGCAATCTGTGTTATTTCTGCCTTAGCTCTGAGTAGTTAATGAACATATTTCATCAAATGTATGGACCTATTAGAAGGGCATAAGAGAAAATCACACTTGTTTCGAATTTGATAGACAAGCCCATTCACTGCCAAAAGAAAAGTGGATGCTTCCAAGATAAAGAGTCATGGTCTTGAGCGTTGCAAAAGGTTCATTGTTTTGACAGTCATTACAAAGGTCTGCTAATGCAGCAGAAAAATTAAATAATTAATCTATTATGGACCTCATGAATAACAAATTAAAAAAAATAATTCTAATTGACATGTAACCCTATCTGTAACATGGCTAAGCATGTAGGATGCAGGCAGATAGGGATATTGCTGCACTGAAAGCAGTTAAAAGGAGAAAGAGGTGGAGAGTAGGTGGTTGGGAGTGTGAAAGCCAGAACAATATCGGAATGAGAGGAGGAGAGCTAATCACAGTCAGGAATAGATTGAGCAATAGATGTTCACAGTGGTCACTCACCTGTAAAATCTGTATTGCCTGAAGAATTCATGGAATTTATTTGAATGTGAAAAAGTAAGTTGTATTCATATGAAATAAGGAGTCAATTTAACTCAAGAATGCAAAATCTGTTTTCTTTTCGGATCCAAGCACAGGGAGCTGATGCATCCTGATTGGTAGGAACATAAAAATGGTTTTAATCATGAATGAATCACAATTAAAATGGCTATGTGTTCCTATCCATCCTAGGAAAGAGGGTGAATTTCCTTTCTCCCACTGATGAACTCCCAGGAAGGACCTTTCCTAGGAAACCCTTCAAAAATGAAATATAGAGGCCAGCATCAGGAAGAGCATTACTGCAGTTCAGGCTGTCAAAAATCATATCAAGAGTCGTAATTCAAAACAGGAATTTCTTTACATTTTTATGTTTCCCCACCAATGAATAGCCTCTAGCCACAATATGCCTGAGGACATCTTTTGCTAGATGAACACTCATTTTTCTCAATTAGAGACATTGAAAAATGCTTTTATGAGAGGTTGAAAATGCTAAAATAAAAGAAAAGTAGTGTCATTTTTAAAGAATAATTTCAAGTCAACACAGTTTTCTCAAAATATATGGATATCAAATTTGAGGAAATCAAATATGGGGTTTTTGGATATCCACTTTAACAGCAACTAAATGGATGATAATTCACTGCTGCATTACTATTTATAAACATGTGGAGATGCTCTGACTTGGCCATTAGTTTTAAATTTTCTTTCCCCAAAACCCATGGTAGCATCCGATTTGCTTTTGCCATAGTCAAGAAGGGTATCTTTAAAGAATTTTAGGGGGTGTGGAAGATCAAAAATGTTAGAGATCCTTTCTCCTTCCAATTCAGACACATAATTGGAAAAGAGTACCTTAAAGATTTAATGCTTTTATATTAAATACCCCCCCAATAACATACGGTATCAATGACATAGATCCCTGTTTTTTTTATGCAGTATTCACTTCAAAAATAATTGTAGGAAGTTCTGTGGTTGGAGTTGGTCCACGGCTAAAATCTTTACAGCTGCTTCCATCAAGTGCCATTAACACTAAAAGCTGCCTAGCATGGATTCCTGACATTCCGCTGCCGTCATGGTCGACATAACCACATAGTTCACAGGTAATTTTAATGCGAGAGTTGTGGCTTCAAGGGATTTATTTAATTACAGTTAAAAAACAGTCAATTTTGGCCTTTTTCAATGGCGTATGAGCATGGTCAATCACAAGCATCCTATCTCTAGGTGGCATAAAGCAGACCAAGGAGAAAATCAAACCGCGACCTCTGGGATAGCGATAACATTACCCCGACGACGGCTATACTTCATAAAAAAACAGGAGTACAGACCAGACCATTGGGGTTCCTTATTTTTCCCAATGCTGTCTGAAACGATGCAAATATTTCCTCATGGATTGTACTCTTCAGATTTAGAGTTAATTCTGGATTTAGTGGATTAGGTAGTCTGTTTTTATACCATACTTACATGGTTTTTCGATTCTGAATAAGACCCAGACCGATGTACTGAATGGGTCATAAGAGATGACCGAGCATGCCTCCGATCCAATTACTGCCAATCGAACAAAAAAGGTGAGAGAATAACGTTCTAAATTCCTCTATTTTGTTTAAGGCCGAAATGTCGTAAAAATAAAAATTTTATGATCAACAACGGGTTTGTCCCAAAATTAGTAACGAATACCTACAATCAATTGTCAGTGCGTCACATAGTCAATGCATATGTCTTGCCCCCGCTGCAGCATTATCTTCATATAATCATTAATTAAATTTATATTTAACTAGGATGCATCCACTTTGAACGATTTAACAACCTCAAGGGAGCGCCACTTAAAAATGTATATAAAACAAATGAGTAACATAAAGTGCATCACTAGTCGAGTCCTTGAGAATAACTTTTATTTTAAATTTTTTTCAGTAAAGCTTTTTGACGAGAGTGGTGACTTTGATGATTTGGTACTTTCTGTTACCTTTCCTATTCAGTTTATGCTTTCACTCTCGGTATCCGTCCACAAAAAGATATTTTGGTTTAATTCAAAAGTAAACATTTACACGTATTTTGATCTCTATATAGACTTCTCGCTCATAGATAAATAATGACATCTAAGATAAAGCGCATGACGACTACATTGTTAAAAATTAATCGCTCTATTTGAGTAGGGATAGTGTAGTTTTGCCACTAATTTAAATGGACCTTTAATTTCAATACTATGGCATCTACAGTACTCATTTAGGGGTCTTTCATTCTACATTTTAAAGACTGGTGTAGACCTTTTTAAAATGAAGAAGGTTAGTGTTTTATTTGAAAGTTAAATCTAAACTTAATTTCTTGGGTTAAGACGGATGACTGAACAACCACAAATGATGACCAATGCCTACCACATACTATTAAATGAGAAAACTGCAAGGAAATAAACGTATGTAGTCAATATGGAAATTGATTCAGCTAAAAAGATTTTAATTTGAGCTACATGCATGTTGAGACATTCAAGGAGACCGAAATTGCGTAAAACTGATAATCTATATTTGAGGAAATAGTGATCAATCAGGAGGCCTCCGATCCTTCCAATCTTATTTCCTTCAATATTATTCCTGGAAAAACCCGACTACGACACCGAGCCAAAGTTCATTGCCGATGAACCTAATATATAATAATCTATAGTTTCCGAAACCTTAAATCATCACATTGATCTCGGAAGTTGAGATGCAAGCGCATTCCTCATTTATTGCAGTCTTAGGCGTTTTCATTTTTTCTGATTGAAAAATATATAGAACCATTGGTCATCGAATTAATATGGACTTTATTTGTTAATGATTCCGGAGACACATTTTGCGAAAGTGTAATTCTTTAAATGAATTTTTGAAGTGTTTACACATTAACGCTGATGCTTAGCAAATTCCAGAATTTTCCGTATGTATGGCAGGCTTGTTCTGTATTAAACTATTATTTTGCTCTATGTGCGAATATTTAATTTAGAGTGGCATTTTATTGTACATTTATGCATAGAACAAAGTGCGCAAACAACCCTCTCTCCTCCCACACCATGCCTAGAACTTCTTCTTTGCTTTCCTTTCTGTCCATCTTACTTTTTTCATCCTTCATTACACCCAATACACAAAGGTCTCTAAATCTAAGTTTCTAATAATGCTTCGAGGAACAAGTTTCCGCGTTGCACAAAATCATGCGCCATATCTATGCTTCAACTAATCTTTTCTCAACGGCCTTATTCATAGTTGCTATAATCAACTCCTCTTTACTTGTAAAAGTTTATTTCCCAAGTAAAATTATTCTGGTTTTCGAACTACTTTCACCACTGTCGTTCAAAACACATTACAAGCTGTTTTATCTATTCTAGTCCAAGCCCTCTACTTGTTATGTGAAAGTTGGCTTTCATATTTCCCGAAAAACTTTTAGCTTTGTTTTACTTCCATTACTTATCATTCTCTCTTTCTATGTTTAAACTTGTTGCCATTATACCTCCACCGTAGTTCGTAGACGTATCCTTTCCATCTCTCCTGAATCTTTCTGGGTGGATTAATAATTTTCCTGCTCCATATTTTATAATATGCAAGGATATATCCTTCATACTCCCCAAAAATACCTTCAACTACTAGTGGAGCGCACCCATTTCATCCTTTCTCTGGAAACTCTTAATAAGTACTTATTAATCCACCAATGTTTTCTTATCTTGTTTCTCGCCATCATTAATATCTATTTCCTAATATAAGTTGCTGTAAAATGAGGATAAAATGTTTTAGTTTAAATTTACTATAAAATAATTATCGGAGCACTAACAGTGTACTGTCAAACTCACCATGGGTTACAACATTATCCACCAGTGTTTCGACAGTATAATTTGTGGAACGGGTATTAACACATATCATTTTAGTCATATGCAATCACATGGAAAGGGGAGGGAGTATGACTACCCAGAAGATTGGGAAAGAATTTATCTCTGACGGGGTTTCCAAGAAATTTCGAAGTTTACGATGTTAAGGTCAAGGAGTTCATGAGCAGCATGATACCCTCTTCGGAAGGAATTTGATATTTGTTTCCTTGTTACTTACACCACATGATCTCTGTTAAAGATACGTTATTTTGGAAGAAAATATACTGCACGCGTGTGACCTGAAAAAGACTTCGTGTTGGTAGGATTCCAAATTTAAATTGTTGCGCAAGTTAACACTCTTTCACAAGCCTGATAGAAAAAATGCCACGATAATCAAGACAACATTTTCAGAACAAAAATACATTCACTCAATTTGTTAACACAATATGCTCAATGTTCATCATCAACAAAGCGCGCAATTGAATATGGTTTGCACAGAAAACTTGCCCTTATTAACGAATTCCATAAATTAACAATCAATGATTAAATGAATTACTGTAAAATATTGTAGAATGTAGCCATTTGAAATATTTTTATTGTCCAGGATTTTATTTTTTAGAATGATCGAAGAATTAGTTTTCATCAGATATCCTTAAAGAGGTTTTGGATATTTATAATTTACAACAAACTATTTTCACAAGGTCAATTTCCTTCAAATAGTTCATGAGGAATACGTAAATGAATTTTATCATTATTAAATGGAATTTCTGGGGGTCATAATTTCCAAATGCAAGATTGTATATCGTTTTTAACCCAACGTGTGCTTTATGGTTCATATTTTTATAATTGATGAATGATATATTTTTATGATATTGGATAAACAAAGGAAATAGTACTGCATAAATTGCATAAATAATGTTGTCTAATTTTAAACGCATTAAATTTGAGTCTACATCATCGTGCTTACCCTGGAAACTGACGGCAAAAGGCAAGGATGAAAGGAAAAATGAAAAGGAGGGGAGAATGGGACAACGGGGCTGGATTAATAATTTTTCTTATTCAGGCTGGAAAGAAGGACCCACTTAATGATATGGCTTTAAAATCTTTTTCTCTAGTTTTATTTTTGCCAACCGGTTACAAAATTCAACCCTAGCAAGTCATTTCACTAAGAGTAAGCAATGAATCAATGAAAATATTCGAATTCAAGTTGAAAACGATCAAGCGTTCAACGTTTTCTTCTCATATGTATTCTAACAAGGGTCCTAGAACGACTGTGACTTTATTTTCCATTATATTACCATCTTTTCAATAGATTGACGCTGTTGCTATATGCCGAAGGGTCCATCTTGCGGAAGAAACTTTTCAGTCTCATCCCTTCTAACTACTGGACGGAGTTTTGAAAATTTGAAATGTAATGTCACATACCGATATCCATCCTGTACGATTCATGGAGAAGAAATAGCAGGCAGGATCAAGCAATGTCTTTTCCTTTTGCCTTTTCTTAACAGAAGTTCTTAGCAAAATGAACAGCGTCGGGCGTGTAAACGATGAAGTATATACGAAGGCATGAAGAGGTCATGCGATCCATGAATCGATCAAGGAGCTGCTTCAAACTAACCATAAGATCTCATGACTACCGATGAGAAGTGGAATCATGAATTTTTCTCTTTGCTAGGCGTACATACTATATAGGCTTTTATACGCGTGAATGGTAACTTGGTAGATTTCACTTACCGCGCTTGGCTGTACGGTTTGAAATCAACATGAAAGAGTGACTTGAAGTGCCGACTGACGAGGATTGAAATCCAAGTTCATTCTTGGGACAGCAATGCGCATGCGCAGATCACGACAGTTAAAGAAGACCGTCGCTTATACGTTAAAGAACTCGTTGATAGATGGAGTGGGCGTATTATTTTTAAGTCTCGTTATGATGCCAGTGATACTTAGGATTCGAAGTCCCAGCAGTAGGCGATACCACAATTGGTGAATGGCTGCAAGGCAGGGTTCTCCGAGTCCCTTGTAGTAGGTAACCCTCTAAAATCGAGGAAAAATGAAAATTATAGTCGGAACTCGGATGGGCACTTCTTAATTCTAACCTGTCCCTACCTCCCTAAAACCTTCTTTTCGAAGTTTGACCCGAGTTTCATGGCCACATAAATCGCATGGCCGATAACCGTCGTATGGAATTTTCCTTTTACGACGACAGCGTGGGGCGACTTTAGGCAAAAAAAAGATTAAAACTTAATCCAATAACCTAAGAGGCAAGCAAAAATTAAACCATATTTCAATGCGCAAGCTAGAAGTATGAGTCATGGAGGGGTACGAAAATTGTGAAGGAAAATTATCAGTAACATTTAATAAGATGTTTCTAAGGCACCGATTTACGATCTCTGATCGTATCGTAAGTTTCCCCCGACAAGGGGATTTAGATTGGTGAACTCAAAACTTGAGAAAACATCAATTAGGCTTAGTTTTTGCGAACGCATAAATATGGATAAAAATATCACATGATTTGGAATATACCCTTCAAGCTGACAGAGGGCTGCGGTGGGGATGAGATTTGAATTGCGATAAAAAGGACTCTTGCAAAGAGGTTGAGAATCAATGAGGTAAGACATATTTGACTGGAAAAAAATGGTGAATTATTAATCTTTTTAAAGGGAATTGTTACAAGTTGGCAGTTTTCAAGGTGACATGCATTTAATGCATATTCATGCATCAAATTTCACACACATACACGTGCATCCAATAATCATACCCGTTTTTGGCATATTTTATGAAATATGTATGCATTGACAAAATTTGAAAAGGAGCTGGATGGTTCCGCAGGTAGACTGTTCAAGTCAACGATTGTTTTGTCGAGAAAAGAATATTTTTTATGTTAGCAAAAACAAGAGTGGTCTGAAAAGTTTCCGACCCAACAAAGATACAAGACATTTTTTCTGAAATTTTCTGAGGTCGGAACTATTCAGACGACGCACCCCCCCCCCCACACACAATTATCTTCAAAGCAGGACGCTCCTCGGAGATGCAAACATTTCGAAAAACACAGATATAATTTTTTTTAAAATAGAAACACAAAGAAAGGGCACTCAGATATGTAGTTTTCACGTTAAGAAGATACGGCCGTCTTTATATAAATTTATATAGAAATATATATATATATGTATTTTATTATTATTATTATTAGGTATTCTACCGGTTAAGGCAGGTTTCTGGATAGACACAACCATCAAATAAACATTTTGTAACTCCGAACAAAACCCAATCCAGCAACCTACACTACATCAGGTCCCTCTTCATCTTTGTGTACCTCCTTCCTCCCTTCATCCCGTCCAACATCCCTATCCTGTTCCTGCCCTTACCTCGCTTGCCCCACATTCTCCCCTCTATTACCCTCTTCAACATTCCACTACCGCTCAATACGCCTTTCATCCATTTTTCCTGCCTCCAGAGGATTTCTCTCAACAAACCCCTCTCCTCACCCACCATCTCCAGTACTTCCTCATTTGTTTTCCTTTCGGTCCATTTCACCTTCTCCATTCTTCTCCACACCCACATTTCAAAAGCCTCCAATCTACGTCTATCCTCCTGCTTCAGTGACCACGTTTCCGCACCATACATAGCTACGCTCCATATCAGAGTTTTTACGAGTCTTGTCTTAACATCCCTACTCAACGTCCCCGTCATCAACTCCCTCCTCCTTGAGAAAGCCTCCTTGCCTAGTGCAATTCCTCTCCTTACGTCCCTACCACTTTGACCGTATTGGTCCAAAACACTTCCGAGATATGTAAACTGTTCTACCTGCTCTATTTTTTCCCCTCCTATTTTAATGTTTAGCTTAGCCTTTTTCTTTCTGGAAAATCGCATAACCTTTGTTTTATTAATATTGATTCTCATCCCATATTTATCGCACTGAACCTCCAATTCACTCAGCAATGCTTGCAACCCCTTGGCTGACTGAGCTACTAATGCTTGGTCATCAGCAAACCTAACCGATTTTACGAACTCCCCTCCGACTTTCATTCCTACCCCCAGTTCTTCCCATGCCTCTTTAATCATTTCCTTCACATATACGTTGAACAGCACCGGTGACAATGGGCAACCCTGCCTTACCCCTCTTCCTAACACTGCCCATCCTGACTCTCCGTTCCCCACTCGCACCTGAACTATCTTCTTCTACGTCATATTTCTTTTCTATGTCTAACCTTGTCGGCCTAAGTTCTTTACCATACAGTGTTTCTATCTATTCCTTCCATCTCTCTTGGACTTTTCCTGGTTCAACTATTATCTTACCCACTTATATTTTTATGTCCGATTCGCAAATTACGAGATCCGAAAAATATGATCGATTCGCAATTTTTTTGCAACGTTGTGGGCCCGGTTTCCGGAATCGGCACACCAATATAGTCTTAAAATGGTCAAAACGGGGTCTTGGAATCCCCATTGACTACTCGGCCAAGTTTAAGACGCAAAAAAATATGTCCGATTCGCAAATTATTCATTCTCCCCCCCTCCCGGGAGAAATACAACGAAATACCCTAAGAGGATCATATTTCCCTTTGGTTATTGGCAAGGTACTCATTAAATGTGTACATTTTTTGTGAGTGTAAATATTGTGGTCCCAGCAAACCACCATCTCCTGTACTATTTATTTGTGTTTCGTATTGATTACTGAGACTTAGTTTACCTTCTTTTCCATTGCTTACATGAATATTTTCCATTGCACGGCATAAAAGTTCTTCTCTAAACACACTTAGCCTAACTTCGCGCTTCTTACAACTCTAAAAGATCATGAAATCTGAGAAAGTTTATTATTAAATAAGAGATTTTATAGTCTTATAGAAGGCGCACCATTTTCACTACACGCAATAAGCGTGTTCGAGGAAGGAGGGGCTTCATCTGAAAGATAATGTTCTAAGAGCTAAAAAATCTTAGGATTAAGTGAAGATGACACCAATAACAACCAATGCCCCTGAAATGATAATTTTTATTAGGTCATGAAACTTACCGCAATTAAAATTTTTATCACACACTCGATCGATGGAACGCGGGGTATATAAAACATTAGCTGTGTACCCACTACTTAGGAAGCGTGAACTTCACCATTTACTTGGTAATTTTAATCCATAGATTCAATGGAAATGAACGGTCGCGTTGCTTTAGCAATAGTGCTTCTAGGCATTCTTCATTTTGAGCACACAACCAGTGCTCCGGAATGTCTAGCTGATGAAAAGTACCCCGGAGGCGTCAGACTCAACATATTCTCTGCAAGGAACAAAATCGGAAAATGGGTGACCAAATTCTCTGCCTATAAGGACGACTCGAATATTGACGGATACAATGATATTGCCTTGGACATATCTCAGGATTTGGCAATGTGTCAAGGAAGACGAACCTTGATCATTCGGGGGCAAATAGAAGGTAATTATGACGAACGAGTTTAATTATTTTCGCGATTGCATTCGTGTATATTGATTAAAACATGACTGTTTCGACCACGTAGAAGTCGTTTCCTCCTGTAGGTTCGATATGTTTTTATGCTTCCGGCACATGAAGGCTCGCGTCCAGCGTGATCCCATCGACTTTTTTATATATCCTTCACAATTTTACCCTATCATTTAAGTTTTCATTTTGAAAGATAAATTCAGTTACGGTGGCCAACAATAGGGTAGGAAATTTTAATACTGTTACGCTAACGATGTTAGTCTTTTTATAAGGTTCATTTTTTCAGACATTATTAGTGGAAAAATCTCGAAAATAAATGTCTTCAATAGGACCAACCGGCAAAAGACTTAAAAAATAACAGAGCGATGAAGTAAAGAACGGAATTCACTTAACCGTCACCTTACGTTCTTATCGTCAATTTGTAAATAATTTGTACTAATGCAGTGTTGCTTTCGAATTTGGAACGTGAAGAAATCTTATGAAAAATTTGCGGTTGAAAATAAACTACTCATCTCTTAGAGTCCGCTATATTAATCTGTTTCAAATTATTATGCTCAGAAACAGGAGCAACAGAGGGAATATAATAATGTAATTTCATTTGGAATCGGGAACATTGCGTAAATATACTTTGCATTAAAACAACTAGAATGAAGTTTTCAGTGAAATAAATTATTAAGTTTTCATTCTTAGGTTTCGATGTGACTTTCTAATTGATATGGTTTATTAAATGGATATCAATCCATGAGATATTTGAAATATGGTTAATATTAAGTAACCAATATTGCTTTTTTTAATATTTCATCTGAATTAATGTCTTCCATTTCCAACACGAATCAAAAGAAATACCCTGAATAGCGCAGCTCCATAGAACCACTACGAATGATCTTCATGTCCATTACATGCTTTCGATAACCTCTCACATTCATTTATTTTTTCTCAACAGACAAGAATCCACATAGGAGCCATACCCGGGAATGTGGAACGAAGGAGATACGCTTCCACCCAAAATGTGGAAGCAATGCGGTTGTAGTTAACGACGGGCGTACTGTGACGAAAATTAAGTGAGTACAGACAGCATATCCACCATAGTTCCTCTGCTGTTAGATCGAATTGTCACAAACTTCTAAGCTACTCTTTAATTTTTCAAACCCTCCATTATTTCATACTTCCTTACACACTATGCCATTGGTTGATTCTCCTTTTTTTTGGCATTTTTTCTGTCACCACTAAGATAGGGGATACATAATTTTTGGTGTAACTACAAACGTGGAGCGCTCGACGAATTCTAATGCGGTAATGGAACACTTGGCGTTGTACAAGGTGAGACTCGTACGAAATACTCGATGCCATCCGAATTTGAGAAAATCATTTTTTTGGCGTAGAGAGAGGTCTAGGCCTCCTACAATGAGTGAGTGAGTTCCTCACGCCATAAAGGCGTAGCCAGTACAAAGAGAATTCAATCCTCATACGTAGTAGAGTACATTTCCTGATTAATTATTACGGTTCATTTGTCAAGCTTAGAATTTCCACGCAAAAGAAAAATTCAATTGACTACCAAACATTTTTGATCAAATTTTACTGAAATAAGTTATGCATGTCAATGTTCGTTTAAGCTGCAGTTGCTTGGGCTCTGAGAAAAATTAAAATCTACCGAATCCCCATATGAGCTTAAAGTTACTTCACTAGTGAGAGTGATGCTAAACACAATATTCCATCTTTTTATTTTAATAAAATAATTAAAAGAGAATTTCCTTTTAAAACTGTGTAACCAAACTGTGAGGGAACGAGACCAGGGGTAGCGGTAGCGATATCTGCCTCTGGAGCCGAAGGTCACTGGTTGGATTCCCGGATGGCGAAAATTTTCAGCTAAAAAAATTTGTAAATGGTTTTTCGGAACGAGGCAACCAGACGGAAAAAAACACAACAATGGTATTTTTACTACGAGAAAAATAGACTCCTACTAAAAAGCTACCGTGAACCCATGGTGAAAGACAGCAGTTTCACAATTAGCCACTGGTGGCGCAGACCGAGTTGGTCGGCCCAGCATCAGCTGCCACAGCTGCGGGCGTGAGTGAAGTTCATGGTATCGGTAGCTGTACTGCAATGCAATGTGGAAGGCAACAGGAATCCACTAAATTATTAGAATATACAACCTTGCCTTGCATTCAAATATAGTAGAATGTAGTGGCTGCAGTAAACCAATCCTAGGATTGAAATACTGATGATAATACGTCGCTACATGCGTTTATTTTTTCACGACGCCTAAGAAATATGAAGTAATGCCATAAATTTAGTATTGTAAAAACTCATAACAGCACATCACTTCCCTTTCAGTGTTGGTGAGACTGGCTTTGGTGTTACTTTTACAAATCGCCCTCTGAAAGACAACGAACTCTTTGAAGTTATATTGGACAGGAAGACTACTAACTTCCCAAATTCACTGGCCATTGGCGTTTCTCCGTACTCACCGACCGACATTACCATCAACAAGTTTATCACAGATCTTAAGTGAGTATGAATATGAAAAAAAGATTATTCAAATTAAATAAATTTGTTCACTTCTTGTCGGTATTAAGATAGATTAATGCCACGTTCGGAAGAGATGCCTTCCCAAGAAAAAAAATAAACTTTGCTGTTCCATGATGATTAGGGTCTTAGCTTCCGTTGGGAGTCGGTCTTTGGATCAGTACTTTTAACATTAAACAAATTTTAATGAAAATACAAATGATATTTAAATTAATAGACGAGGAACTACGTATAACAAAAGATATTAGGGAAATAGGGTATATATGGACATATTTATAAATATAATCCTATGGAGGCAGGAAAAATGGATGAAAGGCGTATTGAGCGGTAGTGGAATGTTGAAGAGGGTAATAGAGGGGAGAATGTTGGGCAAGCGAGGTAAGGGCAGGAACAGGATAGGGATGTTGGACGAGATGAAGGGAGGAAAGAAGTACACCGAGATGAAGAGGGACCTGATATAGATTAGTTTGCTAGGTGGGGAGTCACAAAATGCTTATTTGATAGTTGTGTCCATCCAAAAAAACCTACCTTAAACGGTAGATTACCTAATAAAATATAAATTTATAAATATAAATATATGTATTTCAACAATAACTGGATTAAAACAGCTTTGATTATGATTGTAAAATCTAATTAATACCTAATATCTGTTCCTCGCTGCTGAAAATAATTATAAGTCCTTATATTGTATTCATTCATGAGAACTATCATATTCGCACCTTTTTTCGCCACAATTGGTAACTTTAATTCTATTAAAGAAATTATTGCAATCCTAGTCATACTTACGTGCGTACGTAATTTATATTAAAAGTTTTATTCTAATAATGGGAATAGTGAGGGGAGCCAGTGGTGGGCGTAAGGAATGCGGTAATGGGGTATCCTACAAGTAATTTATATTGACAAATATCAATTTGTAAATAATATTTTAATATTTCACTGTTTCATTTTTATTTCAGACCGCCATCATGGTCAATGTATTATGCTGATCTATATCATAATACCACTGTTACTAAGAAAAATTATGCCAGAACTTTGGATGCACTGGTGGTAAGACAACAAATCATATTTCAAAAGCATTTTTTAATGAATTTCCATTCAGAAAAAAAGTTGACGCAGTAAAACTATATTCCGGTCCGCTCATTTTATTTTGGTGGGGAAATGAAAACAATGGTGATTGTGAAATTTTGAAGAAAAATATAAAATGAAATTTAGAATGTTTTTGTGTCCAAATCTATAAATTTTTATAATATGATCACGATGAAGGAAATTTCACAATGATGTATGTAATAAAATAACTGATCTTTTTTTCAGGAAGGAGATCGTGTAGGAATGATGAGGCGTAGCAATGGGAACCTGCATTACTTCATTAACGGTATCGATCAGGGGGCAGCTGTAATGGGTATTCCAAGTTCAGTTTATGGACTGATAGAACTGTACGGAAGTGCGGCAACGGCAACCATCGTCAGTAAACCCGAAAATGATTTCTCATTAGTATGTGAAACATAACAAGTCATCTCTGTTTTCAAAATTAATGTCACATTTTTCCTCTTATGAAAATTCACTCTCTTGTATTATATTACTCAAGAATCCATTTCATCTCTAGTATTGTACTGAATAAATTATAATTATTTTCAAATAAATTATGATGCATGCTTTTTCATTTATTGAAATCTCTCTCTCTCTCTCTCTTTATTATCAAAGGGTCACAATTGGCGCAAAACGTGCAATGCTGGGAAGAAATTTGAAATGCGCACTCTTGGAACTCTTCCCATGGTGGAGGCTTCATGATATCAATAGTTCCTACAATATGTGTCTACCACGTCGTTTACCAAAGTTTCTTTATGAACCCTTGTTATATTTTTTCATCCAGCAGCCTTGTTTCAAAGCCAACTACACTTTCCTTCTTCGCAATTCAAATCTATCAACACTGTAAATGTAGAATCAACGTACCTACGGTCGTGAAGCAATGAAAACAAGATAGCCGAGACCGTAAACTTGATTTCCACTAGGTTGTAAAGGGAGGGGAATGGTACAAAGTTATAAGTAAGGGGAGAAATAGGGAGCACACACCAGGTCACTTGGGTGTGTTCGAGAAACAGTGGCCCACGTAGACCTCAATCACACACAAAAGGCAAAATTAATAATAAACAATAAAACAAACTTATCACCACTCGATAACTAGGGTGCGTTAAGGAATAACAGTCACTCTTGTAAATCACATCCACACACACACTCAGGCTTTATAATGATCCCTCCTATGCCAATGACCCGTCAATCACACAGATGAATACAAAATTATAAAACGGATGTACGCACACTCTCACCCATTCACTCAATCACTCGGGTGAGTCGGAAAACAGGGACCTTTGCGATTCACAAGTACTTAATCGTTCAGGGTTTACCAGGATTCCTCTTATTCCAGGGACCCGTCAATCACACATAAATAACAAAACGAAACAGAAGAGACTTACTTAAACACGCAGTCACTCTATCACTCAGGTGTATCAGATCTTTATGATTTGCACACACTCACTCGTTCAGGGTTTACAAGGATTTCTCCTATGCCAGGCTCCTATGTCCCCGACAATCACAAAAACACAAACAAAAAATGCAATTGAATTTCCCGCTATTGGCCGGGGAGAGATCGATCGGATCGTCTATTGTTGTGTTGCGCAATGTCACTGAAGATTTAGCGATGAGAAAAGTGTGCGTCAAGCTCGTGTTCAAGGTGTTTGCTACAACGACCTACGAGTCCGCCAGTTCCTGGCCAAACACCAGGTGCCAACGCTGCTCAACCCCACCTATAGTCCTGACGCCGCCCCAGCAAAATTCTTTTTGTTCACACGGATCAAGGCAGGCCTGAAAGAAACCCGTTTTTCGTCCATAGGATAGATCCAATCAGCATCAGTGACAAAGACCTTGCGAGAGGTCCCCGAAGTCCCCTTCCAGGGTGAATGCCGGTCACGGCAGAGTCGCTGGACAAAATGCTTCGACGCCCAAGGACAGTACTTTGAAGAATTTTAAGTGTTTGTTCAAATTTGTTCAATAAATTACTTAAAAAATAATTGTATTACTTTGGGAATGCACCCTGTAGTTCACGGTCAGGTAGAATTGGAGGAAGTAATGAAAAAAGGGTCAATGCTACGGGTTAAATATTCGAGGACAAGAGAATTCTGTGAACATGAGACTAGCCTAAGACGGATCGGGGGTCGGTTGGGGCATGGATAGTAGAACCAAGGGGGAGATAAAAGGATTAGGATAACCATGCGGAGGTCGTCGGTGGTGTCCGAAAGAGGAAACGCCTCTGTGGCTAAGAATGAGCGGTGTCGTCTCTGGGATCCCGATTGAGAGGAAGTGGCCTTCAATGATTGTGAGAAGATCACGGTTGCATGGTTTACCCTCGCTTCTCCCGGCCGCGTTGTACCCGGTGTCAGCTTTCCACATTCCTACCCAACATCCTCTAGGGTGCAACATTTGGGAGTGGGAGGGACAAGGTATAACCGTTGACGCCCGCCAAGTCTAGCATGAAAATGGATTGTATTATGTAGGACAATAGCCACGAGTAGATTCAAATAAATTGGAGCAAAGACACATTTCAAGAAACTGCGGGAGATGACGGAACAGTAACTTTTAACGGAGTAATCCAATAGCATTCATTTCAATGCAATAATTTCAGAGTGTGAAAATCATTCCCGGTCAAGGCGAATGATTTTTACTCTCTGGAATTCTTGCATTGGGGCAAAGAATTTTCAAATATCTCCACGTCTTATGGCTAACATAGTCAAGAGAAACGTGAGAATTACTAAATGAGAAAGGTGATGCACATGAAGGTCAGATACATGCTTTCCTTGGTCATTGTCCAATATTTAGCACGCTAGCATTCAGTACATAGCAGCTCGAAAGAGAACGACTGCACACCTCAACAGCTAAGATGGAAAGCGTTCATTCAGTAAAGATGAGGTACTTGCTTTAGCGAGGTAAAAAATAACATTATGTGTTACTCTAACCAACATCAATGAAAGATGGAGACGTGGTATATTCTTCCAGTACGAATGCTACAAACATTTTAATTTGGAATGCGCAACAAAGAATGAATGGTAAATAGTAGATCACGTACATCTTCCAGGCATGGGAACAAATATTTCTCTGTGTTGCATTCCCCGCACATTTTCCTCTCTCTTCCAGCGGGGACCTGAAGGAGGAAAGGTCAGAAATATAATCCAATCATTCTCAGCCCCTCTTAATCTTAAAATACTTAACATATAGGACGTTTAAACCCAACAGTAAAACAAGGACGTTCCGGCCGTGGTAATGCCACGGAAGTTACTTCAAAGGAGTCATGTTCCGATTTTACAATATAAAAATCGACTCCGTCGAAACAAATGGTTTATAGACTGTGAATTCCCTGACACTTATTCTTTAGCTATTAATATAATATTTCTACCTCCCTTAATTCTATCCAAAATGGATGTTATTTTCCTCCCTCTACCAGGCTATTCCCCTATTCACCACTCTAATACTGTCTCCAGCATCCCATTACCTCTCCGACTCTGAATTTACTTGTTCTGTATTACATGAAATTCTCCCAATTACCATTTATTTTCCACTCTTATGCCCAGAATTTCATCTTTTGTTTTCCTTTCCGTTCATTTTATTTTTTCTTTTCCGACCGATGCGTCGGTCTGAGAAAGAAAGTATTAAAAATCAGTACGAAATCGAAATGGTAGATTCAGCGAGACACAACTTGCCCTTCTTGTGCATGATATTCTTCCTTCGGGATAGAGCAATGTTCACGTGGAAGCGATTTTATGGATTTTAAGAAAGCTTCCGACAAAGTACCTCATACTGAACTACTCACAAAGCTAGAAGCATATGGCATAGATCAAATTATCCGGGGTTTGATTAAAGACGCTGGTGTGATACTTGGCAATTAGAATTAAACTTTAAAAAAGTGCGTAGTGTTACATTTTTGGAAAAAGAATAATTCCCTCCAGAATGCATACCGAGAACACCGAAATGTGTAGACTCAAATATACTTAAAGGAGATGAAAGCAAATAAGGCCGTGGGGGTGGACAACATTCCTGTAGAACTGTTGAAATGTTTAGGAAAATGTGGGAAGAAGGCCCTATATGGACTGATTCTTAGTATCTATTAGGAAAGAATCTGGCCGGAAGATTTTGTGAGATCAGTGCTAGTTCCTATTCCAAAAAAGGTAAAGGCTACATCATGTAAGGATTACAGAACAATTAGTTTGATATCCCACGCAGCTAAAGTTATTCTCAGGATCATCAACAAAGGAATAGAGATTAAGGCAAATGATTACTTAGGAGATGATCAGTTTGAGTTTAGGAAAGGAAAAGGTACGCGTGATGCCATTGCAGTAATGAGATCACTAGCCGAGAGGAATATAGAATACAATCAGGACGTTTTTGCCTGTTTTGTAGATTTCGAAAAAGCGTTTGATAGAGTGAATTGGGAAAAATTAATGCGTGTATTGCAGAAAATAGGAATGGATTGGAGGGACAGGAGACTGATCTGCAATCTGTACATGTCTCAGACTGCTCAGGTGCGAGTGGGGAACGGAGAGTCCGGATGGGCAGCGTTAGGAAGAGGTGTAAGGCAGGGTTGCCCATTGTTACCGGTGCTTTTCAACGTATATGTGGAGGAAATGATTAAAGAGGCATGGGAAGAACTGGAGGTAGGAATGAAAGTCGGAGGGGAATTCGTAAAATCGGTTAGGTTTGCTGATGACCAAGCGCTAGTTGCTCAGTCAGCCAAGGGGTTGCAAGCATTGCTGAGTGAATTGGAGGTTCAGTGCGATAGATATGGGATGAGAATCAATATTAATAAACAAAGGTTATGCGATTTTCCAGAAAGAAAAAGGCTAAGCTAAGCATTAAAATAGGAGGGGAAAAAATAGAGCTGGTAGAACAGTTTACGTATCTAGGAAGTGTTTTGGACCAATACCGTCAAAGTAGTAAGGACGTAAGGAGAAGAATTGGGCTAGGCAAGGAGGCTTTCTCAAGGAGGAGAGAGTTGATGACGGGGACGTTGAGTAGGGAGGTTAAGACAAGACTCTTAAAAAACTCTGATATGGTTGCTATGTACGGCGCGGAAACGTGGTCGCTGAAGCAGGAGGATTCACGTAGATTGGAGGCTTTTGAAATGTGGGTGTGGAGAAGAATGGAGAAAGTGAAATGGACCGAAAGGAAAACAAATGAGGAAGTACTGGAGATGGTGGGTGAGGAGAGGGGTTTGTTGAGAGAAATCCTATGGAGGCAGGAAAAATGGATGAAAGGTGTATTGAGCGGTAGAGGAATGTTGAAGATGTTAATAGAGGGGAGAATGTTGGGCAAGCGAGGAAAGGGCAGGAACAGGATAGGGATGTTGGACGGGATGAAGGGAGGAAAGAAGTATACAGAGATGAAGAGGGACCTGATGTATATTAGGTTGCTGGATTGGGTTTTGTTTGGAGGTACAAAATGCTTGTTTTATAGTTGTGTCCATCCAAAAACCTACCTTAACCGGTAGATTACCTTAAAAAAATATGGTCTATTGAATACATTTTAATGTTAATTATTCTTCAAATCAATTATGGTGCATACGTTTTAATTTATTGAAGTTTTACTCCCTTCATATGTAATCTAACGGTCACAATTTACGCACGAGAGGTAACGCCGAGAAGAAATTTAAAATGCGCCCTCTTGAACACTTCCTGTGGAGGTTTCGCAAAATCAATTGTTTTCCCAAAATTTTGAGAGAGTAATAATAATATATATTTTGCTTACTTAAAAATATCCGGTAGTCTTGAAATTGAGTATGGGTATGTATTTAATTTTATTTTATTTGAATCTCGAAAAACAGCAATCACATTTCCCAAAAGTAGCGAAATGACATGATGTATATGTGAAAATCTACAAAGGTTCGATGATAATCAAAGGGTTGTGATCATTTTCTAGCAAAAAAACATACACAGATGGCATTTGATATCGGTCTCCTCTAGGAAAACAAAATGAAGTTTGGCATGATAGAGTGATATAATTCCAAATGCTCAAGAAGAGGAACCAACTGCCCGGAAAACATTAACCAGTATTTTGCAATATTGGCATCAATTAGATGCATCATATGTTGTCAGGAAAGAAAAGCATTTAATAAATGTAGTCCTGTAAGTGGTGGGATCGTACGCACATAAAACTCAGATTCTTATTTCATACTCAAGAAAATGTTCAAGATTTTCTAGTAAATAAACCACTACTCCTCTTAGATTGAATTGGAATTGGAATTTATCAATTATGATCCAGGCATTGAAATCTCATAATCCTGTGTGAGTGTCTCCTTCATATTCACGGACTTCAAGATGAAATAGTAGCTTATAAATCACATCTTTAATCTCTCATTTACGACATATAAGAGGTCGTGGTTAAAATAAAAATTCTTGTTCATAAATTTAGTGCATATTAACCATTACTGAGCATGATTGACGGTTTTTATCAATCAGTACTTGCCCTTATGGCCCCGTAAATCGAGCTATGTATATATATATATACATGTGTATAAATGGTTGTTGGGCGGTTCATGTATCACTGATCACAAGTTGCGAGGGCGAGTTGACTGAAGACTGATCACTAGGACGACAGAAGACGCAAGCGTCTCCGTTAAAATGACTGGGACCGTTTTTGTCATGATTGCAATGATATTTCTGTCATATTCAACAGTGACTCTGCAGGAGTCGAATACAGAGGTTCAATGCGCAAAAGAGGAGAGCTCGGGTCGATCGTTCAAGCTATCTTTAAAAGGCAGTAAGAATTCCACAGGCAATTGGGAAACGGATTTCTTCGCTCAAAAGGAAATAAGCAACTCCTCTAGAAAATTGAACGTGGATGTTGAGCATAAAATATTCGAGTGCAACGGGAAAACTGTAATACACATCAAAGGATTCACCACAGGTGAGTGCTTAGGGATAGAAAGGGAGAGAGAGACATGGTCGGTATTAGCTAATGTTTTCCTGTATTCCTGCATTAATATTGCAAGTAAAGTCACACCCGCAACTCCACGCTGGAGAGCAGCGGATGGACACTTAATTTTCAAGTTTTTTTACGTCGGTGCCTTGGTATTCTGCTTGTTTTATTAATTGCATGTTAAAATATTAAAATTATCTTCAATACGTTTTGGTATGAGTTGATTCTTATCCTGTTTCTGAACCGAAACATATAATCCCATTTAACTCGAGGAATGAAATTCTTAATGACTTTTTGTGCGCGGTAACATTGTTGAGAATGTATTTGCAACGGGAAAACTGTAATACACATCAAAGGGTTCACCACAGGTGAAATAGAGACGGAAAGAGAGGGAGAGAGAGACATGCTCGGTATTTGCGAAGATATTCATGTATTCCTTCATTAATATTACACATTAAGTCACACCTGGAACTCCAAACCATGGAGCGGATGTTAGGAAATTTTTCAAGTTTTTCAATAATCTGAACGATTTATAATCGTTAGTTACAGTAATAGAGAT
Organism: Hetaerina titia; assembly: GCA_037158775.1. Classification (NCBI taxonomy): domain Eukaryota; kingdom Metazoa; phylum Arthropoda; class Insecta; order Odonata; family Calopterygidae; genus Hetaerina; species Hetaerina titia. The sequence continues at coordinate 26,935,958 of CM073776.1, read as the reverse complement.
AATTTTTAATTTTTAAGATGGATAAGTATGCATCTGAAAAAGTAAAGGTTTAAATTGGTAATTTAGAAATCTGGGCCAATCGCTATGGACGAAGCAAGAGTTAAAGTGAAATTAATGCATACAAGTATTTCTATTAGGACATTAGAGACCCTGATTTTTCTTTATTCTCCATGCAGTGAAAATTCTTCTAAATTTTTATAAATTGGAGGTATTAGTTCTTTTATGAGAATATAAAAAAGTGCTTGTACGTGGAAGAATAGTGTTTTTATATTTAGGAACTATTAACAGTGAATAGATAGTTGGTTAATTAGAGGTCTGTGAATCACGCGTGTGAGGAAATTACATTAAAACTCTCCTTTCACTTTCAAACATAATTATTCGTAAAGCTTAAAAGATAATGATAGAATAGTGAATATGGTTATATGATGTTGCAGAGGAATGGCAAACATAAAATGAATTAATAGGGAAACAAGCAAAAAAGTATTTCGAAATAAGAAAGAGGAGAGAATTTATGGAAGGCATGAGAAAAGGAATATCTAAATTAACTGAGTCACATAGTTTACCCTTTGGCCAAAACTATAGAAATCATAGTGGCAAATGAGTACAAAGAAAGCCTTGGAATCATTTTCGAAAGAATATGACGTATGTATATACGAAGAAATAGTTTGCTGGAAATAAATCTTTGGGAGTTTCAAGAAATTTATTTACTTGCTGATTACGATGGATAAATATGACTCTCAAATACCAAACTTTTCCTGTTGTCAATTTCTGAAAATTCTCCTATTTTCTTTTGTGCAAAAAACTCTTTTTGCATCTTTAACTTCTTAAAATATGTTATTTTTTTCAACTGCAGGAAGATATACTGATCATGGAAAGGAAATGGAAAAAATTCTGTTCAACAAGAAAAGCGGGAAGAATGCTGTGATCATAAACAACGGACTTTCAGCATTCCGAAAGAAGTATGTAGTGAAAATATTTCAATTACACATCTAGCTATAGGAAATGTAAATCAGGTTTACATACTCTAATGTAACTTCCCACCATGGTTACATATTAAATCTCAATTAATTTTAAATTTTAAAAAACTCCATTAATTTTTTAAAAACCTAATTCCCTAAACGATATATAAATGCCTAGCTTTCAATTATTTTTAAAAGGAATTTTCAACCTTTACATAAACCCTAGTCCAGATACAGAAAGTGGACATGGAATTCTCCTTACCAGCCGGCCAATGAACGAGAATGAGATGTTTGAAATCCGTCTGGAAAGCAAAATCTCCAAGTGGGGTGGATACTCTATGGGAATTGGTGTTACGTTCGTTCCCATCGATACTTTCACTTTTCCTTCGTGGATGATGGAAGTCAAGTAAGAGACTGTTATTGATAGCTCAGAAATCAAGTGAGTTGATGGTTTTTGAGGGTTATATACATGTTTGTATATCCTATCATAAAATTCTTCAACCTTACTACTTGATATGCAAATGTTTCTTTGCCTTCTTCTCCAAGGCAAGAAGAAGCGTTAAAACTATTTGTAATCACTAAGTGGAGCTACTCTATTTGCTGAAAATATATATTACACAAATTATTCCTTACGAATTTCAATTGATGTATTGTGCCGAACCGAATGTATTACAATCATATCAATTTTCATTCAGGTCCAATACATGGATGATGTACAACGAAGATATTTACATGAATGGAACTAAAAAATTAAGCAAGTACGGAAAGAATCTTGCTAGCTTTCAGGCAAGTTTTACGTAGAATAATTATGTTTTATTTGCTTTGGGAGTGGAAAGTAAACTGCCAGGAAATATTCAGTAGAAGATTGGCGTCTAGTGTTGGTGATTTTCTCCAACCTTATTTTATAGATTTAGACTTTACTGTGCTATAAATTAACACTATTTCAGTTATAATTTAAATGTCCCTAGGTAACTATGGAGTATATATTTTAAATTTTTGATATAATCTTTTAATCTTGCTAAAACAATTCAACTGATATCCAAACCGTAAAAGTTGAAATGTGTGAAAATAGGTACTCAAAATATATCGCGTGGGTCCAAGTATAATATTTTCTCCAAATGATGAGAAATATGTTTTTCAATATTTCCGATTTTCATATTATAATTCTTAAATTAATCTATCCTGAGAGTATTAGATTGTAGCATGAAAATAATTGATAATGTGAAGAATATGCATTTTAATCAATTAATGCATAAGAATTCTTATTGTGCTGGATTTCACTGATATTTCCGGAATTGTAATTTTATTATTTATTGATACTATGGAGTTGTAATAAATATATCAATAAAAAAAGCAGAAATGAACATATATAGACTACAGTTTAATTCCAATCAACTACAATCAAGTACAGCACCAACTATGTTTACCTCCAGTAAGGTATTCGAATTCTATAAAACCGTTAACCGAAAAAGTTCAACTTGTTTAACATGAGGTGTCACTACGAGCTTTTTGACAGGGCATGAATGGTGTTGCATATGGTTATTGACAGGATTTACGTGTTTCGTGGATTGCATAACAACGGTTGGAGTGGACCCCCAAACCTATAACCTGTTCACTGCAAGCTGATAATTCAGTCACATTAATGTTATCTTTGGCCACTTCTTCCAGGTAGGGGACAGAGTGGGCGTGATGAGGAAGAGCAACGGAAAATTGCATGTATTCATCAATGGTGTAGATCAAGGGGTTGCTGCATCTGATGTCCCCGAAGCTGTCCATGGTGTAGTCGACTTAATTAGGGATACTATCAGTGTCACCATTGTTTGACAATGGCGACACTGTTGTTTGTTCTGTTTGAGAATTTGACGCAATCTCCTAAGAAAATTGCCCTCAAAATGTATTTCCTTAAGGGATACATGAGCTTTAATGGGGAAAAATTCTTTGGATTCGGCTTGAGAGCATCAGAGATGGTGAATGGAAAATACCTCTCTCAATTGTAAAGAATGATGATGTAATGACTTCGGTGAATTGTAGTAGCTCGCAATTAGAATTTTTGCACTGTTAAGAATCCGAATTGAAAGATGACAAAATGTATTAACGCACCGTTTGTATATAAACTACATGAAGGAACGGAAATATTAAAAAAAATATCATTCCAATGTTTATGTGGGTATTTCCATGCCAACTTTCTTCTTTTGATATTTCTATATCCTGAAATGAATTCAATAAAACAGTTTTGCCATTTATTTTTTTTGTACACCCTGCATCAAAATGATTTTTTAGACAATATACGAAGTGTGTTAAAAAAATAATGAGAATTTTAATTTTTCGGACAGTAATATTTATTTGTTCTTATAAATTGATGTTTTTACCTTCAAAGTAGTCCCCATTGGAGATTATGCACTCGTGCCAACGCTTCTTCCAATCCCCGAAACACTTCTCAAACTCGATCTTTGAGATAGCCTTTAGTTCTTTCAGCGATGCGCTTTTAATGTCATCTACGGCTGTAAAACGACGGCCCTTCATGGTTCTCTTAATTTTTGGAAATAGAAAAAAGTCACATCTGGCGAATATGGTGGCTGGTGCATCATTACAGTATTGTTTTGGCCAAAAATTCACGAACAAGCAATGAAGTGTGAGCTGGTGCATTATCGTGGTGCAAAAACCATGAATTGTTTTTCCACAGATCCGAGCGTTTTTTTCGGTTTGCTTCAAGCAAACGGCGTTGAACTTGTAGGTAGTACTTCTTGTTGACCGTTTGACCTGGCGGCAGGAAGTCATAATGCACTATGTCATTAAAATCGAAGATCTTCATACCTACTCCCGCACTCCCCTCCCCGCCCCCCCTCGTCCCATAACCCCCCCCCATCCTTTCTTGAAGAGGGTATATATATGCATGTTTGTGACTTTTAATTTTGTACCTGAGGATGACGCCGTAGCGTCGAAACTAGTAGTATCGAAAATAAAGTGGTGGATTGTAACAAAGTTTTTCTACTTTCATTTATTAAAATGAACTTCCACAAAGTTGAGGCTGAAACTATTGAGAAGTCGTTTACTTCATTTAGTGACTCCTGAGCAACTTCCATTCGCTGCTGTTTTTGTTCAAAATTCAATAATTTTGGAACGAATGTTGCTGCCACGCGTTTCATACCCAAAATATTGGAAAAAATGTCATGACATGATCCAATCGATATGCCAACATCATCAGCGACCTCTCTAATTGTGATTCGACGATCGTTCATAACCATTTCTTTCACTTTTTCTACGTTTTCGATTGTTGATGTGCTGGGGCGTCCAGGGCGTTCGTCATCATCAAGGTCTTCACGGCCTTCTTGGAAACGCTTATACCACTCGTAAAATCTTGATTTACTCATAGCAGACTCACCATAGGCCTTTGTTAACATTTCACACACTTTGTTACACTTTATTTAATTTTTACGCAAAATTTGATACAAATTATTTGATCCATTTCTATTAACAAACGAAAATCGCCAAGCTCATAAAACACATCTAACCTTAGTGGCTGTCACAGACAAAGTCCACAATGAAAACAACTGAAAGTTTAATCATACTTCAGGGGCATGTATACCAACATAATAAAAAAAAAGTTTGGCAATCGGGCTCTCCAACCCCGCGAAAAGAAAAACATTCTCGTTATGTTTTGAACACACCTCGTATATGCCCAACATAAAAGTCTTGGGAATAATAATTGAGGTCGTTTCCCGTTGCCTTCCTCAATAGTGTTTTTAACGCGACGCCATCACTTAATGGCCGCCTCACTGGGGTCAGACGCCTTTGCAGCCGCCTCACTGAGGAACAGACACTGCGTGGACTGCCTTTCGTCTGGCTCCTAACCTTCGACCTATCTGGCATGGGCGACCCTACCAGGAGCAATTATTATTACTCCCGCCAGCACAGCTCTAGGGGTCATCGGAACACACAAGCCCTTCCACCACGTCAAGGTTGTAGTCCATGGCAGGAAGATTTTGTGAGATCGGTGGTAGTTACTATTTTTTTCAATGTAACAGTGATCCTACCTAGATCTACCAAAAGATTAACATTTATGTGCCTGTGACACTGAGAATGACATCATTGGCTTGCAAAATATAAGAAAAAGTATTGGAGACTAATCAAGGGATTCACTGTAGGTTAATGTTTGGCTAGGGAAATATAAATAACTTAGGAAAGGTTGTAAGTAAAAAGTGTAGGAAAATCATAGGATAGTATTGTTGTTTGTGAAAAGTTGTGATGAACATCGTAGCTGTGTTGCGACAGTATTGGAAGCATTAGTATAGATGCCTTACTAGTTGTCAGTAGTTTGAAACACATATTAAGTGTACTGCTTAAATTTAAGGCAGGTTACCAATCCGAGGATGTTAGAGACATACTACAGGCCCCGAGTTAGTATGGTAGATCATATGACGTATGTATAATAAGGGAGATATGTAGTAGGACGAATAGATTTAAAATAGCATTTTTTCCTCGCACCATTACAAAGAATAAACAATAATATTCATAATATATTTTTTCCTGCCCATATCCACCGATAACTCCCAAAGGCATCCCTTCAAAGGAACGCAGTAAATATTGGTGAGATTTCTAATATTTTACTCGTGACGATCCAGGATTATTTTTTTACGCCTCTCCGACAAGTTGCACACTCAGACGGCGAGTTTAAAGGGAGGATATCGCGTGAAAATGGGGAGGGAAGGTTAATTTTTTTTCTACTTACGTTAACATCTACTGAGGACAATGCTCTCAAACCTTCATTGTACTACACTGCGCAATGCACGTTTAGCCATTCTCTTCTCTATTGTACAGTTCAGTACAGTGCACCTGTTTCAAAACGAAATCTTTATCTGACGTCCGTAAGAGATAACGTGAGCGGAGGGAAACGTCAGAAAACTATGGCTCTTCTCCAACTATACTCAGGCAGCCCGAGGTTCCAGTATTTCCAGACTTCGTTGGTTGGGTTGGAGGGGGGGGGGTGAGGTACATGACCTCTGGCGCTAAGGGAATAATTAGTTTTGGTGGTTCATGCATTTTGTCGACCGTTATTTTTAAATAGACGCAAATTTTTAACACCCTCCTCGTATGATTGGAATATAGATAAACGCACTATTTGAGCAAAATTGAGACCGTATCGTGTTATTGAATATTCTTTCATTGGAAGGACCTTCTTTCGTTTGATTAACTTTGTCCGAGTGCTTGATTTAACTGATAATTGTGTAGAGGTGTAATGATTATGATTCTGCATGCATGGCTGGTGACGTAACATTCTCTCGAGAAAGATACGGGATTCCACCTTTATCCAATGCTACTACGGGGTCTGTTTTTAAAACGTTCCCAAGCTTTCTAAACAGCGCGCTTGCAGTTTGTACATTTTTATTCAAAAAGCTGTGTGCGCCAAAACTTTCCAAATCACCGCTTTTAATCATTTGTTTTAATATCTTGTTTTGTTGTTTTGTCACGGCCGCTTATGTGAAGGGCTGTTCGAAGATTGCGGCGAAAAATCGGAGCCGCAGAAATAAGCTCTTAGAAGGAGTTGTTCTGTGAAATACTGCGTGGTACTCTGTAACCTCTTGACGTAGAGTTTTGAGTTTATTACCAAGGGTTGTGGTGAGGATGATATGAAAGGTACCGCATGTTTTCAGTGGCTTCCAAGGTTCAAAAAGGGGTGGCAATCAGTGGAAGACGAGGAGCGACCCGGAAGATTATCAAAGTCGACTGATGACTTCCACATCGAGAACGTGAACGTTCTCGCTCGCTCGATCATCATCGACGCTTGACTCTCAAGAATATGCAGAATTTTAATTCAATATGCTCAATTTCTTCTTCCTACGAGATCCAGATGGAAAATTCGCCTGATGACAACAGACCAGAAACTACATCGAGTTTAATTCTGTCCGGAACTATTTGATCGAGCCGAAGAAGACGAAGCCTTTTTTATCCAGGATCATAACAGCTGATGAATCATGGATTTATGGAAATGACAACGAACAAAATGCAATCTTTACAATGGATTGTTGAACCACCCCCGCCTCAAAAAAGCTCGGCAAGTTCCCTCGAATACCAAGGTGATATTAACTGAATTATTTTTATTAATTAAATAAAATTGGCAATTTTCCACAAAAAATAAATAAAAGTTTATTAATACGACCGCAACTACATCATCACCAGATGATGATGTAGTTGCATCGAAACCGGTCGTATTAATAAATTTTTATTTATTTTTTGTGGAAAATTGCCAATTTTATTTAATCATGTTATTCCACCATATCACGCCTGAAACGTCTCTTTTTATTTGAATTATTTTTCATGTAAATGAGTTTGTGCATCACGAATACCTACTTAAAGGACAGTCAGTCAACACAGATCACTACTTTGGGGTTATATATCGTCTAAGAGAGAGAATTAGTCGGAAGAGGTGTAAAATTTGGAGGAGTTAAGAGTAAATTTTTAACCTCGAAAACGTTCCGGCTTTTTGTCCGTAAGAACTCGTGAGTTTTCAGCCAAAAATAAGACCGCTGTGCTTCGCCAGGCACAATACTCACCAGTGACTTTCCGACACCGCTCACGCCCCATGTGGCTTTTTCCTATTCCCAAATTTAATATCCCACCCAAGGGAAAAATAATTGCCACCTTTCCAGACATAGAGCAAATTTCGAAGAAAGAGCTTGTGAGGATTCCGGAAGATTTATTCCAGAAGTGTTTTAATAAGTGGGAACAACATTGAGATGAGCATATACAATAAAAAGAGACGTTTCAGGCGTGATATGGTGGAATATCATGATTAATTAAAATTGGCAATTTTCCACAAAATAAATTCCTTTATTAATGCGACCGGTTTCGATGTAACTACATCATCTTCTGGTGTAACTACTCCGTCTTCTCCAGAAGATGATGTAGTTACATCGAAACCGGTCGTATTAATAAAAAATTATTTTGTAGAAAATTGCCAATTTTAATTAAAAATGAGCATATAAGTTGAGAAGCAGACTACTTTGAAGTGGACCCTGATTGTGATCGGGATCCAGGCGGAATCTTTTGGAAAATGTCTCGTTTTATGATCATATTTCGTTTTATGAACATTGTTCTCAGTGGCAACTACGGGACTCCGCCCATAGTTGCCACAGCAGGAGAAGCGTAGAGGGCACAAAAGAAGCCCGAAACATGACAGAGACTAGGAAAGTTGGGACGGTGTTGAGCACTTAAAAATTAGCGGTCATATTGACAAGTATTGTCACCCCTCGTCGCACTATGGTCGGAGAGATCATGTCTAAGAGATTAGAGAAATTAAGTGTTGGGGAAGTAAACTGTCCTCAGAGTACTCACAATAGATCTTACAAAAATTATAATTATGCATGTAGAAAAAGTAAGCAAAACATTTTTCCTGGGAAGGACATGTATTTGGAACGTTGCGTCATTCCATCTTCTTAACAATCAAGTCGAAAACATGTAAACCATTTCAATTAAGTTAAATAGTATTTTTCTCTTCTATATACTCAATCAAATTATCTTTGATGATACACTTGTTGGTGATAATGTCGGTCGGTGAGCATTGAGAAATGCCAATACCCAGTGACCTTGGGAAATTTGTTGTCTTCCTGTCCAATGTAACTTCAAAGAGTTCGTTGTTCATTTGAGAGATTTTGTAAAAACAACCCCGAAGCAGCTGTCGACCATTCTGAAGGAGTAGTTATGTTCTACTCTTGGTTTCTACAATACTAAATGTATGGAATTACTTCATATTTCTTAGGCGTCGTGAAAAAATAAACAATGACATCGAGACCAGGCTTAAAGAATGCAAAAGAAACCTTCGACTGGGGCAGTTGGAAAAATCAGCCATCGCGGAACCAAGCCATAAATTTCAACGAGACGAAGGTACTTACGCGCGCCGTTGGTCACTGGGACCAATTAGTCAAAGAATCTATTGAAATTAGATTGGAGGGGCATAATTTCAATAGGAATTCCAGCTATTCCCTCGGTAATACATGGAAACCTGTTCTAAACCAAGTAAGAAAAGGAAGGAACAAAAAACCACAACGCCCCGGCGACCAATCAGGAGGTTCCCCCTCCACGGATCAATCACAGGTGACCTGTGATTGGTCCGAGGAGGGGGAACCAGTGACTCGTGAACTTTCTACTATATAAGACCGCCAAATACGGAGTGAAAACCATCAACCCTGAAGACAATGCACGAGTCGGGCATCGGAACGTTGGCCAACATTGAACCCCTGACCCGGTGGAAGACCCGAGAATTCTTCATGAATACATTCGACTATATTTGAATGCAAGGCAAGGTTGTATATTATTGGGAAAATAATTTAGTATATTCCCGTAGCCTTCCACATTGCAGTACTGGGGCCGATACCATGAACTTCACCCTCTGGCCCGCAGTTGTGGCAACTGATGCCGGGCAGACCCATTCGTTCTGCGCCACGGGTGGTTAATGGTGAAACCCACTTTTCTTAAGAGTCATGAAAACATAAACACCTCTAGCGACGTATGGTTACACATTTTTAAAAGGAATTTCTCTTTTAATTAGATTATTAAAATAAAAGGTGGAATATATATTGTTTTCAGCATCAGCGTTAAACCTGCTCATATCGGGGTTAGATGTAGTTATTTTTCCTCGGAGTCCAAACAAATACAGCTTTGATGAAGATTACTATAGAATATATAATTTATTAAAATAGTGCTAAAAGTGCTTGGAAAATTTCATCTCTAACATTTTATTGAATACATTACTACGTTAATTATTCTTCAAATCAATTATGGTATATACTTTTTCATTTGTTGAAGTTTTACTCTCTCTTTATCTAGTTAACTAAGGGTCATAATTGGCGCACTAGGTGTAACACAGAGGAAATATTTTAAAATGCACACTTTTAGCACCCTTCCCATGGAGGAGGATTCGCGAAATCAACTGTTTTTCCAATATTTTCAGAGAGTAATATTTAAAAATATATTACTTACATAAAAAATATCCGGTATCCTTGAAATTGAGATTGGGTGTTTATTTAATTTTATTTTAGTTGAATCTCGAAAAACAGCAATCACACTTCCCAAAGGTAGCGATATGACATGATGTATATGTGATAATCTACAAAGGTTCGATGATAATTATCATTTGACCCTTTGATTATAATCAAAGGGTTGTGATCATTTTCTAGCAAAAAACATACCCAGATGGCATTTGATGTCGGTCTCTTCTTAGAAAACAAAATGAAATTTGGTATGATAGAGTGATAGAATTCCAAATGCCCAAGAAGAGGAACCAACTGCCCGGAAAACATTAACCAGTATTTTGCAATATTAGCATCAATTAGATGCATCATATGTTGTCAGGAAAGAAAAGCATTTAATAAATATAGTCCTGTAAGTGGTGGGATCATACGCACATAAAACTCAGATTCTTATTTCATACTCAAGAAAATGTTCAAGATTTTCTAGTAAATAAAACACTACTCCTCTTAGATTGAATTGGAATTTATCAATTATGATCCAGGCATTGAAATCTCATAATCCTGTGTGAGTGTCTCCTTCATATTCAAGGACTTCAAGATGAAATATTAGCTTATAAATCACATTTTTAATCTCTCATTTACGACATATAAGAGGTCGTGGTAGAAAGGAAAATTATTGCTCATAAATTTAATGAATAAAAACCATTATTGAGCATGATTGACGGTTTTTATCAATCAGTACTTGCCCTTATGGCCCAGTAGATCGAGCTATGTATATATACATGTGTATAAATGGTTGTTGGGCGGTTCATGTATCACTGATCACAAGTTGCGAGAACAAGTTGACTGAAGACTGATCAATAGAACGACAGAAGACGCAAGCGTCTCCGTTAAAATGACTGGGACCGTTTTTGTCATGATTGCAATGATATTTCTGTCATATTCAACAGTGACTCTGCAGGAGTCGAATACAGAGGTTCAATGCGCAAAAGAGGAGAGCTCGGGTCGATCGTTCAAGCTATCTTTAAAAGGCAGTAAGAATTCCACAGGCAATTGGGAAACGGATTTCTTCGCTCAAAAGGAAATAAGCAACTCCTCTAGAAAATTGAACGTGGATGTTGAGCATAAAATATTCGAGTGCAACGGGAAAACTGTAATACACATCAAAGGATTCACCACAGGTGAGTGCTTAGGGAAAGAGAGGGAGAGAGAGACATGGTCGGTATTAGCTAATGTTTTCCTGTATTCCTGCATTAATATTGCAAGTAAAGTCATACACGCAACTCCACGCTGGAGAGCAGCGGATGGACAGTAAATTTTCAAGTTTTTTGCGTCGGTGCCTTGGTATTCTGCTTGTTTTATTAATTTCATGTTAAAATATTAAAATTATCTTCAATACGTTTTGGTATGAGTTGATTCTTATCCTGTTTCTGAACGGTTAACATATTATCCCAATTAACACGAGGAATGAAATTCTTAATGACTTTTTGTGCGCGGTAACATTGTTGAGAATGTATTTGGAGTTTTGGAGCGGGTTATTGCACCCTGTGAAGCCATTTTGTGGTCTTATTTCTTTGCAAAACATTCCGATATTTTAGAGTACTTACGATTTATCAGTGAGCCCTATTAATCACGTTACGTGTGCGAAATTTATGTTAATTATGCTGAAATGTGGCGATAATTCTTCGTTCGTATTTATCTTTTTAGGTTTTTTCGAAGAAATTAATCATTATCCCTACGATAGGGTGGCTCCTGTACATTTAGAAATCGCAAGTCACTCATTGGCTCTGCTTTCTTGCATCCCACTTCATGTCTTTTGATTTTTATTTGTCCAATAATGCCTGCTTTCTCTCACCTCGCACAGCCCTCCAATATTTTTATTTTCTAATCCCATATCCCGGTTTTTATTGTCTAAACTCCTTGTGGACATCAACGTACTAGCCCTCCAAGTGCGAATTATAACTGCCGTTTACTCGTTCCTGGCTTCCAGCATATACATATTTGTAAATTTACCCTTACTTTTCTTTATGGATATTAAGACATTAAAAAAAAACGCATGGCTCTATTATTTTTCTGTACTAATCGCAGTTAAAGAAAACCATAGAGTAGAAATCATCATAAAGGCATAGAATGAAAGGATTGCTCTAAGTGTTCTTGAAATTATGTCTAATTTGAGGTAAGACTTGCTCTTTTGACATCGGTTGGAATTCGGGACTTATATCAAATTGTAATATGAAAATACACATACTACGCTCTATCCGTTAAGCCAATGAATATATGAACTACAACTTTAAAATTTGAACTCTGAATACTTACAAAAAAAAGTCTAGAATGAAGGAAATCTAGGGATACATATGAATTGTCAAAGCACATCAGGGGAGGGTTTACTACTATCAAGTACCCGAAATTGAAAAAAAAAATGTTTACTAAATAGCGATATGAAATAATTTGGAAAAGAAATATCCCATAGGGGCGACGGAAAACCAGTGTGAATAAGTTCTGCAAAATTAATAAAAAAAGATACTTGAGAAATTTAAAATCGTCAGTTAGTATAATAGGGATAATTTTTCAATTTATATTAACAGAAATACGCATCTGACATAGTCAAGGTTTAAATTAGTAACTTTGGAATCCGGGCCAATCGCCTTGGACGAAGCAAGAGTTAAACTTAAATTGATGCATACAAGTATTTCAATTAAGTTCTGAGAGATAGACTGACATTTCCTTGTTCGCCATACATTCAAAAAATGCTTCTAAATTTTTAATAATTGGAGATATTAATTCTTTTATGAAGATCTAAAAAAAGTGTCTTTTACGTGGAAAAATGGTGTTTTTTATATGTAGCGACCATTAACAGTGAATAGAAAGATAGATAGAGGTCCGTGACTCACACTAGTGAAGAAAATATATTCAAACTCTCCTTTCACTTTCAAACAAAAATATTCGTAAAGGGTAAATTTTATGATAGAATAGGAAATATGGTTTTATGATGTTACAGAAGAATGGGAAAAACAAAATGAATTAATAGGGATACAAGTTAAGAAGTATTTCAAAATATGAAAGAGGAGAGAAGGTGTGGAAGGCACGGGAAGAAGGAATTTGCTCATTAACTGAGGCACAAAGCTTACTTAAAGTCAAAACTATAGTAATCATAGAAGGAAAGAAGTACAAAGAAAGTCATGGAATGATTTTCGAAGGAACGTGATGTAAGGAACTATTAAGAAATTGTTTGCAGGGAATCTTTAGGAGTTTCAAGAAATTTATTTACTTGCTGATTACGATGGATAAATAGGACTCTCGAATACCAAAGTTACTCCACATATCGCCAAAATGTCGAGTGTCCATATCTAAGTTTTCTATTCTTTTCAATTTTTAAAGATTCTCCTATTTTCTGTTGTGTAAAATTCTTTTCCATCTTTTACTTCCTAAAATGTGGTATTTTTTTCAACTGCAGGTAGACATACTGATCATGGAAAGGAAATGGAAAACTTTCTGTTCAACAGGAAAAGCGGGAAGAATGCTGTAATCATTAACAACGGACTTTCAGCATTCCGAATGAAGTATGCACTCAAAATAATATTACCCTTGGACACCTAGCAGTAGGCTATCTCAAGGCTCAATTATGACTCAATTTATATTCTTTAGATTTCATTCTCTTTACGACATAAAAATTTCTACCTTTCAATTAATCTCAATTTTCTACCTTTACCCAAACCCAAGTCCAGATAAAGAAGACGGACATGGAATTCTCTTTACCAACAGACCAATGAATGACGATGAGATGTTTGAAATCCGTGTGGAAAGTAAAATCTCCAAGTGGGCAGGAAACTCTATGGGAATTGGTGTTACGTTCGTTCCCATCGATACTTTCACTTTTCCTCTTTGGATGATGGAAGTCAAGTAAGAGAGTATTATTGATAACTCAGGAATCAAGTGATACACACGTGCTGTCTTTTGAACAAGTTTTTGAGGATTATACACATTTTTGTATATCCTATCATAAAACTCTTCAACCTTACATTTCATATGCAAACGTTTCTTTCCCTTCTTCTCGAAGTCAAGAAGAAGCGTGAAAACTATTTACAATCGCTGTGCTACTCTCTTTCATGTAAACGTATATCGTACAAATTTACTCCGTATGAATTTCAATTGATCTATTGTTCCGAACAAAATTTATTACAATCATATTTATGTTCATTCAGGTCCAATACATGGATGATGTACAACCAAGATATTTACGTGAATGGAAATAAGAAGTTGAGCTCGTACGGAAAGAATCTTGCTAGCCTGCAGGCAAGTTTTACATGTAATAAGTACGTTTAAGGTGCTTTGAGAGTGGAAACTGAACTGCCAGGAAATATTCGGTAGACAATGTGTCCAGTATTGGTGGTTTTATGCAACCCTAATTTACAGATTCAGGCAGCATTCGTCTATTCATAATGACTAATATTACTGTGCTATAAAATGACACTAGTTCAGTTATAATAAAATGTCTCCAATTTTTTATGTAGCAAATAATTTTGAAAATAATTTAACCTTGCTAAAACATTTCAACTGATATCCAAATCATAAAATTCAAAGGTGTGAAATCAAGAACTCAAAATACATGGTGATAATTCAAGTATAATTTATTCTCCTTAAAATGAGAAAAATGGTTTACAATTTTCCGATTTGGGGTTATTAATTCTTGCATAAATCTATCCAGAAAGTATTAGGTTGTAGCATGAAAATAATTGATAATGTTAAGGATATAAATTTTAATGAAGTATTGTAAAATAATAATTATTATTATATTACTGAGGTTCACTGATACCTTCGGCACTTTAATTTTATTATGTACACCATAATATAGAGTTGTAATAAATATATCAATAAAAAATACAGAAATGAACCAATATCAACTACAGGTTAACTACAATCAAGTACAGCATCAACTATGTTCACCTACGTTGAGCTATTCGAATTCTATAAAACCGTTAAGCGAAAAAGTTCAACTTGTTTAACATGAGATGTCCTCACGAGATTTTTGAGAGGGCATATATCGTGACGCATAAGGTTACTGACAGAATTTATGGGTTTCGTGGGTTGCATACCTACGGCTTGAGTGGACCCCCAAACATTTTTACGCCAACGCTTTGTTTGTCATTCAGTCACATTAATGTTATCTTTGTACACTTTTTTCAGGTAGGGGACAGAGTGGGCGTGATGCGGAAAAGCAACGGACAATTGCATGTATACATCAATGGTGTAGATCAAGGGATTGCTGCATCTGATGTTCCCGAAGCTGTCCATGGTGTAGTCGATATAATTAGGGATACTATCAGTGTCAGCATTGTTTAGTGAATTTGGCGCAATCTCATCAGACAATTTTCCTCAAAATGCATTTTTTTAAGGAATACATGAACTGGAATGGGAAAAAAATTCTTCGGATTCGGCTTGAGAGCATCAGAGATGGTGAATGGAGAACACCCCTCTCAATTGTAAAGAATTGATTACGCAATCACTTCGGTGAATTGTATGAATCTCGGAATAAAAATTAAGGCAATGTTAATAATCCGAATTGAAAGATTACAAACATTTAACGAAAGGTTCGTTTTTAAACCAAAAAGAGGAACAGAAATTTAAAAAAAATTCTTTTTTCGTTGTTTATATGGATCATTCCATGAAAACTCCATGAATAAAAATGCAATTATTTTACACTCAAAAAGGTTTTGCCAAATTTCTTTGCCGTGATGTATCTAAATTCATATATTAATTCAATAAAACATTTTTGTCATTGAAATGTTGTTGTGCACTCTACGGCAAAACGAAATTTGAGACTTTATATCTACACATCCCAGAAGTAACTTAATAAATAAGGATGATTAAATTTGTGTACAATACGATTTTGTGAGCTAAAGATATGATGTACTCAATTAAAATGTTATCAATAAAATATCAAGTCATATTTCATATTTGAAACAGTATTAATTTAAAAAACTGCGGGAGATGCCGCAACAGTAACTTTTAACGGAGTCATCCGCTATGTGTGCATTATAATGCAACAATTTCAGAAATTAAAAATCATTCGTCTTGACCAAGATTCGAACCCGGATCCCTTGATATCCGGCCGAGTGCTTTAACCAATTAAGCTACCGAGACGTCCTCTTACACTCTGAAATTTTGGGGGCTTTAAAGGAACAAGATGTTGTGACGAAATACCGTACATACAATGTCACAGGCATTCGTAGTCGTGCACGAGGCGCCACAGTCCATATGTACGGTATTTCGTCACAACATCTTGTTCCTTTAAAGCCCCAATAATTTCAGAGTGTAAGAGGACGTCTCGGTAGCTTAATTGGTTAAAGCACTCCGCCGGATATCGAGGGATCCGGGTTCGAATCCCGGTCAAGACGAATGATTTTTACTCTCTGAAATTGTTGCAGTATTAATTTATTTAAAAAATTCGTTTTCTTATATTCTCTTAATATTTTCTCTGAAAGAATGAAGGAAGCATCAGCTTCTAACCAAACGTGAAGATTTTAACACTGTTCACACAGTTTTTTAAGGTTCGCGGATAAAAAGGGAAAATATATCAAACGAATTATTTCATAAAAGTCAGAAGGTGCTTATTTTATAATTTTATTTACTTTTTATAAGGGCAAAATTTATTAAAAGTGTATCGGAAATGATGATGGAGAGCTATGAAACAATGAATGTTGAGAATGCAGATTAGGGGTTAAAAGAATAATTAATAATATTGCAGCTTCCAGAACGTCAGGGAAAGATTTCCAAAATCTTGACATCTTAAATGAAATTTTCTCAGGGGATTAGAAGACATAGAGGGCTCCTCATGGCGAGAGACCACACAACCTGCCAAACATAAAACGTGACAGCTGGAATAGGGTGATTAGGAATGGCAGAAGAACTATTACATGATTCTACTCATTGACGGGTTTTATGCGGGTAGTTCAAATGACAATTAAGGGAGAACACCTGATATAAGTTTTTCTCCTTAAGCCGAAGACCATGTTCGTTAGTTCGGAGTTTACTTGGGAGATGGATGTGAAAGCAGTGGATTTGTAACTTACCTGGAAATATCAAGAAATTTGAGAAATTCTTAAGACAAAAATTTTGCGGCTGGCCAAGCACCGGGAGTAATGTTAATTATTATTATTATTATATAAACCACGTTGCAATTAGGCATTTGTCCTGGTGGCAACGGTCCAGTCTGATCACTGGTCGCTCTTACAATGAACATACAAACATACACACACAAGAAGAACAGATAAAATACTGTTACGTACAATGACACTTTTAGATTACCAAAGCTCCTTCGCCATCACACAAGGATTAGGTTTACGCCATACGAGTACATACTATGCACCGTCCATCGCCACACTCCGTCTGTAATCTCCCACTCTTCAATTTCAAATACCGTTAAAAACACGCACTGTTAACACATCATTCACTTTTGCAATACAATTCCCAGCTCCGTCCACACTACTAAATACAATATTTTGTAAAACAAGGGTGGAAACAATTCAATATCTGAATAAAAGAAGATTAGGAAAATGTATTCCTAATCATATTGTTGATATCTTGTATTTTTGAGTAGTCAAGGCCGCCTATATGAAGGGGCGATCGAAGAGTTCGGCAAAAAATCAAATCCGAGGAAATGAGCTCTTAGAAGGAGTTGTTCAGTGAAACACTGCGTGGTACACTGTAACCTCTTGACGTAGAGTTTTGAATTAACTACCAAGATATGATAAGGATGCTATGATCGGTACTGCACGTTATCAAGTGGTTTACAAGGTTCAAAAATGGGTGGTAATAAGTGGAAGACGACGAGCGTTCCGGAAGAAAATCAACGTCGATGGATGACTTCGAGAACGGGAACGATCTCGCTCGTTCAATCACCATCGACTTGTGGCTGACAGGAAACATGGAGAAGAATGTGGCGACTGGATTTTTCCGTACTATGAAATCCAAACTGGTGATTTGCATGATGACAGCAGACCAGAAACGACATCGAATTTAAGGCTGTCCGGAACTGTTTGATGGAACTGAAGAGGACGAAACCTTTTTTCTAGGATAACAACAGCTGATGAGCCATTGATATATGGATATAAGAACGAAACACAAGTGAAATCTTTACAATGGATTGGTGAAACATCCCCCGTCCAAAAAAATCTCGACAAGTTCCCTCGAATGCCAAGGTGATTTTGGACTTTTTGAACAGGCCTCGTGTAATGAACCTAGATCTCAGTTGCAATTACGGGACTCGGCTGCTGGACCACTTAGCAGAAAAGACAAAGCTTCTGCAATTACACGAAACACTTGAAAAGTCAAAGGACAGAAGTAGCATAGAGGGGAAAAAAGAAGGCCAAAACAGAAGAGAGACTTGGAAATTTGGGACGATGTTGAGAACTGAGAAATTAAAAAATGTCTTCTATTTTCAAGTCTTCTAAAATTATCTTAATTTATTGAAATGTATCCGAAAAACGCAAAAATACTCGTATATATATACACATTTTTGGCTTTTGCAAGAAAATGTTTCAATGTAAATTAAGGACTGATCAGGGTATTATTATGGAGAAATAATATTGAAACCAAAGCTTAGTATGATGAAAATTATTCCGTAAATGCAAATTTTAATAAATAAGTCCCAGAGAATAAAAATAATTAAGTCTTTTATTATCACCATAAAGTTTCATTTACATAATCAGTAGAAGATAAATGACATTAATATGCATGAAGTAAAAATTATTATTTTAAAGTGTTTGTATTAATTTCGCCTTATTAAATTAACACTCTAAGTGTAGACAATTAATATATAATCCGAGCTCTATTTGCATCGTGCCAGAGCTCCAAAATTCCGAAAACAGATTCAGGGACCACTGAGGCGACACCTTGATCCACACCATTAACGAAAAAGTGAAGTTCGCCGTTGTCGCGCCGAGTAACGCCAAGTCTGTCGTTAACCTGAATGTAAAAGTCATGGTAAACATTACTTAACTGAAAAAAAATCACTTAAATTTTAACCATGCATTTAAAAATTATAATCGAAAATGACTGACAAAACCAATGAGGAAATGAAAGAAACATCTCGAAGAATGTATCTTAAAGCTAAAGAAATCAACTGTTTTCCTAATTTTTAATCATTCGAGGATACTGTATTTTAGACGGTTTTTTAAATAAAGGCAATTGTACCACAAGAACGTTTACCTTATAAATTTTTACATTTTGTTCACATTTTTCTAATCATGAGCACTTAAATTCTATAATATTAATATCAAAATTTGTTACAATTTTACCATTGAGGAGGTAATTCATTCAGAAAATTCCACTTCATATTTTGAGGCGGTATTTTATTTCGTACCCTTTTTTATTGTACTATTTCGTATCATTTTATATTGAACAAGAGGTTAGCATTAGAATGCACTTACCTCTAGCGTGTCTAAATTCTTGCCATAATTGGTTTTCAATGCTTTTCCACTTTGGTATAAATTGTGGTGCTTCATGATCCATGTTTGATTCCTGCAGTTCATAGAAAGACACAAGTAGATTAAAGAAACATACTTATTAGCTGTAAGAGAAAACATGAATGGATGCATATTTGCTGTTTAATAGACTTTTATATACTAATTCTATATTCAAATGAAGAAAATCCAATATTGATGAATGAGAACAAATAAAACATTTTACCACAGTATGGAATGAGTATTGAAATATAAAACATTGGAATGAAAACATAAACATTGAGGAGTTATTAGAAGAGGAGTGAAGTGGAAAAATTAATAGTGATACCAATGGAGTTAATAATAGACCGTGGTCAGAAAAATATTTCTTACCCTTAGACCTTTGATGACAAGCAAGGCTAATATAAAAGTAAATGTAGTCACCGATCACAAAACTTTTTAATGAGAATAACTCATTTATTCCAAAATACATGTTACATAAGATTATGTTGTGCCCACCTGACGTGCATTTGTGGAAGAATTTCGACCTCATCGGGGGAAAAGCTGACAACTCCAAATCCCAAGGCGTGATTCGTTTTCTTCACTTTCTTCTCTAATCTTATTTCGAAGATTTCATTATTTCTGAGAGGTCTGTTTGTAAACAGGACTGCATTATGTGGGTCATCAGGACTGTATTCAGAAAAGAGAATAATTCTCGTCAGAATGTGAAAAAATGAAAAAGTTAAGCATGAAAGTATTCTATATTCTTTTTCCTCGATAAAATCTGAAAGGAAAAATACTTGATTCAGTATTTCAGGTACTTACTCTATTTTTTGAGGTGTACGTCCGTCATCAACAACAAAGACATTTGTACCATGCCTCTTGTGAAAGGTGAGATAATTATTCCATTTTTCTAAGGATGACAGATTGCTTCTCAGCTCTACGAATGAAAATATTTATGTTAAGACACATACTTATAGTCTAAATGCCGGAATTCATACCATGTTCTAGTGAATGCAGTGGTTTTTAACTCTGATTATTCAAAACTAATTATTCCTCCAATTGTTTTTTAGAATAATTCCGTAAAATTTGAGGTACAAAAAAATATGACTCTATTGAAGGCTTTGTTATAGGACGCCGAGTCGGCCTTAATACAAATGAATTTTCGCAGAATTTATGGCTAAAATTCTTTACGGTTGACCCTATCTCGTATTGAGCCTAAGCCAATATTTTCTACAATTGCCAATTCACTTATCATATTTACGTAAAACTAGGGAGTATGTTAACGGATAAACAGAAGATTGTAGTTGGAAATAATTCAATATTTTTTTAATATTTAATAAAACAAGGATAGAAATAGGAAAAAATACCCATTAGAGGTAGAAAAGATTATTAATTAGCAATTTGAAATTGGGAATAAGTTACTTATTAGGTATTCATTAAAGAGTAGATTAGTCTAAATGCCGAAGCTAAATGTGAAGCAAGTACCTAGAGGAGGGGAGGGAGGTGGAGGGGCAGAATCGAGGCTTCTTAGATGTCTGTGTATAAAGGCTGAATAGGGAGGCTTGAAAACAGGTGTACGCAATCCAGAAAAGAAAAGAAAACCATTGGTGAGTTATGCATAGAAAAAGAAATATAACCAAAGGCTATGGAGGGACAGGAGAGGAGAAAATGGGCGCGGACGAAGGCGATGGGTATTTACGAGGGCGTATTGCAAAGGAAGGTCTCCTATTTTTCTCATGGAGAATCAAATTTATTCTCAACTTTGCGTACACCGTTGGAAAGGCGGAGCATTTAGCTATTTTTCTACGTAGTAATCTTGATGATCAATCATTTTTCTGCATCCTTGTAACCAGATTTTTAATACCGGCGTCGTACCTTTCTCCCGACGCGTAGCGAAGCCAACTTGCGACTGCTTCTTCGATAGAAATTCAACGCCAGTCAGTGAAAGTGTACGGTGAGAAGTATATGGTCATAAAAAATGTGCGGAATTGGTGCTGGGAGTTTTCTGATGTCCGGAAAAACGTCCACGATGAGCAGCGATCGGGGCCGCCGAGTTTGCCGGAATCGACGGTGGACCGAATTGATGAGATTATGCGCAATAACCGGAGAGTTACCCTTCATGAGATAAAGGAAGGCTTTAATGAAGATTGAGGCTACTTCTCTGAGCAGAATATCGTGTCGGAGGTCTTCGGTTGTAAAAAGGTGTCTCATCAAAATAGTATGTTTGCATCATCACAAAAGGGCGTCCACATGTGCCACATCAAACGACCACCCTACTCAATAAATTCGGCTGGGATATCATCGACCACCTTCCTTACAGCCCAAACGTTGCTCCCAGCAATTATCACTTGTTTCCCGCTCCCAGAAAACACTTTAAGGGACAGAAATTCAAGTCAAACGAGGAAGTGTAAGAAGCAGTCGCCAGTTGGTTTCGCGGTGCGGCGGGAGAAAGGTTCGATGCCGGTATTAAAAAGCTGGTTACAAGGAATCAAAACGTATTCCTTAGAATGGAATTCAAAAGCATCAAGTTAAATGGAATCATCCTCAAGGCTACTATGAAGAAAAATATCTAAATGCTCAACCTTTCCAACGATGTACGCAAAGTTTAGAATGAGTTTGATTTTCCATGAAAAAAATAGGAGACTTTCCTTTTTAATACGCCCTCGTAAAAGGATCTGAAGGGCGGACGGGTATTAAAGGTGACCAAGAATTAGACCTTAGGAATATGAAATGAAGGCAACGAAGGAGAACAGGACCTCTCGCTGGGTAGATAGCTGTGTCATAATAATATGAAGCCACTTGTCATTAAGAAATCCAGCACTAAGATTGATAAATTACTTAGAATATTGCTGGCGAAGAAATAGCATTTTAAATAATTGGCAACTCACTTTTACCATGGATCCATACCTCTCACTACTACCTCCAGGCGAACCAGGTTCTTTCCTTGACACTCCACATTGCTGTGCGTGGCTTCCAACACAATGTCATCGCTTGGCTTCTCCGAGTCGGTGTTCTGCACGGAAAATGTTCGAATCCAGTCCCCGCTGCCTTGATCATATCTTCGATTGACGGAAAGGGTGAAGAAGCGTCCCCTTTCTTTTGTCTTGCTGCAATGATTATCCTCAGATACACACAGAGGTGCCAATAAAGCAAGGCATGTTGCCGTGGTGAGATACGCCAAGGCATTCATAACTTCAGCCGATGTCGATGGTTCGTATACTACGGAAAAGAAACGACAATGCTACGCAAAAGCTACGTGATTCGCTCTTATATTAGGATAGGGATTTTTTTTAAGATGGCAGTCATCTGAAATCACCGACGATTATTTATGAATCAGAGATAAAAATTGGAAAACAGTTTAGAGGACGTTATTTTTTGACCTCTCCTCGTTTTTCCATTAATTTTGTTTCCCCCTTCAAGTCATTCTGATATTGAAGTAATGTCAAAGTTTATGGTATTGATATTCCCAGTTGTAATAATGTCATCATGTGTTTTCAGATACGCAACTTGAGAAACTATGTGGATGACTCAATCCCTAGATTGATGAAATTATATTTTTCATCATTTTAAGGAGATAGAAAAAATCTTAGATCAGAAAATGTATATGAAGTAAATTGATAGTAGGCGAAAAAAATAACGGGAAGGATCTTAGTCAGCGGAATCAGATCTTCGTCAGAACTTTGAAGAGATATAGAACGTATTGTATATAATATACAATGAGATTTCTTTGGAAATTAGATTTACCTGTTAGAAAATTGCAGTCACAGACAAGAGAGATTTCTCTTTCCGGTAAGATTTCACGTTGGCTCAAGCATTCATAATTTACCAGGATAAGGGATGATTTATAGATAAATAAATATGTATGTATATATATATATATATCCAATAATTCTACTCTCACTCACGATCTCACCTTGGTGAAACACATACGGGGAATAAGTGGACAAGTTAACATAGCTTAGGATTTCTTACAAGAATACTTGGTAAATATGATGAAAAAGTCAAAGAGAAATGCTATCCTTCGCTAGTTAGGCCTCATTTAGAATATGCTGTAAGTATATGGGATCCTCACGGAGTTGGATGAATATCCGAATTGGATCGCGGGGAGCGTAGGGCGGCTATTTGTGTAAAACGTTACTATTATAAAGTCGGTAGTGTATCCAAAATATCAGAGTAGCTAGGCTGGGAATCACTTACAGACCGAAGGTTTAATTACAAACTTAAGCTCTTGAATTAATGGAACCAACTGACCAGAAATTATGAACCAGTAATTTGCAATATTAACATTAATTAGATACGTCATGTGTTGCCAGGAAAGAAAAGTATTTAATAAATATAGTCCTGTAAGTGGAGCGATAGTTCGACATACAACTCAGACTCTTATTTTATGTTCAAGAAATTATTTAGGATTTAATAGTAAATAAAATACAATTCCTCTTAGATTGAAGTTATCAATTATGATCCAGTCATTGAAATCTCATAATTCTGGCTGACTTTCTCAACTTCATATTTACGGACTTAAAGATGAAATATTAGCGTATAAATCACAGTTTTAATCGCTCATTTACGACATATAAGAGGTCGTGGTGGAAAGGAAAATTATTGCTCATAAATTTAGTGAATATCGACAATTACTGAGCATGATTGACGATTTTTATCAATCAGTACTTGCCCTTATTGCCCAGTAAATCGAGCTATGTATATATATATATATATATATGATTGTTGGGCGATTCATGTATCACTGATCACAATTTGCGAAAACAAGTTGGCTGAAGACTGATCAATAGGACGACAGAAGACGCCAGCGTCTCCGTTAAAATGACTATGACCGTTTTGTCATAATTTCAATGGTATTTTTATCATATTCAAATGTGACTCTGCAGGAGTCGAATACAGAGATTCAATGCGCGAAAGACGAGAGCTCAGAAAAATCGAGTTTCACCGTACATTTACTCAAGGAAGGCCATCAGACATCAGAACACGAACTGAAGCGTATTAAACAGACTCCCAACCACCTTTTGGACGCATACGAAAGCATTTTCATACACAAATTCAAGAAGTTCGAAGATAACAGCGATAAAGGGCCGATTCCATTCTCTCCTCTGTACTCCCTTTTGAAATGATTTCCTACTCATGTTTTCAAACCCTAAATTTCCGTTGGACTTAATACTCACCCCCCTCCCCTTTTTCATAGTCCGTTACCTTTCACCTCCACACCACCCCCCTTCCGGTCTCCTTCACTAATTACTCATCCCATTGGTTTCTGTTCGCCCCACCCTCCTCCCTTCCCCCCTTCTTCTTTGCCAATGCATGTAAGTACTCCTTCCCCCCCCTTCCCATCTTCCCACTAATCCTATTGTTCCCCCCACCTTTTTCAGCCTCTATATATATTGGGCGGGTGTCTTCGGTAGTTACTTTCAACCAAGTGTTGGAGGTGCTTTTTTCCCTTCAGTTTGCTGAAGAGGGCCACTTTGTGGCCGAAACACGCGTGTTCGACGCTTATCTTCGTCTGCGCTCTTTGTTTTCAGATTCTCCCAGAAGTTGGGCCCCTTTGAGTGTGTGTTTGTGCGTTTATCGAGTGCTAGTGTGTGTGAATGGTCTGTGCTCATCCTTCGTGGATAGACACAGAGTTTGTACTTGTAGAACATCCTGGTACCTTTAACGGGGTCTTCCCTACAGCCTCGTGAAAGGTTACTTTTCCACCTAGAATCTTTAACGGGGTCCCATAGCCTCGAGAAGGATTCTAAACAGGATAGTGTGTTGGTGGCTGTGTGTGGTCCCTGGCGTGGATTAATTTCCCGTAAACCACCACAGAGGTTATTTCTAGTTGAGAGGATGTGTTTTGGTCTCTTTCGTGGTTCCTCCGATAAACCAACACAGCAATTAGTCTGACGAGAGTTGCGACTGTTGTTTACGGCCGTTTGGAGTCCCCCCCATATTATTTTAACCTGGGGCCGTAGAGCTCTTGATTTCTTTCCATGCATCAACTACAGTTCAACTCCAATCAACTACAATCATGCACAGCATCAACTATGTTTACCTACAATGAGGTATTCGAATTCTATCAAACCGTTAACCGAAAAAGTTTAACTTGTTTATGTTGAGGTGTCACTACTAGTTTTTGGACAGGACATATATAGTGATGCATAAGTTTAATGACAGAATTTACGGGTTTTGTGGGTTATATAAGAACGGTTGGAGTGGATCCCCAAACCTAAAGCCTGTTTACGCCAACGCTAAGTATATAATACAGTCACATTAATGTTATCTTTGTCCACTTCTTCCAGGTAGGGGACAGAGTGGGCGTGATGAGGAAGAGCAACGGAAAATTGCATGTATACATCAATGGTGTAGATCAAGGGGTTGCTGCATCTGATGTTCCTGAAGCTCTCCATGGTGTAGTCGACTTAATTAGGGATACTATCAGTGTCACCATTGTTTAGAGAATTTGACGCATAATAATATTGCAGCTTCCAGAAAGACAGGGGAAGATTTCTAGAGGCTTGACACATTAAATGAAATCTTCACGGGAAATAGAAGACGCATAGGCTCCTCATGGCGACAGACCCCAAACTGCCAAACATAAAACGTGAAAGCGGTCATAGAGTGATTAGGAATGGCAGCAGAACTATTACATGATTCTTCTCATAGGCGGGGTTTGTTGCGGTTAGTTCAGAAGGCAATTAGGGGAGAAAACCTTATATTATATGGTTTTCTCCTTAGGCCGAAGACCATGTTGGTGAGTTTTTGAGTTTACTTGGGTGATGGATGTGAAAGCAGTGGATTTGTAACTTACCTAGAAATATCAAGAGTACAAACAAGTGTAAAAATATTTACAAATATGGCAAAGTGTCTAGATTTGGTTTCCAGAAATTTTTAAGACAAAAATTCTGCGGCTAGTCAAGCACCGGAAGAAATGTAAAGCAAGCGTGGAAAATTTTCAGTTAGGGCTGCTGATGTGAAGAGTGCGGAGAAAATTGGATCCGCGGAAATGAGTTATTAGGAGTTTTTCCGTAAAATACTTCGTGGTACTCTGTAATCTCTTGATGTAGAGATTTTAGTTGATTTAGTTGCCAAGGATTATGATGAGGATGCTGTGAAAAGTACAGCAAGTTATCTAAGGTTGTCAAGAATCTAAAATGGGTAGCAGTCAGTGGAAGACGACGAGCGTTCCGAAATATCATCAACATCGAATGATGACCTCCATATGGAGAGAGTGAACAATCTCGCTCGCTCGATCACCATCGACTTGTGACTGACAGGGAATATGCAGAAGAATGTGGCGTCTGGATTTGTTCGTACTACGAAATCTAAACTGATAATTTGCCTAATAACACCAGAACAGAAACGACGTCGAGTTTAAGGCTGTGCGAACTTTTTGATCGAGCTGATGAGGAGGGAACGTTTTAACAGCTGATGAGTCGTGAATTTTTGGATATAACAACTAAACTAAAGTTCAATCTATACCATGGATTGGTGAACTCATTGGTGAAACATCGTCTACCCCAAAAGAGCTCGACAAGTTTGCTCGAATGCCAAGGGGATCAGACTGGTGCGGACGCTGACGTACAGGCTTCCCACCGAGAAAGCCCGTGTTCCAATTATAGAGACAACAAATATTTTTCAGTGGTATCCCGATCCCAACTTGAGGTGCATTGTGGAGAGCACTTTGAATGAGTACGATATCCGTCGGTTGGGACGTTAAACTGCGAACCCCTTGGCGCCTTTTGACAAGAGCAAGCTAATACCGACGCCGGGTTTCTCTCCACCCTTCTTTTCCCACCCATCCCTAATGGCGCATATGACTGTCGGTCGCCTCCCCAACGAAAAAAACAACAACTCGAATGCCAAGGTGATTTTGAACTTGTTGAGCAGGCCTCGTATGGTGAACATAGATCTCGGCCAATGGACCGCTGAGCGTAAAAGCTGAAGATTCTCTATTTACACGAAATACTTGCTAAGTCGAAGGAGAGAAGTAGTTTAGAGGGCACAAAAGAAGGCCGAAACAGAAAAGAGAGTTGGACATTTGGGGCGATGTTGGAAACTGCGAAATTAAAGAATGTCTTCTATTTTCAAGTCTTCTAAACTTATTTTAATTTCTTGAAATGTTTTATGAGTACAAATTCAAGGATATTAAATGCCGTTAGTTTCCATGGTAGATATTATCTTCACCTTGACTGAATCATTTTAGTGTTCAACGTTGTCATACGCTTTTATCATAATTATCGAAGCCGTATCAGGGAAAATCTTTAGGATTCTCCAATGGTTCAATATCGATACGGTTCATCAATCACCTACAAAAATAGAAAGCTAGGTTGTTTATAGTATAGATCCACTTGGACTTAAATCTTCGAGTAATTACCAATTTCTCGGTAAGTGTGGCGATTTCTATTGCACTCAGGAGAGACTGGCCGCACGATGGAAACTACAAAGACTGAAGAAACGCGGGAGACACCTCAGATTGGGACAAACGCTTGATTCAATAATCGCAGAGAATAGTCATATTCACCATGGTTATGCCATTTGGAAAAAGGTAAAATAACGCCCAGGGTTCTTGGAACCGACTGACAAAGGAGGGCGGTGAGATTTAGTTATAAAGTAATAATTTCAATAGAGAATTTAGTTACCAACTCGGTAACGCATGGAAACCTATAATTGAATGTATACGAGAAAATAGAAAAAACTGATAGAAATTAGAAGGCGAAATCAATAAATAAATTAGGAGGGGAAAAAGCAATGATCTTTCTCTCTTGAATCATCCCTGGTTCACTGAATACTTTTTCTGACGTTTTGTTGAGTATTTGAAAGGACTTTCCCATCTTCTTTACTGACAGTGCTATCACCATCTTATATAGCGCACCACTGTCGCCATTCCTCAGTTAACTTTTCATATAATTGATGCGTCTTTCATCACGCTTTTTATGCTCTATTGTTTCCCACTTCAGTTAAACATTTAACTATTTATGCATCATTTTACCTAACTCTGTTTTTACAATCCTCCATTTCATTCTCCCTTCTACTATATATTTCCAATCTTCTCGTTTGAAATCAATGGTTTTCCTGTTCTGTTCTAATTTACTGTTCCTGCAGTTTTTTATGCTATTTTTGACATTTCTTTCATTTGCGAGACTTAGACTTTTAGCAAGTTACAGAAAAACACGAGTTAAACTATGACACAAAGAGAATTATTATGGCTCCACACTATTTGAGTAGATTTGGCTACAAAGATAAGAGGGATAGACTCCAGTACTATGCGGCTCATATTATATTTGTTATATAATTCATATTATGTCTATTATATTTGTTCTTTCCCCGGACAAACAGGAGTATTTACAGGCAATTAGCTTGGAAACGAGTTGGGGATTAATGGTCGAAGCGAAGCACTCGGCAAAAACATTTTACTAAGGCGGGAACAAAAATACCTAAACATTAATATACGATGAAATATTTGATATTGTTGTTCTGATGTACTCGTCACGAAGTAGTTCTGATGTACTCCTTTTTTGTTCAACGGCATTCTCTCTTCCTGTGAAAAAGGTGGTTATGCCACCGAAATATTGCAAAAAACAATATTATGAGTGTTGTTTGTTCGTGTTTCGTGCCAATCGTCACAACTGTATACTTATGTATTATATAATGGTCCGGGTCTATTAGCATTTTACTCCGCCTCTGTCGCCTTCAGTTGACCGATTCGTTGAGCTCCCTTCGGTTTTTTTCTTTGGCTTGTCTTGATGTTTGTGAGTGGCCAGGCAGAATCAGGTTGGGCCTGGTGGTTGAGCAGGCGACGAAGAAATGTAGACTCTTATGTCAAATGGATGAGCCGCATTTTTCTTTTTTATTTGAAATTTGTTTCGCGTGAGCGCGTGTCACCTCCCCCATTTTTTCTTTTACTCTGCTCAATCGAGACACCATAATTTAAAAAGGTTTGTACGCCTATGCACTTTGGCCAGAACCTTGAACTATTAACTGATTGATAGATAGATAGTCGTCTTTATTTGGGCGAAATTGAGACTTAATGGTACCTTCTTCCATTAAACACATAGTCGTGTACATATTATATTAGGCATAAAACTTATAATTGAATTCATATATGCCCACAAATACGTATAGACAAACACAAATTCATTATGCATAGGTTTTCACATCGAAAATAAATATATATATATATATACACAAATGTATATTCATATATATATATATATATACATACAGGTATACATAAATTCACCCACACACACATACATATACATATATAAATCAGGATACACCTACACATACACACACACATACTCAAAGTAAATGACAGTGAAGATAGAGAAAAATAAAATAAGGAAAGTCCTAGCAAAGAATGTGGTTTGTGGTAAAAGCTAGGGAGAGCGTACTGACACATGGACGGAGATAAAGCAAGAGAGGAGACGCTTATCCCGGAACGTGTGTTTGACTGGAAAGAGGCCACCGACAGTGGAAAGGAGAGATCACGCAGCCACAGTTTAAGGCTAAGGCTTCCGTAGTGTCAGATAATTGGTACCGTTCTGCCTCCGGTCTTCCCAAGAAAGGTCGGATTTCTCCCTCTCAATTGCTGACGACGGCGTGTGAAGCAGCTTTGGTGGGTCACATGGTCGACCGAGAGCCGCCCTCGAGGTTCCCAGGCCGCGGCGGGAATTCCCTCCCGCCACCCTCTCGGATGGCATCACCTGAAAGCCGCAAGGATGTCAGCACGAGGACCCAGCCTCCTCTCTCAGCATTATCCACGGATCCAGAGACATCCCGTCTGATAGGTAAGCGAGTCGTCTTTATGAGGCAAAACCAACTCTTAACTTCTATACTAATCCCTCCACCGTAACTCGACGCATTTACCACAAAAAAGTCTAGTGGCTGTGTTAAGGTTTTCTTCATAACCCAAGTTAAAACATTAATGATCCAGAGAAAGGATCACTTCTTCAATTAGTCAAAATGTTGCCTTAGAGAGGAGCTGAAGGAATTTGCAATGCACTTGCTGAGTCGCATATAAAATGTGCGTATCTTCTGGTCATTTATAAATGCTTATAATCGTGAGAAAGAGAGGCTTAATTAATTATGAGCTATCACAATATAAAATGTTAATGTTGACGATAATGATGGTTTCTTTTAATCATTTGCCCTCACGTAAGTGAAATGTCTTTCTACTATGTTCCTACTTTCTACCATCTTCGTATGTATATGACGAAGGGTTAAATGGGACCATTTGGTCTTAATTTTGCCCAAATAGAGACCTCTATTTATCTATACATATCATCATTCATCGATTTTGTGATCATTCGAACTTTTCATAAAAGTATAAGTGGCATTCGCTCATTGAAATGACATATATGACATTTTTGTGGAATTCCCCGAAATATTTTATTCCGATTGAAAATACGTGATTCAGTTGAATTATTCCAAAGTTGAAGAGGAAAGCGCCCTCTTCACTTTCCCAGCATACGTATTATCTCCCCTGCACTCTAGTCAACGTGCGTCTTCTTCGGGAAGCAAGGTGGATCGGGAACACCTTTACATTTTCATTGACTCAGAAGTGAGTAGACGATTTACGAACAGATAGAGAGGGGGAAATTACGACTTAGAGCAGACCCCTCTGCTCTCCTTTCTCTTGTCCGCCACCCATTTGTTCGTGGAATGGAGTCTCTGAAGTAATCGGAACTGTTTTCAAGATCCAAGGGTCTGCCCTTCCGGCTCTGCGCATTCCCCGCCGTGGGAGTGAGTTGCGGTTATTTCTTCGAGCTACTCGGAAAGAGTGTGGTGACCGTTGGAATACATAACTGATCAAATAAATCTTTTGAGACTCTAAGCGCGTAGAATCGATTGGTGTCAAAAACAAACTTGGAGATTCGTATGAGGAATTAGGGTGAAAAAAGGGATAACTGGATAATGCTACTCCACAATTAAGTTTTTCAGTCTTCGAAGAACTGCAAAACATAAGATTATGTTGAATTGTCACTATTCGTATAAGAAAAAATAAATTATCCTTCGCCTACAAGATAACTTGAATTTTTTTCCTTTCCGTTTGATTTTTTACGAAAGGGAGTGTATCAAAACATTCAGCTCGTAGTATTACTAAGCAAAATATTTTCCTCTTAGCTACATAACGTTTAGATATAACAATTTGCGCAAAAAAGATTTGGAATGTCAGCGACAGACCAGCGAACAGGAGCTAGTAGGTTTAATGTCTTACGTTGGAGCGAGAAAAAGAGCAGGGACAATACACATGATGCATCATTGTGTAGAATGCCACCGTTTCCGTAAACCTAATGTCGCAATAGTGAAGTGTTCACTTTCTATCCTTGATTCATTCAACTATTCACTTAATCTTAACCGTCTAATCTGCCGGAATCGCCGATAAAACGGCCACACTGTCATAAGTAAAGTGCCTTTTAACGCTGCCTCCCGATAGCTTTGAAGTTATTCTATCTGACCCATCCCCCCTGGTACTTGAACTCCTTACTACATGTTTCTGGTGGATCGCGGGGTATTGGATAGACGTCGGGATGGGGATTGGTATTGGGTACTGGACGGGTATTGGGTAGACGTGGAGGGTGATAGATGTTGTGTAAGATAAAAAGTATTTTCCTGAGATATTGGGGAAGAAGTTATGAATCTAAAATGTATGAAAAATGCCTTATTTTAAGAATACCACAAATCATTAAAATTCAATATAGACAAACTCACGTTATGCTATTGAAATACGAAATATTTGGAAGGGAAGATTCATCTGGTGAAAGTGTAGTCACACCAATGACCAGGCAGTTTCCGAATTTAGTATGTTTTTTTTTCATTTCACCTCTAGAATCTCATTATTTTTCAATGGTCGATTCGTAAACACCAGTTCATTTCCTCTCTCTTCAAAACTTCGAGGGGAAAATATAAATGATTAGGGGATTATTAGTCGTCGGCAAGTGGTTAGAATAGGAAACTGATATCTTTCATTAAAGCCTCACGACTTCGGAAAAGAAAATACTTTGTTCTTCCACATATGTTGTAATATGCACCACCTTGGTTTCGACTTACAAATTCAACATCAGGTTATAAGGGGGGACTTAGGTCGTGCATAATAAAATACATGCTGAAGAACAAATTATTTTCTTTTTCGATTTGAATGGCTTCCACAAAGTGACGCCTCAAAACATTCTTCTCACAACCTTACGGAGGAGATAGACGTCGAATTTTTCCACTCACTTGATCTTCCTTATCGTCCAGTCGTTGTTCAACACAGCAACATTCGTTCCGCATTTAATATAGAAAAGCAGTGGCTCTCTCTCCTCACACATTTGGCCCTCGGAATGGAACGGTCGCAGTCCTTAGTGAAAAACATATCGTCAAATGAAGAATGCTAATGGTTCTTCCTGCACATCATGCCAATTTATGGATCATAGTGATGGAAAACCAAGTAATTTAATGTATCTTCATACAAGTAGTAGCATTGTTGAGCAATGCTTTAGCTTGTTTTAGTACTGAACATCAGTATTAATGAAAAGTTCTTTTAGAGCAAATAGAAGTATAGAAATCGCCCTTAAGTAAAAATAAACCATTTCAACACGAATAATTTCAATATGATTTATTTGCAATTTAAATTATAATATAGTGTGCAAAAATACTAATTTATACATTCTTTCTGGTAGTTTGAAACATTGATCACTTTCGGTTCATTCAGCGTAAACAGGTAAGCCAAAAAAATTAACACTTCTGTTGCTAAGTCTACGCATTAATCCAATTACGAGATCGTTCGTAGTTCGTTAATTCGTAGTTCTAATGATGATCGGAAAGGCATAATCGGTATCAATTGATTTTGTTTTCATTAGAACCGATAGCTATGTCTTACACTGAGATGGCAATAAGGCATATATTTAAACATTTTTTTTTATTTAATGCAAGTTTAATGAAAAAAAGCATGCAATTAATTTAATAACATATAAATGATTTAAATGATAATTATATTTAAATAAATATGTGCATAAAAGTTTTCTGGAAGCCTGGAAAATATTGCTCAATCAAAGAACGCAGAGAATAATTAAAATTTAGGGTAGTATTTTAATACAGATTTTGGTAGGTTTTTATTTTTGGTTCATTTAGTTATCCTATCAATCTAAAATCCTCTGGTGCACGAAACGTGGGTGGTTAAAGTGATCGCTATTCAATGTTCCACCCGGATCAAATGTTCGAATCCTGGTTAAGGCGAATGAGTTTAACACTCTGAAATTGTTGTATTGAAATGTATATCAGCGGATTACTCCGTTAAAAGTTTACTGTTGCGGCATCTCCCGCGGTTTCTTGGAATTTGTCAAAGGTGAAAACAGCCTGTATGTACAATATTTCGTCACAATATCTCGTTCCATTAAAGCCCCCAAAACGTCCGAGTTTAAGCGGACGTCTCGATAGCTTAACTGGCTGAATCGTGATATTGAGTAATTCGGGTTCGAATCCCGATCAAGGTGAATTATTTTCAGACTCTGAGATTGTTGCATTGAAATGCATATTAGCGGATGACCCCGTTAAAGGTTGACTATTCTGTCATCTCTCGCAGTTTCTTGGAATTACTTACCAAAGGTTCCTTGCATTTTTTCGTCGATAAAAAATCTCCATGGAAGCATTTTGACTAGGCAATTAAGTATGAATTATGGAACTAGGTATTCTCGGAATGCAGATAGAAATGAAACACGTAGTGCTTTGTTGTTATGCTATTAATATATTTTATTAGCATATTATTCAATGTGATATTATTCATTGATAATATATATAGATAGATTTTATATTTTTAAATGAATTTCCGTATTTTACGGTTAAAACATGACATTCTGCTACAATGGATTCGATGTGTACAGTCATTTACCATTATGGCGTATGTCCTGCTATAGAAGATGCATTATGCACTTTAAATTAGAAATTTTTTTCACGTACAGGGGTGGTGGTACCAGAACCGATAATTAACTTAAGCTAATCATATTTGAAAATATTCTGCAGTTGAAGTCAAACAAAGACGAACCATTTAGGAGAAATATCTTTTCGAGTGCAAATTGACGTCAGCGTCATAACTTTATGGCAACATTTATCAAAACCAAATATGTGAAAACACGTTGTGATATTACGGGTATGATTTAAAAACCAAATGTTATTTTCAGGAAGCAGAATTTACCAGGTACTCCGTCATAATTTGTTTGGAGACCAGAGAATTTTTAAGCAAAAATTATTTTATACATCCAGCATAAAGGGGAAATATAGTAAGAGTACACTCCGTATAGAAACCTCTACCCTCTAAAAAAAACCTCTACCCAATATACTGGTGCACAAGAGGTCGAGTTCAAAATAGCATCGGGCTCATGATTAAGCTAAAAAATTAATATTAAATTCCAAACGTTTTCGGGTGATAGACCAGGATAACAAATTCTTCATTCCGATAAACTTAAGTATGTGACAAATGCGTTTCTTTCATAAATAAACCAAAATCATGGTTGTGGGATGACAGTCAATCCTATTTATTCCGAAAGAGGTTTATTACACTCATTCGACATATATATTGCTATGGAGATTAACCGTATCCAACAAACGCACTCGCACATATAAATCTACACTTTTCGCTTTTGAAGGATTAAGAATATTTTTGAATGTAAATTAAAGAGTGATCCAGTTATTATATGGAGAAAAAATAGTGAAACCCAAGCTTAGTATGATAAAATTCTTATTATTATTAAGTATTTTGTAAATACACATTTAAATAAATGAGTACACGAGATTAAAAATAATTGACTCTTTTATTATCACCATAAAGTTTCATCTGTATGATCAGTAAAAGGTAAATGACATTTATATATATATATATATTATTATTATTAGGTAATCTACCGGTTAAGGTAGGTTTTTGGATGGGCACAACTATCAAATACATATTTTGTAACTCCAAACAAAAATAAACCCAATCCAGCAACCTAAACTACATCAGGTCCCTCTTCATCTCTGTGTACTTCTTTCCTCCCTTCATCCCATCCAACATCCCTATCCTGTTCCTACCCTTTCCTCGCTTGCCCAACATTCTCCCTTCTATTACCTTCTTCAACATTCCACTACCGCTCAATACGCCTTTCATCCATTTTTCCTGCCTCCATAGGATTTCTCTCAACAAACCCCTCTCCTCACTATACGGATATATATATATATATATGGAGTAAAAATTATTATTGTAAATTTTTCATGGTAATTTCGCGTTATTGAATCAAAGTCCCAAGTGGAGGTCATTAATATATAATCCGAGCTCTATTTGCATCGTGCCAAAGCTCCAAAATTCCGAAAACGGATTCAGGGACCACTGAAGCGACACCTTGATCGACACCATTAACAAAAAAGTGAAGTTCGCCGTTGTCGCGCCGAGTAACGCCAAGTCTGTCGTTAACCTGAATGTAAAAGTCATGGTTAACATTACTTAACTGAAAAAAATCACTTAAATGTTAAACATGCATTTAAAAATTATAATTGCAAATGACTGACAAAATCAATGAGGAAATGAGAGATACATATCGGAGAATGTATCTTAAAGCTAAAGAAATCAACTGTTTTCCTAATTTTTAATCATTCAAGGATACTGTATTTTAGACGGTTTCTTTAATGGAGGCATTTAACGGATTTTTAAAAAGAGGCAATTGTACCACAAGAACGTTTACCTTATAAATGTTTACATTTACATTTTGTTCATATTTTTCTAGTCATGAGCACTTAAATTCTGTAATATTAATTTCAAAATTTGTTACAATTTTACCGTAGAGGAGGTAATTCATTTAGAAAATTCCACTACATATTTTTAGGCAGTATGTTTTTTCGTACATTTTTGTATTGTACTTTTTCGTATAATTTTATATTGAACAAGAGGTTAACATTAGAATGCACTTACCTCTAGCGTGTCTAAATTCTTGCCATAATTGGTTTTCAATGCTTTTCCACTTTGGTATATATTGCTGTGCTTCATGATCCATGTTTGATTCCTATAGTTCATAAAAAGACACAAGTAGATTAAAGAAACATACTTATTATCTGTAAGAGAAAACATGAATAGATACATATTTGCTTTTAATAGACTATTATATACTAATTCTATAGTCAAATGAAGAAAATCCAATATTGATGAATGAGAACAAATAAAACATTTTACCACAATATGGAAAGAGTATTTAAATATAAAAATTGGAATAAAAAACATTAACATTGAGAAGTTATTAGAAGAGAAGTGAATTGGGAAAAATTATAGTGATACCAATGGAGTTAATAATAGACCTTGGTCAGCTAAAGATTTCTTACCCTTGGACCTTTGATGACAAGTAAGGTTAATATAAAAGTAAATGTAGTCACCGATCACAAAACGTTTTAATGAGAATAACTCATTTATTCCAAAATACATGTTACATAAGATTATGTTGTGCCCACCTGATGTGCATTTGTGGAAGAATCTCCACCTCATCGGGGGAAAAGCTGACAACTCCAAATCCCAAGGCGTGATTCGTTTTCTTCACTTTCTTCTCTAATCTTATTTCGAAGATTTCATTATTTCTGAGAGGTCTGTTTGTAAACAGGACTGCATTATGTGGGTCATCAGGACTGTATTCAGAAAAGGGTATAATTCTCGTCAGAATGTGAAAAAATAAAAAAGTTAAGCATGAAAGTATTCTATATTCTTTTCCCTCAATAAAATCTGAAAGGAAGAATACTTGATTCAGTATTTCAGGTACTTACTCTAGTTTTTGAGCCGTACGTCCGTCATCAACAATAAAGACATTTGTACCATGCCTCTTGTGAAAGGTGAGATAATTATTCCATTTTTCTAAGGATGACAGATTGCTTCTCAGCTCTACGAATGAAAATATTTATGCTAAGACTAAAAGTCTAATGTTAATTTAAGACTTATACTAAGTCTAAAAGTTAATACTATAAGTCTAAATGCCGAAGTTCAGGCCATTAGTCAGTGGATACAGTTGTTTTTAACTCAGATTATTCAGAAATCAGCGAGTAGCCTCAAAACTAATTAATCATGCCAATAATTAAGAATAATACCTTATAATTTAAGATACGAAAAAATGACTCTATTGAAGGCTTTATTGTAGAACACCGAGTCCGCCTTAATACTTATGAATTTTTACAGAATTTATGGCTAACAATCGTTACGGTGAACACTATCTCATAGGGAGCCGAACCTAATATTTTCTACATATTGCCAATTTTTTTTTTCGTTCTAATAATTAGAGGAAATATTGGAATGGTTGTAATAATTAAGTTGTCATACTCTCCACGTGTGCCGTGTACATGTATGTATATATATTTACATACATACACACATTTATATAAACCATAAACACAGTAATCAACCCGAAGGTCGGTTTAGTAGGTGATGGTAGAGCTCACCCGTGTACCAAGCCCGACGGCGTGTGAATATTCACACATCAGGGTAGGGGGGCCAGTTCCTTTCCCTGTACTGGTTATGGTTTCCCAGGAAGATCTGGTACCCGAAAAATCAACTAGCTTGGGTGGAGCTGCAGGTGCCCTAAGTGCCTTGCCCGGGAATCGAACCCGGGACCCTCCGGTCCCCAGTAGTCCAATGCTCTACCCACTAGACCACCGCGACCAGCACACACATTTATATATCTATGTATATATATATATATTTTTTTTAATATATAAGTGGAGAGATCCGGTGTTCAAGTCCCGGCCTAGGAAAATATTTTTACATAAGTGATCTGCTCAAATCCGCCTTCCCCACCTCTCTTGTGTTCGTCCTTTATGTGTGTTCCTTTCCCATTTTCCTTATCTCTATTTCTATGTGAATGAATATTTATTCGCCGTATGGCGGGATTTCGTGTTTAAATGTATATATACATATATATATATATATATATATATATATATATATAGCAATATAGCGCTATACATATATCTATATAGCGGGTCGCGATGGTCTAGTGGGTAGAGCGTTGGATTACTGACCGGAGGGACCCGGATTCAATCCCCGGGCAAGCCACCTTGGGTACTTGCAGCTCCACCCAAGCTAGTTGATTTTTCGGGTACTAGATCTTCCTGGAAACCATAACCGGCACAGGGAAAGGAACTGGCCCCCCTACCTTGATGTGTGAATATTCACACGCCGTTGGGCTTGGTACATGGGTGAGCTCTACCATCACCTACTAAACCGACCTTCAGGTTGATTACTGTGTTTATGGGTTTTTTTATATCTATATAAGTGTGTGTATGTATGTATGTTTATATATCTATATGTAGGCATGTATAAAAAGTATATATATATACGTATATATGTGTGTGTGTGTATATATATATGTATATATACATATATATATACACACACACACAGACACTTCACATTCGAATCGAAACTGAGGAGATGCTGAACAATGCAGAAGCATGCAAATCGTCTTCCGTTTACGTCTTTATTCTTTATCACCTAATTTCATATAGCAACACAGTTAATAAGTTGATGATTATTCACAATTTATAGTCTGCCACCTTCTTCCTTTGTATTTCAATTGAGGAAGAATAAAACATGCAGAAAGGTACAGACATCAAGGGAGTGCGTTTAACGATAATCAGACGATTGTAGTTGGGAATAATTCAATAGTTATATAATTTTATATTTAATAAAACAAGGATAGTAATAGGAAAAATACCCATTAGAGGTAGAAAAGATAAGTAGAAATTCGAAATTAGGAATAGATTAGTCATAATGCTGTGCATGGAGTTTCCTCATGTACGTATGTGAAGCATGGACCTTGAGGATAGGAGAGGCAGAATCTAGGCATTTTGGATATCGATGTGGAAATGGTTGAATAGGGAGGCTTCAGTACAGGTGTATGCAATCTAGAAAAGAAAACCATTGGGGAGTTATCAATAGAAAAAGAAATATAACCAAAGTCTATGGAAGGAACAGGAGAGGGGAAAAGAGGCTAGGACGAAGGCGGTGGATATTTACGAGGGCGTATTGAAAAGGAAGGTCTCCTATTCTAGGAGGCTACTTGACATTGAGAAATAGTGCACTATGATTGATAAATCACTTAGAATATTGCTGGCGAAGAAATAGCATTTTAAATAATTGACAACTCACTTTTACCATGGATCCATACCTCTCACTACTACCTCCAGGCGAACCAGGTTCTTTCCTTGACACTCCACATTGCTGTGCGTAGCTTCCAACACAATATCATCGCTTGGCTTCTCCGAGTCGGTGTTCTGCACGGAAAATGTTCGAATCCAGTCCCCGCTGCCTTGATCATATCTTCGATTGACGGAAAGGGTGAAGAAGCGTCCCCTTTCTTTTACCTTGCTGCAATGATTATCTTCAGATACACACAGAGGTGCCAATAAATAAAGGCATGTTGCCGTGGTTAGATACGCCAAGGCATTCATAACTTCAGCCGATGTCGATGGTTCGTATACTACGGAAAAGAAACGACAATGCTACGCAAAAGCTACGTGATTCGCTCTTATATTACGATAGGGATATTTTTTTAAAAATGGCAGTCATCTTAAATCACCGACGATTATTTATGAATTCAGAGATAAAAATTGGAAAATATTTTAGAGGACGTTCTTTTTTGACCTCTCCTCATTTTCCCATTAATTTTGTTTCCTCCTTAATGTCATTCTGATATTGAAGTAATGTCAAAGTTTATGGTATTATTATTCCCAGTTGTAATAAATGTCATCATGTGTTTTCAGATACGGAACTTGAGAAACTATGTGGATGACTCAATCCCTAGAT
Source organism: Hetaerina titia (assembly GCA_037158775.1). NCBI lineage: Eukaryota > Metazoa > Arthropoda > Insecta > Odonata > Calopterygidae > Hetaerina > Hetaerina titia. The sequence goes on along the minus strand of CM073776.1, from coordinate 26,895,811 downwards.
TGATGGAATTATATTTTTCATCAGTCTAAGGAGATATAAAAAACATCTTATATCAGATAATGTATATGAAGGAATAAACCAAATTAATATGTGGCGGAAAAAGTAACGGGAAGGATCTTAGTCAGCGGAATCAGATCTTCGTCAGAGCCTTGGAGAGATATAGTATAGTACGTAGTGTATGTGATTTACAATAAAATTTCTTCGGAAATGAGACTTATCTGTTAGAAAATTCAGGTTATCTCAAGAACTAATAATTTACCAGGACAAAAGATTATATATATATATATATATATATATATAATTCTACCCTAAAATATTTATCTTAATTAAATTATTATATTTTATACACCCGACCAAAAACGCGATATTATAATTGTAAAAGTACGCACCTTTGCCGAATATATTAAGATGTATTAAATCATGACGGAATTGTTTTCCAATATGAGTGCAGAAATAAAATGTTTTCAAGAACTTATAAGTAATCTTAATAATTTTATGCATGGTGGAATATACATGCATAATATATGACAAAGTCTATATACAACATTTTTATATATTTCGACTAAGTATGGGTAATTTTTTACTACTTCCCCTCATTTCTGCAAGAATAGGAATAATATTCGTGAAATATTTCTAGATTACCTGTTACCCCTAGATCAAAATAATTTTCCTCCCTCATATGTTTGAAGACTTGACCGCAAATAACATCAATAAAATTTAGAAACCATCCTTCTCTGACGAATGCTATTACTCATTTAAAATTCTATTCGTTTCCGAAGTCGTTAAGATACACCTAGTTAGATTATTTATCAAGATCAATTTGTTATCTTTCAGAGGCTGTTTTACCACAATTGCTTTAATAAATTCATCACAAATGTCAGGTGGGAGTTAATTTCATGCCAATTGCGGGTGTAATATTAAAAAATGACGCCCTGCGCTTAATTTTAATGGTGAAGTGATGTCATAAATTTGATCTTATGTATAATATTTCGAAAGGAAAACAAATGAAGAAGTACTGGAGATGGTGGGTGAGGAAAGGAGTTTGTTGAGAGAAATCCTATGGAGGCAGGAAAATGTTTTTAATAAAATTAATATTGCAATATAGGACTGTTTATCACTCCGTATCCTCATTCTAAGATGAGGATAAGAGCAAGATTGCCATTTCTTCTTCCTCCACGTCCTGAAAATCCAAACTGGTTCTGACTTCAACACCCTCCCGCTTTCTTCTCCGTTCTTCGGCAGACTCTTCTTGCCAGAATCAAAGAATGAACACCATAGTCGACAAACATATAATTCTGAAGTTTTTACAAAGTCCGCTTATTTATTTTTTGCTGGAAAATCAATTATTTCTATGGTCCATAGGTAAATTTCCTTCGAAGATTCACCAGTGAATAACCAACTCTCGAACAAAAACGGGAAAGAAGTTTCTTTTGTTACATCACATCCTGAAAGATATTCATTCCACCTTTACATTTGTGCAGAATGACTGCATATTATCAAGGATACAGGGATTCAGGACAAATATTATAAGAAAATTACAAGGGGTGAAGATTAGAGGTTACGTATAGTTTGATATAATTTTGATGTACATAATGTGAAAGAGTATCATAAACATGATTCGATAGATATATGTTCTGTACCTGTTATTCCAATTGAACTTTAAAAAAAAATATGAAAGGGAACATGAGTCATTGATAAAATATTAAACCCCCCTGGTTTAGACTCTGGACTAATAGATTAGCTTTACTGTCTCTCCTCTAGAGGCAATTCATCGTTATTAATTCTATTGAAGCGTTAGCTAGACAAGATAATCGTTCATTTTAACCCTGAGAAGTAACAATATCTTTAGTTCTATCAAAGAAATGACTAAAAAATTTCAATGTAACACAAGAAGTCATTCTAGCAAGTAGTTTCTTGAGTCTTAAAAATTGAAATAAATTGTAAATCAAGCCCAGAGGGTCTATATTCATATTTTTATTGTTCCTTGAACTCAATAATGCATAGCAAAACTTTATGTTTTGAGTTACCATCTGTTCTTAGATTAAACCGCTGATTTTTGTGTCCAAGAAAAAAATAATTACATTCCTTAGAGTTATCTCCTCATTATTTGAGTATGCACTTTTCCAAATTATGAATTAAAAGTGATAATAAAATAATATGCATATTCTTTTTAAGATCCAGACGCTTCTGTTTTCCCAATAGGATTATATTAGATTTTTGGTTTGTCATTAGGTTTATATGGGCCAAACCAAAAGAGTTCACATGGCAGACATGCCCATGTTAGGTTTCAAACCAGAGACTCTAAAAACCTTACCCAAATAACTAGGCCAAGTGCCAATGCTCGATGATCTAGTATAGTGATATTGGGCATGCCTATATGTTATTCTAACTTCTTGAATCTATATTTACTTTTCCATAGTAAAATTGAGTAATTACCTCCCTTGACTCATTCCATGCATCCAGACATGGATTAAGGTATTCTGTTGCTGACTTCCGTGATTTTTGGGCATCTTTTGATATGAAGGTTGAAGAGAACATAAATCTTGCAATGTTTTTTTTGAGAAAATATTGAAATATATATTCCATAAAATTACTTCTTTATTTTACCAACCACTTCCCCTTGGTTAAAAAAGTCTTGCAAATTAGAGCAGAATTTCTGCTCTAGCGAGAGTGTGCCCAAGTTTGACATTTAGAATTGATTGTTTTGTATGTGTGTTTAAGATACATTTACTTCAAACACAAAAACATTGATTAAAATTACATAATTATATCTCATGTTATATTTCATTTTATTTCTCCTCAAATATTATTTAATTAGTGGTCACATCTGGCAATCACATACTTTTAATACACATTTTGAAAATTCTGAAATGGCTTACAATGTCATTGCTTTTAGAAGTTGGCAGTATAATCACACTTGAAGTTTGTTGGTTGGCAACATTGCCACATTTTTGTATTGTCATACAAGTACATGGATGTATCATGTGATTATTCTGAACTTTACCCATACCATGGTACACATTGTGCTCCCATCAAACTCTTATTACTTGAGCTCATGTATGACCAGCTGGGAAGCAGAACCCCATATCCTGCACTTTTATCTAATTCTAATGCATACCTCTCTTTAATGACTGCCTTAAGAGAATGGTTATCCTAATCTTATAAAGCATAAATATTTCACACTTTTAAATTGAAATTCCAACTCACTTATAGTACATTTAATATTGTTCTGCTTAACTCTTAGGATTTTTATACTGTGCCATGTATGTATCAGGATCCTCCTCTGCATCGGGGCCAAGCTATGATATATTTTGGTTATGTGAACCAATTATTTCATGTTATATTTCTAAAAATTATTTGGGCTCACGCAGAAGCCTAATTTAATGCTTTTAAATGTGTGCTTCCCGAATGAAGTTGCAAAGGAAGTTGAGAGATTTCTTTCTTCATTTAGTTCTATTTGAAGGAACCCATATTTCATATCAAGTTATGCAATGAACTTACTACTTTATTAAACTAATAATTATTGAAAATTACTTGATAGAGCAGGATATGAATTATTAAAAACTTTTATTTATCTGTATTATTCTGAATAAATACATGATGGTTCATCCAGACTTACTAATATAGCAAATATTGACCCAATCAGTTGAGAAGTCAATAATTATCTACAATAGTACCATGTTTTAGCAAACTGTTTTAAAGTCACTTTGAATTTACTCTCAATCAATTCAAGTGCTCCTTCCATATGGATACAACATATGTGTACTTCCTTTTGGTGATTTTAAGTTTTAATCAAAAGGTGTATTTTCTCTTCCCTCAAATGATATTCATTAACCTCTTTGTATTTATTCTGTCTTCTTTTGCAACCAACTCTAAAGTGATTCTTGTTTTTGCATTAATGATACACTTTTCCAAAACCTGGGAAATTTACCCTTGCATGAATTGTGCTTAACTTACAACACTTATACACTACGTTGGAATCACTCTAATTTTTGCACTCTTGTTTTCTAGCTATGAGGGCCTTGTACTACTGTTGGGTATTTTGGATGTCTTTCCTTAATGGCACTGAATTCCTTGTTAACACTTTGTAATTACTGTGCCTACAATTTACTTGTTTCTGCAGCTCTAAAGTGGTTGATAGAATGTACAAGGTTTAGATGACTAAGTGAATGGTAGAGGTGAATTACTCAGGTTTGAAAATGAACAAACAATAGTTATCAGCACAGTCATGGGATTACAGAAACGGATTGTTATTCTTACAAATGTAAAATGAGAAATGTGTGATGAAGAAAATTTGTGGAGAATAAACTACAGTAGTTTGAATATTTGAGCTGTAATTTGGAGGAAAATATGAGTGGTAATACAGGTGGTAGGTGAAGGATTGCATTAGCTAAAGAATTATAAGTAGGAAGAGGGGTATTGATGGCAGGTATCAATATTAAAGAATTAAAGACAACAATTATGATAATTTATTTAGCAATGTATGGGAGCCCCAAATCACATGTGCTAAAATAGATTTAAATGTACTAAAAACCTTTGTCTGGAGCTTGGTACTGTATGGGTATTTATCCAATATCTGTTCTTGAGACAACAAGATTACCATACATTTTAGTCCTTCAAGATGAAAATCTAGAGATTTATCAAAAAAAAAACAATATGGATGAAAAGGACCACAAATGAGGAAATATTAGACATGGTAGGAAAAAATATATGCATAATTTTATTTATAATTCATTTATCATTTTTTATTCATAGTATGATAAAAATACAATAGGACAGGCTTATGAACATAAAAATTAGCAAAACATTTATTGCAAACCCTTGTTTCTTAGATTGAAAACAAAATACATACAATTTTAAAATTGAAATGTACTTGGAAAATACAGATTAGTACTGATTTAATTTGTTTATTATATTGTTCTGTCAGTCAGGTATGTACAATATATGCTTAAAGATTACTTAAAAGTGGCTGTGGGTGTGCTTCAAAGATTAATTACAATTACAATTAATTTGGACCATAAGGGGAACCATAGAAATTACCAATTGCTCTTCTTGTGTTTTCTGAGAAATCATCTGAAGAAGAGTACGTAATATGGTCTCTTATGCGTGAATATTGCACACCCAATTAGGAACTCTCAGTGGAAGCAAATGCAGAAGTGAATGTTCATTGTAGGTTTGTCTTACCAGGTAATTTTTAAAAATATAGCAGTAGTTAGGTTGTGTGACCAACCAAACCTACCTCAACCACCAGTATAACATTAATAAAGAGAATATTAGACCAATATCTACATAATTATATAAATCTGGTATCAATCTAAGACAAAATGTAATTAACATAACATGTTTGATGACAATTAATAATTGAATATCCTTTAAGGAAAATCGGAATGCCAGAGAAAAATGTTTTTGTTGAATTAAGTCGACCAATTACATATGGAACATCCTCATTCCCGAGAAAGATTCCAATGTTATAAAATACTCTGAAGGTATTTTAAGAATAGTTTTAGCCATGATTTAGTACTTGTCTAATATTTCATTATATCCAATTAAATTTAGTCAGTCATGGAAAATATCAACTGGCTATTGATGCAATGGCAGCAAATCCTCTCACTTCATACACACCATACACCACGGAAGGGGCATTTGTTATTGCTGGTCCTTGATCAACACCATTCACAAAAAAATGAAGACTTCCATTCTCTCTTTTCATTACTCCAATTGTATCCCCAACCTTAGAAAGGAAACAGATCAACTAGATGTTTGTGGGAAAATAAAATAAAACTAATGAAGTTTTGTTGAGCAGAGGAGCATGTGCATCACTGAATAGTTTGTGAATTGAATAAATTAATGTTATATGTCCTTAAAACAACCAATGGAGACTATAGAGATTTCAGTTCATATTTGTCTATGAGAAATACTTTTTGTCCTAAGAAAATTTATGGAAATACAATTACTAAGTGATTCTTATTTGCAGTCATAAGCTATTCTAGCGACTTAATTATATGAATACCACCTATATATCCCATTGAGGAAATTATTCCAGGTATTATGACAGCAGGGAGATATATATACAAGAGTGATTTAATTTTAGCCTAATATTTGTGATTTTATAAGAGTAAGTGTCTGAAGGGAGGAAATGTAAACTGAACAGGGGACTTTGAATTTACAGGCTCATTCACCTTCCTTGGAGGTAAAAATAGCATGCAACCAAGAAGTTGAATGGGTACAATTTTTTCAATAATGTCCCTCAGGGTCATATGTTAGATGCTACCACTGCTTTTAAGGAGGATGCAATCAGCAATATGACTGAAAAATGTAAAAATGATTGCATGGTTTATGGTCAGCAATCAAAATATTTGACTACACTTTTTCTGATGATTTATAATACAATTTAGACATTAATTAATCTGCAAGTGGGCATTATAAATATATTTGATGTTAAAAAATAATACCAGCAATTGTTATGTTTCCTAATTATGCTAAAATATTTGTCACAAGAATCAAAACTTATCACAGAAGTGTTGAAATTCCACAAACTATTTCAATAATGCCCTTGTCCTGAAATTGGGCATTCTTCTCATCACCTCTTTGTAAAGGTTATTCAATGTTCAATGTTGTTGTATCAACATTGACATTGACCTTGATATGGTTTCAACTCAAGCAAGTTGACCTTGACATTATTAATAACATTGACAGTAATATGGCCATTGATATCATGGACAAAACTAGGAAATAAAATCAATAAACAATTAAATTATTTCAATTCATAGAGATGCGACAAAACCAGCCTAAATAATTTGAATTTTAAACAAAATTTCCATTTTGGAAAAATTGTTTAATTTATTAAATTCACATAGGCTTTAATGGTTTACAGGACCTTAATTTTGAAGTGTGGCAATGGTTACACATTTCTTGTTTGTGTCATATATTTCTTATCTCTGATTCTGAACATTTCTCTGATGGTAATTGGTTTTTATTAATACCGGAATAATTATATTGCATACATTATGACAGCAATAATGATGTTCATATTTGTCAAGGATGATTTCATAAGCCAAATGTATTTTTCTGCCTATGTTCAATTTTGACTGAATGTAAATAGGAACTTTGTATAGGTTTTTCCTTTGGGGGTTATTGGGGGGAGGGGGTTTCCTTTTGGTAACAAATATTTGCACTAAATCTGTCGGACTTCAAAAGGTGAATTTAGCACGAGGAATAAGATGTTCACATTAATTCACTTACCTGTGAAATGCACATGCTGGTGCCATAGTTTGCAATAACGATTTTTTTCCCACTATAAACGTTTCCATCATAATTCATCCATATTCCTTCACTGCAATACAATGATAGTGGTTTGAAGACGGGCAAAAATTTTTATGAATACTTTTACATGAAATATTTCATAATTGAAGACTGATCCATAGATAAAATATGTTACCTTTTTTTCTCCGGGTTATAACAGATTTTTATAAATTAGTGAGTAGAAACCTTCAATAAAAAAGCATCTAAAAACTGACTCAATTCAAGGTTGTGACTAAAGTAAAATAATGGGAACAAAAATGCAGATTATGACCAATACAGTGAATGAAGACAACTGCCCATGATAAATCTTCTCAAAAATCTGAAATAACCCATTAATTATATTATTTTAAAAGTTTTTTAAGATAAACTTTACATTTATTTTACCTATAGTACATGGATTCAAAAAATTTGACATCATCTGGGGAATGGGACATGACACCAATTCCATGGCAATAAACCTTCTCATTATATCTCTTTTCCAATATAACTTCAAACTTCTCATTATCCTTTAAAGGTCTATTTGTGAATACAGCAGAGTTAAACAGGTCCTCCAGGCTGGAAAAAAATAGACAGTCGAAAATTATTGATGTATTTGATACCAATATGTTTAAATAGTCCTTATAAAATGCATTGGCTTCTTCACTTAAGTTACACTTATGAATTAGTCTGATACAGATGAGTGTAAAATACCACTTTATTAGAAAGAGATTTTATATTTGCCTAGAGTTCCTGTTCCATTTGAAATGTTAAATTTGGTATATAATTATCAGATAAATTGAAAATAGTTATTTCTAACGCAGTAATAAAAAGCTGGAGAAATGCAAATAGATACAGAATACGTAGAAAGTTTCTCATATGGAGTCTCCTGCTGATGTCAAAACAGAATTTGAAGAATTCACTGGGTAAAATGATTTCCTCTGATCAGCATTCTTTTCCCATGTCCCAATCCAGATGAAAACGTTTTATGAACATATTCATGCATTGTAAGGCTAGAGTGCTAGGAATTGGAGTTTGGTGTGGAATATATGGAATAAGGTTGAGCATGTTGGGATCACATATTTGTTATATTTGTTTCTGGAATGGGGAAATGTGTGGAAGGTAACCTTCAAGAGTGGCCAATGGTTGTTAAATGACATATACTTTAACAGTTGAATTAAAAGGTAAGGTTCATGCATCCATTCACGAATTAATTCATATTTATGCTAAGCAAAAATATCTCTCCGTGAGTTACCGCGTCAAAATATTACTTAAGGCATTAACTCCCAATTCGAACCCTTAAAAATATGAGTAAAATATAGCCTATCCTATTATATTGTGCTCTAAGTAGTTTTAATTAAAGCACTCTGAACTCTGCATGAAAGATTGAAGAAAAAGTAGGAAGAAAAAGAAAAAGTAGACACAGGAAAAGCGCAAATTCTAATGAAAATGTAAGTAATAGAGAATATATAGGGGCTATACTAATAATTTTCAATTCACATTACGGTCAGATTTTAAGCGGCAAACTATAAGACTTAAAGAATACTATAGTAGTAGTATAGTATAGTACTAGTATAACCTTTTTCACAAAATGAGAAGTTATTCGTGAATGATAAGTGCATCGACCAATTCCACCACGAAGTGCGTGGTAAATTGTTGGTCCTCCTGTCCGCAGTCAAATCTCCTGCCTCCCCAGCAAGGTTGGATAGCCATAGCTTTTGGCAAATCGCGGATTATGCCTTGGTCACTGGCACAAAATTTTTACTCTCACTTATTTTTTATAAAATATAATTCTCTGAGAGTACATAGTTTCAAGAAAGAAATTTATAAACTCATAGTAGTGGATTAGACTTTACAAACGCATCCATGGGAGTCGTAGAATCACAAATATATACCTAATCCAAAAATCAACATTGATTTTACAGTTTCTTACAAACGATTAAGAAAATGGACGACATTTTTTAATTTATGAACCCTTTAATTTGCGAAAATCCCCAAATTAAGTTATCGTTTGTCCAAGTTTCGTGGAATTCTTTTAGTTAAGAGATTGTCACATTAAAATTATGTGATTTGTTGTACACGATAAATTTAGCTTATATTTGAAGATTTCGGGCTACATATGTATGACCTTTGTCACAGAACGACAGTGCCCTGAAATACGCAAGAAAACCTTCGATCTATCCTTCTTATTAGCATTGGACTGTAGAGCGCTCGTAATATAAATTAGTAATCAATGTTCAGTTCTGTTAGTAGATTTAATTGGGTATTTTTTCTCAACGTTCCATTTTAGTATATACTAAAGTACTCACTTGATCCTTTGAGCAGACTTCCCACCATTGAACAAGACGACATTTCTACCGTGGCGATGGTGAAAGGATAAGCCATCCTTTTTGGCTTCACCCAAGGGTGAATGGTGCGCAAGACCATCTGGAGGAAAGAGTTGGGAAATTAATTAAATTTCCAATAAAAAATGTCCCAAATATAAGGATAGTGTATCGTCAAAGGAAAAGTGGGTATATTTTTGTAATTTCCCCATATATAACTTGTGAAATTCCCAACGATCGCAAACGAATATTCGAACAAAAATCAGGACGTATCAGAAAACTGATAACAATTTTTAAAAATTGGTTGGTAATAACTTAAGGGTGAAGCTAAACATGTTTGTCAGGATGAAACTTTAAAGTCAATTTTGAAAAAAATAGGTTAAACGAAATATTTTCCACAGCTACTACTGCAAATCAGATGTACCTGTACACATATGTTGCACGGGAATAATGAAAGTAATGATAGTTAGAGCTTTCTCAATGCAACATTTTGAGGAATACCTTTCACGATCATCTCCACGTGCGTCACTTGGTTCCCTCGGCATTCCGTCGTGCTATGCGACACTTCCAGCTTCAATCCCGCCGTTGTGTTCTTCGAGTCGACCCTCCGAGCTGAGAAAGTGGTCACCCACTGGCCGTCGCTCTCATTCTGCTTTCGGTCGACGGACAGATTCAAAACATTGCGATTTCCGGTTCCTACTATGCACTCTACCTCCGATTTCGTTCCCACTGCAAATATTCGTAGAGTTTCGAGCAAAATGTATAACGCAAGAATTTGTTGGGACATCTTCTTTAATTTGAAAGGAAAACCGAGTGTCTTTTTTCACTTGAAGGAATGACTGAAAATTTTTGAATCAAGCCGAATATATACAGTAAATTATCTTGCATCTGGTGAAATACGCAATAACTCAATCAAATGCCCTTGAGGACTTCGATATATTTCCAATGACCCCTAAGGTTAATGTTTCTAGCCTTGGGGCAAAATCCAGTTTATGCAGAATATATACACATATAGATCCTTCAAATTCATCGATTGATATTCGGCATTTTAAAAATCTGATATCGAATATACATATTTTTATGTATATATAATAAGGTATTATATTATTAAGGAATTATAAATAAATTATTGTGCCTCCTAACAAAACACTATTCAGCTACCTACTCTACGCCAGGTCTCTCTTCATCTCTGTTTACTTCCTTCCTCCCTTCATCCCGTCCAACATCCACATCCTGTTTCTGCCCTTTCGTTGTTTGTCTAACATTCTCCCCACTATTACCGCCTTCAATATCCCACTACATGCCCATTATCACCGGTCAACATATTTGTGGATGAACTGATTAACGAGGCATGAGAAGAACTGGAGGTAGAAATGAAAGTCGGCGGTGAATTCATAAAATCAGTTAGGTGTGCTGATGACCAGGCTTTAGTTTGTCAGTCAGCCAAGGGGTTGCAAGTATTGCTGAGTGAATTGGAGGTTCAGTGCAATAGATATGGGATGAGAATCAATATTAATAAAACAAAGGTTATGCGAGTTTCCAGAAAGAAAAAGGCTAAGCTAAATATTAAAATAGAAGGGGAAAAAATAGAGCAGGTAGAACAGTTTACGTATCTCGGAAGTGTTTTGGACCAATACGGTCAAAGTGGTAGGGATGTAAGGAGAAGAATTGCGCTAGGCAAGGAGGCTTTCTCAAGGAGAAGGGAGTTGATGACGGGGACATTGAGTAGGGATGTTAAGACAAGATTCGTAAAAACTCTGAGATGGAGCGTAGCTGTGTACGGCGCGGAAACGTGGTCACTGAAGCAGGAGGATAGACGTAGATTGGAGGCTTTTGAAATGTGGGTGTGGAGAAGAATGGAGAGAAGGTGAAATGGACCGAAAGGAAAACAAATGAGGAAGTACTGGAGATGGTGGGGGAGGAGAGGGGTTTGTTGAGAGAAATCCTCTGGAGGCAGGAAAAATGGATGAAAGGCATATTGAGCGGTAGTGGAATGTTGAAGAGGGTAATAGAGGGGAGAATGTGGGGCAAGCGAGGTAAGGGCAGGAACAGGATAGGGATGTTGGACGGGATGAAGGGAGGAAGGAGGTACACAAAGATGAAGAGGGACCTGATGTAGTGTAGGTTGTTGGATTGTGTTTTTTTTTTTGGAGTATTCGGAGTTTGGAGTTTTGGAGTATTGTTGGAGAATATTTTGTAACTCAATATTTATTTGATAGGTGTGTCCATCCAAAAACCTACCTTAACCGGTACATTACATTATAATAATAATAATAAATTTCTGTTCTGATTTTTAAAGACAGAAATATAAGTCATAGATAGATTTTCTATGCTTTTTGTGTGACAAGTTAAATTCAAGCAGATTGGCAAAATAGTCGTAATAAGAATTCAGGTTAGGGGCAGGTGGATCAGTCATCCAAATACTTATTCTTTTCTGGAAATCCTTTAAAGGTTATGGTGATACTTCTCCCCAGTAAATTTCCAGTTCAAATACTTCAAAAGTGATAAAACAGTGAAGAATCTTAAGAAGGTTAATGAAGACTTCATAATAAACCATTTAATTTTTTAAATCAAATATCAAATTAATTTTAATTCAGTAGTATAATACAATTTTTAAAATGAAATGTACTTAAAAATACGGATTAGTACTGATTTAATTTATGCATTATATTATTCTGTCAGTCAGGCATGAGACATTTATGCTTGAAGCTTATCTTAAGTGGCTATGAGGGTGTTTCAAAGATTAATTTCAATTATAGTGAATTTTTTTGGTACCTATATTGTGGATCCTTAAGGGGAACTGTATAAATTACCAACACTTCTTGAGTTTTGTGGGAAATCATCTGAAGAACATGTTCTGATTAACCATGTGGGTGACTTGGTCTTTAAATGGTAAAAATTGTGTAGACAAATATGAACTCTCAAAAAGTATCTGCCTTAATGTTATTGTCAGCCACCATCAATGACATAAATATAGAACTGTGCAGAGTTAAGGGAAATGTGCATGAAAGTAAATTTCAAAAACGTTCTGCATATATCTGTAAGAATGAGCTACATGGAGGTAATCACTTCAGCAGACAGCAGAAAGTGATTGCGCTAATTGGATATGTACTCATAAGTACAAGTGCATATTCAATTAGCACAATTTCTTTGGTGCATGGTCCACTAAGAATTGCATAAAGTAAATGAGATTTCACAAGGAGAGAATTAATGATAGGGCTTATGTTAAGGATTTTCTTAAAGGCTCACAAAAACGTAAATATATAGTGTGGTTTTGTATGGCATGGAAACAAGGTGATTGAAGCAAGATTACAGATGTACTATTTCCTTATAACTTTGGCTATTTTGATCCAGAACATTTCCAAGATATGTAAACTGTTAAACCTGCTCTAGTTTATGACCTTCTATTTTAATATTTAGAATAGCCTTCCTCTTTCTTGAAAAATACATAACCTTTGTTTTTCTAACAGTTATTCTCATTCTATACCTATCGTTCTGACTTTCCAATGCATTTAGCAATGCATAAAAACCTTTGGCTGACTGATAAACAAAAGCTTGGTCATCAGTAAATCTAATTTTATGACTTCCCCCACTGACTTTCATTCCTATCTTCAGTTCTACCCTTTACTCTTTAACCATTTCCTCCATGTATTTGTTGAACAGCTCATGTGATAAAGAGCACTCCTGCCTTACTTCTTAGTATACCTTAACTTAGTATAACACAACCCATTTGGACTCTACCTTCACCACTTAAACATGAGCAGTCTTGAGACATGTAAAGATCATGGATAAATCTCCAATCCCTCCATCGTAATCAAATACATCCTGATTATATTCTATGATTCTTTCTATTACTGACCTCATTACTGCTAAGAAACTATCCATAAAAACTCTTCCTCCCACCTTTCCCTAAACCTTTAAGTAGTTTCATAGGATAGTTGTATACCACCGGAGCCTCATTTGATTCAAATATATTTAATTCAAATGCCCCTTCTATCTCACCATCAAGTAAGCTTGTATCTAAGCTATCCTCATCTTTGTCTAAACCTTAATACCATTTCTTTTTGCACAATGCACAATTGAGGAATTGAAAGCCAATAAGGCAAAGTAAGTAAGTATAAGGCAAACATAAAGTTGAGGAGTTGAAAGACATAATAGAAATATAATCATATAGCATTAAAATCCTTGGTAAAATATTACACCCCCCTCTGGACTGGGCTACATATGGGCTAAGATTTTATTTCAAGGGTAGATAAAAAAATAGAACTACCAATTGAGCCAGTTTACAGTATTTTGCCTGCATAGAGGAAGAGAAAATAATACCTTGTTTAACCTGTGGGGTTACCAAAAAATTTTGTTCCTTTTAGGAAATTATATTATTTGAAACCCAGGAAGTTTAAATTCATATATTTTTATCGTATCTTGACTTTAAAATAGAAAAAAATAAACTATGGAATATGATATATATTTTTATGAGAAGGTGCTGATTTTTTGTTTTAGAAAACAAAATTATTATATATGTAAAGCTATCTCCACAGCAAGTGGGTAAAAACTCATGATAAAATCATACATATGTTTTGCTCTCTGGGGATCTGATAGTCTGTCTGCCCCATGGGATACATTTCTGCAATTTGGCTTGTCAACATTTCCCAGGGGTCAAACTACATTGGTCGATGTGACAACAATGCTTATAGTAGTGCTTGAACACCAAGCCTTTGGGTTGGCATGTTACCAATCCTACTAATCCTGATGCCAGTGTAGAGTATCCAAGCCCAATACATTGGACCTATTTCCATATTTTTCTAATCGCTTTTATATATATTTCCTCTTACTTTTTAAATAACATGACTGCTCACAAAATCATTCCTGATGAGAACACTGTATGGAATAATTATTATTGTTCCTTAAAACATGCTATGCTCATTGTTTCTTTTGCATATCTGTTGGTAGGTTCACAAAGGATATGGGTTGTTATAGAGTATTACAATGTAGGGCTCAACTAAATTGATGACAATGGTGTGAACTAAGTTCCACTTCAAATATTCCTGAGGACTATTACAGATATGATGAATCATCATTCGATCCTTAACAGCATTAAATTTTTAACGATAGTATCCTCTTTAGATGCAAGTTTTTAATTGTATAATTAAAATTTTATTAATATCAAGTCACTAGGCAATCAGAACATTTAAAGATTAAGTTATCTTAGGCTTTTATATCATTAGCTCAAATCATTATTATTGATAATCACATCAATGAAACTATTGCTCAGGCTCATGACCAATGTTCCTTCACAAGGTCTGTATAAAATGTATCAGGAACATTTTTTCCTGTTGGTGCATGTTGAAGGTCAGCGCACTCGCACCGCGCTGACCTTCAGCATGCACCAATCACTTGGGAGAGTTTGTTCAAGCTAGATCACGTTTTTAGTGGACCCCTATCTAGTGACTCAGTTCAAGTGCTAAATGGCGTGAATGATTGAGCAGTGGTGCACCATCAAATTTTGTGTTGGGCTAGGGAAATCATCTACTGAGGCATCGGGCATGATTTGCCAAGTGTTCAATGATGAAAGCATGTAACAAACTGCATTTTTAAAGTGGCAAAAGCTCTTCAAAGATGACCGAGAGAGTGTGTAGGACGAGCCTCATGCTGGATGGCTGTTGACATTAAGAGCCGATGACAATGTGTACATGAAGTTCTGAATTCAGACAGTTGGTTAAGTGTGTGCATGATTGCAGATCGAATTGCCATATAAAGATGATAGTGCACTCGATTTTCACTGAAAATTTGGAGATGACAAAGATTTGCACTGAACTCATCCTGAAGGTCTTGATGGGTAACCAAAAGAAGAGTTGAGTGTCTGCTTGTGAAGACCTGCAACGCTTCACAATGATTCCCCAACCCTCTGACAGTCCCAACTTGGCACCAGTATACTATTTCTTATTCCCATAAGTGATATCTCCCTCAAGGGCCACCAGCATGGGACCCTAAGTGCCATCAAAGGAGCTTGCAAATGTACCATTAAGGACCTTCCAGACTCCACCTACCAGGGAGCCTTCGAGTCATGGAAAAAGTGTATCGACGTTTCAAGGGATAATATTTGATGAATTTTGTGGCATTGTAGCAATATACGAAATAAATCTATATTCCCAATACTTTTTTTACGATTTTGCATTTATTTCAGTATTATTATTTCAATACATAGCAATTCAATAGAGGTTAAAAACATGTTTCAATCATATGGATTAAATTAAATCAAAGATTTTAAAAGTATCAGTGTGTAAAAGTATATTTTAAATACCATCTATGTGCATATTCCCTGGTGACATGTGTATGCAGAAAAACACAGTGTTCTTTTATTGTCTTATATTGTTATAAAAACCATTACCATTGAACTACAACATGTTGCATGGCTTAATGGTATGTACAGATATAGTATTTCTATTCAATGACCAGTCAAAAATGAGGATTTAAAAAAAAAACTCACATATCCAGCATTACTCATGGGATAGCATGATATTGAGAGGATTCATTGCTAAGGGGTCTGTTTAGCTTAATAAGACTATTTTGCTTGAATCTCCAGGGAAATATCGTAAATACCATTTGAAGGCACAACATACATACTAAATATAGCTACTACATACATAAATATAGTCATTCATGGGAATGGTTCCAAAGGTGATAGCATACTCATACTCTAAAGGTATTACAGGAATGAATCTTTAGCATGACTATTATCACATGTCAATTTATTGAATATAAAAAATAAAAATGGGTAGTCAAAAAAAATGTCAACTGACAATTGATGCTATGGCAGCGAATCCTCTGACTTCATATAAACCATAAACCACAGTAGGAACATTTGTCACTGCTTGCCCTTGATCAACACCATTAATGAAAAAATGAAGGCTTCCATTGTCTCTTTTTATCACTCCCATTGTATCCCCAACCTGAGAAAAAAGCAAGTATTAATTAGTTAATTGGATGGAAAATAAAAAATTACATGTTGGGAACATATATTGACTGGGTAGATTAGGGATGATTCAATGACTGTGTGACAACACAATATATTGTGTAAGGAGAGGACTTTGAATTTAATGGAATCATTCTGCCTTCCTTGGGAGTAGGAGAAAATCAAGATGTTGGATGGATATGAATCACTATATTTCCCAGCCCATAAGATGCATTGTTTTACTACAAAATATGGTCTAAAATCCGCCTTCATCTCATGGGTCGAGGGTATACAAATATGACTTTGTCCTATGAATTGCAAGCCAGTTTGCCAAGGAAAATATTTTTTCCTCATCAAGGATAAAAAATGATTGTCATTTTTTAAATTTCGATAATAATTCATTTGTAGCCAGTAGTAAGTAATAGAGATGAAATATTTCCTTGACATTACTATCTTATAATTCCCAAATGAATCGTATATGTATGCGATGTAGGGCATTTTGTTTCATCTCAATTGTGGTTTTATAGTGAAACATATTGTTTATGCATTGGGCTAATTAGGATGTCAACCCTCTGCTCAAACATTGTATCTCTCTTGATAAACTCCGAGTCCACTAACTGTAAGTAGCATCATAGTGTAATACAAGTTGTATTATAATGGATATTATTTCATATTCTTACTTGAAAACATTAAAATAAGACATTAGCCAACAAAAATGATTCAAATATTAATCAAGACTAAATTTACATGTTCTAAGGCTAAAAACTTGCAACGCTCTTTTTTAAGAGTCTTATTATTTTCGTAATAATTTGCACTCCGATGGTGATAGATGGATACTCATACTTTTAAAATCTTTGATTTAATTTTAATCCACATGACATATTACATAATATTTTGTGAGTGATATTAAGGCGGTTGTTTATGAGAGAATACTGAAATACGTTTTTAACCTCTATTGAATTGCTATGTATTCAAATAATAATACTGAAAGAAATGAAAGATTGTAAAAAAGTATTAAGTATTGGGAATATAGATTTATTTCATATATTGCTACAATGACTCAAAATCCATCAAATTTTATCCCTTGAAACATCGTTACACTTTTTCCATGACCCGAAGGATCCCTGGTAGGTGGAGTCTGGGAGGTCCTTAATGGTGCACGAGCAAGCTCCCCATCGACTTCCATTCTTATCCCCAGCTCTTCCCATGCCTCTTTAATCATTTCTCCCATGTACCCTACATTAAATGGCATAGGTGATAATGGAAAACTCTGCCTTACTCCTCTTCCAAACATTGCCCATCCGGACTCTCCATCCATCACTTGCACCTGAGCAGTGTGATAGATGTACATGTCACATAATAGTCTCCTATCCCTCAAATCTACCCCTATTTTTATATATTCCTCTCGATAAGTGCTCTCATTACTGCAATGGCATTGCATGTGCCTCTCCCCTTCCTTAATCCAAACTGATCATTGTCAAAGTAATCATTTGCCCTCTTCTCCATTCTTTTGTTGAAGATCTTGAGAACAATTTTAGCTGCGTGAAAAATCAAACTTATTGTGTTGTAGTCCTCACATGATGAGGCCTTTAC
Source organism: Hetaerina titia (assembly GCA_037158775.1). Taxonomy (NCBI): domain Eukaryota; kingdom Metazoa; phylum Arthropoda; class Insecta; order Odonata; family Calopterygidae; genus Hetaerina; species Hetaerina titia. The sequence goes on along the minus strand of CM073776.1, from coordinate 26,877,664 downwards.
CTTTTTTGGAATAGGAACTTACACTGATCAGAAAAAGTCTTATGGCCAAATTCCTTTCTTATAAATGCTATGAATTAGTCCATAAAATCTTCCTCCCAAATTTTGCTAAACGTTTAAGTAATTTTGCAGGAATATTGTATACCCTCTAGGCCTTATTTGATTTCATCTTCCCCTTCATTAATGCCCTATCTATCTCATTGTACTATCTCATGCCTGGACCAGAGGTATTTTCATCTAGGTCATATTCTCTTTCTATTTCTAAGCTTGATGGTCTAAGTTCTTTTTCTACAGTTCTTCTATATATTCCTTCCATCTCTCTTGGATCTTTTCTGTTTAAACTATTATTTTCCTAGACTTATCTCTAATTATTAATACATATTGTCCATTCTTACGTCCCATCAGTTTTTTAACCTTTTAGTATGGCGCACCAATTTCACCCTTCTTCTGCAAACTTCCCTTATTCTTGCATTCCATCTATCGCATTATCTCTGTATTGTGCTTATTTTGCTCTATTTGTTACCTGTCTCAAGTTATTATACAATTCTATGAACTTTCTTCTAAAAAACTGTTTTTTTATCCTTCCATTTCCTTTTTTCATCTACCTTTCTAATCATCTCATCCATAATCCATGGTTTCCTTGTCCATTTCCCATTAACAGTTCCTAAAGTTTCTTTTTCAGCTTTTGATTTCCTTTTTTGATATATTCCCATTTTTCCTCAATAGTACTCAACTCCTTTCCTTTACTCATGATTTTTTCTGCAGCTCACTGATACTTCTTTCTTATCAATTCAGTTAATGCATCTACATTTCATTGCTTAACCCCCTTCCCCTGCCTTCATATCTGCTAAACTGTGATCAGAGTCCGCATCCGCTCCTGGAAAACTGTGCGAATTTATCACACTGTTCCTAAACCTGTGCCTAACCATAATATAATCTAACTGAAACCTTTCTGAGTCACCTGGCATTTTCCATGTATACCTACGCGTTTTGTGGTGTCTAAACCATGTGTTGGTGATGACTAACCCCTATCTTCTGCAGAACTCAAATGCTTTCTCCCTGCGTTCATTCCTCGTGCCTAAACCATAGTCCCCCCCCTCATCACCATCTCTTCCTTCACCTCTCATTGTATTCCAATCCCCCATCACTATCAAATGTTTTGCTACAGGAGCGCACCCTATTATGTCCTCTAATCTTAACTAATCATATACCCTATTGGCTTCTTTCTCCTTGTGGTTGCTCGGTGGCAGGTATATCTCAACAATGACCAAGTTCGTCGATTCTGCTTTCCCTTCTTCTACTAGTAACATTCTATCCTTGCTCTATGTTGCTTGCTCTATGTTGATTACGCTTCTTCCTACCTTTCAATTCAATATTATTACAACCCCTCGCTGGGTCTCTTCCCCGCCATTGTATATTAGTCCATCACTATCACTCCAGTAACTCCCGCTATCATTTCATCTCACCTTGCATAGACCTAAAATATCTGTATTTCATCTTTCCATTTCTTTCTCAATATTCTCTAATATTCCTGCTACCAACAATGTGTCCTAACATTCCAAATTCCTATTCTAACTAATTCGGTCTTCTTCTTCGTCGCCTTCTGTCTTGCTGCTGCTGGTTTTCCTTTGCAAGGGCTCGTGATATAACGACTGGGGAAACCTTACTTCTCCTGCTGCTGGGTATGACACAAGACAATGTGGCTTAGTGCTGTAGTTTCCAGTATTCATTTTCACTAAAGTATGTATTATAATATCTTGGGATTAATAATTGAGGTGGTTTCCTATTGCCTTCCTCAAAAGTATTTTTAACGTGACACCATCACTCAATGGCCGCCCCACTGGGTTCATGCTCGGACTACCTTTTGTCTGGATCCCAACCTTCGACCTATGGTCGACCCTACCAGTATCAATTGCTATTACTCCCACCAGTACAACACTAGGGGTCATTGGAACGCTCATGCCCTTCCACTACAAGGTTATAGTCTACAAGAGAAAGCTCGTCATTGATGATCCCAAAAATGAAATCCACCTTACCATGTTCAAATTTGACTGAAAGGCCATAACAAATTCTGCATATATGTTATTCAAATATAAGTCAATTTCCTGTAGAAAGAATATTATTTATTTAATCGCTGTAAGTTTTGGACTCTACAAGGTGTTACATTAGCTGTAGGAATACGAGTATGGTAATTATAATATTATTTACCTGAGAATTGCATGTATTGATGCCATAATTTTGTGTAATGACTTTAGTTCCACCATACACGTGCGTGTTGTAATAAACCCATGCACCTTCACTACAAAAACAATGATAGTGTTATGAGGACAAATCCAAGTCATTATAATAAAGAGCACTTGAAATATACCAAAAAGAAAGACATTGTTAGATAATTAATACACTCTATCTTGGAATTGATGCAGTGTTTATAAATTAAGGGATATAAATCTCCTACCCAAAATCAATAAAATAACGAGTCTCCAAGTATAAAAATGACTCCTAATCAAACTTTTGATTTACCCATAATAGTAAAAATAAAATAAGGATGTTAAAAAACGACGATAGGCTGAAAACTAATGCACACATGCTTGTAGGCCACAAACAAATTGACCTTCAGAAGCACTCGTGGTGGCATGTGGAAGTAACATTCCAAGTCACCACGCATGCGCAGGTTTGAGGTCGTTACATTTATTCGGTGTATTTTGAGAAGCGGAAGTATGGAGACGTGTTCTAGTGCAATGTTAACGCGAGTTAAACAGAGTGCTACTATCGAATTTTTAACTGCTGAAAACGTGACTCCTGCTGAGATTCATTGTCGTTTTTAAGGCTGTTTATGGTGACGATGCCGTGGAAAGGTCTACTGCAAATCGATGGGTAGTAAAATTTCGTGGTTTTGAACCTGGAAAAGCCATAATTGTTTATGGAACACGCAGCGGACGTCCGATCACTGCCACAGACGATAAACATCGCTAACCCGTCGAAGATTTGATTCAAAATGACCGGCGAATCACACAAAAGCGTATCGCAAACAATATTGGAATATCCAAGGAACGTGTCGGCTTCATCATTGAACAATTGGGATACCGTAAAATCTGTGCAAGATGGGTACCACGCCGTCTCCTGGCCGAGAACAAACAGCGTCGATTGGAATGCTGCGAGCAACTTTTGCAGCGCTGCCGTGACGAAGGAGACGACTTTCTTTTGAATATTGTGACGGGGGACGAGTCATGAGTCCACTATTACGACCCCGAAGAGAAAAGACGGAGCGCTAAATGTCGACATCCATCTTTTCCTTAGGCGAAAAAGTTCAAAAGACAACCATCCGCAAAAAAAACTTCTTTTGACTATGTTTTGTGATGCTCACCGGGTTTATGTGACCGATTTTCTGGAACGAGGGGCAATGGTAAATTGTTCTTATCATGTACAGACTCTAAAACACCTCCGACGTCGAGTTTGTCGAGTTAAAGGCAGCCTGGCGCCATTAATCTTGCAATGTGACAGCACTCGTCCACACACCTCGCGCGCAGCTGGGGAGGCTCTGCGAAACCTGAAATTTGAACTGATTCCACGCCCTCCTTATTCCCCCGATCTTGCGCCTTGCGATTTTAATTTTTTCCTCATCTCAAGGGTAATCATCATCACACCTCGGAAGATGAGGTGAAGGCAGCTGTCAAGTCCTGGATTCGAGAAAAGTCGGAAGAGTTTTTCAGTGACAGAATGAAAAAAACTTGTTACTCGTTGGGAGAAATGTGTTAGCCTTAACAGCGACTATGTCGAAAAATAAATATATGATTTTGAAAGTTAAGAATTGCACTTTCATGCACTTTTGCACGACCTGGCTATTAGTTCGCGCTCTACAAGCATGTGTTCTTTACTTTTACAGCCTATCCTTGTAATAATTGAAGCTTTGATTGAAGAAAATATAGTCAATATTCCTGAGAATCTCAAATAAAAAAATGAATGTTTTCTATGTTGCGAGAAATTAACTTAAAATATATTTTACCTTTGGTACATGGACTCAAACAATGTAACATCGTCTGGCGAATGTGCCATGACACCGATTCCATGACAGTGACTTTTATCACTGTATCTCTTTTCCAATATAACTTCAAATTTCTCGTTATCTTTTAACGGTCTATTTGTAAATACCGCACAGTTAAACAGGTCCTTCAAACTGTAAAAAACACAGACAGAAACATTATTCATGCATTCCATACCAGCATCTCTGAATAAAGCACCAGATTGAAACATTTAAACACTGTTGTTAATGATCGGAGGTACCGGGTTCGATTCCCGGGGTCGCCTCTCTTTCTAGATGTCTTCTGGTTTCGTGACTGTCCCCGCAACACGGCCGTAAAAGCTATACTGATGCGATGACAAGAGCGAATCGGCCAATAGCCATGGAAGTTGAAGGCCCATAGAATGAATCCCTGGAAAGGGTTCAGACATAATTGAAACTCGAAGACGACCCATCAAATCCTCAACCTGTCCTTCCCGCTCCGGCCGCCAATGGGGTGGTCACCCCATCTGGTTTCCCTAACCTTTACATAAATAAAAAATATCTCAAGAAGGGGAGAGAATGCGGGGTGATGACGAGCCGAGGGAGACGAATAGGGAAGCTACGCTAGTGTGGAAGAAGGAAGAGAAAGTTTTCCCAACCCAGCACCGAGCAATCAAATTCAGCGAGTTGGCGTGCGTGCTTTTATCAAGAAATTGCTACCTCGCCTCAACACCCAGTCCCGTGTCAAAGTGAGGTAGTTTTTGACCCAACAACCTCAGAGTCATCATCAATCATTGCTCGAGTCGAAGAATCTCCGCGAAATGATATAGATGAAGCCAACTCAGTTGACGCGGATGCCCTTGTCAGACCGCCCAAATCCATGCTCCTACCTCTAGAGAAAATGACTTGGTGGTTAAGATGGTGGGGGGGGGGAGTTCTCTGTACTTCCCTTTGGTCTCCCCCATCCTTCATTTTCAACAGGCACGGCCCTAATTTGACCCTTCACCGATGTCTACAATACTAGCCAGGGAGGACGATGCGACGTTGGTTTTGTCCCCCTTGATCGGAGACCGCTGGATATTTCACCACCCGCGGAAAAAGAACTTGAGGTCCCATACAGTGACTCTCCTAAGTAATGGATATCTCAACGTAAAAATAACCAACCAGAACTTCGGAGGCTTCCCCGTTGCCGGGGTCCTGATCGAGACCGTAGCGACGCCAACATGGGAAGATTTCCGGTTAGTGATGCCGGGAACTTATTTGTTACAGGTATTAGCCATTCTTTTGATCATTTTTCTGGTTGGGTTTTGTTAGGAGGACTATTACCATATATATCGTATTTTTTCAATTGTTCGCAAATTAGACTAATTGAAAATTTTAGTGTAATAAATAAGATTGATGTATACATTCTGCAAGAGGCCAAAGCAGATATTTCGCGGAATCAGGGGAAATTCAGTATGATCGCGAATATTGACCCATGGAGAAAAGGGCACTGCAATTTTAACACGTAACGTGAGAAGCCTCTCTGCCATCCGTTGGCATACATCGGGGAGAATATTAGCCGCTATAATTGGGGACAAGAACTTCATAAATGTGTTTCCCTTCTATTTCCCTCCAGAGAGGGAAATAGGAGGGTAACAGAAAAGTTTTTCACTGAATATTTACTCCTTTTTTTTACATACGAGTACATTCACGGGAAAGGTTCGTGTTTCAGTGGGTGATTTAACAATAGCCAGCAAGGATAAGATCTATCTAACCTAACCGAGATCAACTATCATGCCGTCCGAACGTCGGCTTCCAAGCGGCTCGTCTGGACGTGTGAAGCCTTCGATGCGATTTTAAAACGAACATATCTTTCCCTTATTATATTTTTTTCAAAAATCCACGGATAGATGACGCGAAATTGTGGGAAAGCATATAAAAAAAACATTCATAGTCACCATCGATAGGGAAACTGTCAAGATAGAGGAAAGGAACATTGCCACATTTTGTTATTTCTTCGTGATATACTCGACGAGTTCTTACGGACTAGAGACAGAGGGGAGCAGAACTATGATACAGTGTGAGGCCTTAAACAAAAGATTTTATAAAAAGAATTATTAAATTAGTATCTCGCCCGATGGCAGATGGAGATCGACTTGAGCGACTCAGGTCCAATGATGTTCCTCCTCTCCTTTGGTCCCTATGACAGCCTCTGACGAGCATGATGAGACTAAGAAACAGATCGAATCAAGTTGGTGAGCTAGATGCGATCGCGAAGAGTATAATCTTCTAGTGGTTAGGTGCCTGGATAGGATGGAGGACCTTATGATATTACGTCATCTTTTTACCCACTATCTATTCAGGAATAAAAAAACAGATCTTTAACTGTAAGTTAAAGACGGGACGATATTCTTTATACCAAAGATCAACAAGCCTAAGACATTAAATGATTTGAGGTGAATTTCGGCCTTGGAAACATATCGTAAAATAATGGCGCATGTTTTGAAAAATTGGACTTTAACGGATAATTTCTTATTCTCATAGAAAATTCGCTTCGACGGGGTTGCCGTCTATCTATGGTGCTCTTTGCCTTTGCACTAGATGTCGTGCTCCGCACAATTGAAACCATCGCAATGAGCATAAAATTGAGGGACACCAGCCCTGTTGTTTTTGTCTTTGCCGACTATATAACACTTTTTGTAAAAATCTAGAGATTCTTCCTGAATTCATTAATTCCACAGCACTTCACACATCCTGAGAAATAATATTAAATAAATAGTAATCGAACCACCTCGTACTCCAAGAGACAATGAATACTGCTGCAAATATCCTCAGGGTACAGTGGGTGGAAGATAGACAATTAACAACAGATGAGAGCTATAAGAACCGACAGCGAATTTTAAATAGCATAGCATGGAGAGGGAGTATCTTCCGCAGTAAATTATGGCCAATTACACATAGACTGGCCATAAATCAACTTATTGAAAAATTATTAAATTTCAAAAATACTACCAAAATTATGGATTAGAGCTAAAATATTACCTCTGTTAAAAAATAAAATGCTTTATTTTAAAAATTTACAAATGCAACAGTTATTTTAAACAAGATGGGACGGAAGCAAATTGTACGAACCCCCGGAACAAGGTGGGTTACACTTGATCGACAGTAAGATAAATTGCAAAATTGTATACGCAAAGCACTCGCTAATAGCGCTGGGAGGAGACAAAATGTGGAGAAAGGGCCTTCCTTCTTTGGTGTGCGCTCTCGAAATGTAAGAGTCCCGCCGCGCGGTTGAATCGACCGAATAAAACTAGACCTCTGGCTTCAGAAAGACTGGTGATTAACGTACTCTAAAAAAGACTCTTCGAGGAGGAAAGAAAGTAAGAAACTCACTCATAAAGCACTACAAAACAGGTTGCAATATTGGGTGGAGCGAACGAAGAACTCTGAAGTTAAAAGTCATGTATACGAAGTGGTTGGGGGCATAATACTGACGAAGGAAGACAAAAAAACAGTTAAAATGGACCCCTTCATCTCTTAGAATAGTCAGTGGAAAATAATGTGATATTAAGTATCGTAAAATAGGGTACGAAGAGAAAATTAAACAATGAAAGGGCATTAAAAATATGTACAGAAATCGGGACACTTCTGTTGGAGGATGAATAGTAAATGAAAAAAACATTTTAAACCTAAATATCAACCTCTCCCCAAAGGTGAATAACGATGTTAATGTTCTGTTGGGTAGACCTTTATAAATTTGAGAAACAAGAATGTCGCGAAAGGAATTATTCCTTTCCCGATTTAAGCGGGAGACTCCCGATTTTTCCTTCTTACGTTCTTGATGAACTGTTCAAATTGTGTACTTAGCTTAACATGTTAATAAAGTGTGACATTCATTAAAAATTGGCAAAGTGTCATAAAGGGATTAAGGTGCCATGCAAATATTGTGGTAATTAAAAGTGATTACTTCGTGATACACTTCTAAAAATCTCCCGATTTTTCATTTTTGAAAGTTGGCATGTCCTCCCGATTTTTCATTTTTGAAAGTTGGCATGTCTGGGAATATATTTAGGAATGCGTTTAAAAAAGAGACAAGTAACGAATTACAGGGGTTGATATTGAAGGGATATTATTCCACTTTGTTTAATTGTTTGCAAAGGTTCTATTTTTACCATGGACTGATAGAATATTAGAACGTCCAATGAATTTGTGTCCCTGGAACTACTGTATTGTACATATTTCAAAGAAATAAATGGTGTTAATGCTAACTGGCTTTAGCACTCGTTATCGAGGGATCCGAATTCGAAGTCTGCGAGCGTCAAATATTTCTAATTTGGGAAATTTTCGCATTTAAATGGCTTGGGATCTATAATTTGTGAGTTAAACCTTGAAAATGTGGAGGAGGGTGAAGGTATGAGCTTTTGCACAGATCGGGATAGGGTATTTGACAGTTAATTAATTGTAGTGGGAGAAAAGTGTGGAATTTTACTTCCAAGAGGTAAATCAATCTTCAAATGGTTGATGAATGATTTAAAAGTAGAAATGTATGTGATTCGATCATGAACCCACCGACGCATTTCAAAATCTCCTGCTAACTAAAATTATCTTTCCATAATTACAACCAAAAACTGTTTCATATGACACTATTACGTATTTTCATTCCTGCTATGAAGTAGATGAGAAAAAAAATCTTTTTGCATTGTGAATTATGTAATCTAGGTTAAAACGTCTTGAACTCCGGCAAGAGTACTGTTTAATTAGGGAATGAATTATACAAAGGGGAAAAATAAACGTTAATGAAAACTCAAGTACTAGTGGAGACAAAAGATCAATAATAATACTATTAAATCTACACTGCTCCAGATTTACAATGATAGATTTGCGGTGTCACAAAAATGTCGACTGTTTCGTTGAAAGAAGGTACAAAACAGGTAAACAAATCGATGTTATAAATAATGAATCTTTCAGTCACATATCAGGTCTTCCGTCGCCAAATACTCCTTTTTTTCCTCCAGGCAAGGTTTTGTGACCATCGTTTTTTAAATGTCGTGAAATATCCTATTCTACTCAAAAAAAAAGCTACCTCTATCACTTGCAAGCAATTTTCATTCTCACAGGTATTGGGTAAAATATAATCCTACGAGAACCCAAAGTTTCAGGACGGAAATTTATAAACTGATAGCAGTGAGTCAGAATTTACGAACGTATGAACATCTCTTGAAGAAGGTCAAATGCATTAATTATTCAAACATTAGCATTGATTTTACTTTCGTTTGCGGTGAAATGTTCTTAATTTTAAACTCGAAACATTTCCATTTGACAAAACGTGCACATAATTTGGTCAATTTGCAGGTATTTTTCTTGTCAAAAGATAGTAAAGTGAATTAGACGTGAACTTTTTCACTCGGCCGATTTAGCCCATATTTGAAGAATTCGGAACACATCGGCATAATTTGGTCTGACGATGAAGGTGCCAAAAAACTCGTTTCGAGCCTACCAGTCTATCCTTTTTATATTGGGAAGTAGGGAGATAGGAATATAAATATGACGCCAAAGGTCACAGCTATTTACGGAAGTACTTACTTGATTCTTTGCGCAGACTTTCCACCATTGAACAAAACGACATTCCTACCGTGGCGATGGTGAAACGATAAGCCATCATTGCTGGATTTCCCCGAAGGTGAATAATTCGCAACACCATCTATGAGAAGGACTAGAGACATTAATTACATTTACGAACTAATGGAGTTTTCATGAAATTAAGCAGAAGCTTCATGGTCAAAGTGAAAATATTTTTGCCGAAGTCTATGTCAATCATCATGGAATTCTCCTGGATCCTAATTTAAATGCACACATACGAGGTCTGTAAATTAAGTAATGAGACTGGCAACACAGCGTTTGATTTGGCAACACCGGAGGCGCTGGGCTTGGAGGGGTGGCAGGGGAATATATGATCCGCCTTTTGTACGGGTTTGAACTCGCTCGAGTCATTTGTTTGTCCGTAGCGATTTTTTTTGCGAAACAGTTTTTTCTATTGTGTTCTAAAGATGAGTGGCATCAATTTCGAGCAACGGTGTGCTATCAGATTTTGCTTCAGACTTGAGTACAGTGCAATGCAAACTCATGCTAAACTTCAGCAGACCTACGGAGATAGCGTTTTATTAAGACCCCAGGTTTTTCAGTGGTTTAAGGCATTTTCAGAAGGAAAAGAGTCGATTGAAGATGAACCACGAAGCAGAAGGCCTTCATCTTCAACAACCGATGAAAATGTCGACAGAATCTGGAATCTTGTGCGTTCAGATTGTCGGTTGACAGTCAGAATGATCGGCGAAGAGCTGAATTTGACTCACACCACCATTCATCATATTTTGACCAACAATTGGGGATGAGAAAAGTCTGCACAAAATTATTTCCAAAAAACCTTTTGCAAGACCAAAAGGACATCAGGAGGGAAAGTTGCCTTGAATTTTTGGATTCGATTGAAAATGATCCACATTTTCTGGAACGGGCCATTACTGGTGACGAGTCTTGGGTGTTTGAGTACGACCCAGAAACCAAGCGTCAGAGCATGGAGTGGCAAACTTCAACCTCTCCAAGGCTCAAGCAAGCAATGATGAGGAAATCGAAGATTAAATCCATGCTGATTTGTTTTTTCGATATCCACGGAATCGTCCACAAAGAGTTTCTACCTCAAGACCAAACGGTCAATCAACACTTTTACCGGGAGGTTCTTGTAAAACTTCGGAATAAGGGTCATTTGTGGGAGACCAAACATGAAGAAAAACTGGGTGTTGCATCACGATAATGCTCCTCGTCAAACAGCAGTTTCAATAAAGGAGTTTTTGGCAAGTAAAAACATTCCTGTGGCTCATCAGCCTCCTTATTCGCCTGACTTGAGTCCTTGTGACTTATTTCTCTTCCCGAAGTTGAAAAATAACCTCAAGGGAACTCATTTTGGGTCAGTCGAAAATATTCAAACGGATGTAACCAACCAGCTGAAGGCTATTCCAGCATCGGAGCTCCAGCACTGTTATGAGAAGTTGAAGAACCGTCTCCAGCGCTTTAAAAAACCAGTCTTATTACTTAATTTACAGACCTCGTAGATACTCGACACAAAAATTCAAAAGGTATATAAAAACTTATGCTTCCTTCATAAATAAAATTTGATTAATTATGAGTAGGATGAGCAAAGAGCTGAACACATTTGAAAAAAGTCATGCGTATTAAGTAAATGTGCAATTGTAAAATCAAGAATAAATATTTTCGACAACAACATGTGCAAATCCGTTGTAAACAAATATTGAAAGGGAATAATCTAAATGCTAACAGAATTAGATTTTTTCATGAAGCATGTCGAGAAATACCTTTCACGATCATCTCCACGTGCGTCACTTGGTTCCCTCGGCATTCCGTCGTACTATGCGACACTTCCAGCTTCAAGCCCGCCGTTGTGTTCTTCGAGTCGACCCTCCGAGCTGAGAAAGTGGTCACCCACTGGCCGTCGCTCTCATTCAGCTTTCGGTCGACGGACAGATTCAAAACATTGCGATTTCCGGTTCCTACTATGCACTCTACCTCCGATTTCGTTCCCACTGCAAATATTCGTAGAGTTTCGAGCAAAATGTATAACGCAAGAATATGTTGGGACATCTTCATTAATTTGGAAGGAAAAACGAGTGCTTCTTTTTACTTGAAGGAATGATTAAAATTTTTCAAAACAAGTCAAATATATACCCTCAATTATCTTTCATTTGATGAATTGCGTACTAACCTAATCAAATGTCTCTGACAGTTATGAATTGGTTATTTTCAATGAACCATTACGTCAAGGTTTCTAGTCTTATGAATAATGATCCAACGTGTCTAAATATATATATATAATTATACATACTAATGATTCAAAATTCAAATGATGACCTTATGATGGAACACATTTTTAATAGACTATGACGTAGCTGTACATGTATGTATGTATACGTATTAAAAATTAATGATACTTCCATATTGGTGTACGACCTTTATGTTTCTTATGTACCACCGCGTCTGATGAACAGTAAAATTAGAACAGTAGGGGAAATTAATTGCTGTCGCTCCTGATAGGGTTACCCATACCAGACAGGTCGATGGAACCAGACGAATTGTAATCAACTAGCGTTTATTCTTCAGATAGATGGCTGCATAGGCGTCTGATGCTCCTGAGGAGGGTATTTAAATGTGATTACTCGTATGTTGCATCAGTACATTTCAATGCAGAGTAGGAAGGGGGACCTCAATTATCGCTTGTATAAAAATATGTACAGCGTACATTGGAGAGGAATACTAGAAACTATGTGACTCATTGCATGGGCTAAGTGTCGTGCTCGGTAGCGAAGGTAAGGCCCCTACGATCGTCACCTCACGTAATCTTTGCAGTGCAAAAGATGCTTCAGAAGAGGATAGAACTTTTGTACTCGTAATAGGGACGTGGAATTTTAAGAAGATGCTAAGAAAGTAACGTTTTTAGGAGTCAGGAGGAAAATGGAGGGAAATATAGATGTTTATGTTAGCCTAGATAGTGGAAATCATTGGAGAAATACTTGCAGAGTAACAGGGGGAAGAGTGTCTAAAATAAATCGAGGGAGTAACGTGTAAATGGAAAACTTTGGAGAAGGCTATTGAATATGACCATGTAGGTAAGAAATAAAATTTTATTGGCCGAAATAAATGATACCCCAAGTGCACCTACCGGTTGAATGCCTCAATGATCAACGAGATATAATTGAGAATTTGAGTGAAGGAAATGACAAATGTTGATGATGGTTTGAATCGTAATGGTAGAAGATGGAAGAGCTGAAAAGGAGAGTTACGTACCAAGAGTACGCCATAGGAGCCAGGAATGTCCGTGGAAATAAATCAATATTCGCTGGATAAAGAGCTGAATACTAGTTAACAACTACCACAAAAATCATCAGAGGTGTAAAAAAACCATAAATACAGTAATCAACCTAAAGGTCGGTTTGGTAGGTGATGGTAGAGTTCAACCAGTACTAAGGAGAGGCTTTCCCTGGAATCTGTGTATGTCTGTCGAAATATATTTATGTGTATGCAGGTAATTATAAATTTTATGGCTAATATATATATAACATATATATATATATAGTCACTTTTTTGGAAAACCCACGAACGTGTACAATAATGTAAATTCACTAATAGTCATAACAAACACAGAAACCAAAACACACAAAAGAGGGACTCACTGGTTCTCGAATTTTCGGTGGTCCAACCACCTTTCTCAAAAGGAATTAGGAACAGAACTGAGGCAGAGGAGGGCCCGAAAGCAGTGGTAGGAAGGAGAAGGGGAAAATGGGGGAAAAGAGGGGAAAAGAAAGGAAAAGGGAGAAAAAAAGGGGGGGGAAGGCATTCGAGGTGAGGGGTTTGGAGGGGTAGTGTATGGCGCGGGAATTTTAAAAAAGGTAGGGATGATATGGAAGTTGTTGGGGGCGGAGGGGGATGAAATTATATGCATAAAGGGGGCAATTAATGTCTAATATTAATGCCTGGGCGATTCCAGGAATCCAAGAGCCAGATGAAAGCTAGCTCTAATGTTTTGAGTTTCAGTGGAGGGTCTGAGTGTGGGAGGGATGGTAAGACGGATACTTTAAAACATTGGTCAAAGGCAGTGTTGTGCTCGGAGGCATGTTTGGGGATTGGGAGCATACCAATAAGGGAGGAATTGTTGCATGAGGCTCGATCCTCTTATTCAGGAGGGGAGGATCCGTAGACATACTTACACTCCCAGACCTTCCACCACCGCGAAAAACCACCCTCTTTCAATTTGTACCACGTTTCTCCCTGGCCTAGAATCTCTGCGTTCTATCCTAAAGGACCTCTATCCTATCCTCAAAAACCACAATTTTACCACCAACCTTTTCCCCAAATGCCCCTCTGTCACTTTCAAACGCCCCGCCAATCTATCAGATCTTCTAAAATCTACCAATCCACTTCTTAAATCCTCGCCCCGTTCCAAAATCACTCCCAGACCCTGCAATAAACCTAGATGCAAAACATGTCCTATTTTCCTAACCAGAATCCCATCCCTCTCCCACCCGCTCTTTAACTCTCTCCCACCAATTCCCTACTCCTCGTGTACCTCCAGCAATGTTGTCTACCTACTCAAGTGCCAACTTTGCCCTGCCTTTTACATTGGACAGTGTACCACACCCCTCAATATTAGAATCAATAATCATCGAGCCTCGTGCAACAATTCCTCCCTTATTGGTATGCTCTCAATCCCCAAACATGCCTCCGAACACAACACTGCCTTTGACCAATGTTTTAAAGTATCCGTCTTACCATCCCTCCCACACTCAGACCCTCCACTGAAACTCAAAACATTAGAGCTAGCTTTCATCTGGCTCTTGGATTCCTGGAATCGCCCAGGCATTAATATTAGACATTAATTGCCCCCTTTATGCATATAATTTCATCCCCCTCCGCCCCCAACAACTTCCATATCATCCCCACCTTTTTTTAAAATTCCCGCGCCATACACTACCCCTCCAAACCCCTCACCTCGAATGCCTTCCCCCCTTTTTTCCCCCCCTTTTCCTTTCTTTTCCCCTCTTTTCCCCCATTTTCCCCTTCTCCTTCCTACCACTGCTTTCGGGCCCTCCTCTGCCTCAGTTCTGTTCCTAATTCCTTTTGAGAAAGGTGGTTGGACCACCGAAAATTCGAGAACCAGTGAGTCCCTCTTTTGTGTGTTTTGGTTTCTGTGTTTGTTATGACTATTAGTGAATTTACATTATATATATATATATATATATATATATATATATATATATATATATATATATATATATATATTCATTCAAACATAGAAATAGGTATAAGGAAAGGGGATAGGAAAACAATAGGAGAAGGGACCATTTGGTCTCAATTTCGCCCATTTAAAAACCTTTATCTATCTATCTTAGCCAAAAGACGTGTGAAATTCACATATCAGCGTAAGGGGGCCAGTTCCTTTCCCTGTGCCGGTTATGATTTCCCAGGTAGATCCCGATCTGAATTCCCAAGCACCCGAAAAATCACAAAAAGCACATAGCTAGGTGGAGCCGAGGGGGCTCAGAGAGGCTTGCCTGGGAATCGAAACCGTACCCTCTGGTCAGTTGTCCAACGGTCTTCCCCTGGACTACTGCGACCCACATCAGAGGTGTGTGTTCTCATAAAAATGTCGGGAGAAAAAGTTAAGTGCCAAGTAGGTTACATAATAGGTCGACGTATATTTATAAATTGAGTCGCAAACTGGCACCTCTGCCCAAATGAAACGGGTTGGGAGGGATAGGAGAATTAGTAAGTGGAATATTGAAGCTTCAAAGGGAATCAAAAGAATATATTTAAAATAAATACTGAGTATAAATTCAAATAAGAATTTGACACTGTGAGCAATTGAGGAAAGACGGGTATATTTTTAAAACGGAATACAAATATCAGTAATGCAACGGTAAGACCAGTAAACACTAACTTATTTAAGAAGCCATGGATCACAGGATATTACTTAAGAGGATTAAAGGATGTAGGAAATGAAAGAACATCAATACAGAGTTAGATGGAAGAATATAAAAAGAAATACATAATTAAATGAGCTGTTGAGCCAATATGGGCAAGGAAAAATGATGAAAAGATCAGTGCGAGTATGGAGAAATATAACTGTATGGAGAAATATTAACTGCAGGTAAAGGTAGAAGCGCGTTAGTAAAAGGTAAGCGTATGGTTACGAAGTAATAAATAAAACATTACACTGGCTATGAGGATGTGACAGGGAGGTTATTAACGGCGAGAGAAAAAATTCGGGGATGACGGAAGGAACTGGAGAGGATTTGATGGTAATAGATTAGGTCAGAGCAGCTCAAAAATAGGAGGGGAATGTGGTGCAAATAAAGATAGCTTGAGTTCAAGAGAATTTGAATGCTAGGCTACTGGTATTATAAGGTCGAAAAAGATAGTAAGAATAATTAACGTATCACAGAATGAACTAAATTCAGAGGAAATTGGAGAAACCAACCAATCGAGTTGTTTGCAGGTACGAAATACAGGAATACATAACGGCAAAAAAATTGGAGAAAAGAGATTTTTCAAAATGTTGTAGCGCCAAGAATTCATGAGTTTTCCCAAAAAACTTCATATGATGAGTGTGCTTCCCTATCCTGAAAAGGAGCAAAGTGGCAGTAATTGAGGATTATTAGATTTTTTAGTATAATTTCACATTCAGCAAAGATAGTACGGAGACTTTAATTGAAAATAGCTTTATATTGCAAACAATTGCCTAGGAAAAATCAGCCCGACTTTAGGAAGGGGGCAGGAAACAGTGCGATTAGATTAGTGATAACATTGATAAAAAGGAATGTATAATGCAACCAGGACATCTTGGCATTCACCATGGACTGCGAAAAGATATTCCGCAGTTTTCACATAGAGTAGACTCGCTTAATGGAAATATTGAGGATTATTGGCGCCAACCGGAAGGTTGCTTAGTTGATTGATACCTGCATATGAATCAGATGGCTCAAGTAAAAGTAGCAGAGGGAGAGTCGGAATGGAAAATGATGGAGACAGGGTTTTTCACCTCTGCTGGTGTTTTTTTTCTTACTGATAGGAAACGCAAACGGTGGGATGGGAAATGCTTTACCATAAATTAAAGAATTTAGAGAGTTGATTAGCCAGTTAGACTTGAAGTAGATCAAGAAATAGTTAATGGGACATCAAAGGTAATGAAGTAAATGTTAAGTGCTTTATAGAACCTTTCTGACAAGCATGGCGTGAAGACTGTCCACAAGAATAATAAAGCAATACAATTTTCAAAGCCTAGGAATGTATAGTTAAATTTTAAAATATCAGGAAATAAATTAGAGAATTTTGAGCAGGTCATATATATAAGCAGTGCTTTGTGGAAACAGGCGCATTTGTAGAGACAGAAGAAAAATTCATTGGCCAGAGTCCGGAAGAAGTAACTGATGATAGATGTGCTAAGCAAATTCATAAATAACAGATTAGAATGTACTTTATTATACGGTATACGTGGTCACTGAAGCAGGAGGATGGACGTAGATTGGAGGCTTTTGAAATGTGGGTGTGGAGAAGAATGGAGAAGGTGAAATGGACCGAAAGGAAAACAAATGAGGAAGTACTGGAGATGATGGGTGAGGAGAGGGGTTTGTTGAGAGAAATCTTATGGAGGCAGGAAAAATGGATGAAAGGCGTATTGAGCGGTAGTGGAATGTTGAAGAGGGTAATAGAGGGGAGGATGTTGGTCAAGTGAGGAAAAATTACCCCTAGATCAAAATAATTTTCCTCCCTCATATGTTTGAAGACTTGACCGCAAATAACATCAATAAAATTTAGAAACCATCCTTCTCTGACGAATGCTATTACTCATTTAAAATTCTATTCGTTTCCGAAGTCGGTAAGATACACCTAGTTAGATTATTTATCAAGATCAATTTGTTATCTTTCAGGGGCTGTTTTACCACTAGTGCTTTAATAAATTCATCACAAATGTCAGGTGGGAGTCAATTTCATGCCAATTGCGGGTGTAATATTAAAAAATGACGCCCTGCTCTTAATTTTAATGGTGAAGTGATGTCATAAATTTGATCTTATATATAATATTTCGAAAGGAAAGCAAATGAAGAAGTACTGGAGATGGTGGGTGAGGAGAGGGGTTTGTTGAGAGAAATCCTATGGAGGCAGGAAGGAGGCTTTCTCAAGGAGGAAGGAGTTGATGACGGGAACGTTGAGTAGGGTGGTTAAGAAAAGACTCGTAAAAACTCTGATATGGAGCGTAGCTATGTACGGCGCGGAAGCAGTGGTCGCTGAAGCAGGAGGATAGACGTAGATTGGAGGATTTTGAAATGTGGGCGTGGAGAAGAATGGAGAGAAGGTGAAATAGACCGAAAGGAAAACAAATGAGGAAGTACTGGAGATGGTGGGTGAGGAGAGGGGTTTGTTGAGAGAAATCCTATGGAGGCAGGAAAAATGGATGAAAGGCGTATTGAGCGGTAGTGGAATGTTGAAGAGGGTAATAGAGGGGAGAATGTGGGGCAAGCGAGGTAAGGGCAGGAACAGGATAGGGATATTGGACGGAATGAAGGGAGGAAAGAAGTACGCAGAGATGAAGAGGGACCTGATGTAGATGAGGTTGCTGGATTGGGTTTTGTTTGGAGTTACAAAATGTTTATTTGATAGTTGTGTCCATCCAAAAAACCGACCTTTACCGGTAGATTACCTAATAATAATACGGTATAGGGCTGTATAGATTTGCTCTCTCCCATTTATCATTTTCATTTGCATCTTTTTTCATGTGTGGAATTAAATCGACCGTTGTATAATTTTCATAAACTGTGGCAAAACCGTTTCGGGTTTGGCATTAAAATACATGGATTTATGGACGAACTTATTCTTTATAGTAATTTTCTTCTGTGTTCACCGCATTTCTCGAGACTCTTTTTGTTTCATTAGTTGTGTTTATATCTGAAGTCGTATGGTTACTTTTTTATGCCATTTTCCACAATTTGTTCAACAGAATGGATTCGAGAGATTCAGATTCATCCAACTAAAAGGGGTCGCTCTCTTTAATTAAGAGGAAAGAGATTGTCAGGTAGAGGGAATACGTGCTTCTACAGGTATCATATTCTTGAGAAGAGAGGATTTTTTCCCCTAAATATCACATTTGTTTCAAATTACTTATTCTCTATTGTTATTGCAAGTGTGTTACGTGTGTTTACATCTGGATGTCAACTAAAAAAACTTAGTCTTCATTTATGTAAACTTCCATGAAGTTTCTTGTTCACGAAAAATTTCCACCATTCCCGGCAAAAAATATACCGTACAGAACAGCAAACGTCAAAAGAAGAGAGTATAGTTGAGCAATACTTTCGTAATGTCTTTACAGGAGTTATAAGGGAAAATCGAAATGGAAAGTAGTGTAAATTTATCTCGACTTTCAAAAGTACGACTCATATGTGTTAAATTATGTGAACATGTTATATCAAATTGGCATGCGGCCCTAAGCTACTTTCAAAATGTCAATCCTATCCTTGGAATTGACCATTTGTCAAAAGACTTAAATACTGTGTTATTTCACATGAGAGCAAAATCGAAGTCAATATTTTTGTTTCCTTAAAAATGTTACTGGGCCCGTCTCTCAAAGCTTTTATAGAAGGGACATTTGAATACATTTTAAATATAATGCGTAACTTTCAAATTCTATCACTATTTTATATAGAACGGAACAAGTACTGAAAAACTCCTTGAACGATAATTAAAAGGATTTGTAAGCTGAATTGTAACCTTGTGAAAGGGTGTCCCGATTGCAGCCTAGCGTCACGGTGCGGAAAAAAAACTTGATGTTGTCTTACGTTGTGATTTTTTTTGCCTGTGTGATGGAGAAATCAAAAGTAATCCTTCATTATTCATATCAAATTGTGTGACAAGTCCAGAGAAGACGGATCAAGGACAGTAACTAAACCGGAACCGGTGATATACGCCCGGAGTAAGTCCGTGATGGATCATATAAAAGCTTCGTATAGGCACCGATCCGACATTTAACAAACTCTCGTGCCCGTAATTAGCGGAATATTGCACCATGAAATACACGGGAATTGTTTTCATAGCCATCTGTCTGTTGTGCCACTCTGGCATAATTTCAACAAGTGAAAGAGAGTGCTCAACAGCCAATGACTGCACGAATGTATTTAAACTCTCCGTGAGCAGCAAGAGGAATCAGACGGGAGACTGGATAACTAATTTCTTCCTCAGCAAGGATGACTCCAACAGCAGCGGAGTCAATGGCGTCACGTTAGACTTGTCGCAGGACGCATCCGAATGCGAAGGAAAGAGAAAGGTGCACATTCGGGGTGTTCTATCAGGTGAATTTTAAGAAAAAAAACATTGTTTTTATTAATCTTTTCAGAATTATAAATAGACAACCAGAAAAAAACTTTTGATATTGGGAAACCAAAATTTTTACTTCGACTAGCTTAACACGATCAAGTGCTGGAGACGCCTTTTAGTTTTCCAACTCCAGTAACGCCTGAAAATTGGTTTGGTAAAATATATTACACACGTCGTGGAGGGCATAGCATTTTACCAAACCAATTTTCTGGCGTGACTGGAGTTGGAAAACTAAAAGGTATTTCCAGCACTTAATCGTTTTAAGCTAATCGAAGGAAAACTTTTGGTTCTCTCCCTTATGAGAAGCTCTATCGCTCTACTCATCGGCCAACCACGTCTTTTTTCTAACCTATTGATTCTAAAATAAAGGGTTTCAAAATCCGTTTGTCTACTTCGGAAAATATCAGACTAATTTGAACTATCTCGATAGATGATCCGTAATATTTGAAAAGCATGGAGTTTCGGATTCTATACGTCTAGTTGTGTCTATTCTCAAAGTTGAGTCAGACTTTGATAAAATCAGATCCAGTAGATTGACTTTTTAAGCACGTGATTCCAAGACTAGACATTTCTCTATTCCAAACACAGAGCATTGGTTCCTTTCAATTTTAAACTCATTTATTTACAACGTTATAAAATTGTGGTTAAAATAATTTTGATCCACACCTTTGGTGCCGTGAGAGCCGTGATACGTACAACTAATCCTTTATGCATTAACTAATCAATGGCTTCCCCAAAACTGGTCCTCCTGTGTCATTTCATATTGCCAGCGACGCAATATTCTAATTTCAGCGCAGCTATACGTCCGCCGAGCACTTAGTGATTTTTCGAACCACATAGAAAATGGGTGAAAGATGCGTTTGTAATCACACGCTATTGAAGGTTTAAAAAGGTAATTTATAATTGAACAATTATTTAATTGGTATGAAAAATATGACTGCTAAAATGTCAGTGTTTTTACATATTTTATTGTATAACATGGTTATTTTCCAAATATTAAATCCGCAAATAAATCGGAATACGTAATTACTCCTATGTATCATAAAATAGCAAACTTTAATGGACAGCATACATTTGTTTACTTTTGTCTAGAAATAATCTGATTAAAACATCGCTATGGACAAGAAAATGCCATTTAAACCTTTTCTTATACCGAATAATTCTTTTGCCTTCTAATGCAATTTTACTGACTCTGGTTCCAAAAACAAAAAGGGAAATGTTTTTTTGAGTCCACTTAGTTCAATAGACTGCTCTTGTACAGCCTCATACTAATTTACAATAATCTGAATGCACATCTGGATAAAATCGCTTTACTGTTTTTATCTCAGTATTAACAGCAACTTTGTTTTAGAATTTATTAGTAACCCTTCTTCAAGAATCATGTGGAACAAACCTCTCCTTTTCGATCATTACCTGAAGTCCAAATGTATATTGATATGTGTCAATTTGATAGGTCATAAAGAGATTATGACTAACACAAAAATAATTCAATACGAATTTGCAAGCCTAAATTCAAACAACTACAAATTCTATATTTCAATTACATTTTGAATAAAATGTTATTTCAGGGATTTCCACATTTCAATCAGATGATCAAATGAAAACTATAAAGGACAAGTTACGTTTCCATAACATATGTGGAAGTAATGTAGCAGTCTTAAATGATGGCCGAACAATACAGAAAATCAAGTAAGTGCGCTAAAATAACATTAACATTTCATCTTATCTTGGCGTGAGCATCTTTTTTTTCATTTTAAATTTCATTTATGAACTCCTCAATTGCCATTCTTAGCTTATCTATAGGAACTACAATTGAGAAATAGTCTTATATTTATTTCGTCTCTCAAATAAATGTCAAGAATATATTTCATAAAATGTTTTAGCAACCACCGTCTATCTCTGTGCCTCGTAATTGAAAGTTTGTTTTCTTGTGAACTCAAGTATGCAAGAAATAATTTACAGTAAATCCAGCAACTTAATTGGTAAAGAATCACAAGTATGTTCAGAATATTAATCACCATAACTCTAAGATTTCATTTTCATTCAATCTTCAGAAAGAAGACAGAACTTGGTCCAGATATTCATTTTGACTAACGCGGCTTTGAACATTAGAGCGACGATTGCTCACGCGGCTGAAATGTTGCGTGGAGTTAACTTGTAATCCAATGCGTTGACATAACTAGTTTACTCAATGACAGCTAATTGCAACTTCACATTCCTTCCATGGAATCTGTAAAATTTGTCGTTAAAAAAACTCTAGATATAAGACATCCGTATCTGCATTTGTCTCCCTGGCACACTGACTCGGTAAGGGCATTTGCTTAGTATCAAATATCATGTAAAACTTTTCATTACCACATCCCGGGGACATCCAATTTCATAAGACCAAAATGTATAAAATACCAACGATAAATTGAAAAGGATAAAAAATTTCAATAGGGATAATCAAAATTTCTTTGTGGGATAACAACGAAGGGCGTGGGAAATGTGTCAAAGTTAAAGAATCATTTAAAAAGGGGTGGGAGTTGTTACGATGGTAATGAGTAAATATGCCACGAAAAGATTAGTGGAAATTATGTATGATTTGGAGAATAGTGTTTTTCAGTGTGAAGTCTGAAGAATTTTGTCTCGTGTTAATTAAAAATGAGGCACGAAATGAGCAGAGAGGATGTCACACGTTGGGCATGATAAGCATCGTTGAGGAAGAAAGAATGGTGGGGAAAGTGGTTACTAATAGGCAATTGTATGTTGAAGATTGTGACGAAAGAAATTATACGCATCTGATGAATTATTTAGTGTAATGCACGTGGAATTTATGCCAAACAGTGCAAAGTTTATAAGAAAACCCTTTGACTGCATAATTGCTTTCAAATTATAGCAGACATCCTACTTATGATTATATGAAACATGAAGTCGTTTTTATTTAAATTATATGAATTTGAACGATAAAATTATGGTTTTTACATTAATTAGTTCTTGGAAATGCTACGTTCTTTAACGATAAATATTGTAACAGAGTGTTAATTCATTAGAATGCCTTTTTGAACAGTATTTTTCTGTTAAAGACCGAATGTTGGCGAGTAGAAGGGAAAAATAAATGAGACAAATGTTTAAGTATGCATTCCATTCATATTTCTTACCCTATTACCTTGGAATCCGACGTTTATATAAGCATACAGAACGTCTTTCTCCTCAGGGAGTATAATGAGTCAATTTCCACATTCACTCTTATTTCACCTTTACTGCCATTAACACTGAATGATTGAATTTTCCTTTCAGTTCCGAAAAGGATGGAAATGCATTGGCTCTCACGCATAGGCCATTGAAAAATAATGAACTACTTGAAGTAATACTGGAAAGGAAGCATGCTAAATTTCAGCATTCATTGGGTATAGGGTTAACAACATTAGCACCAAATGCTGCATCATCAGCTCTGCATATAAACAGCATAAAGTGAGTTACGATTGCTTAAATTTTAATGAACTATGTCTATAGAGGGGAACGAGATGGTGCGGTGGCTAACGTACTGGCTTCCTACCCAGAGGCCCCGGGTTCGAATCCTGGCGGCGGCAGATATTTTCAATGGTATCCCTGTTTGATGTGTTTTGTGGAGGGCACTTCTGAATGAGTATGCCATTTGTCAGATTGGACGTTAAGCTGAGGACCCCTTGGTGCCTTTCGTTGAGAGTAAGCTAATTTCAACGCCGGGTTTCTCGCCACGTTTCCTCTCCTGTCCATCCCTCAGCTGTCGGTCGCCTCCCCTAAACCTATTGCTACTACTCTCTTTCTGATAAATTGGCATTTTTTAAAAGACTCACTTAACCAAGTCTCTTGCAAAATTTCTGCATCACCTCTAAAGAAGCAAATCTTAGAAAAAGTTTAAATGTATTGTTTAAAACTTTTCCATAACCCCCACATTTTGATGAATTTTTCCATCATTCTAGTTATCAATGTGTGAAGAAATATTTTTATGTTTTAAAAATATTTACTCTCTCTTAATGGAAATTTTTTTCTTTAGAAATATGTCATGGGCCATATATGAAGGCAACTTATTCTATAGCGGAAAACAAATCTTGGATGGAATCGGAAAAGGTGCCGAAAAACTCTCGGTACGTTACCCATAAATATCGAATTTTTAATATCAGAAAAAAATTGTGTATCCCTCACATTACTCAATACATATACATAATCGGATAGATTATTTTATCTATAGCCTAACAATGGGGATGTACTGAGAACCTGTTCTGGTATGCTATGTTTCATAAAAATTGAAACGTAATAAAATTGACCGGACAGATTGAAGTTCATTAAAAGAGTTGTTTTTGCATTAAAGCATCATTATCATCATTATCATCTAGCATACTTAACCTAGTAACTTGATATATAACCGTTTGTTGCTAAGTGGCTTTATAAAAAAATATAATTTGAAACCAAAGACAGTGGAACCTCATAATACGAGTGTAATCCGTTCGGCGATTTTCCTCGTAAAGCGGAATACTCGTTTAGTGAAACAATTTTTTGCATATAAATTAATGAAAAATATGATAATACGTTCCATGCCGAAACAAATCAATAATTTACGAGGTTTATTCGAAGAAAACTACGCATACATTGCTTAGGGTCGTGGATCACGTTCACCTTTTCTAACCGGGAATGTGAACTCGATTTGGAAAAGAAAAAATAGAATCGAAATAAATTGTTAATTATTTATGATACACACGTAATTGTCTTTTTATACTAGAAAGCTGTCTAGAGACATTTTTTTTCGTCGGCGCTTCAAAATTTGGTATAAATAACTCGTAAAAATGACTCGGAATGAACTTTAAATAAATGTATGGAGCCACTGCCTTATTGAGACGATACCTCGTCCGTATGGTTACGATGCAAAGGTTTCCCTTGATCTTCACAACGCATTTATCTTGCTGTTATGGACTTGGTAATTCTTGAAGGCTCGTGGAGTTTCTTAATGGTAAACAAGTAGGGTTTTGATTTTCAAATCGCCGCTCGGATTCGTGCAAAACAAGAGCCTGAGACGGACTTTCATTGCATTGTGGTCGGGTAATGTATTCTCTTCTACTGTTTTATGCAAAACTATGGGTTCGCTTTGCCGTTTTTTTCCAGAATGGAACAGTCTCGTCACAATTAAAAACATGCTGTGGTAGGTATCCCTCAGATTCTACGAGATTTTTGAGCTCATCGATGAAGTACTCTGCTGCCTTTTGACTCAGAGCTTGCTGTTTCACCATGCCTCAGAACACCGTGGATGGCGGTTCTTCTCGTTTAATTCTCGAAGCACGCAGGGTACCCTTAAATACACGTTCGGCCGTTGATGATCCTGACATCTTATTAATGAGGTCGACGAAAATCACTTTCTCCTTTCAACAATTATATTTTTGTCAATGGTGTCGCATTACAATTACTTTTCGTGTATGCATATGGGAAGCAACCATTAAACATCTTTGAGAATACGTAACCGTTGCGTAGATACTCTTGTCACTCTATTCGAAGCATCCATCTCCTTAGTCTTGTCCATATTCCTGAAGATTAGGCCAATCGTTGATGAAGACCGATTAATAGATTAGCCAAGCTCACGCCTTATTCCCGATTTTCAATTATTTTACTTTTCATTTCTACTGTTATTTGTTATTTTTATTCTCTTGTGGTTTTCTTCTCACGGATTTTTCTTCGGGGTCAATTTTAAAACTATGCACGAAATATTATTCAATTTTGCATAAAAAATTACTAATTATATGTTTGAATACAAGTTTGAAAAAATGTATAATCGCTAGGGAAACGATGACTAGAGACAAGCTGCAGTAGCAGGCGCACATGAATCCGGGAATGCCTCTCTCCTCACCGCTCATTATGCGAAAAGTCGTTCGTTAAGCGAGTCACTTTAAACAGACATAATATTTTTGCTCTTTATGCTAATGACTCACTGTGCGAAGCGCCCGTTAAGCGAGGTTACACTGTACTACATCTGTTCAATTCGTACATGAACTGATTTACCAAAGTTTTTAAATAGAACAACATTTTTAAAAACTGAAAGTAATAACTGGAGTTATTTATGGCATTTGGTTTATGGTCTTCCATTCGCATTCTTCCAGTCGGTAAGTGGCAAGCATGTTAAAGAAATTTAGTTTGGAGCATATCCATGGATGTGTAATCATTAGTTAAGAACTCTAAAAAATCATATATTTTTGGTGATGATTTTTTACATGCTCAGTTGAGCCTTCAACATTTTAAAATAATTTTAATGAAATTATTCGCAGAAGAGAATCATCCAAAGAATCACATTTAATGTATTTTCATCCCTATGCCAACTTTTTCAGGTGGGCGAACGAGTGGGAGTAATGAGAAGTAACACTGGGACCTTTCATTATTTCGTAAATGGAATCGATCAAGGTCCGGCAGCGTCTAACATTCCTTATCCTGTCTTTGGTGTTGTCGAACTTCGGGGGTTTGTTATAGCCTCAAGCATTGTTGACTCATGAGTTCTCTTTGCAGCTACTGGAATACGTGTTGAATTAAAGTTCTCTAATTTTAATGTAATCATGATACGTGTATGTAATCCATGTTTAATAATGGACCAACAAATTTTTTATTCTTTCTCTGTTAGCTTTTCTCTTCTCTGTACATTAATCTGTATTTGATTGAATGGGGATCATGGTACTTGCGTCCTTATGGCAGCAGTCTGTGATTGTAATGGATAAACCGAATACGGTTGGACTCGGATGATTAGTAAGCAGAAAACCTTGGTGGTTTTTAATAATGTACGAAAATATCAAGGATTCAATTTTTTCATCACGATTTTTGGTAAATTGATGTGAAAAATGGAGAAAAATCTCATAAATATATTTTCAGCTGAAGGTTAATCACTAATAATGACTAGCAGAATGATCAAAAATCACCTTCATGATAACGTAGAATCTTAAGGCTTCCTATCACATGTGGATACTGAAAATAGGCAGTGCCAAGTCCCTTCTTTATTTAAACAAGATTCAATAACCCTCGTTATAGCAGGAGCAATAGATACTTCATCAAAAGGACATATATTTGATCCTAAGAATTTTCATGAAAACTGTGCTGGAAGAAATTTGTGCCATAGGCTAACTGTAATTTTTGCCTTAACAACTCCAAAATTCTTGGAAGAGCATGTTTAATATTAAGGGACTAGTTAAAAGCGAGGAAAGGTCTGGAACCATTCTAAGGAGAGCATTAATGAGTACTTGATAATATTTCCTCTGGTTTTCATTTCATAAAGTTGGTTAAAACTCGTCTTGGCAAAAAAAGGCCTTCACTTTCAAAAAAGCATTTTCTTCTCCAAAGTAATGGCACAACAATGGGCACTCATATGACCCCAGCTTATGCCAACCTATGCTTGGGCCACATAGAGCAAAATTTTCTACAAAACTTAACCCTCCAACTTCTCCTTTTGGCCCGCTGTATAGATGATATCTCCCTCTCTTAACCCCATGGAGATGATAAATAAAACAGTTTCTGTCGTAACTTGGTGGAAAATCTTCATACTGACTTTTAATGATCAAACCACTTTACTTTTCCACATAAAATTTTTAATTTTTACAACCCAGGTTTCGTTATAGCATAACATCATCAGGTCTAGGATCTGAGGATGCTAACCTGATGATGTTATGCTATAACGAAACCTGGGTTGTAAAAATTAAAAAGTTTATGTGGAAAAGTAAAGTGGTTTGATTATTAAAAGTCCCATGGAGATGATTCATTCTCCTACTTCATTTTTCCTGTTAACCCTCTGTGTTTCCTTTACTTTTTCTGCCCTCGAATCCCCCGTCTCCTTCTTAGACATAGAAATTCACCTGAAAAACAACCACTATAACACTTCCATTCACTTTCAACCCTCCAACCACCAACAATACCTCCACTTTAATAGTTACCACCCACCATGCACCGGAACGGGAGGATAATCCGCAACCTGCACATGTCTCAAACTGCTCAGGTGCGAGTGAGGAACGGAAAATCCGGATGGGTGGTGTTATGAAGAAGTGTAAGGCTGGGTTGTCCATTGTCACCGGTGCTGTTCAACGTATATCTGGAGGAAATGATTAAAGAGGCATGGGAAGAACTGGAGGCAGGAATGAAAGTCGGAGGGGAATTCGTAAAATCGGTTAGGTTTGCTGATGACCAAGCTCAAGTTTGTCAGGCAGCCAAGGGGTTGCAAACATTGCTGAGTGAATTGGAGGTTCAGTACTATAAATATGGGATGATAATCAATATTAATAAAAAAAGGATGAAGAGAGGAAGGAAGTACACAGAGATGAAGAGGGACCTTATTTAGAGTAGGTTGCTGGATTGTTTTGTTCGGAGTCACAAAATATTTATGTGGTAGTTGTGTTCAACCAAAAACCTACCTTAACCGGTAGATTACCTTACCTTATATACACATTACGAGGGTAAGGTGAAAAGTTCTCAGCCTGTTAATGGAAGACTGCGATTTCCGATTAAAAAATTATTTTATTTTTCTACATATTCTCCCTTGAATTCAACACACTTGGTCCAGCGTTTCTTCAAC
Organism: Hetaerina titia; assembly: GCA_037158775.1. Lineage (NCBI taxonomy): Eukaryota > Metazoa > Arthropoda > Insecta > Odonata > Calopterygidae > Hetaerina > Hetaerina titia. The sequence goes on along the minus strand of CM073776.1, from coordinate 26,849,207 downwards.
ATCAGTACTCCTTCCCGGAAGTGAGAGACTGTAAGACTATGAAAATATCCATCTATGGCCCTCTCAAGTTCCTCATTGGACGCGAAGCGCTTCCCAGAAACAAAGTTCTTCAAGGGGAACAGATGGAAATCTGAGGATGCTAAATCAGGAGATTAGGGAGGATGGCCGAGCAAATCGTACCCCCTCCCCCCCCAAATCCCATGGTTTTCCCATCGCCAACACAACTTTGTGAGCAGGTGACAGCAGGTTGCTCTGGTGAAAGATGATTTTTTTTTCTTCTTCATGTTAGGCCTCTTCTCACAAATTTTGGCATCTAGCTGTTCAAGAAGGTTGGAGTAATATTCGCCTGCATTTTTTCTACCTTTTTTGCCTTTGCATTCCTTTCGTATCCCAAAGCACACTGGCCATGACCTTTCAGACAGATGCGATCGACTTCGCTTTCTTTGGCGCTGAACCACCGGCTTCCACTCACTGATTCGTCTGCTGTTTCGTTTCTGGCGTGTACTTGTCGCCCCATGGCTCATCTATGGCGACATATCGCCGCATAAAATCGGTCGGTTCTCTATTGAATCTATCCAAACATTGCTGTTAAAATCGTATTCGAATTCGCTTTTGTTCAGCATGAGCGGAACCCACCTTGCACCGGGCTTTCGCATCCCTAATTATTTGTGCAAGATGTTTCGAACCCTTTCTTCCGATATCCCCATGACCTTAACTATCTCACTCGCCTTCACTCGCCTATCGTCCAATACGATATCGTGCACATTTTCGATGATTTATGGTGTGGTTGCGGTTTTTGGCCGTTCATCACGGGGGCCATCTTCGAGGGATTTGCGACCACGCTTAAATGGAGCTGTCCACTCTTTATCGGTTGATATTAAATTATCAGTGTCTCCATATACTTTTGTCAATTTCGGATGAATTTCCTTAGGGGTTAATCCATCCAAGACGAAGAATTTTATGACCGTGCAAAATACAAGTTTTTCCATTTTAACGAAAAACACGAAAGACGTCTACTGCGACAATACGTATAAACAAATTTATCGAGAGAACAAGTTGAAACTTTTTTTTACGAACTAATGGCATGTGCATCCAGGCAGGAATAATACATTTTCGCTGATTGGAAAGTCACTTCTGTGTCAAGCCGAGAACATTTCACTCTTATTTTTACATGGGTTTTTATTTAGGTAAATTATTAATTATGTTCCCTTTTCATTTGAAAAAAGAATACGTGGAAGGCCAACGGCTGTACATTTCCATTGGGGTGAAATTAAAATCTATAAATTGGAAATTTTAAACAATGAAGGGGATCTTATTTGGTCGAGGATTTCATCAAATTTCACCCGCACACCTTTTAATTGACATGGTTATGCAATACTTGGAGCCCTCGTGCGTCAGTGTGCGCAGGTGTACCATTCGAGGGGAAGAGGCTACGTGAGCTTGATAGTAGGGAGGATGGAATCTGAGATACCGTTTCCTTAAACTACGCGAAAGGCCATTTTCGGAGCCCTAACGTTGGATATGAACCCTTTTCTCTTTACCGTTATCTGTGTCATAATTAACATCAAGCATACAAGCTTTTCTCTCCTCTATGCTGCTTGCAGATACGGGGATGTTTCCCCAAATGGAAATGAAGCACACATTTAATCAATAAATGCATATTAATCACGCACTCTCTCGCTCGGATGTACTAAATAACCTTAATCCTTGCTAGTCGCTGGAACTGACACAACCAGGGCTTGCGAGAAGTTTCCCTCTGTGCCAATGGCCCGCCAATCACCCACTTGCTTGGATATGCGTCAACGCCTTAACCCTTGCAAAACTCACTTACTCAGACAGGCCTACCGTGGAATCTCTTTCGACGTTAGTCCTGTGACTCACACTTTGGGAATGCTAGGGGATATGCTCAGAAGCTGACACAGTGTTTCGACTTCCAAGCAGTCCTCTTCAGAGTAGGAATGATTCAATGCTATCTAGTACACCTTAGCCAGAGCATTTTTTGTTATCATATTTTGATTCAATCGTTTTATGTTCTAATGTGTTCCTTTTTCAATTTATTTTATTTGTATTTCTTTTGAATTATTTACAAACTTATTTATTTTTATTTCTTTTCCTCTCTAATTTCCCTCGCCATATCCTTTGCCCATTTGTAAGAGTACGACTTGGGTTGATTCTTCCTCATAATCTCCAGAGATCGTTTAAGTAAAAGTTAAGGTCAGGTGTCACTCAAAGCTAAATGAACGTCAACTCTGAACAATAATGGCTGAATCCGTTTGGATATTTTCTGTTATGATTATGGAAAACGAAGGGTCACTGTCACGTGCAGTAGCATGATATCATAATGCGTCATCAAGTATATTACGATATGCTTGCTGACGATTGAACTCGTGGACTCAGTGCCTAGCACGAACGCTAAATGACCATGCGTCATCTCCTGAGTATTTTTTTTAAATGAAGATCTTAATTAAAGTTCATCTGGAATACCCAAACGCTACGTCAATACCCCATGACATCAGCAGTAAAATACATAAAAATATTATGTCGTCTTGAAATAACCCAAAGAAAGAGGGCACATTTTTATTAAGCAATGAAATAAAAGCTTCCGGTTATATTATCGAAATAACGATTGTTGATGATGCCATCAAAATAGATGTTACTCATTTACATTCATTTTATATGATTAAATCAATGCTTACAAAAGAGTCTATTGAATTTTTTTCTCACTGATTGAGGCCAGTGAATTTTACGCCAAGTAGAGAGGTCAACGCTGTTTCTGGAGTGAAGTGGTTTTGATGTTCCTAAATGCGATTTATTTGCTCGTAAGAACCGTATTGATGGGTATTAAAGGAGTCCCGATATCGTGTATCGGATATAAAGCAAGGCGTTTTGGTGACAAATTGCGAAAATAGTTTTGGAAAACCGGTCTGCAGAATGAGTCTCTCAGCGGCCACGACTGTGCTTCTCTTCTTGTTGTATTGCGTCCCAAATACGTTAGCCAGCGAAGGGAAATGCAAGGAAGACAGCGACTCCAGAAAGGCAGTTGACCTCCTCGTGAGCAGCAAGAGAAATCGGACGGGAGACTGGGTCACTGAATTCTCCCTCAGCAGGGGTGACTCCCCTAACAACGAACACAACAATGTCACACTGCTCCTCTCGCAGGATGTGACGGAATGCAGAGGGAAAAGGATAGTGTACATACGTGGCGTTCTGACTGGTAAAGTCGACTTTTATTTTTTTTTAATATTAACATCACCATCGCGTAAACTCTTAAAGAAACAGTTTTGGCATTCGATCACAGAGAATTTAACATCAACTTGGCCGAATGAATTTTCGTGCGAATTCGTCCCACGCTTGTTTGAACGCAGCCTTTTGCGCCAACTAATTAGAGAAGCCAATATTGACACCAGGGTTATCTAGTTGATCCAATACTGCTCCAGCTTGCTGGGTGATGGTTTCGCTATATTTAACATCTTTAAGTCGGAATATCGAAAGGTCCTGAAGGATCCTTAGGACCTAAAGATGCTGCCTGTACTACTAGCTCCAACTAGGGCCAACCAACCAAATTGAACAACTCGCAAGCAACCAGAAATACTTGGCATAAAACAACTGGAAATCTTTCGTTACAAGCGTAGAAAAGCTAACACTGCTATTCCGCACAATTTATTTATTTATTTTAGTACCCTGCAAGCCACCGCTAGGGTGTGTGGAAGGGGGTGGATACACACCAGAATAATTTTGACCCGAGTATGACCCTACCGCGGTCGAACAATGTTATTCTGATCCCTTATCGTTCGTGGAAAAAATGGTATCTTAAATACATGTATATCTGTTATTCACTTAATCTCTCAAATTTTATTGACATGATCCCTCCTGCCGTAGTACTCGGTGGTACGATAGGGGTAATAGTACATTTTCAACATCACTTCTAAAGAGACTTCCTTCTAATTTATCCAAAAGTTTCAATCTGTAATTTAACCTTCGCCCTGCGAGTGATTCACAGCCTGGCTGCTCTAATATTTTGAATACGATTCTAAGTTTATCATAACAACGTTTTACAAATCTAGCTCATATACGCTGCACATGATCCATTTCGCCAATTAATCCAAATAGCTAAGCAGAGTGTTACCTTTTCGACGCATCATGAAGGAGTTTCACCAAATTATGCCATCCACCATTGCATACTTTCGTTGCATGTTTGAAGTCATGATTGAGAAGCGTGTGTTGGTGTCTATATGAATGTTTGTCTCTGACCAGGCAGATTTCATACTGATCAAGGAAACGCGGGCGACTTTTCGACTGGGACCCCAGTCCTACCTTGCTACATTCAGTTCAGTACGTCAGTCGCGGCTGATGTACCTTTTACGCCTCTCTTGGTATTTGTACAGGAGAGCATGAATCACGTTCGCGCCCAGGCACGGGAATAAAAGTGAGAGTACTTCCCCCAACCTCAAATTCCAAATTGCGACCTTAAGTACAATGCCGAGAACCGCTGACGTTTTGGTAATAATCGGTTTGAAGATGGTTTTGAGGCCAAATGGCTTATATGTCAAGATATTCATTGACCATATAATTTACCACTTAATCTGGATATTTGGTTCTTTATTTAAACCACTTACCTTATTTAACCATTGTCATTCATTCTATGGAACAGTGTTAAGGGTCAGTATGGAATTTTTTAAATGGATAGAGTTCTAGCTGGTAAGATTCACGTGGTGGTGAGGATTGAACAACATAAGATTGGTTTGTTGCCCCCACAAACATAACTCTCATTGTCATAAACACAGCCCTGAGGCACTGGAATCACCTACCTAGAAATATTATAGAGGAACCTCTTCTGTTTTACTCAGCATTATTTTCACATACTAATATGAACACACATATGCATGTGATATACTTTGCATTAGTTTTTCTTAAAGGGTTTATATTTTCATGAATGAATTAGTGTTTAGCAAATTCATCAAATTATACTCTATCTAAATAAGATGATAATTGTTTGATTTTTTGTTGGTAATATTACTCATTATATTATATAAGTACATTATTCTTAATACTTCTTGTTTTTAGGAATATCATCCCAACACTTTGATGAACAAAAGGGAATTTTCAAGAATAAGCTATTATTTCATACAACTTGTGGAACCAACGTAGCAGTCATAAATGATGGTCGAACAATAAAGAAGATAAAGTGAGTATCTGAATAAATTACTATTTTTTATTTCATGGAAATTCCCAAGAATTTACCCTGTGATCCTTTATTCTTGAGCAAGTATTCATCATGTAGCATGCATAGAAAATCAATGCAATCTCATGCAAACTGTACAATTTACAACTTTATTACTAGCTTTTACCAGAATTATCTAAATTTTTTTATCCAAGGGTATTTTTGGAAAATTTCACATCAAAATACAATAAGCAGAATTTATGATCATTAAATACTGAGACTTTTTTCCATGATAGGAAGTTGTTGTACCTGTATTTCAAAGCTATCCATAGATATCTCAATGCATATTTCATTGTTATGTAAAATGAGCATAAAATATAAGCTCGAATTTTAATTTATCAAATTTAATACAATCTAGGGATGTGAACATCTAATATTTAAAAGTGCTATATAGTATATTTCATTTTGCATCTATTAATCATATGTTTAGAGAATTTTAAGTGGTCAATGATAAATGATTGCCATCCTTAATTTATTTAATCATATTCCCTTATGACCAAAATCAGAGGTCCTTTTTAGCAATTAATAATGTTGAACTCCTCCAGCTTATGAAGCTCTTGTTCTCACATTAAACCATTCAAGAAAATTGGCACAACAAGACAGGATTTAGGTACTTAAGTGTCAGCAAGAAAATGCATAACCATAAGATATAACAGCATTGTCTGAATGAATTATCTCATAATTGCGGGTATGTTTGTACAGTAATTCATAATTTACAAAATTTCTTGACCATTTTGGCATAGATAGTTCTAAATTTATAGGAGAAACCCCCCTGTATTTGAGCTTATTCTACTATTTTACAGTGTAGTTAAATATCTATGTCTTAAGGTAATAAATATATAGGTTATTATTATATTAATCACCCAAACTATCATTGACAGCCAATGCCAAAGTAATGATACCGAGGGAACTACATACAGCATTTAGAAGTATGTGGCCAAGATGCTGCATTTCAAACTTCTTTTTCTTTATAATATCCATTTAGAAACAGATGTTAAAATTCAGCAATGGGTTATGGCCTAAAAATTATGTAATAAATAAATACATCCCTTTCCATTACTGCATCATTTAATTTGGCTTGGCAATTGTGAACTTCTCGATTTTCCCTAGATCCACAGCAGCTTTAGAAAGGAAAATTGATCATAGTAGAATCATCTATACCGAATAGAACAAAGCCAAATAAAATGTAAATAATGTGGTGGCTCCATGAGATGATAATTTCCATTAATATCATGGAAAAAACCGTGGAATAAGGGATTGGTGAATTGCTTCATTTTTTACCAATAAAATGAAGATAGGCAAAAAATGATGGTAAATAACACAGGCCTACAAAAAAAAATTTTTTTTTTGGTGCCGGGAATCTTTGTGATGATTTTAACTATATTTGTAGAGCTGAATCCAAATATGAAATCGGTTTTTATTTAACAGCTCTACTTTTTTAGATATAGCACATCTTATGATTAGTTGTTTTAATATTTGATATATTCCGGAAAATAATTTTCAAAGTTAAATAAATCTATAAGTATACTAATTTATAACCACTCTGCGGTGTTCCTTTTATTTTCAATAAACTGTCAATAAGTTTTATGTATATTTCTATATTGTAGGCCAATGAGATAATTATTAATATAATATTCCCATATCATCATGTAGAAGATTTTTTTATTTAAGTAACAACATATCTATATCTTGAAAACTATAGCTGATAGGAAAAAACTAGTGTCATAATTGGATTCAGCACCCCAATTGTTCTTTAAATCAGCATTAAAAGCTCCGGCACCAAAACCACTGTTGGCCTGTGTTATTAATATAATATTCCCATATCATCATGTAGAAGATTATTTTACGTAAGTAACAACATATCTATATCTTGAAAACTATAGCTGATAGGAAAAAACTAGTGTCATAATTGGATTCAGCACCCCAATTGTTCTTTAAATCAACATTAAAAGCTCCGGCACCAAAAACACTGTTGGCCTGTGTAATCTATGTAATGGATTATGGAATCCTCACTTGGATGGGTAATCTGCTCAGCAGTTGGATAGGCTAGCAATTTCCATCACATGACACCCTAAGCAAGATGGAAAGATAAAGGTTTAGCAGAGTCATAACTACAGAATTAATACGATTAAAGAGAAAAGGGAGGTGAAGTAGCATAGGTATTGCTACTCCAGCATGGAGTAGTGATACTAATGCATGGAACTAGAAATAAGGGTAATTAAATAAAGAAAAAGGAGTCTAAAATCCTTCTTTTTTATGAAAGCAGACCTGATAATCTTAGTTGTAATTGAGGTGTGTATGCAAGAAGTTAGTCAGGTAGAAGCACCCAGAGTATGCCATCAACTAGAATGATTGCTGTTGGTGCTTAATGCAAACACTTGATTGTGATACAAGATAGGAATCCCGTGGTAAATGGAGAGAGAAATGTGCATGAGGTAGGAGAGTATGACTAAGGAGCAAGGACTGGCCATAGAGAGAAAAAATAAAGTTTTGCACTAGAGATGATTAAGAAAAGGTGGCCAGCATAGTACACTGAGCAGAGTATATGGCCAAATTAAAGAAGGAAGAGATGGACCTTAGAGTAAGATGAATAATTCAAAACTAGTACATACTTTGTAAGCCTATAAACTTCACCAGTAAAAGTATTGCATGAAGGATAAGGAGCACTAATAGGAAGGATACAACACTGAGCTGTCCACAATCATCCTCATCCTTTTAAGAGAATCATGGGAAGTGTTGTAGGTAGAATAAAAGTAGGCTGGAGGATGGTATTGCCATATTTTTAGTGATCAAGCTTTGGGAAATAAGGTATCCAAAAGAAGGTCATCAGTACAGAAGTAATGATATATTCAGAGTGACTGCATGGCCTATGAAATGAAAATAAATCATAATATGTAGAATGAAAGTTATGAAACGTTCATGTATAAGAAGGTGAAGTTCACCATCTAAAGAAGAATGCAATAATTCATGTTGGTTGAACAGTCCACATATTCATATAGTGATTTGAATAAAAATAGGAAACTCTACTAAGCTCATTGAAATAAGAATCACCTTAGGTTAGAAAGCAATTAAAAAGTGATGATGGTTAAGGCATGGGCCTTTATGGTAAACTTCAAAAAGAAGCATTCAGCTTTTGATGGCTCCAAACTACGGTTGTAGAATGGAAAAGTTGTGTGCAGCTTGGACACTTCTTAGGCATTACATGGTTAATGAATGGATGATTTTAGAAAGTGGAATGGGCCAAAAATAGGGATAGTATGTGTGTGTGCATGGTGGGGTAGATTTAATGTTGTCTGAGAAAATTTAAGATAGCTGTGAAGATGTATGATAGAAATATGTAGAAAACTTAAGATATTGAGAATGTCATAGAAGGGACTTGGGTGAACTTGTGTTGGGTGAAATAGGGGAAGGAAATTAATATGCAGTTAGCATGGTATGAGGTATTAAATGAACTCTACCCACACCTATCAAACCACCCTTTGGTTTGTTTATTGTGGTGGTGTGATGTATCAATTATGGGCACTGGTGTAATTAGAGTGATTTCTATTATAAATTGTGCTCAGAACTGCTAATATTCTCAGGAAAACATGCCATTATGTTATAGTTTTCAGAACCCATGTAAAATTTGATATCTGGATGATGTTTAATAGAGTACTGCTAAAAATTTACTTTATAAAATGTTCTTACATTACTCCAAATAATTGAGAAAATTCTTTTTCTAGAGAAATAAATGTTACATGAACTACTCTTTGAGCATAGCTTTATTTTTGCAAACCCTCTATTCTACATGTGCAGCTTTGAGATGGATGGGCATTCTGTTGCATTTACTCATCGGCCTTTAGAGCCTAATGAATTACTGGAAGTGAAGTTGGAAGAAAAGAATGCTAAATTCGATCATTCATTTGCCATTGGTATAACTACAGTACCACCAGCTCAATACCAACATATCAACAGTATCTCGTGAGTATCAATATTTGTAATGCAAGCACCAGCTCTCCATTATATAATCACATATTTTTCACACATATTTAAATATCAGCAGTGGTAAGTTAATTTCAACATGATTTTCACCTAAGAGTTAGTAGTGTATCTCATAGTCACTGTGCTCTAAGTAGCATAATTTTAGTGGTCTTTGGAATTTCCCAATTTTCAATTAATATACCAAATGCACTTTAATAATCTTTGGAAAACAGTAAGAATGCTTCAACATTGATATCTTTGGAAGTAACACAAATTTACTTTTGGAATTCTAATCCTTGGGCTTGAATTACTGACATTAAATTATTAGTTACCATTTAATATTATAGTTTATCTTTCCTTTTTATTTGTCATTTGTCATGAATTAATGTATTTTCAGTGGTGTAGCCATATTCATGACTCATTGTCCAACCTACCTGGAAACCTTTACTGTAAAAATTGCTTTTATTGTCCCAATTAGCTGAGAATGGTATTTTTTCCAGATGAATGGGTGAAATACATCATTCATATCATAGGGTACCTACACTACGCAATTATTACATTTTTAACAGCAAATGCACCAACTAAATTATTAATACTTACTTTCTGTATTTATAGTATTAATTATTTATTTAGAATTAATCCACAAAACAGCACTTTTTGGCCTTTACATAGGACTTTTAACAATGATGTAAATAGAAATAGACATAAATACAAACATCCATAATCTAGGTGGAGGAAAACCCACCTAGGCAGTAATCGAACCCACAACCCCTGGGTTGGCAGGCAAGGATGTTACCTCATTGTTATCATGGTCAGCCAAATCATATGTTCTGATTTTATTCTTTATGATGAAACAATTTCTTGGCATAACTTTCTTTGTCATTGAGTAGTTTCAGGTGTGATGTGGGTGGAATTCGAACACAATAAAAAACATAGAGTAGCAATTTTCTACTAGATAACGTTTTTTCAGTAGAAAACTTCTACTCTCCTTTCTTTATTTCTTTGTCATAGATTGAATTAAACTTGAAAAATATTTGCATTGGAATATCTAGTTTAATTATATAATTGCTTATGCTTAATTATCTCATGTAAGCATATTTACTTTCAGAAAAACCTCATGGGGAATGTATCATGGCAACACATACTATAACGGAGCAGTACACACGAATAACTATGGGAAAAATTTAAATAACCTAGTGGTAAGTATCCTGCATTATTGTATCATATTTATTCTTAATTAAAACCCTTGCATTCATGGAAAACACCAAGGGATTCAGAAATTTATCAGTTAGACTATGCTACGGTTAGAAAGAGAGTTATTAATTTGTAGTTTCCCATGAATGGATGCAGATTCACATCATAATTTATTATTAATTGATAGCAACTGCTTAAATGCTACCAGGATTTCTCACACTCTGAAAATATCAACAGCATTATTTCAAGTCTCCATGCATGTGTTTGCATGTGACTATGTGTACATGCATACACACACAATAATTGCACAACCTAATTTTGAATTGATGTTTTAGCAAGTGACTTGTATAAAAAATCTTTTCAGGTGGGTGATCGATTAGGTGTAATGAGGAGCAGCACTGGCAGCCTACATTTCTTTGTAAATGGAGTCGATCAAGGTCCAGCAGCATCTAACATTCCACAGTCAGTTTATGGCTTGGTTGAACTCTGGGGAAATGCTGGCAAGGCAACCATTGTTGATTCCTGACATTTTTATCACCGGCTTTGAATAATATCATGATATTTGTTATGGATTAATGTAACATAATTTCCATTGAAAAAGTCAATCTTTAGTCAAGCTATAGCTTGAAAGGCTTTTGCCATTACCTTTATCACAGATTGAAATACTGCATTTCCCTTCCACGATTCCTAGCCTGTGGAAAATTAACTAAAGACCACACAATTCTTAAACTCAAACTAAAAAGCTTTAAGAGAAGAGGATAGCATTATTTGAAGCAAGAATGTAGTAATAATCAGAATACTTTTGTCAAAGAACATATTGTACCAGTAGAAATTTATATTGCAAATTGGAAGTAAGGAGGCATATCAATAAATTGTAATTAATGGAAGCTTCTTTATGGTGGTAAATCAGAAGGAATAATTTTGGAATCAGGAAAATGATTGAAAACATTGGAAATTATATACTCAAGAGGCAAATACAAGGAGGGTGACTTTAGTGGGTCATTAGTTTTATGTGTACATGTACACATACATATTTATTTTGCTCGGCATTGCTTTTGATAATAATGATAACAATAAACTTAATTCATCTCAATCATATATATATATATATGGTGGATGTCATCATTTTTACAGGAACATAAGGACACACTAGAGAGCACAATATACAATCACATAAAATAGGTATACATAGATATGACACTAAACAATACACCTTATAGTTACTAACCACACCACATAGACACTAAACCTTATAATTTTAGGCTAGTAAAATCGAGCAAGGGGATTACCTTCTGTCCCCTAAATGTAATAATGCCTGCTACAGAATATGTTGATGTTTCTAAATTATTGAGGCCATTTCCAAATTTAAACTGATTTTTGGCTATATTCTTTTAACCTTAAATGTAAGTATTTTACAGTTAAATACTCAGAAATACTTGCCTTTTTCAATGTTAAAATTCTTTCCCCAGTATTATTATTAATGATACTCTTCCCCTACTTAGAATATGGTCAAAATCCAATTTTTTTTACCGCCACAACTGTTGAGTACACATGCTTTACCAGTTCTTACAAGTCTCAAACTGATTTCTAATTCAACAATTACACTCTCAAGCAATATTTTGGCACTGACATGGGCAACCCATTTTCCCCATTCTAAGCTGAATTCTTCCAAAATAATTTTCAAAACACCATCCATCCTCCTTCAACTATTTCTCATCCACTTACTTCTGTTGCATTGATGACAGATACATACTTTATCATTGACCTATACCAACTTAAATGACTTCCCCACTAACCACACCAATGTCTCCCCATCCATTTCCTTCAACAAACAAACGGCTTCCGCGGCTTCCGGGGTATTATGTAGATGTGGATATATGTGTGTTAAAATTTTTCCAATCTACTTGAAGATGTTGCGCTGTAATGAAACCCAGGTCGTAATAAAAAAAGCCTATGTGGAAAGGCAAACTGTATTCTTTCATCATGAAGGATTTCCACCATGTTATGCCTGAAAATGTGTCATTTGCATTGAGATACCTAGTCTCCACGAACATTGCTTGAATTTAGCTTGATCTGGAAACTTGATTTGGGCTAACTAAAGATGAAAACATTTGTAGAAGCTTAATTCAAGCTAGTAATAAATTTTTGTTTTGAATTTCACTTATACTGGTACGATTTTAATTTACTTGGAAATTTTTTTCGCTTCATAGTGAATCTAGCCAAGGGTCTGACATTACTTACATGTTATTTCAGTCCTTTGAAATTGGAGTCTTCCTCCTACCTTTGCTTCAAGCCTGCTGGAGTATACAGAATTGATAATTCTCAATAACACTAAGGATAAACAACCATCTGAATAGTTTGGATTAATGCACAATGTTGTTGGGGCCATATGCATTTATCTTTTCTATGACTAAGATGCTGTAAAACGCATACCACATCAACACCACACTGTCTCATACAAAAATTGAAATCTCTCACATATAACTTGTCTGGCTCACATATATATTTGTGTACAGTTCTCAGAATGAGATCTTCTTTTCTATTTATATGTACGAGTTCTCACAATGGTGGTGCTCCTAGTTTTGCAATTCTGCCAATAAGACAGTCGTGAAAAAGTTTATCTATTTGTCTGCATTTTTTTGGAGTGGCATAAGCTTAATGATAATAGCAGACCTTAACTGCACAACTTACATATTTAATCACATAGCAAAAGAAGGTCAATCAGTGCAAAAAATTCCAATATTTCATGGTTGTATAATTAGTTTTACGAGGAAGAAGTATTTTCTCCTGATTGGCTGTTGACTCTCCTGGGATAAATATAAAATCCAATTAAATACTTCACAAAGAAGTGTGTAACACATATGCCTCAAAATGCGCACAACCCTATTGTTTGACTTCAATTGGCGATGCGAAAAGATTAAGCGAGGATTTTTACAATATTTTGACGAATAAATGGAACATATACATACGATGAATTATAGAGACACGTAAGTATTGATTGTGTACATCCAAGGTAATTGTACACGGAATGTACTAATTTGAATTTTGGCAGTACTGATAAGACCTGAATGAAAATTGCCGCACGCAAGCCGTCACATTCATAGTGTAAAGGGACGAAACGCAAAATATTACTGATAGTACATGTTCAATGCTATGATTTTTATTATTTCCCTCTAACGATTTGTTGGTGATGAATATCGCCAAATTTGTTTTTCCTATTTCGGTGCAAGAGAACAGAATATTGTGATTTCGTTGAAGAAGTGGCGCTCCGTAGCTTTGGATTGATTTCATAACTACGTAATCCACCCACCTGCGAGCTATCTTCGCCTAAGTACGCGGTGTTAAACTGATAATTGTCCAGTGAAATGTTTCGTCTTATCTCAGTTGCACAGGCAGTGAAAATATTTTTAGTACATTCAAATGGTCAGAGCGTTAATTTAGTGTTTGAATAGAGCATGCTTAAGAAGATATTTCAAAATGCGGAAGCTCCATGACTGCCACTGGCTGTGATATTTAAAATGAGGCTGGAGAATATTCTTTGAAACTGACAATAAATGGTAAGTATTCATGAGAACATTTTGTGTGTGCATGGGGTTTTACTGATTGTCCAAAGGTGGTATAGGTTTATGAATCAAAAAGAAGTAACTAGGTTTTAGGGTCAACTAATTCGTATTTTTATTGTGTCATAATTTAAGGCCGGTTGATATTTACACGTTGTATGAATGTTCCACTCTCGACCAGACAGTTAAGTATTTTAACATTCATAACAACTGTCGCCTGTAATAGTTCAGAACTTTGAGTGGAAAGAATTTCCAATCTTATTCTGCCGACATGTCTTGAATTTCGATTTCAGCTCTAAGGAAATAGTTATTACCGTACATATTTTAGGGGTAGTTATGGACAGTTCTCTAGCTCGTTGAAAATAGTTTACTTCCGTATATATTTCAGGGATAATTAAATGCAATTGAAATTAACCGGAGATAATGTACAGACTTCCATCAAGCGAGAAAAAACTTGACCTCCCGTTCCCTAATTTGGCTGGAACTCATGCTTTTTTATTTCGCTGATCATGATAGATCTTATCTCCCGCATAGCTGTTGGTCTCATATGTCACAATTTTTACGGTAGCTTAAAATAAGTCAGTATTTGTTTAAAAAAAATCTCACCCGTAAATCTTATTCATTTACACTGGTGGTGAGTCTATAAGTTATATTTTTGACATATTTTAAACTGTTTTAATCAATAATTGATGGTAACATGTGAGATATTGATTAATTTTGGTTCCTTGTTGATAATAGTTGTAGGCATATGCTTAAGATGAATGGGGCGCCATTCCAGTGAAGAAGATCAAGATATTCGTTTCCTTTACTGTAATCCTGCCGAAACAATTTTCATCACTAATATGTGTCAGTTCTGCAATTGGTTTGATGTATCTCTTCACTAGACCATCCTAATTGCTTAAATATTCTCATCTTGATAATTTCCCTATCACCCACTGCTCTTTATTCTAAATTATGGGTTTTCCTCTTCACTTTGCCCCCCAAAAGTGTCATAAAGCAGTTATGCCTAAAAAATATGGTCAATGAGTTTTTATTTTTTGCAAGTTACAGATATTAAACTTATGTAAGATTTTCCAATGGCAGAGGTTGCTCACCATTTAATCTAAGTAAAGGATCCAATGACGAATAAATCGTTTATTCTCAAGGCATTATTCAAACCCATTGCCTTCAGGTTTCAAGGCCATTTGATCATTCAAATGCCTTCTTTAGCTGCCTTACTATCTTAAGTCATTGTTCTTTAAAAGCTTCAATCGTTAGAACTTGGTTTCCAATGTCATTTGATCTATCCATTTGATAATCTTTATTTCCAGTGGGTAAAGTTGCCTTTGCTTAAAATATCTGTTCTCACCATTTGATTTTATGACTCTGTCTCATTATCTTCAAAGAAGTGTGCTTCCAGCTCTCAAGGAGGTTTTTTTGTTGAGGTTTATGTTTTTCATCCCTGAGAATATTTCTTCTTAAAGAAAGGCTTTTTGTACAATTCTGCTTTAAGTACATCTTCCTAGCATGTTCCCTTTCTGATACCCCTGCTACCTGAGTAACATTCTCTGGTAATTCACTTTATTTATATTTCTATTCATGTGGTACTTTTTGATCACAGCCTTCATTGAAACTATGATTTCATTTTTGGATCCTCTTCAGTCTCTATAATTAGAGCTTAGTGTCATCATAACACAACATGCTAACATGTATCAGTGGATGTGCAGACCTGCTGCATTATATGCTATTTAATTATACTTCTTACAGTGTAAATTAATGGCTGAAAGGATTAGTTTCTTACGTTTTGCCTTACTCTTTTTTATATTCTTTCCTGTTTACTACTGAGTACAGATAGAAATGGAGTCGCCAGCCTAAGGCCATTACTTAAGTTTGAGTGCTTCTCCAGGTCCCCATTCAATCATTCCCATTTGCTGGCATTGAAAATGAGACCCTGCAGTTACCAATCAGAGTGTCTTCTGCCCACAGCCATTTCATTTACTAATGCCCAAATATATATAGCTAATTTTTTTTGTCTCTCCACCATCATATTTTTCCAGCTTTCAGTGATATGGACTAACTTTTTATCCCAAGTTCCAAACTTAAAACATTTATTATTCTTGGGTAATGTGCTTTTTCAAGTGAACCCCCCTGGATGAAGTGTGAGACAAAATTATTTCACTTTAAACATTTTACTAGGTGAGGATTAGTTAATTCTTTTGTCATTACCTAAAGAGAAGAGCTAACGAGCTGCTGCTTTTCAAGATAAGATGGATTTCTATTGTAGCATACATTCCTTAAAAATGATTACAAGGAGGACAAAGAAAAAAAGTTGCACTTTAGTTTAACCCTTAAGCTGGAAAAAATGGGCCCAGAGCCCCTTCTTATCTTTAAGGCCTGAACTCTTTGTTACCAAGAGAGGGTAAACTCCCCCCTTCCTCCGATATGGTTCCTCCCTCGCTCATAATGACTTGCTTTCCACTATTGTGAGATATGACCACACTTTCCAGCTGTCCATCACTTTCATTGATTACACATTTATTTAGCTGAAACTATGGATTTTTATGTGGTTCGATATCAAATGGATTAGATTATTATGAGGCAAATACATGTTATGAGAGTCATACAAATATTAAAAATTAATTTATGGCCTTTAAAGCACCACTGATGAGCCATTGAAGTGCAGTCTGTGGTGACTACTCCTTGAGATTCAAGAAAAGAAAAGGTACTCAGGGAATGGTAAGGGTCCTCTCCATACGTTGCATTTATCTAAGGAAGAGAAGGATGTGGTCCGTTACCTTTCTTCTACACAGATAGACAAGAAAACGCTACAGTAATTGTGTTCCAGGCAAAGATTGTGTATTAGAAAATACTTGGTAGTATGAATAGCTTGAGAATATATAAAACAGACTTTAAACAAAATTTTGTTAGAAAATAATTTCATCTGGCTTCTATATTTCATGATTTAAACTGTTGGCATAAATTTTCTTCATAAAGACTCAACAGAAGTTTTTTAGTGAAGCAGTCGAGCTTTAATTTTTAAAAAATGCTTATTATGGGACCAAGATTTCCCATTTACAAATAAAAATGTTGCATTTAAAGTTGTGTAATGGCAAAGACATAGAAACTAACAAGAGAAGACAAGTACAATTTTCAAAGACATAGAAAAATGCTTCAAGCTATACTCATTCTTGGGGAGCATGTTAGCACAATCACAAAATATTTACACAGATATTACAATTCTAAGCATTATATTCTTTGTGCAGGGCTCAATATGTTGTAGCATAGTTCGCTAAACCGTGATATATTGTCATAATGAAATTCTGCGTATTCTTTTAGCCAATTCCCTCATTTTACTGTTCAACCATGCATTGCTTTCTCTCCCCATGGGTTACCATATTGGCATGATGGAAAGGGTTGCATGTTCTGATGAACCATAGAGTTTTGCTGGTTGAGACAATAATAATTAATCCTTGAGGGTCGCCCATGTCAGATAGATCAAAGGGTAGGAGTCAGGACAAAAGGTATTATCTGTTCCTTATGAGTTGGCTGTAAAGGCATCAGATCCAAGTGGGTTGCCCATTTAAAGTGGTTGTGTCATTTTAAGAGCACTGTTAAGGAAGGCAATAAGAAATCACATCAACAACTTCTTCCACAAAATCATGATTGACACAAATGTAAGGAGTCCCAAAATCTACCGAACCCTACCTGCCAAGAAGGTTGTTGTACCTAGCAGAAGGGACAGCCAAGCCCCTGGAGTCTTCATCTTGACAAATCTTGCCCAGCTGTTGACTGTAGAAAAAAGAGGAACACCACAGAATATGAACCATTGGGATAAAGTTGAAGACTGGGAAGTTAGAAAAGATAAAGTAGGAATGAGGAAGAGAAATATAGATATGTTAGGGTTGTGCTATGTGAGATAGAAAGATGTCTATATTAGGGTGTTATATAATGTGAAGAGTCAGTTTGCGGTAGTAATGACCAGGGAACTAGAATGAAGAGTAGGAAGCATAAAGAAAATGGGTGATATAATCCTATTGTAGTTACAAAAGTAGACCTAGCTAATTTAGTTGTAATTCAGATGTGTATGTCAACTAGTAGTCGCAGGGAAGAAGTAGAAGTAACTAAATGAAATGATTGTGGGTGATCTTGTAATAAATGCTGGTAGTGGTAGGGAATTACTAGCAGGTGGTGGGTGAAGGGAGAAATGGCCATGGGTGTGAAAGTATGGTGTAGGAAAAATGGATGAATTTAGGAAGAAACAGATAGTACACATATGTACATGGTCATAAAGAGAGTTTTGTGGCTTTGAATTTTAATTTAATGCTCTAAGTTGAAAGCCAAATTTGAGAGAATGAAAAAGAAGGTAAGAAAATGGAATGTAGAAGTTTTAGATGCAATAAAAAGGAAGTAATGCCAGAAATTAGTAGATAAAATCCTGAATGAAGACACAGGGATGGGTACAGTTTAAGAAAAGTGGGAATATGTAACCTCAAGGCATAACAAAAGCTACAAATAAAACTCTAAAAATGGTAAATAGAGGAGTTGGCAGTAATTTATTACAAAATAGATGGTTAGATAGCTTGATAAGTGAGAGAAATAGGATAATGTAAAAGCAGAATTAGGTAAGTAAAAGTATAGAGGCAATAAACTAAGATGTGAAATAAACATGGTGGAAAAGGCAGTGTGAGGTTATCAAGATTTTATAGGAACAAGGTGAAACAGGTCAATAGGAAAGAGCTGTCAGCAAATAAAAAAGGAAAATGGGTACAATGAATTTGAGATATTTCAGATAAAGTATTAAAAATCAGAACAGATTCTAATAATATGGAAAGAATTCATGTAATAACTAAATTGTCAAAATATTAAGCCATTAAGTGTGCCAAAAAAGAGAATACAATGGATAGGAACTGAAAACAAGCAAGGCTGTTGGGATAAATAATGAAAGATGATGGGAATAAAAAGAGACGTTTCAGGCATGATATGGTGGAATATCATGATTAATTATAAATAGCAATTTTCCACAAAAATAAAATTTAATGTGACCGGTTTCAGTGTTACTACATCATTACCAGATGACCTGATGATGATGTGGTAACATTGAAACCGGTCGCATTAAATTTTATTTTGTGGAAAATTGCTATTTTTAATTAAGATGATGGGAAATGCTTTATATGAAGATGTATTTTCACATAGAGAACAGGGAAGTCACATGGGGCTAGGTCTAGACTGTAGGGAGGATGAGGAACGCTTTCACTTTGATTTTTTCAAGATAACCGCAATTTTGTTGTGATCTTTCTGACAATGATTACAGCAGCATCAATGTTTACTTCTGGAAGGGTGGTGACTGATGCTTGGGTCCTCCTCCTTTTGATATTGATTGTCTCCCTGCTTTAAACATTTTACCTGGACTATACAGAAGAACCGACTCTTCATAAGCCTCCTGTAGTATTGCATAGGCTTGGATGATGATTTTTTCAGGTGAAACCAAAATCTCAATGTAGTGTCACATGTTACCTTCATTGTAGTTTTAGGCAAACTGAGCCTATTTCAACTTGCAACAGTTGCTGCTGATGTAATATTGAAGCCAAATAACTGAAAAATCAATTAAAATTGTACCACATACACATTACCGATTAAGCGCATAATATAAATTAAAGTTTTGGATAATATGTGCAAATTATGGCAGTGAAAATTTAATGATTACTCTGTATTCAACAGTATCTAGGAATAGCTAGTATCGGTGGTCTGAAAAGTATCATAGCTAATAGCAAAGTAAAAAGCTATCATAGCTAATAGTAAGTATCGGTGGTCTGAAAAGTTTCGGACCTAACAAAGATACAAGACATTTTAAATTTATTTATGGCCACAACTCGTTAAATTAAGGTTTTGTAAGCATACTCAATTTGAGTTCATCTTATTGGCATTATATGCATCTACTGTTTATTCTATGTGGAAGTGATTTTTTATGTTTCAGTTGAGTTGCCAATGATATCAATAAAATGTTGCCAATTTATTATATGGCATGGTGCTATGAACTTATTTCATTTAAAACTTGATTATAATTATTTTTATATATGATACTATGTACCATTGTGTTTAGTGGAAATGATCTAGTTGTAATTTAAGCACCTTAACTACATAAAAATTATTTACCTCTCCCTTTTTGTTTGATTGTCTAGAGTTGCTTGGTTGTCTGTCTCCCTTTCATACGTTTAACTCAAGGTGAAAGTGTTGGGAAAATTTATGTGACATACCGAATGAATAATAATATATGTGAACTTGAATGCAAAATATCATGCAGTACTCCCTGTTCAGATCTGTTTGTATTTAGTATGTTTATGCATGGAAAGGGAAGGAAAATTATAAATTTTATCATTATAAAAATTAACATTTCAAAATATATCCCATGTGAGTCACTTCTTCTTCAATTTGGTATTTTCACAGTCTTCAATCTAGAATTAAAATTTTTGCCAATTTGATCAATAATATCGATTTTGATGCATTGTGGCTCTTGTGTAAAAATATTATTTTTAGCCATATGATGCTTGAATCATTAAAACTGTGCATTTTCATGATTTGAAATATTGGGTTTTTATTGCTCTTCTTCTGTTAATTTTTTATTAATTTTATTTTATTCATATTGTTTATTGTTTTATAAATTTTATTCATCAAACGATGTATGCACAGCATTAAAAATATTAAATGTATTTCATTTGTGTTTAATTACTCACAGATCTCAAATCTTGTCTTTTTTCAGGCAAGGACGCCATGGGCCATTATCAAGCTCTGTCTTCCTTGCTGGCTCATAGAGTCAGCACCTTACAAACAGGCTTTCATGCTCTCTCTGACCATCCTAATCCCACCTTTGTTGATTTCTCCATTCCTTTTATCTCCCCTACTCATCCTCCTACTCCTGTCTTCTGCCACGATGGTTGGTACTCTTGCCGCCTGGGTCTCTGTGAAAGCCTCCAGAATGGTGCTCAAGCACACAATCCCTCTCCACTTTCCACTCTCACTTTCCTCATGCCTCAGGTTACTCATAAAAGCTATGGGAGTCCACATTTTAAAAACCTTTCCATTTATTAACAGCCTTCCAAGGGCTTGGTTTTCATCCACAGAAACCTTTTTTGAGTCTAAAGTTTCTCAAGCAGTTGGAGAACCCCATGGAATTATATCAAGTTCTGTGCCAAGTAGCAGTATGGCCCCTGAAGGGAAAGTATTGATTGGTGGAGTAGATTCAGCTAGTCTGTTGAGTCCGAACTTTAGTGAAGCCGGTCACGTGGCTTTTGGAGAGGTAACAGATGATAGTGTTAAAGTGGAAGATGTGGTAAAATTTAAAAAAGGATTTATGGGTTTTAAGGGTAAGGAGATTGCAGGAGTAGCTGGGTGTGATGTAGGCTCAAGGTTGGAAAGCTTAGAGAGGCAGAGGATGTTAGACGTGAGCGAGATAGATGCAGGTAGCACTCCCATTAAGAGAAGTAGTGGTGGGAGAAGAAATGTGCATTTTTCCAGGGGTCATAACAATCGGTCACGTTTGATTGATATCTCTGGCGAAGGAAAGGAAGATGGAGAGAGAAAGCCTTTTACAGATGTTATGGAATGTGGGGAAGGCAGACAAGATCTTAGTGATGTGGATAGTTCTGGTAATTTATCTTCGCCCAACGATTATTCACCCAAGGGAGCCTACCAGTCAGAGTCTTTGAGTGATGCAAGTTTGCAGAAGCTTCAAAAGAAGGCCATCAGTGAAACAGATTCTCCATTGGATTCAACCAAGGGTGATGATTGGAGTTTTCGAGTGGGACCAAAGGAGGTTATGGGTGAGTTGAAAATTGTTTTTAAATATTCTTATGGCTCAGGAGTGGGACAATTTCAATCAATATTCCTCCCAAAGTCAATTTTCCTGAAAGCATGTGCATAATTCTCTAAAATAAAAAGGTGATGACTATAGAAAATGGATGATTACTTGTTGTTCTTGGACACTAAATTATGGTATTTTGAGTGTTGAAAATCTCAATCAAATGGTGGCTCTATAAACCCTGTGCACTGTACAGTGCGGCCATCAATGTCTTGCATTCATGGTGTCTACAAATTTTAAGCTCAACCATACGTTTCTGTCTACTCTCCAGTCCCAAAGAAAACATTGGGATGCCTTAGAATGTAAGGCCAAGTGAATTGCTTCCACAAAGTAATGGTAGGAACCATCAACTGCATTTGTGGGTGTTAGAAGTATGGGTTGCAGAGGACTTATCAGTCTTATGGAAAGAAAGCATTGGTAAAATGAAAACAGTGCGCATGATAAACCCAAGTGTTTACTGTTCCAGTAACTTACCACTCGATGTGCTCTCAGTCGTCATGGCTGCCATGATATTGGCTATTGCAAAGGCCAAGTTCATACTTCTTGTGGTAACTAAGTGCATACACTTGTATGAAATATAAGATTGGGTATTGTCCTCTTAAGGTAGGATTAATGTATGCATTATGATTACTTGTATCAGTAAATGCATCTACATACATGCAGATTTCTATTGGCAGTCTTATCATGAAGTTTGTAAGACCATGCTATTGTCCACTTCTTCAGCACTAAAAGAAATCATATGCCTAGGGATAAAAAATGCCTGTTTAACTACATCTTAACTTACAATCTGCCACAAGAGAATAGTAATGTTAGGCCGACAGCCTTTTGGGCGATTGATTATTTTTCATACTAGGTAACATTTTATTTTTGGGTGGATTTAGTTGTGTAATAATTGATTGTTTCTACTGTTGTGGTAATGAATGTGATGTCATAATTACATCATCATCAATTAAACACTTCCACCAGTTGATCACAAAAATTTGTAGTAACATTTTCTAAGTTTAACTTTATCAAATTATTCCTGAGCTGGTAGCTACAGAGAGATCTTGTACCCAGTAAAATGCAAACCAAAATTCCACAGAAATTAACAATACAGGTCCTGTATTGTTAATGCAAATCCTGTAGCGAGCATGAATGAATTCATTTTCCTGAGCCATGTAGTTCCACTCATTTCTTTGTTTCTTTTCTTCACATTCCTGTATTAATCTTTTTGCTGTATTTATTTTGACAAAGAGCTTTAGTTGTTCAGCTTTTTTTCATGGTCCCCAACTGATTGAAATTCATAGGGGACAAAAACTAAAAAAATTTTCTTCATTTTTCCTGATCTTCCCCGCCCTTCTTTTCTTAGGATGTCATTTTCTTCTGGCAAATAATGTTGGTAGATTTGAATAGCTGGTGGACAAGATAAATTTTCAAATTGCTGTCAACCTAAAATTTATGAGAATGCAAAATTTAGAGGGGGGTCTTGAAACCCCTGCTAGTTGTTACCCAATGTCTTTCATTCAGCCTCCACATCCACCATTGCAGAACTTCAAGGCTTAATAATATGGACTATATGTATGGGCAGCCAGATTACCCGTGAAGGAAAATATATGTATACAACATACAAACTTTAGTATTACTAGAGTGTTTTAGATATTGTAAATGATTTATTCAGCTTTATTTTGGGAAAGTACAGCCTAAGCATTTATCTTTAAAACTGGGAGCAATCACTTTAGGATAGGTATGGGAAAATGACTAAATATACTTCAATTTGTCTATTTGTTTTGATTTTCAGGTGAAGCAAGATATATTCCAGGGTGCAGTTCTCATAGTTGGTGCATGAAGGGTAGAAATCTTGAAGAGGAGTTATCCTTACTAGTTGAGGATATTCATTCAAAATGTTTGGAGAGTTGGTATCCATCTCTGAGCACAAACGAGGACTTCCCATTTGAATTTAAAACTTTATTGGATTTGTGTGTGAAAAGAGCAGCTTCACTTGGGGAAGCAAGTAACGTCTCTACTCTTTCATTGAAATTGGGATCCTTGTTTTTATGTCATCTCCGAGAATTTCGAAAGTCAAGGTAAGTGTAACAAAGCATTCTTGCCTTATCCTTTGAAAGTTTATGGTATCATATGATACCCCAGCTTCTCTTACGTGTCCTTACTTTCCTTGCAAAAATTACCAATTTTGAAAATACATAAAATTGCTCATCTGTCAATTTAGTGAAATTAACACATTACTTGTAATGTTGTTCATATAATTGTTATTGTTGAAGTGGTCACAACAGTCCTTGAAGGAAAACCAGTGATGAAATTACGTAGGATACCTAGACAGCATAATATTTTGTGTCATCAGTTTTTCTATTTTAATGTGAAATAGTGTACAGTGAAATTTGTCTGAGTGGAGCCTGATTATAGCAAGACATTTTTGTGGATAAGACAGTGTTCAGCTTAATGCATGGTAGATCAATAGTGCAAGGCAGATAAACGTTAAATGTGTACTGAGATGTATGAAAAGAAGTATCTCAATGCTATGTTTGACAAAAATTCTGCAAGTACAATAACAACAATGTTTATTGATGCATTAAATCATTACATAGAACTTATTAGAATACAAGTATGGACACACAACATCTATCACCAGGGGTTTATCCTGCAATGTTCCAAGAGTTCATCAAGAGGATACAGTTTATCCTGCATGCATCACTAACTGTATAAACATCAGTAAAATACAGCTTCCTATTGTACACTTATCATTATGCTGATTCCCTATTTATCTCTTTCTTTTACCAAATATATCCTGCAATGCTCCAAAAATTCATCAATAGAAAACAGTGGTGCTTCCAACAAGAAAAGTTTTAAGTTTTTGTTTAAATGCCATAACAGAATCTACATTTTTTATTGTTCTGGGTTGACAGTAGTATAGTTTGACACCATAGTGGTAGGGACCTTTGCTGTTTTGTTCATATCATCTAGAGGAAACATGGATATTGTTTTTTTATACCTGTTTATTTAAATTTC
Source organism: Hetaerina titia (assembly GCA_037158775.1). Lineage (NCBI taxonomy): Eukaryota > Metazoa > Arthropoda > Insecta > Odonata > Calopterygidae > Hetaerina > Hetaerina titia. The sequence goes on along the minus strand of CM073776.1, from coordinate 26,824,435 downwards.
TCCATAGGCTTGAAAGGTTTTTTGACAAAATACATTACCTCTACCCTCCTATGAACCTTGATGTAAGGAAAGTTTGTGCACTCTGATGACCCCTAGAGCTGTACTGGTGTGAGCAATGATAATTGCTCCTAGTAGGGTCACCCATGCCAGATAGGTGAAAGGTTAAGAGCCAGACGAAAGCCAATGCATGCAACTTCTGTTACTTAGAGAGGCGGTTGCAAAGGCATATGACCCCAGTGGAGTTCCCATTTACTGATGGTGTCACATCAAAAACACTATTGAGGAAGGCAAAGGGAAACCACCTCAATTAAATGTCCTATACTACTATGATAAAAATGGATTAGAGTATGATGCCTGAAAACTATGGTATTTGATCTGCTGGGCCATGTGTTTTGCCTGGCATTGGATGAGGCTAGGCTTGGTCATCGTCTCAAGAAATCCTTGCAAAGAGAAAGAAATAGCAGCAGCACAGAAGACACAGAGGACCAAACTAGTTGGAGTAGGGACTTGGAATGTCAGGAAAATGTTGAGGACAGAATAATTAAAAACTACATGGGTTCATTAAGCCCTTCAGAAAATATAGAAAAGCAACTTTAGTTTGGGTATATTTTTTTATTTTCAGCATAATCTCCTTATAGCTTGATGCACATTTCCCAGTGTTTCTCGAACTTTTTTAAGCCAGAGAATGTTAGGCTAGCAACAAATGGGAGAAATAGGATAGGTATTTTGGACTGAATGAAGAAAGTAAACAGAATTGAGAAGAGGTTAATTGTATTGTTGGATGTTACATTGCATTTTGTTAGGAGAGGCAAGTAATGAATTGTTGTAACATTGTGTAGTCTATGGCCATCAAAAGGCTACCTTAGCCAGTTGTAACATGACCTGTACCTTAGGATATACATGCTTGCATATTAACAATGTGAAAGTCCCTCTTCTAGTCATTTATTCTTCTTCAAAATTCCTCAGTTTTTCTTCTCACTTTAAATCCACCTTTGAAATCCATTATCTATGCCCTGAATATTTTGTAGCTATGAGTTATTCTAGCATTTTCTACCTTCAGTCTGCCTCTTCATCTCTACCCCTGAGCTTCACAACGCATCTTATGTGATCTGCTTCATGTATTCCTCTCTTGGGCCTCATTTACAATTCTTACTCCCTGTAATTTCGACTCTCATGATCCTTAAAGAGTGTAAACAAAAAATACCGGGACCGTAAACTTGAATGGCACTAAATAATTTAAAAAAATATTAATTATAATAAATAAATAAAATAATAATAATAAATTCAAATAAATAATAATTTTTTTTTAAATTTAAAAAACACCACACACACACATACACACAAAAATTCAAAACAAATAATAAAAAAAAATAATTTTAATAAAATAAATAAAAAATAATAAAACAAACTTACAACCACTCGATCACTAGGGTGAGTTACGAAATAACTTTCACTCTCGTGAATCACATTCACACACACACTCAGGGTTTGCAAGGATCCCTCCTATGCCAGTGATCCGTCAATCACACAAATAAATGAAAATTATTAAAGGATGTAAAGAAACAAATCAACTTACGTGAATACACAGTCACTCAATCACTCAGGTGTGCTCGAAAACAAGGATCTTTGTGATTCACATATACTCACACATTCAGGGTTTACCAGGATTCCTCCTAGGCCAGGGACCCGCCAATCACACGAAAATAACTAAATGGAAATTAAGGGACTCCAGTAAAAATGCAGTCACTCAATCAATCAGGTGTATCGGACCTTATATTAGAACATATGCTGGGCAACGGAGGATTTGTGAAAGTTCCCTAGTATGTTTTTATATATTTATTAGTATATTTTTATATATTTTTTACATATTTATTATTTTTATTTTATTTATTTATTATAATTATTATTTAAAAAAAATATTTAGTGCCATTCAAGTTTACGGTCCCGGTATTTTTTGTTTACATTGATTCACGACCGTAGCTACGTTCCTTGTATATTTAAATCCTTAAAGAGGCTTTCCCATTGCATTGTGAGCCCTATTCACTTGTTTCTTCATTACTGCAATTTTTTCTAGTGTTGTTTGTTTGTCTCTTCATCTTCTGTATTATATATTTGTTTATTAACTTATCTATCCATATTCCTAGCAGTCTGTATTTTTATTTTAATCATGTGTTTTCGAGGAACAAAACCCAGTCATCAAATATGGTATGACTGTATGCCTACCTATACTATGCCTGTGCATCGAGTTCAGGGGAATATGATTGTCAAGTTTCAGTCAAAAGTCATTACACATCAGCTTGGTCCTCCAACTGTGGGCATGATTATATCAAATGACTGTCTCTGTTATGTACTTTGTTATGTGTTAATGTTTAATACTTCTACTTGACAAAAACTGAACTAATCAACTAATTAAGTTATGTGTAATCATTTGCAAGATAGTTTATTGTGTGATATGGTCCATCAATTCCCCATCATCAATATCTTTTTCTTTGCAGTTTCTTTTGTTAAATGTTCTTTTTTTAATGTCATCTTATAACTTTTCCCATTTTCTATACAGTACCTAATGTAATAGCTCCAGTTAAGTTTCACAAGCATAAATCCCTCCAATAAATATGATGCAGTTTTGCACTACCTTTGAAGGAAACCTTGCCACCTGATTTTATTTGCCATTTAAAATGTAATACATATTCTTTGTATTTAAAACTTACTTATTTATCAAGTCACTATGATACTTTTTCACTTATGTAACATAATTGTATACATTTTATCAAATTATCTAAGAAGTGAATCTGCTAGATAATTTTTGCGGGCTAAAATCCTGTGAACTGATTTGCCATAAAAACTGGTGAGGAACATTTCTAATTAATTTAAATTCATTGCATTACATGCCTAATGTTCCTCATTGATTTAAGTTTAATGGGCTCACATCCATAGAAGAAATAGCAAGATCCAGTTGGGAGTTGAAATGGTAACATTTACCAGTTATAGTGACTCAAATCATGAATACTCATTATTTAATTAATTACTTAAGTTACAAACCTTTTGTTGTAGAAAAAATGAGAAAATTATTTTTCCCATTTTGATTAGCTTGACGTTTGATAAATCCATTTCTGCTCTCAGAGTAAGACGTTCGTGTATTCATTTTTTAGACGGAAAAAACGTGCAGCTGAAGCCTTGGTACATGATGCTGCCAAAGATGAGGAGACTAAACCAAAAGTTGAAGAACCTTTGGGGATCCACACTACCAAAGAAGAAACTGCCTTGGGTGATGGCTCTGGGTCCCATCCATGCACCCCTGAGGGATCAGATGTGACTGGAACAGAGTGTAGAAATGTAATGATGGCAGTGGAAGAGGGCAGTGGTCAAAACTTAAGAGAAGGTTCACCAAAACTGTCTAGCACCTCTCCGAAAGATAGTCCTGCTCCAAGCTCAACGAAGCCAAAGACTTGGATTGAGGGTTCTCTGGGTGAAGAGTCTTATTACCGACTCCGCTTCGGTTCAAGCACGCGCAAGAAAAATGTTCACGGGAATTACTTAGTGAATCTTGCAATGCTCATAGTTAAAGATTTTGTTTGTATGGTGGAAAGGTTACCAATTGATCCAGAGGTGAAGCATTATTTTAGGGAATTTGGCTCTAATCTGGCTGAGTCTTCACCTGGAAAAATACTTGTAAGCATGATATCTCGGAAAGTTTTCCTCCCTCTTGTGGATACCATTAGTGACCCTCAGTGGCTGAATGCTAGGGTAACCTCTTTGCTGATTGATCATGTTGGAGCAAGTGTCTCTCTGGGTTCGTCTGAAAAGGAAGGAGAGAACATTTCTTATTTTTCAACTTCCACCAGTTGTGTAGCCAATGTGAAGAGTGGTTGTGGTCAAGTATTGTCAATGGGCCATCATGGCAATGTGGCTGTTAATGTTGAAAAATGTGAAGATGTTTGTACAAAGAATGAAGATGGCAGCTCAAGAGAGGAGAGAAGGAAGAGTCTTTCATTGCCACTAGAGGTCAGCAGTAGCAGTATTACCAACCCAATAGATGGGCGAATATCATCTGTCCTCGGTGGAATCATTTCTACAACAGCCGGGCCACTTCTCCCTGACAATGTTGGCATTTCATACAAGTATGTTACTTTCCTGAATTATCCTTAGAGTAGATTAAATCTTATTTTTTGCTTTTTTTTAAGGTTAATTCATTTTTGGTATCTACGTATATTTATTGCAGTTTTAATTCACTAAAACAAAGAATCAGTTGAAATAAGTTCTTCTGTACATAATACCTGAAAAACATTTAAAACTCTCTTGTACCAATTTCATCTTAATAAGGCTTCAGCTGAAAAAATTTTAAAAGTTGCATTCATCTGTATATGAGAAGAGGTACCGTATTTCCCAGCCAATAAGATGCACTTTTTTCCCTCTAAAATGAACTAATTCAGCCTGCATATTATGGGCTGGTGGTCTACGGGTATCAATTCAACATGTATAAGTGTAAGCCAATTATCCCAAAAAATTACTATTATTTTTTCCTGCATCAAGTTTAAAAAATGGTCGGCTCAATTACAAATTTTGATAATATCACTCTTTTGAGTCAGAAATAAGCAACCGAGTTTTAATATTTTGTTGAAAGAACTTGCAAAAAAATTCCCTAATCATAAATTTATACAGTGTAGCACATCTAGTTTCATCTCACATGTGGTGCTGCCGCAAAACTTAATATTAATTGGGGAAGTTGCCCCTGTGCTGAGACATACGTACATGGTATCTCTCCTGTTAAACTCAAGAGTCTGCAGGGATTCAATCTTAAGTAAAATGAGAGTGTCATAAAGGCATAGAAAATAGTTGTTTTGAACACGAGTTTTGATAGTATCAAAATAATAACTGAAAATAAGTATTGTATAAAATGATAACAACCTCATTGGATCTTTAGAGAGAAGAATGTCTTACGGTATTGTATTTAAACTTGAAGTTCTGAATTATGCAGAATATGGCAAATAGGCAGCTGAAAGGAATTTTGGTCCACCTCCAACTGAAAAGATGATACGAGAATAGAAGGAACAGGACGATTTATTGAATGCAGATATTAGTATAAACAATTTATGTTCAAGTGCTACTAACTGATCAAAGCTTCCCCTGTAATTGCCATTTTTAAATGAAAGAAAGGTTATAAGGCACCAACTCATGGTATCATACTGAAAGGAAGAATGAAATGGTTGTCTTGTTTCTAGTTTTTGTGGTTGAAATAATCCTGGCAGACAGTTAAAAGTAGATAGCATAATTTCTTTTTAAACATGTGAAATTACCAATGCACTATGTGGAAGTGAATATGACATAGTGTAATGGGAAAGTGACCAACCCATTGAAAATAACTGCGAAAATGATTTAGCAGTTATGGTGATGAATTTGTGGGATTTTAAAATGGATAAATATTTATATACTCATATGTGTAGTTGCTAATTTTTTAATGTAACTTCAAATTTCTTCATATTAAGTTACAGGATTAAAACAGTCATTTTCTGTCTTGTATAAGGTATTTTTGTAAATTCTAAGCTGAAAAATCAGGTTTCATCTATTGGTCTGTGAAATTTGGTATTTAGTGTAAGGGTATTTTGGAAGCAGGGGTATGTAAAGGAAGTACTGAGTGTGAGAGGTAAAGAATATACTTAAGGGATGGGCAAGGATGCAAGAGTCACATCTTCAGTTCGTTCTCTTATTACATGTATAGGTTCAATCTCATTACTTGGAAATTCTTGGGTTAAAAACAATCGGGCTTTTAAATATTAAGGTTCAAAATGAACCAACTTTAAAAACATCATTCTTACAGCTCCATACTCAGCTAATACATTCTTAATGGCATTTTATCTATCCATTAAAATCCTAGTCATATCTTGGCAAGTATTTAAGTTAATTTTTTCCTTTTTGTTTAAAAATTTGCGGTGGTGATTTTTTTGACTATTTATTGAAACAATATGAAAATGAATGATTAAATCAATGGTGTGAATTGACAAACTGTGGACCTCTTGACTACTGCCCTGACCATTTGCCTTCAGCCTCAATATTAATCCATCACTAAAATATGCATGTCTTTTCATTTTTTCTTTTTCTTCTGATACACATTTTCTAGTTTATGTGGATCTTTCTCTTTCTTGAGATGCACCAACGTTCTTTATCATTATCACTAACAGAAGGCTCCATTAAGTCAGCATTATGCTAGTAATTTCATATTACCTTTTAGTATTTTCCAACATGTTACATGCATGTCATATTTGTCTAAATCAATACTATTACTTCCTCTTTTAATAGGAAAATAAAATTTTCCTCCGTGGCTTTTCAGTCAATTACGGATGTAACAAAATGTACCATTTATATGGTCTTAGCCTTGAGAGCCCCATAAAAACCAAAAAAATTACCACTAAAAGCAGTGTTTTTAGACATTATTTCTTATTTGTTTTAATATTTAGGTATACATGGAGCAATCTTATTCTTAATTTTTTTTGAGGTTTAAAAAATTTCAAGTATTAAGTGTAAATCTACAATGACATCTCATGTTTGCATTTTTAGTGACAAATTAATGCTAATGGTGCTTTCTTTTATTACTTATCTATTATCTTACTTTATTGTACATGTAGGTATTTCTATTAAATACTTTTACTTGAATTTGCAGTAAAAATTTATGAGGTAAAATTACAAGGTATGTTTTAAAAGTAAGGGTCATTTTCTTGACAAACATATTTAAAAATTGGTGGGTCTGAACAAAAGTTGTTCATATGAGGTACCATCTATTAATTGTTTCTGAAGCCCCTGAAGTTATTGTTTTGCTTCAGTAATTGTTAGCCTGTCAGTAAATGCAGATGGCAATATCTGCGAAATTTGTTACTCCTGCCTGTTGCAAAGCACATGCTGATTTGATTTTTGTGTGCTAAAGGATAATCGGCTGTCCAAATTCATTAGGAGGTGTGCCTAATGTTTGCACCTACTGTAATGAGTGAAAGAAAGGTTGGATAAGCTTGTTAAGACTCAAAAATGGCTGCACAAATGTGCATGATGAAGAACAGAGAGTCAGGCCCAGTATCCTGACTGATGAAATCATTCAAAGAGTGGGCCAAGAAATGCGATCTGATTGACAATTGGTGGTAATTGCTCTGGCTGAAAAAATTTCCTCTTTGTGGACAGACCACTATTTACATGATTGCCATGGAGAAGTTGAATATCACAATTTGTGTGCAAGGTGGATTCCAAAAATGTGTATTGACCAACACAAAGATCAAAGAATGTTGAGTGGATGGGTGTAGGACCACTTTAAACAAGATGGAGATGACTGGTTTTTCCCACATCATTCCTTGCACTTGGAAACTGACTTGGTGGACAATATATAAATATGATGAGGAACTCAAAGACCACCATTGTCGACTGGTTCAATTCCCAGTTGGCAAACTTCTGTGCTGAGGGAGTAAAAAAGCTGGTGCACCGTTGCAGAAAATACTTAGAAGTAAAATGTGGGAAAGTTAACTAGGTTTGTAGGAAATAAAAACCATCAATAAAACTAGGTCTAGTTTGATCTTCTTCCTATCGAGTATTTCTTGTAATCATTGATTCAGAAAGGCAAGAATACTTTCCATTCAAACATCAATTAAAAAGTTCAAAATACCTTTTTAGCATTTGTTATAGTTTCTTCTCATTTTTCATTTTGCCAAGGTAGAAGATAGCAGGAGTGTAATTAAAGATTTTTAATATAATTCACCGTATTATGGCCTTTTTGGCAATATCTAAATATCAATTCAGCATTATGGAATGAAGTATAGCTTCAAACACCTTGTCCACCCACACCTAAAGGTGTTTGTACATTACCACTCTTTATTGATGATTGACTAACCTTGAAAGGAATTGTATGAAGTTACTTGTTGCCTAAATAACTGCATTTAGTCGTTAAAATACCTGGCAGACTGCTGCAATGGCATGTAGCTTGGTGCTTCAGGAAACAGTCCATTAATATGTAGAGGAAAATACATGTGCATATATTCATGCACACTTGTGTGTGTATCGAAGACAGTAATAATGGTTTGAGGGAAGTTTTATTAATTTAGATTTGCCACTAAAATGGATGCTCCTTCAGGCCCGTCAAGCGTATGTGGAGCAGCCCGAGCGTTGAGGAGGGAAAAGAGTTGGATGAAGAACCTGAATACAAAAAGAAAGTCCGACAGTTTGGCCGGCATATTGTTGATGGCCTCCCTGTCTACAGCACTGCACTCTCAGGAAGGGCTGCCTTGGCAACATCTAACGTTGGAGGGCCCAGTGATGGCAGACAGCAAGGAGTTCATACTGCAGCTGTTTCCAAAAGCTTGCATGAGAGTGGCCATGAAAAATCCAGCTCAACAACTAAAAAGCCAGCTAAGGTTAGTTTTTGTTACTAGATTCATGAATCAGACAAGAGTATTCTTGCTCTGAAATAATATTATTTGGACAGTCATGTGTAATAGTTAAGGTTTTAATTTGTTTATTTAACGAAAGGTAATCCATCCCATTCTTGGACCCCAAATAAAAAACATTCTTTAGTTATTTCTCCTTTTGTTAGACTCTTATGGGAAGAAGAAGCAGTCTTTGCCATGTTGGGAAAGTCTGTTCATTCTGAAGCATGGAATAAGAATATTAAGTTATGTTTTTGCTATTTTATCTGTTTCCATTATTTCATGCAAGCATTGCATATATTTCACATTAGGTGTATATTTCAGCCTATTATAGGTACATCTATACAAAGATGATTAATGTGTAAACATATATTTACTTGTACTTGCTGTGGCACAGTTGTAGTTTCCAAAATTATTTTGTCTCTAATCTTTAAACTTTGGCTTTAACATTTTTGAAATGCTAATGGGAATTAGTTATGACTTTACACATTGCATTTGTAGCTCAGCTCTCATAAAACAGTCTCTGTACAGTTCACCAGGTCATTATTAAAAAATGGAAAGCATTTCATCCGTAAATGCTCTTTTAATTTTATTGCAATTGCAATTTTATGGTCCATTATTGATTTGCATATGGTAAAAATTTTCATTAGTTCAACTTATTTGAGAAGTTAGAATGGAGAAGTTGTTAATTTTTCTAAAGAATGAGGAAGTAATTGGATGAACTAATAGAAATCCACCTTGTTTAAATACTCAGTAATGTGTGTGCAATGTTTTTCTATGAGCTTGTTTAAAATGAGCATTTTTCACTTTTCCATACCACCACACAGAAGAAATTTCTAGGTCTTCCATTAAGTTCACGGAAACCTGCTGATGTTAGCCCACACAGTGGACTTTTCAGAAGCAAGTCTAGTCATGATGTCCAGGCATCAAATGATGGTAATTGGCACATCGAAGAAGGCTCGGAGATGATCGAGGGGGTTTATCTCAGTGATGATGCTGGATCCCCCTTGGATGGGAACAAAGAGGACCGAGATTATTTCAGTCGAAAGTCAGCACGCAGTAGGTCATTCCATGGAATGAACTATGGTCGGCAACGGGAAGCCTTTCGTGCAAGGTTTGCTCAAAAACAAGGATATCTAAAGAGGGAAAGTGAACAAAAAGGAATCAAAGCTAACAGCAATGCTGATGATGGTGGTATCATCCTGAAATTTGATTCGAAACGGGAGAGAATCCATACGGCTACTTCTTCTGAGGATAATTTAGGTGAGGAAAATGATAAGGTATTCTATGATGATTCCATTGAGCTTGGAAAGGGTAAACGTACACATTGGGTGAAGTACTCCTCAGGAAAAAATATCATTAGAGATAGCCTGGAGGAAGACTCGGCTCAAGATGATGCTGTGGGCATGAATTCATCCCATGGTTTGGTGGGAAGGGGTGAGAGAATTGGCGCCGGAAATCAAGTGAAATTTCTTTCGGATGATTATGTTTCTGATCCTTCAAAAAGAGAGGAAAGGCCTCTTATACCTGGGGATGGTGCAGGGGCAGTCAGAAATGAAACAATGGACCACAACACTACTTCATTAATGGAGTTGGATGGAATGAAGAGGTCGGATGAACTTTTGCCATCCTCACCAGTGACTGGTGTAGATGATGGTAGTGCAAAAGAAATTGTCAAAGATATTTCCCCTGTGTATGAGGAGGTAGAAGATCTGCCATCAACTGTTGCAAAGTTAAAAGCTTTTTTGAAGGAAAGGAATGGAAGTCAAAAGAGTGAAGAGAGTGCTCCCTCATCTGCTGAAGGGTATGTGTACTCTAAAAGTATTTTTTTCAAGTTAATTTTAAATGTGTTAATTACTAGATTAGAAATTATTCAATTGCCATTTGTGATAGCTCAGCAATGTCAAAGTAAACTTTGCAGCATGAAATATTAACCAAATTCTTAGTGTGAATTTAAATCTAAGATATAATGAAGAATATACTTTAATGATGCCCAAAAAATGAATGGATAAATATCCTTGTGTAAAGAGACAATGGATAAATTGTAATCTTTAGAATAAAACAAGTTTCTGGCATGACTTGGTGGAAAATCTTCATATTGAAATTGAAAAATAATCAACTTGGCTTTTCCACATAGAAAATTTTTATTCAGTATCTAGCTTTCATTATGGTATAACATCTTCAGGGGTTTTGTGATTTTTTTTTGTTTTATATGCCCTGATTGGTCATTATTATTATTTCCACTGTTGATGTTTATCTTCTAGGGATGTTTTTCTGATATAAAATGAAGTTGAAAGTACAAGGATAGTTTGAAAAGTTCTCGGAATGAAATTGAAATAAAGATAATACCTCAGTGAAACTTCTAATTTTTAAATGTAGTCTCCTTGCACACTAATTCACTTGGTCCAGTGATGTTCCAATGTCTTGATCCCATCTCAAAAATTACATTCCTTCAAGTCTGCAAAATACCCATTTACTTTGGCTGTTAGTTCTTTGTTTGAAGAGAATCGCCGACTGCTGAGGACAATTTTAAGCTTGGGCAAGAGATCTGATGGAGCAAATAAGGCAGGTGTGGCAAGAAATCGTATCTTAGTTCATGTCTTTTTGCCATGGCAACGACACTTGTGTGTGGGCGTGCATTTTCTTGATGGAAGATGACTTTCTTCCTTGACAATCCTTTTTTTCACGTATCTTTTTTCACGTATCTTTTTTCATGTATCTTTGTAGTATTATCCAATAATCGTTTGACCAGTGAGAAGATAATCCATCAGTAGCATCCCTTTTACATTCCAGAAAATTGAAGCCATCACCTTTCTGGCCAACCATATTGCCTTTGCTTTCTTTGGTGATGCTGAATCAACATGTTTCCACTGCTTTGATTGCTGTTTTGTCTCTGGGGTATAGTAATGGATCCAAGTTTCATCTGTGGTTACAAACCGCCGCAGAAACTCTTTTTGGTTGCTCTTAAAACAGATCAAACATTGCTCGGAAATTTCCATTCTGATGCATTTATGATCCTGCATCAAGAGTTGCAGTACACATCTAGCAGATAATATTTTCATATCCAATTCCACTGTTCAAATGTGATATGCCAATTCAAATGATATCCCTACAGCTTCAGTGATTTCTCGCACTTTCAGTTGGTGATCTTCCATGACCATTTTATCCACTTTTGCAATAATTTCTGGGATAGTGGTACATTTTGGCCGACCACCACGCTGATCATCATCTAAGCTGTCCCAGCCAAACATAAACTCATTTGTTCACTTTGAAACAGTTGAATATAAAGGGACAGAGTTCCCCAGAATGTTCAGAAATATATACGAATTTCCTTTGCTTATATACCTTTCTTAACAATGTATTTAATCACTTCTTGAATCTCAATTTTTTCCGTCTTCACAAATGACTACATGGGAACAACAACAGAGAGGCATCTGCACCACAGATCTCTTACCAGAGCACTGATTGTGTGTTTACTCATAAAGGATTACCTAATAATATGCAGGAAACTTGTTACACTAGCACTGGCATCTGTTGGTGATTCCAAGAACCTTTCAAACTACCTTCATAAAACCTATAAAACTTTATCATTGTTCAGGTGTGCATACTATCAAATAATTTTGGGAGGAAGAAGTCAACTGACTATATGATCGATTAGAGGAATAATTGCGGGTGTGTTTAAAGGAAATATGAGGGCTGTCCATAAAGTAACCTCTGTTTTCATGTTGCATGAGAAATAGTGGAGGGAATCAAATGGTTGCTGTGTTGACAAATGAAGTAGGTCAGTGTACCTCGAGCTGCAGTGGTTGGAAGGTTGTGTTGCTTGTCGTTTGTTTACTATTGCAAGTCAAAATGAACAATACGTATACAATTGAAATTCCCACCGAGCATAGTACTGGGTGAATTCTACCGTCACCTACCAAACTGACCTTCGGGTTGATTACTATGTTTATGGTTTTTTTTAAAATTTTGATTATGCACAGATTTAGAAATGCCAAAATTAATTTTCATTTTCCTGAGAGTGGATTCGAATTCAGATGATAATTTAATATTAATGGAGTGTATTGTCAGATTTAAGGGAGTAAAACAGGGAAGACAGCTGAGAAAATGAAATGTAGAAGCAGGATCTGGAGCAACAAGTAAGGAGTACCAGCAGACTGCAAAGAAAATCATGTGTGAGGAAAGGGAGATGGATACAATGGAAGATAAATGCAGATGTATAAAAAATGGGATTTCAAAAGCTGCAAACGAAATCGAATGTAAAGTAAGAATTAGTAAAGGACAAGGAAACAATGAATTCAAAATAAGATAATAGGAAAGAGAGACAAAAGGAGACACAAAGGTGTAAACAGAGTGAGTTAGAAAGAAGTGTTAAGAATTGAATAGTAAACTGAAGTGGGAAACTATTAGGGTTAAAGAAGTATGGTGGAAGATGCAGTGGACAAAGGATGTGGACGAAGTGGAAGAAGTTTACGAAGGAGGGTGAAATGGATGTGCTGTATAGAAAGATATCAGTTAGGATAAAGTAAGATTTCAAATTCATCTCTTACATTTTTTAAGGAATTTATCCTTAAATAATTAAGGTAAATTTTCAATTGCAACTAGACTGTGGCTAATGAACCTAATTGCTAATTACTTGATGATGATGTAATTAATACATTGAAACCCGGTCGTAAAATGAATTTTATCAAGCGGAAAAGTGCTACAATCAGTTATTCATTATGTTTGACTTCCACCACATCACGCCTGAAGCTAATCACATTGTAGACTATGGCTTTTGTATCTATTCACATCGTACTCATTACAATAAAAGTTCTTTTTTCGTTAGACTAAATTTACTGTAGGGAGAAAAGTGATGATTAATTTATGAAGTGATTGTAAAAAGGTGTTGATTCTGGTCTTCTCCTACCCTCCTACTCCAATAGCACCTGTTTTCACTCTGTATCAACTCTCCCTCTCCTTTCACCTTCCTCCCTTCTGATATTTCCTAATGTGACATATTATACAAAAAGCTCTATAAGTCTCATTTGTTAAACATCTACCCCATTCCTCCTCATGTGATCCCCTCCCAGTTTGCTACAAACTTAAAAACCATTCTTTTCAACCTCACAAAGTCTCCCAAAATCATCATTACATGTGTATAAGCTATTGAAATTACTTAATTTTTTACATTAACTGTTAAACACCAGATAGTAGCAATGCCATTTGAGTGATCAAAACTTATCTCACAAAAAAAGGAATCATTTGTATTCAATTTTATCTTTTACAGGGGAAGGAAAGAATTTGATAGTCTCTCTAGTTTGGATCTGTCCCTAGAGCAAGATCCTGTGCAAATGCCTAAACCTCAGGTATCACCCTTAGAAGAACGGCCATTCACTTGGCCTGCTGATGGAGGGATATTTCTTAATGTCCGCATACCCTATACAGAAATCTGCAAAGGGACTACATCGTCTCAGTCTTCCAACTCTCTATTGCACAACAGTCCACAAGTGTTTTATTGTATAGAGGTAAGTTGCTTCTGCTTTCCAGGCCTTTGTTGGATGTAAGACATTTCTGGAGAATCCAAGTGTACGAATGCAATGATCCTTGTTTTCCAAATATGCAACCAAAAGGTACCTAATGTAATCCAGTAAGTGACTTTGCAATGTGTTTGTAAAAAAAATTGTTTTCAGGGGTAGAAGAACATAATATAAATAGAGTGAAGTGATCAGTTTACATGAAAAATTTAATTGAATAAATGTGTGAATTAGCAGTTTCTAATAGGTATTTAATACTATTTTTAGAATATTCTTTGTCACCTCACCTCTTCATCATATGCAGGCATAAGTATTTGTCAGAAATTATAGTTAAAGTCAAATTTGGTGGGTTATAAATTACATACAGCTAAACCTTGAGACATTGGAGTGCTGATTATCTGACATTTGGTCATATGATGGTTGGATCCATTAGTCCCAGAGAGTAAATATATATCCCATTGTAAATACTTCACTTAGGGTACATACATGCAAGACAAAGTTTCATAAGAGCCCAGAACACATGGTATTTTCCAGCCCATTAGATGCACTTTTTTACTACAATGTGCTCTAAAAACTAGCCTGCGTGTAATGGGCCTGGGGTACACAGGTATAATTTTACCAAAAGCCCTAGCCAATTTACTGGAAAAATACTATTGTGTACTTTTTATGGCATCAGGCATGGCCGTTATTAATTAATAATTAATGGTGGCTATTATTACAAATATTGATAATATACTGTTTTGAGTCAGTTGTAAGCAATAGAGTTTTAATATTTCATTGAATGTACTTCCCAAAAAAATTCCCATGGAACAAGGCAGCTGAAAGGCATTTTGGTCCAGTGATGATGAATTTCTGGGATTTGTGATGAATAACACAATGGAAAATTTAAGCACAATTTATTTAGACAATATCAAGACTTTATAGTCTCTTCTTCCACCTAACCCCTAAACATTATATTGAAGACAATTACAGATACCTAAGTTTCAGGTGGAGGTAAACCCAACCAGGTGGTAATCGAACCCATAACCTCTTTGTTAACACATTGTCCATAACCCATTGCCACCAGGGCAAGCAAATATATAGCAAATTTCTCAGAACTGGAGAAATTGATTCTTTATTCCAAGGTTTTAATAACAATGGTGGCCTCTACTTTTAAAAAAAATTGTCCTTATGTTTATAAAGCAATTTGATTTTGGGATTTTGCATTGGTTTCTGATAATTAACTATAAAAAAATCATGTTCATTATTTATTTTATTTCTATTCATAAAGCAGCTCATCTCCCTGCTATAATACGTGTATAATTTCTGTCTCACTAAGGTTTCAGCCAATGGAAATGAATATCCTGGAGTGAACTTGGCAGCAGCTCTTGTCCAACTTTAAATGATCCATTTCTCACTTAAAAATGAAATTCAATATTGTAATTTTGGCAGAAGCTGTTTTTCAACATTTTAGTACAGGGTTCGGCATCAAAACTTCCTTTTTTGAAAGCATTTTGCATTTGAAAAAAAGAGTATTATTTGCCGCAGTCTGTACATAAGAGCATTAATATTCAAACTATATATTTGATTGATCCTTGTTATTAAGAGTTTTATGGCATGAGATGGTGAAATAAAATGAAAGGAATTTGTTCCAACAAGATTGTCCCTTAAGATAACTCTTAAGATCCAGTTAATAAAAATATGTGATATCAAGGATTCATTGCAGCAATGTACTCGTACATGCAAATACTTATCCCTATCACCAGGGATACAGATTGAATTGTTGCCAAAAGTGCAGAAATTTCAAAGTGTAAAAATTAGTCGCCTTGGTCGGACTTAAATTTTGAAGTTTTAGCAAAATATTGGAGAGTTAGAGGATTCTTCAGTAGCTTAACTGGCTGAAGCACTCGGCTGGACATATAGGGATCCAGGTTTGAATCCCTGTCAAGGCAAATGATTTTTACTCCTTTGAAATTTCTGCATTTAATGCAATCAGCAGATGGCTCTGTTAAAATTTACTGGTTTGGCATTCCTGTAGTTCTTTGAATTTGTTATAAAAGGAAATTTTTAAGATCATACTATATCATTGGGGTATGCCAAAAGACATTTGAGTACTTAAGCGGATAAAATGTTACTTTGTAATTCCACAGATTTATTTCACAAACACACGACCCGGGTTTCGACGTACAACGTCATCTTCAGGTCCAGGATGAAGATGACGTTGTACGTCGAAACTCGGGTCGTGTGTTTGTGAAATAAATCTGTGGAATTACAAAGTATCATTTTATCCGCTTAAGTATGAACCGATTCCATAAAATAATGCCTGAAACCATCGACATTTGAGTACAAAAGTTATTAATCTAGTAATCTCTTTCAGTATGATGCTGCTTATCCTGAAGAAGGAGCAGATGCAGCAATTGTTGGCCTCACTGGTGAAAATGTGGATGGTTCAATAGGTGCAGTGAATGGTTCAAATTTGCATGGTGAAGAAAATAGGACAGGTTTGGAAAATTCAGAGAGTGCTGAAGCAGTACTTCCTTCCC
Source organism: Hetaerina titia (assembly GCA_037158775.1). Taxonomy (NCBI): domain Eukaryota; kingdom Metazoa; phylum Arthropoda; class Insecta; order Odonata; family Calopterygidae; genus Hetaerina; species Hetaerina titia. Next base: position 26,808,001 of record CM073776.1, on the reverse strand, counting down.
CTGGAACAGTAATCAGTCACATAGTGGTGAAGCGCCATTTCCAAGAGTTTCTTGATCTTCATGCTCATCTTGAATCAGATCCTCATTGGAGAGAGGCATTAAAAGGTATGTTTAATGTTTGATTTTAGCTAATTTAATTAATGTTTTATATTTAATGCAATAAACATGCAACCTACCCTGTAGCATGCATAGTATAATGTTCCCAGAGCTCTCACACAATCACTTAACGTCCAAGCATAAAGCTTCTTTATTAATGTGGTAATAAAATTGACAGACTTGGCCATAACAGTGGAAATTGTGAATGTTTGCTAAAGTTGACTCGGTACTTTCCCTTTCCCATAAAACTATAAAGTAATAATAATAAAAAGTAATTATCAGAATTGTTTTAATTGCATGATACCTGTAACATATACACATGTTGCTTTCCTCTTCCTCTTTTCTGCCAACTTGGATAAAAACTGATAAAGTTGAGTTAAAAGACATCTGAAGGAAACATTGTAATTTTTTGACCGGGTTTTGTAAATAAGGTTTTTTCAATTGGAAATGTAATTTGCTAAGTTATTTTTACCTCTTATTAATGAGGTAGGTCAGACATGATAGGACTAGGAAGGGTCACATAAATCAAAGATGAAGGTAATTGATTGATTTTTTCAAGGGCTTGAAATGAAAGTTTGAAAAGTAATTCCCAAGTTGTCCTTCCTTTGGCAAAGACATTCCCCATATAACATTATGCTATGATGCCCTAATTTGTGGTTGAATTAATTAAAACATAATAATGGGATGTGAGTACAATAATTTTGGAGCCAGTTGGCTTTGGGCCAACATTAATCACTCAATGTAGTAATTTCATAGTTTTACCTGATGTTTTCTATTCAAAATTGCTAATTTCAAATTTGTCCCTGTGGACTAATATTTTGATTTCAGGTAAATTTTTATGATGATTTTGCATGATATAGTATTAGTACATGGGTGAAGCATCCAATAAGTTTTACCAAAGTAAATAATTCCCTTGAGAATTCAGCAATAATTGAACAATTCACATGTATCTTGAAATACCCGTTTTTCAGTGCCCTCACATCATTTCATAAGTCTTTTAATATACCTAAAAATGCTCTTTCTTTATTAGTAGCATTTTTATGTACAGAAATATTGATATCCATTGCAAATTTTTTCTTGCAATTCGTTGAAAAAATCTTTATTTTAAAACAAAATGTAGCTCATATTGAAGAAATAGTAATTACATCTTGGGATTTTATGTAAGGTAGAATTACAAATAATTTGTTTGAAAATCGAAGGAAACATTTGAACATGTGTCATACTAACATTTATTTCCAGTGTTGGATTATCATTTTCTAAAATAAGTGATATAACTGAAGTAAAAATCCAGAGGCAACAGATCCTGTGTTATTATTTGTTTGACAGTATATACAGCTCAATTCATGATTAGAGGCAGGTGTTTGCTGCATGAAGCCAATCATTAGTGTGTGCAAAGTAAAAATTGGAGAAAAATGTCTTCAGTCTGAACAAAGACATTCAAACAAAAGTCCAAGCTTAAATAATTGGGTTGACAGTTTTTGTTGATAATTGATAATGGTAATTAGTAAAGTTTGTGTGCAGGCAGATATTTGCAGGTGGAGATGAATTGTAAAACTCTTCTGTAACCTGAATACTTATTATGATTAAGAGTATTGGCATGACTTCTTATCCTAGGACTTAAGGGACCCACTCGATGGCTGAACCTACCTTTTGGAAAGGCAAGTGCATCAACAGTGGCCGGGAGGAGGACTCTGCTCCAAGCATACCTTCGTGGAGTATGCACAACCATGCCTCAGCTGGCATCATGCTCTAAAGCCTTGCGAATTTTTATGGCCTACCAAGGTGCACCAAAGGCTTTGACCTCAGGTGAAGCTCTTCCTCCTTCTGTTGAACGGGTATTGCCAATCACTGCTGAAGGAGGAGAAGGACCTGTCCCAAGAATTGACAAGGTGTGTGCCATATTCAACCACAATTATCATGTTATCATAGAACCATCAGCAAATCATGAAAGCAAATACCCACCCCAATAATTCGCAACTGACATAGTAATTACGTTTGAAAGGTTAAGGTAGAGTTGACATTTTACCAAGTCCTATAGAATTTGAAATTCATGCAACAGTTAAGGTTACTAGTTGGTCCATCTATGGCCACATCCTTGGTATTCTAGTAATTAAGTTTTTATGTATATGTGTCCATAAAATCATAGCTTGAGTGAAGTTGGAATTATTTATTGGAATCACTCACCTCACTAAGGGCTAGCAAAATCACATGCAGGAATAGGGACCCAATAAGGTCATCACCATATTCTGCCTCCCTTGCTGGTGATTGGCTGATTCAGCTCTTGTGACCTCTGCAAATGGGTCTAGCATCTGCCAAAGAGATTGGATTGACTGAGTCTACCCTGGACTATTCTGGATCCATATAAATTAACTTACATGTTGACTGGTTCATCAGAGAGTCTTGAGGAGATGGGTACTTTTATTCAATCTTTTAAGCATACAGAAATAATTCAGGGCCTCATGAAGGATTTTTGGCATAAATCACTTGTCATTTCCCTTATGATCTGGCTCAAAGTTTGGAGATTTTAAATTCGTAAAAAATATTCAGTAACCAAAATAAATGCAAAACATGTCATTAAAATCAATCAATTTTAAGTAAAAGTAACATTTCAACTTTGCCAGCCAATGTTTTTTTTCCTGTATTTGAATGTGTTTTTGAAATATCTAATAATTTTCAGGATTTTGTTTTTGGTTGAGATTGTTTTTTATGTAATAAAAATAACCACAGTAATTAATTTGTAATGGGCTTTACAGTTGTTCTGATGTAATCAAATCAGATATGATGCAATTGTTTCATGTAGTTACATGTCATTTATTAATTCACCAACAAAATAGCTCATAGCATTTATAAAATGTCAAATGATTTCAGTGAAAATAATTCTTGGCATAAATGAAGGAAGGCTAACTTGGCAGATTCTACTAGAATTTTTATTTTTCACAACCATGGTCGTTAAAACTGCAAATTTTTACAGTATTTGCAGCCAAATTAGTCTCCTTTATGCCTCGTGTGAAAGACTTCCACCAAGTAATACCTGAGACAGCATCTTATAAAATGCTTCTTATTTTAGTTGAATGTCTGTTATATAACATCTTACTAGCATACTAATGCTATTCTTTTTTCAGTTCTTTGCTCGTACTGTGTCAGGGATGTTCAATACTCTTAAGACTGCACTGCCAGGATTTGACTCCCAAGAATCAACTCAGCAGTCTTCTGGCAGTCATACTTCAGCAACGTCAACCCCTTTGCCATCATCATTGGTAGCCTCCCATTTGGATCCATCATCAGCACCAGCAGCATTGGGTGAAGTGAAAGCAACTTTTGGCCACCCAGGGACAATCAGAGGAACAATGATGCAACTCCCAGCATTCTTGCAGTTTGGCAGTAGTAATATTGCAACTTATTCGGACCTAGTTGATTGGGATATGGATTACAGTGAGCGTGATGCTGGATGTTATAACTCATCAGGCAGTGTAGAGGGAATGCCAATGAAGGTAAGATGTGTTTTGATGCATGCACGTCCGTGGATTAGGTCAGTGGTGTTCTGATTTTGTGGGCTTGAATCAGCATGAAAAGCTCTTCATTCCAAGTTGATGAAGGTGTCTAAGAAATTTATAGGTAGGATTTTATTGCTAGGAGTTTGTAAAATGTGTAAAACGGAAAATATTTAAGGATCTTCTTTATCAAAAGATTCAAAAATTTAATTTATATTTTGTTTTTGGCCCTTGGTAAAAAGCACATATATTTGCAGTGATGCTAGTACATTATAGTTTGCTATGATCAAAACTTGATCAGCAGATCAGTTAGATCATAATTTTGAATGCACCTATATAACCAAATTAAAAACTAAGGCTGTGAGAATAAGTGCAAAAAGAATAAGACTTTTTTTTCACTTTTTGAAGCAAAACCAACTTGATCAAGCATTTGAGACAAAACCATCGTTATGCTATCAAGGAGAAAGTGGCCATAGAAATACATATAATATATCTAAATGTGGAAAAAACCTATCTGGGCTGGATAGGAAACTGAAACATCTGGATTAGCAAAGGTGCTAACCTGCTGCTACTAAGGCAGACAGTGTTTGGCCATTCATCTGTAATTTACCCACCCTCAAGTTGTGATCCAAGCAATGAGTCTGGGTGGTTTTTTCACCTTTATAAAATAGGAAAATTGTGGCTTACATCAATTGCTGGATCTTTGTGTGTTATTGTTAATCATAACACTTGAATATTATAAAATGTTAAAATTGTCATTTGATTAACTGATATACTACTGTGTATACTCAGGTAAAGGTTGACCCCTGAATTTTTGCTTTAAATTTCTATGCAAAGTAAGTTGACATTAGTTTTTTTTATAATTATAAAATGCTCTTAAGTTTATTCCATTGAATTAATGGGAATCGTGAAGTGTCAACTTTTGTTAAATGCATGTTCTCATATAATTAAGGTTAAAAGAATAATAATTTGACACTTAATGGGATTTATCAAGTTGTAAATATTTACAATAAACTCTCGATTATCAATGCTAAAGAATGCTTGATGAACCCCAGGTAATCCTTAAACACGGTTAACCAAAATAAATGGAAAACATGGTTGTGATATTAATGGATTCAATTTGTTTGAATCAGAATTTAAATATAAAAATATTTCCTAGCCCATGAGGTGTGCCTAGTGCTTAAGATTCGCTATGATTTTCTAAAGTTATAATTTGCAAAAAGTTCTTAGATCAGACAAAAAAGTATATTAATGCTAACATGTTTGAACAATGCTAATGCTTCGGTATGATACTTTGACATTTTATTCAAATTATGTTTATCAAAATACATTAATAAAAATTTTTGATTTAATAAACAGTGAATGTAGATTATTTTTATTATGTAGATTATTTAATTAATTTGCAAATAATAAAGACCACAGAGACACAACACCCTTCCTTTTTGCTGTATACGAGGAGTAGGTTTCCAGAGAGTATGCTGGAGTGAAAGGGTTCAAATGAACAAGTGGCTATATAAGGCCAAAGTGTGGTGCAGGGCAAATATTGACAAAGGATCACTGATTCATATTCTTCTTGCAATACTGATCAAAATAATGCTGTGTAGATAGTTAGTAGGGTCACAGTAGTCCAGGAGTAGAACTTTGGACTACTGACTGGAGGGCCCAGGCAAGCCTCTCTGGGTAAACTCTACGTCACCTGTTCAACCAACCATAAGTCTGATAATGCATTTATGGTTTTTTTGGATAGTTTGTGACTTATTTGCTGCATAGTAAAACTGTACATGTGTTTGCATACCTTAAAAGAGGATGTGGAATTCTCAGGGCTAATGAATGCTAGGTAAGTGATAATGGGAAAGTATGGATGATACAAAAATGTTTTAATTGATTTTGATAATCCAAATTTTCCTTTTTTTTTTAAAGGAAAATTTTTAAATTTGGATTACAAATTCTTTGATTTTTTAATCCAAATTAAAAACTTTTAAGAAAAATCCAGGGATTTCAATTTATTTTCAAATGTATATCAAGGTTTCTAAGCATTTTATTATATTTGTGATTGTGATTTTATTAAAATTTTGAGGTGCTGGGAAGAGAGAACAGCATAGGTAATCCGCAAAATGGATAATCTGCTTACAAATAATTGAGATTTTATTTTATTTCAATTATTTCTTTGTATTGAAAGTATCGAGCATTGACCACCAATGCCACAAGTACTGTCCAAACAGCACTGCTACAATGGTTTACTTTTACCGCTGTACTTGAACAAGCAGGCAGCAGTAGTTTTAGCAGTAAGAGTAGTCATAAATATGTGCTATTATTACTGGTGGTCAAAGCAGTAAATTTCAGACTGTAGACCCTGCAGAAGTTTAATGCACATATCTAATACCATCTTGTTGAATGTTCTATACATACCTCTTTCGTGTATACCCTTGAATTTTGTTATTGACATTATTTTATTTAAAGGTCAACCAATGTCAATGTATACTTCTCTTCTTTTATTAAAAATGTTGTGCCTAAATAATAAATGGATTTACATTTTTGTGTACATTTTGTTACAGGCTTTCAGTCTTGAGGAGGATGTGACAGCATTCTTAGAGAGATTAGGCAAATCTCCAATTGTCAAAGAAGTTGCAGAATTTGCTTTTGAAGCATTAGATCCAGTTAATGATTTAGATGATATTAAAACTTTTGATGAGCACTCTTTACCTAAAGGACCTGGAAGTAAGTTGAGAGGTAACTTATTTTTTCCACTGGAGAGTTGTGATATTCTTGAATCATATGGACAATTTATGGAGCATCTCAAAATGTAGTTTTTCAATTTGGGAAAATCTAATACTTTGTCATGTATGTTCTGTGTGTGTATCACAAAAATTTATTTAAAAATAATTAATGAAAAATCCTGTATCACCATCAGATTTTTGCCTTTTAACCAATATTTGAAAAAAATAGTTTACTATGTTTGGAAATTAGAAAGCTCAGTTGTGTTCAGTTAAAATGGATGCTTGATTTAATGGTTTAACCATTGAGATTTATTTAAGAATAAGCTATTTAATTGGGATTTTCTTAGTAATTTCCTTCTTTATTAGTCCGTTTAAGTTGTTGTCATTATGAAGCCACTTTCATATGCTTCTCTTCCATTTAAGACTTAGCTTTTCAGCTGCTTAATTTTAATTCATGTACTTCTCTAACAGTAAATTAGTTTTTTTTTAGCTCACAGTTCTTCAAATCTATTTTAATAATGCATTGTAAAATAACTTTTATGCTTAATTTGGTCATTTTTCGATTGCAAATACATGCTAAGTCTTTTGCTATAGTATATTTCTTGTTAATCTAGGACAGTATGTGGTTGATAGTGCTGATGAGGATGGTGAGGAAGAAGAATTGGATGCATTTCTTCCATTAAGCAAAATGGCCATAAATATTCTGTGTGAAGCATTGCGTGGTACTGGCTCGTGGGTTTCTCAAGGTACTGTTGTCCATGCGAGCAAGGTCATTTTTGGTTCCTTTATTGAAGAAAATCTGCAGGTGAGTTTTTTTGGAAATTTTAATACATATCCTTATTATTGTTCCCTTTGGGATTAGCACAGTCAAACAAAACCTTATTTCAGGTTATGAATCATACAGTGGGTTCACTAATGTCTTCCATATATATTACCCTATCATTTGCATACTCCTCTCACCTCTGAAAATTTTGTAAATTGTTTCATGCAAGTTATTCTGTTCCTGAGACTTATAATACTACCTTGATCAAAAAGTTCCCGGAATTTATTCAGAAAATTAAAAATACAAGTTTATTCATCTAAATCTATATTGTCCCCTTCAAAGTAATCCCCATCGACTGCAACACACTTATGCCAGCGCTTGATCCAATTCTCGAAACATTTTTTATATTCGGTTTTCGGTATGTCCATCAGTGCTTCCTGCGATTTTTCCATTACTTCCTCTCGGCTGCTAAAACGCGTTCCCCGTAATGGTTTTTTAACTCGATTGAACAGAAAGAAGTCACAGGGAGCCAAATCAGGTGAATTCGGTGGCTGTTAGATGGTATTTGTTGCATTTTTCGTCAAAAAATTACGAATAATGATAGCACTGTGCGACGGTCTCGACGCACTGTGCGACGATTTCTGGTCTCTTTCGGCGAATTGCTTCACGCAAACGTCTCATAACGCCCAAATAATACTCTTTGTTTACTGTCTGGCCTTCTGGCAAAAATTCATGATGCACTACACCGTTGTAATCCATGAAAACCGTCAGCATTGCCTTCTTTTTTTGACTGAAAACGACGTGGTTTTTTTGGTCTCGGCTCATTTGGTGAACGCCATTCACTTGCCTGATGTCTGGATTGCGTGTCGTACTCATAAACCCACGTCTCGTCTCCAGTAATGATCCTTTTGATGAATGTGGGATCGGATTCAGCCTCGCAAATCATGTCTTTTGCGACGTCAACACGGTCTCTTTTTTGCATGAAATTGAGGTCTTTTGGCACCAACTTTGCTGCTACACGACGGAAACCCAAATCATTAACCACAATGTCTTGGGCGGATCCATAGGCAATGTTCAAGTTCTCCGCTATTTCTCTGATGGTTAATTTGCGGTTATTGACCAACATTTCTTTTACTTTATCAATTTTTTCACCGACTTTCGATGTCGATGGTCTGCCACTGCGTTCATCATCTTCGATTGACTCACGACCACTTCTGAACCGCTCGTGCCACTGGTAGACGACCGTTTTTTTTAGAGAATCGTTGCCGAAACACTTTTCCAACATTTCCAACGTCCGTGCGCCACTAAATCCGTTTTTTACGCAAAATTTAATACAAGTTCGTTGTTGCAAATTTAAATCCATTTCTGCAATTGTAAAAAATCGCCAACACACACAGAGATAGATGTACTCTTGGTTACGTAACTTTTGCAAATGTCAAGTTATGACACTAAGATTTAAAGGGAATATCAACAACAGATGTACCAATTTAACAAAAAAACAGAACTCAAATCGGAACGATGGGAGCGCCACATGGTGGTTATTTCGGGAACTTTTTGTTCAAGGTAGTATTCTTTGAGAGGTGCTCTGACTGCTCTCACCCATGACTAGTCATCTACCCTATCCTGTCAAATGACTTATTCTTCTCTTAAAAATCAGTAGGGTAATTAGATTCTTATCCATTTCCTTAATATGTCAAATCAGCAAAACACACTGGCTTCATTCTTCTATTGCCAATGCACCCGAGCAACATTTTTCTATAATGCACTCATTCCTCATCCTCTCCCTTGAACTTTTCCCTAAACATTTCCAAGAGCTGTTCTATTCTCTTTTCTATTCTCAAGAGCTAAGAGTATTTCCATTTGTTAAAATATATTCTTATCTATGTTTCACTTCCAAAGTGTATTGTAAAGTGTGCATTTTAACCCACTGCTATTTTTGGTGCCTTAGACAAAAGGTTGAATTTTTTATTCATACCACATATTAGAAACAACTTTGCCGCTGGCCTTTGTTTTCCTTTAAATCTCTTTTAACTGCCACTGTCCACTAGCATTCAATCTAAATGCACCTGCACATCCAAATATTTATTTAAATTTTATGCTCATTGCTGAGTCATTCTTCATAGTCTCCATTTCGAATAAAACTAATTTTGGACACATTTACCCTCCATTTCATCCTCTCTGATTCTTCTTCGCAAGAGGTATGAGAGTTCTTTAAATATTAAGGTCTCAGATGGCATTTATGTAACATTGATCTATGAAAGATTGTAATCATTTAAACATATTTCATATTTGAATCCACATTTTACACTCTTGTTTATTTCAAACTGATGACTCAAGTTATTTCCCTGAAATTTGCATTACTAATTTCATATATGACTGAAATAGCATAATCTTTTCGCATGGTCCACCATCAGATTATCCAATTTACCAAATTCTCACCAATGTTGCAATGTGATTTTTACATATATGAACTTCTCAGAAATTAACTCGTAATACATTTGTTTCACCTTTCAAAATCCACACTTTAGTGATACAGATTTTTGAACTGGCATTTTCAGCTTTATTCCACTGAGTTTTGATACTATGTTTTGTCATGTTTTTCGCCATAAATTGGCAATACTGTGTGGACACTTTTCTAAATAAATAAAATACTTCCGACAGTATCTAATCCCTAAGTCTTTCCATAACAACATCACTACTCCGTTGTTCATTGGATTTATTCCCTTTCTCTCATGAAATTTGTCTTATCTTGTTTGTGTTCATCGTCATATATGCTTCTTTCTCATTCTTTAGTGGCATTCATCCTCGATCCATTTTTCTTTGCATTCACTGAAACTTTCTCTTCTTCATTCTTCCAGGCATCACCTCTCAATTCTCTGACCATAATCTTTCCTGAGTCACCTTCAATGAACCCAAAGTCATCCCTTTCAACCTTTCCCTAGCATAATATTTTAATGTAGAAGTTGTTGAATTGTTTTTAGTGGTATGCTTGTTATGTAACTAGTGTTTATATCCTTTAAGGCAGAGGCAATAATTTCTTTAGATGATAGGAAAATATTTGGGTAAGAAAAATAATTTTCGATTCTCAGTTTTACAGAGTAACCTTACTCATGAAAATCAATGTTCTACAAGAAAATATTTCCCAAATGAGAGATATACAAAAATGATGTGACAAGAAACATGTATTGAAACTTTCAGGGTGCTGTTTTTCCACATTTCTTTTTCATTTTATTTTATGCAGGGAGAAATACAGAAGTTATATTAAAAATGAAAGTGCTGGATAGCATAAATTGATGTAAGCACTTTAAACATGTTTTCATTATTGAATTGCAGGAATTTTTGAGGAGTGTCACCACTAAGGATATGTGGCACCATTATGTACATACTCTGAGGGTGGTCCTTTTCCATCCCCCACCTGCTGCCCTCAACCAGTCTGGTTTGAAAGAAAATAGAAATATTTCAGAACAACAATTAGCCATAGCAATTTTTACTGCTTTTCCAAGTAAGTGTTTTATAGTTATATAGATTAGTGTTTTATAGTTTTATAGACCCCACTATCTAATCATATAAGGTATTAGAAACAATCCAGATAATATTAAAGTCACCAAATTGATTTTTTTTATAACTTTCAGAATTTATAATGGTTGTTTGACAGGTTTTCTAATCTAAAGACAAAACTCGAATTCTCATAAAAAGTGCAACTGGATTGGGAAGACTGACAAAAGAAAAACTTTTATACACGAGACAACTGTAATCAAGGTAGTTTGTCAATATTAACTTGCTTCATTGATTAGACAGTGCATGCTCAAACTCTTTGTTGGGGTAACCACCTATGATGAAGGGTAAGGGGCGGAGCTGACTGAATAGCTATGACTACACGTGTGATCAGGTACTTGAAGGGTATTGGATCCATGTAGCTCAGGAGAACTTAGATAATCTCCAAGGCTCACCTCCATGTGGTGGATCAAAGATGGGCGCTCTGTTTTAGCCATTCCAAAGATAATGGACAAGGATTAAGGTATCGGACTACCAGGCCATTCTTGCAACTGTATGCTCTCTACTTCAGAGAGGAGTATTGGATGATTGGCTGGAGCTATTAGGTAACAGTGACAACGGGACTGAAATTTATGTTGAAACTAAGAATATATGAATACGTAGCTGTTGATTTTCAGCTAGTATTAGTCATCATAGATGAGAACTTGAGGAAATGGAAATGGGCATTGCCTTACTGGCATTTTCAGAAGTATGTTCATTTTTGTAGGAATGTGCAATCACCAGTGAGATTTGTTAAGTCATTATTATTAGTTATTCTACAGGTTAAGTTAGGTTTTGGCTTAATGACAAACTATGTCATTAATATTTAAAGAGGTATGGAAAGAAATTGAGATAGGATGGAAAGTCAGTGAGGAATTAATAAAATTAGGTGTGTGGATGATCAAGCTTTAGCTTGCCAGTCAGATGGGATTGCAAGCTTTGCGGATTGCATTGGGAAGTCATTGCAATAATATGGGATGAGAATTAGTGTAAACAAAGCAACAGTCATGCAGTTTTTGGGAAATAGAAAAGCCAAGTTAAAATTTAAAGTAAGAGTTTGGAAATCAGAGTAGATGGAACTGTTTGCCTACCTCGAAAGCATTTTGGACCAAAATGGCCAAAGTAGTCTGGTCATAAGAAGAAAAATTACATTAGGCGAAGAAGCTTTCACTAGGTGGGAGTCGACAGCAGTGACGTTGAGTAAGAATCTAAAGGGAAGACTTATTAAAACTTTAATATGGACCATGGTTTTTCACAGTTTGACAGACATAGTTTGGAGGGTTTTGAAATGTGGGGGTGGGGAAGGAGGGAAAAGGTGAAATGGACAGAGGGGAGAACAAAAGAGAATATGTAAGGCAGGGTGTGGAAGGAGAGGGGATTGTTAGAAAAAATCCAAAGCAGGCAGAAAAGATGGATCCAGGGCATTTTGGATGGCAATGGCATGTTCAAAACTGTGTTAGTGGAGAGACAGACAAACAAGGATGGGGAAAGAATAGGATAGGAATGTTGGACAGAATAATGGAAGTATGATGAATTGAAGGCTTATTTTAATGTCAGATGTCAGGATGTTTTGTTTGGAGAGGCTAGAATATGTTTCATTGTTCCCTTGTATAGTATGTGTCTATCCTAAACCTACCTTAACCTGTAGACTACCAATAATAATCTTAGAGGATAATAATTTTTTAACCATGGTGACTGCATACAGCAAAAGAGATGTGACTTTTGTTCTCTTGCTTTATAATAAAATAGGGAAAATCCCTGTAGTTGTAAATAATTTTGCCAATTGTGTTCGGGGGGGAGGGTACCAATGGAGTACTTTTGTAATGTGATTTGCAGGTATATCAATCCTGTATGAGTGATCAACATAGAGCGGATCAAGGCTCAAACCAAGGTATACCAAACACCCTTCCCTCCTTTGTGTATTATTGGCCATTGTCATTATTTTCACCTACAGGGACTTACTTAATTTTCTTAATTTAGATTAATCATAAAACCTTATATGTAGTAGCTTGCTGCACCTGGTGACTGGCCTCACTTTGTTTCTCTGTTGTGTACATCTTTTGGTCTGGTATTCCTAGTTAATTGTTTTTATGATGGTTGCCTAATAATATCTAAAATTCACCTCACCCTCAGGGAGTCAGTTTCTACCCAGTGATTTTAGTTACTAAAAGGATAGGACTCTCTCTGACTCTCTCAAAAATTGATTAACTTAAAAGTGATCAGAAGAAAAAGATATTCAAATTTTGTTGGTGGCCTGATTTTTTAGTGATATCCCAATCCCTTTGTTGGGTACTATGTAGATAAAACTCTTAAGCGAGTATATGTACTGTCGGTCAGATTGGATGTTAAATTGTGGACCCCTTAGTGCCTTTCGTAAAGAATAGGGAATGCTGATGCCATGTTTCTCTTCATCCTTCCTCCATTCCCTAAACATCAGACTCCTAATGGATAACCCACCTATCCCAGGTGCATCGTTGCTAGCATTTCATATAAACATATTGAAGAATTTACAATGAAATGCAGGATAAAGATGAAGTTAAAAATCAGTTGGCATAAGGCATTATTTTGGAAAAGAAGCCGATTTGATAATTCAAATATCTACTGCAAATGATCCAGGCATTGAAAAGTAAATTGTATTTCTATACTGTCAGATTTTAAATCCTGTCATACATAGTATGTAGTAAACATTTTATGTCTAGTTTGTCTCACTCACTCAATATGTTCCTCAGCTTGTCACTCTCCACCAATGGAGATGGAAAAATGAAGTGCTATATTTCAAAAGGTGCAAAAGAGGCCAGATGCCTGCTTCGTCATTTGAATAAAATATGCATACAAAGAGCTCAAATGAAACCTGTGCTATCTGGGGCCTCATTTTTCAGTGGATTATTTGCATTTTGACTCCCTATTTTGCAACTTTCATGTGCACCGAAGTGCATTGGTAGTGGCATGTATAAAAGTATTTTGTCTTGCTACGTACATATTTAGGAAATCCTACCTTATTTTATAGATTTGTATATTTATTCTTATTATGACATGAGATACATTTATGTATGTACATCTATGCGCACAACAGTAATGTAAGGAAACTAAGCATTAAAATTTTCAAAGACTTCCATAATAATAAATAAATAAGTAGTCTTGTGAATTTTACTTCCTGGATAGTCCTGTTTGCAGTTTGTGGGACCCATGATGAATGGATGCTCTTAAGAATAAGTTTCTTAGGTTCACTCTATCTACTAACACACAGAGTTCAAGGCCTTCTTATTAAATTTTGGGTAATTTCTACTCTTATCCATGAATTGTTACACTGAATATTTGTGTAAAATTAAATGGGTGTATTTGCTTGAAAATAATTTAACCTGCTGTGCCATGTGCATAAACAGTGTAGCATGATTGCATTAATCTCAATCAATTATGGCTTATGTGTTAGTTATTATTTTATGCAACTCATACACGTTGTACTTGTATAGTCGGAGGAAATCAGCCCAGATAATGAATTTTAATCTTGCTCTTTCTTGCTCATTCAGCATCATTTAGACAAGTAATCGGCAAACGAGAGTTATTGGAAGCTGCAAAGTTTATTGCTGAGTCTCTTCAGAATAAGGTCATCTTAAAGGAACTAGTTCTACAAGTACTTCATATTTGCATCATGCATCTCATCTCCACTGGAAATAGGCGTATGTTGGAAAACTGATTGCATGGATTGTATTGAAGAACATTGTATTTAGACTTCTTGAGTCATTTGTGTGAGCTATCTACCAAAGTAGAGTCTTGGTCACATACCTTGTTGACTGGGCAAAATTTGCTGAAAATATCTGTGAGCTTGAATTTTTCTGTTGTTTCCAAGGATTTATCATTTGTTTTTCCACTGTGAAAGTAATAGGATCTCATAACATTTTGTTGGTACATATAGTTTTCAGAGATGGCAATATAACTGGAATTGGGTATTGGTTACAGTGTGAGTGCTTTACTGATTCTCAGTAATGCAGTGAATGATTTAGGCTGTCAATAGATTAAATGATATTTTTTATATATTTTAACTTTGTTATTTGTGTCCATTAGTGCTGCCATTTATTCAAGTGGAATATACTGCAAATGTTAGCGGTGATATTTAATAATTTAATATTATTCTTAAAATCTATAAGTAGGCATTATTTAAATTTGTTCTTCTTTTCATTGGTTTATTTAATGTGGTTCTAACATCATTAAGTTTATACAAAGAACTTCAAATTCTTCAACCAGATGAGTTTGTTAATAAAAGGTACCTTTTGTTTTGAAATGTTTAATGTTGACTTGCTCATGATGATTATTCTTTATATGTATTTAGGTTTGCAAAGTATTTCTCTCTGCAATTGATGAAGTGTGTGAGAGTAACTTTAAAAAGGCTAGCCATAATCTTCCTTAAAGGTTCAATGCAGCTGCTCAAGAAGAAAAAGCTGCCAAAATAATACTTATAGTGTAATCATGTAGCTTAAAAGCTATATAGTACCAATTAGATGGAGATAATATGCTCTAATACAAAATGAAAATGTTAATTTGGAAATTGTAAGAATTTTTTGTTGATAAATGAAATCTCAAGTCACAGAAGTGGAAAAGAACAATTGCACTTCACGTGAAACTCATTTTGTAATATCTTTGCTCCATATGTTTATGCTTTGAATTTTTCACAAAATGAGTACAGTCGAATCAGCCCTTCAATACTTTCATCATTGGATATTATACTCTATAGTTGCAAGTTAAATTTCAATTGTGGTCTTCTGTAGTGATTCAAAGTGCAATTACAAACCCAATTAGATGGTATGCATGTGAATTGTGTCTGTCATTATCTGTTACAAGTGTTTAGCCTTCTGTTAAAGTACAAACATTACAAAATTTTATGTTTTTACATTGGGTTTGTAAACCCTTGTTTTTTAATCATATTCTATTGACAGTGATAATCAGGTGTATTTTAAATTGTGCCATTTATTATTTTCTGTTGATTCAGGCATATTTGGCAGCATGCATGGGCTACTTTGTATATATATTTATACCTGCATATACATGTGAAATATCTATTCTTGTGTCATGTTGGCTGTGTTCATCTGTGGTGGGATTGCAAAAACAATGTGTTGTTACTTTCTTAAGGAAGATAAGTAGAGGACTTAAAACTTTCCTCTTCTGTCTTTTGTGAAAAAATGCATGTCAATCTGTGCTAAATTGTGATACTCTCCCTGTTATTAGACCGGACATTTCTTGTACTCAAGTAATCAGCAGTTACTAAGCTGTTTGAATGTTGCTGTCTGCTTGATCTGATATTTTTATCAAATTTACAGAATTAAATTTGAGAGTTTATAAACCTGAAGGAATTTTTTATAATAGATCTGTATTTATTTTTTCATTGTCATAATTACTTTTTTGACATTTGGAATAAATATTGTTGGGCTATAGTTCCTCTTTAAATTAAATTTATCTCCTTTTTATCTTGGCTTTACTATTTTGGCCCTAAAATGGGATCAGTTGGAGATGAAGTTAGCTGTTCTCTGAAAACTACCTTGTTAATATTATTTTTTTGTAAAATTAGATCCTTTCAATTAAAATCATTCGGAGTACATAGATACTTAGTTTGAATGAATGCAAATTAACTATCTTTGAATTAAAATGTAATACTTTGATTGAAAAATGAGTATGTATGGAAATTTTAAGCATATTGAATTTGATTATCACTTTTTGATTGTAATCAGCCATACTGTTTGAACTGTAAAGAGTTTTTGTTGGCAAGAATGATTACAATTGGCGAAAATCTTCACCATTGAGAGAAAGCAAATTTTTATTTTATAATCTCACTTGGGTATCTCTTTTCAGATTTCTTCTCTTTGCATAATTTCTCTTTTTTCCTTTGTATGAGGAATGACTTCTTCTGTTTGGTGGTCTTAAAATGATTTTCTAGTTATTGTACCATGTGAGCTAGTTGATTATTCTTGTGATGTACTGACAATTGTTAATAAAATGGCTGTGCTAATCTGTTGAAGATGCTTTGAGACTTGGATGCAAAATGTAGTAAGTAGTTGCATGTGTAGTATACACATTGTTACTTCTCTCTTAAATAAATTTTATGTTTAGGTAATCCTATCATGCATGGCAGGTCGTGATTCTGTATATGTTTTGGAAATGTTGTCACGAGTTATATAATCCATCTGTGTAAAGTATCACTGTATGATATTGGTCACTTGCTGGGCAATTTATCACACCCATTTTTGTGATATTAACAAAATGTTAAAGAATAGAAGAAATTGGCTAGAAGAGTTATCAGTAGATGAAACTCAGTATTACTTGACCATATTCACAGTGGTTTTTGGCTCTGTGCTTTTTTCTACACCTTGGTGAAATAATTGCTATAAACAACTAAAATATATATAAAAACATCTTGACTATATTCTGATGTATTTTACCCCAAATACATAGTTGAGTGCCGAATATCCTACATCCCATTACGCAGTTGTGACTGTAACTAACCCATTGTTCCCTGGAGGAGACATTTCTTCTTCTCTTATCAAATCCTGTTCCCACCCCTCTCCTTTACCCAGTGCTAGCGGTTAATGAGATTTAATACCCTGAAAACATTATTTAGGGGGATCAGGATGGTGTGTTGGCTAATGTAGAGGCTTCCCACCGGGAGGGCCCGGGTTCAAATCTTGGAGACAGCAAATATTTTTCATTGGTATTCCGATCCCTACTTGAGGTGCCTTGTGGAGAGTACTTGGAGTGAGTCCGATGTCCGTTGAATGGGATGTTAAGCTGCAGACCCCTTGGCACCTTTCAACCAGAGAAGGCTAATGCCAATCCCGGGTTTCTCTCCACCCTACCTTTTCCATTCATTGCTCTAGTGGCGCACATGACCATAGCTGTCAGTCGCCTCCCATAAAAACTGCTATTGCATTATTTACACCCAACTCAGTTTTACTAGCTTAACTTGTGTGTACAATTCCATATCATTAGTGTTGGAATACATTTCCCATGATCCTTAAAACTCTTGCAGGCAACTTTGTTTCCTGCTTTAACTGATTTTTGAGCAATCTTATTTGAGTTTACTTAGTTTTGATGTAAAATTATGAAAATGAATGACTAATTTAGATGTAAAATTGGTAGAAGATATTAAATCTTCACCCGATGTATTGAATGAAGTTTTAGACAGAAGTTAGCCCTATTAAATGTTTGGGTTTGGAGGAGGTGACCACCTCTATTTGTAGTTTTTGAGTGCGGAGGTCAACGTAAAAACTTGGGGGTGAAATTGCTGAGAGACCTCTTAAACAGCCATCACACAGTGGGTCATACACCACACTCCATCAAAGCGAAATGTGTGTATTCTCTACCATGTTTTCAGCTGTGTATTATCTGCTTTTGCAAGGCGAATATATATAGATAAATATTTATACAGTTTGTATTTTAAATTGTCAGGCATAAATTACTGCTCTTATCACTAGAAATTTATAAGTATATGTACATGTATACAAGTGTGTGAATGTACATATTTTTTTTTAAATTGAGTTTGGCCAACTGTGGACCGCAATGACCTCAAGACTTCTGGTTTTTCTTCTTTCTTTCTTCCCAGGACTTCTTCATTTTCTCCCGTACTGTTCGTCGTTGTTCTTTGGTCCACACCCTCTTTGTTTTTTTTGTGTTGGTTGGTCTTCAGTAAATCTTGTATTGTTTATTAGTTTTCTGCACCTCTCCCTGCTGTGAACCACTTCATCCGTTATTCAAATATTTCCCGCATCCCTCCTGGTCTCCTCTAACCATCCTGTTGTGTGCTTCAATTTTGAATTATAGTTGAATGTTTTTTTTGTTAATCTACTTTCATTCAATCGCTTTAGGTGTCCATAGAATTTCAATCTTCTTTTTCTCATTGTATCTGTGATTTTCTCGGTAGTCCTATATATATATCCTCATTTTTACTTCTAATCCATATATTTTCTTGTTTTTCAATGGTCCTATGTACATATATATACATACATAATCATGAATCTACATAAGTGGATATTAATGAATTTCTTTTGATAAAAACAGTAAGTTATGATTGACAATTTAACGTACTACCTGGCTTACTACATAAAAGATGGTTAATTAAAATTAGCAATTTTCCACAAAAATAAAATTTTATTAATACATCTGGTTTCAATGCAACTACACCATCTTCTGGTATGACCAGAATATGATGTAGTTGCATTGAAACCGGTCGTATTAATAAAATTTTATTTTTGTAGGAAATTGCTAATTTTAATTAATCATGATATTCCACCATATCACGCCTGAAACGTCTCTTTTTATAAAAGATGGTACTGGAATGAAGTCATGTTTTTCAGGATTAATGGGATGAACATTTGGATAGAGAAATTATGAAGGGAAAACCAATTCACTGGCTAGCAAGACTTGAAGCAAGGATAATGCACCACTGAAAATAAGATCATATAATATATATGCATCAGATCATCTAGAATTTAGCATTAACTGCTGGCACTTTCCCTTCAGGTACCTTGGATAATCGACACTCAACTGTATTGTTCCATACATAAGGTTATCAGTACAATGTAAAAATATCGGCCTATCATTGCATTTTTTCTTGACTCAAACATTTGGAGTAAAATTATAATTTCACTCAAGAAAGTATTTAAGTCCTTTTGTAATATTAATCAGTCTACATGTGTTTTCTTTGATGCATATATGCATTATTTAATATATCGCGGTAATCATTTGAAAAATTATGTAAATTATGACCATCTTAAGTTAGTTCTTTATTGTCTGCAGAAGTTACTGCAATGAGATGCATATGCCAAGAGTGTGGTGATCCAACCTCATCTTTGGTTTTTTCCAATGCATACCCTCGTAGTTTACTTAAATATCACATAAAATAGTCACCTAAATTGGGATAAATTTCAGTCTTTCAATTATATTTCTTCTCTTGGGTGAAATCTACAGTTATCCATTATAAATTGGCTCTTCTGGATCTGTAGTAAATCATTGATGAATCTGACCTGTTTTGTCAAAATTAGATCTGTATCTAGTTCGGAACAGGTGCTATAAGGATTTGACTCATCTGTATGAGAGGATGCACTGAAACATGCTCAACCCAGGTTTGACTTGTGATGTAACATTTGAAATTTTTATCCAACCAGGCACAAGTATGGGCATAGGAAATACATAAAAATATGACAACAGGTATATCTTCAACTGCATATAACTTAAGTGTAGTCAAGTATAACATTTTTTGAACTTGTGTCAACAGAATAGGAGGAAAATATGCATTAACATCCACACATTCCATGAATTGATAAGGTGCAAACTTAACTCAAAATGACATTTCACAAAATTGAAGCTATAAGTAACCAGATGGCACATGTTTAGCCAAGCAAAGTCAAACTTCATTTCAAATATATACTTCATATAAATATACAAAACACACAGGGGGCAGGATTAAAATACTCTCTTTTAATGCCATTAAAGATAGTATCATAGTCATAAAATGCCTTGGGAGAGAGAACAATAGGAAAGTAATTGTGAGACTGGCTACACCATATTATGCAAAATCTCAAATCTTATAACCAGACTATATAATCAGGTGCTGATTATTATATTTTTTATTCTTGATATTTTACGCCTTTCATTAGTTTGCCCTGCAAGGATTTTTGAATCAT